>OZ012685.1:51468325-51653325 GCA_963942565.1 Maea johnstoni
ATGCATTTTGTGTTGTGCAAGAATTACCCAAATTGGGTACTAAAAAACTCTCATCTCTTTTTTTCTATTAATGGCAAGGTTACCTGATATTATACCTTTAATTTCAGCCTTCCAAGCATCCATCATAACGCCTACATAGACTCTGAACATAAAACAGTTAACCCTTACAAAGCTGAGGCTACTTTTACCAAACCAAAAAAAATGCAAAGATCCAAAAATCATCTAAACCCTGTTCAATATGGTACTCATTAGATAGCTCTCACTGAGTACTCTCAGATGAGTACCCATTTGCCAGGGTTTTCAGTCATTTTTCAGATTTTTTGCATCATTTTGTGTTGGCAAAATTAGCCTCTAGCAGCATTAGGGTTAACCTTTGTAAAAACAAGAGAAGCGTTTCTACCTTCCCAATTAGTCGCACGCCTTCAGAACTAGCGCTCTCAATATAAATCTAGATTAATTCCATTAATCCTGGGACATCTGAAACAAGTCAGCCCGGCCAGGCAATTAGGGGGGAAGGGAATCAAACCCACCAATCAAAGGGCTCTCCCAGCACCGCAGTATGAGATGCTATAAAGGCAGCTACAGATATCGCTACATTTAGACACTTTCAGCAAAAACACAAGAATGTAGAAATTTTTGAAAGCCTTTTAACCCTTCCAATGCTGACTCAGAGGCTACTTTCGTCCAAAGTGCAAAGACGCAAAGATTTTTGAAATCCTAAAGCTAAACCGTCTCATGTTGGTATTGATCATTAGATAGCTCTCACTTAGTTCTCTCATATGAGTACCCATTTGCCAGGGTTTCAGTCATTTTTCAGGTTTTTTGCATCATTTTGTCGTGGCCAAATTAGCCACTAGTAGCATATGGGTTATACCCAGTCATGTTGGTATTCACTGGAAAACTGTTGCTGAGTCATACCAAATGAGTACCTATTTGGCTGGGTTTCCATCATTTTTAAACTTTATTTACATCATTTTCTATTGACCAAATTAGCCACCAATTTGAGTCTTAACTCAAAATTATTTGTTGACACCAAGAAACATGAACGGTTCAACGCTAACAGTGAACCGCTGGACGCAGGCCAGCAAAAATTTCCCTAAACGGCTTTTGGCCATTAAATAAAGACCTCAACTGGTCCTACAGGGCCAATAAACATTTGGGGGCATTCTTGTTAACAAGTTTCCCCTCAAGAATATCCCCAACTGTTTTTGAAATAAATGAAGATAATATAAAATTAATAAAAAATATATGTTATCGGTGAATTCTATGCAATGTTTTTTTTATTGTTATGTTTAAGATAAATTTGTAGGACCAATAATTTTTTTGCAAGAGCAATAGATGCTAGGTGTTACTGGTCCTATGGGGCCAGTAATATTTTGAGTTAGCGTTGAGGCCTGACATTTTACATTGTTTTGGCCTCAAGTATCACAAACACATTAATTAATTTAACATAGCAGCCCCTAAAATCATACAATATGTTGCAAGACACAATAGAATTTTCTCTCACATGTGAACAAATGATATATTGCTTTTTTTCCTGCTTTCGCCACCCAGATTTAAGTGAACTGAAAAAGTTAATGCTGTATGCATAAAATTCTTTATCAATTGGAAATGTGCATATGTTAGAGTATTCTACCGCATGCACTCACTCTGAAATTCATTTCTCATTCTCCAGCATATGACCTTATCTAACCCCTTAACTCTGAGCTAGAATCATGTTAACCATATGGGATACCTAAAGTGTAATTACTGTGGGAGAATGCAGCAAATCTTATAGCACTGACTCATTGTGTTCAAACATGTTCATTTCCTGATAATGGTATTTGAAATATGTGCTTTTTCCTGAAATGTATCCCTTGAACAGGATACAGACTAAGAACAAGATAATTTGTCCTTTTCATTACATTCAAAATGCATGCCATGGAAAATCATCCGGAAATTCATGCCTTATCATAACCTTAACCCTTATCCTGATGGTAGCCATTTATTCATAATACAAAATGATGCAAAAAAGTTGAAAAATGACTGAAACCCTGGCACATGGGTACTCATCTGAGAGTACTTAGCAAGAGCTATCCAATGAATACCAGTATGACAGGGTTTGGATGGTTTTCAAAAATGTTTGTGTTCATGTGCTTTGGACAAATGTAGCCTCAGCATTGGAGGGTTAATACTGCACATTATCATGATGTTAACTCCACTTAGGCCAAAAAAAAAAAGTGTTTGGTTCCTATTACGTCCTAAAAAAATATAGGTAGGGTAGGTAGGGATTTTTTTTTTTTTTTTTAATATTCTTTAACTTGCACGATTCCCTGGAGTTGGATGGCTTTGATAAAGGTTTTCTTTTAATGCATTAATTGTAGGCCCCTGCTTCTGTTCATCCAGAAATTTATAATTTAATGGTTGGAGAATTGATATTTAGGACGGCGAGGCAATTTTTTGGTTAGGAACAATTCATTTTTCAGTAGGATTGGCAAAAAAGCTTTAGGGTATGGGACAAAAACTAAGTAGGGTAGGGTAATAGGAACCAAACATTTTTTTTTAGGCCTTAACAGCATGTGAGAAAGTTGACAGTGATCAATTGTTTTTGGTTCTCATGTAACATAAGACCCAACCCTGCATATCATCCACCAATTACTATATACACTGGCTTGTCAGAAGTTTGCCTGAGGGCCTGCCCTGATGGCCTAGTGGCCTGGGTGCTAGCTGTCTCTCATCATTGAGGGCCTGCCCTGATGGCCAAGTGATCTTAGACGTTGCCACTGAGAGCTTGCTGTTTCTCACCACTGTCTGGATTCGAATCCCCTAAATGTACTAGTCATGACTAAAATAGCCGCAATATGGTAGAGAAAGAGACGAAAAATGAAATTCCAAGTCAGAAATTTGCCTAAAATGGCAGAAAAAAATGACTTATTCTAAAATAAACATTCTTGTCCATTCCACTAGGCTTACGATATGCAATATCTTCTTGGACAAGCTCCATACCACGCTTATATCATGAAATAAAATGTCTCACAAGGATACAAGAGGAATTGCAAATGATTGAATAAAGGTTTAAGTATGATGCAAGAGGAATTGTGAATGATTGAATAAGATTAGTATGTGATGGTTGTCATATGAATTAGATAGTATTACAGTAACTTTTATTGAACGTCATTCTGTCAGGAAAATCCTGAAGGGACATATTTTGGCACAGGATAGTACAGCGGTAATCCTTTTAAAATTACTCTTCACGAGGCAGTTACATTATTGCCAGATGTAGTTGCAGCATAAAAGTCTTAACCCTTTCAATGTGGAGGCTACTTTCATCTGAAGCACAAGGATGTAATCAAAAGATGATTTTGTTAGAGAGATATCAGGAACATAGTCGGGCCTTTTTAGCCGGTAAGAGCACGAAAAGGTTTACTCTCGCTCAAATTTTCTAAAACCGTCTAAACCCTATCATGTTGGTATTCATTGGATAGCTCTCACTGAATACTCTCAGAAGAGTACCCATGTGCCAGGGTTTCATTTTTCAGCATTTTCGCATAATTTTGTATTGGCCAAATTAGCCACCAGAAGCACAAGGATTAACCATTGTTCTTAAATAAGCTTGAATATCAAAGATAACAATAAACAATACCATTCCTTACAGTGCCTGATGTAGTAATGGAGATAGATATAACTTTTCAGCAATCACTCTAGGCTGCTAGCACTCTAAGCTATTAGGTTAGGCCTAAAAAAGGAAATTGTTTGTTTCCTGTAACAGTCCGAAAAAAGATAAGGTAGGTAGGTCGGTAAAAACAATTTTTTTGCATTATTTTTTGGTTAAAAATTTGTGTTTTATGCATGTTTTACTTTAATTGGGAGTTGGGAGGGTGGAAAAATTTTTAGGGTAGGGATTTTTTTAAACAAAAACTTGTTAGGGTAGGGTTACAGGAAACAAACAACTTTTTTTTAGGCCTTATCAACAGCACTCTGTTTTACTAAATTGCACCCAGTGTGCAAGTCTGACAATTTAACAATAAGTTATTAAACAGATTTATGTTTGAAAAATATTCAAATGGAGATTGCTATACCTAACAGGAATGACAAATTATGGTCAAATTCTCCTTCAAGTATTGCCTAATTATAAAGAAATTTCTGCATTGATCAATCCAGCTGTGAATAGGTTAACCTTTCCAATGCTAAGTCTACTTTCATCGAAAGCACCGGGACGCAAAGATTTTTTGAAAACCATCTAAACCCTGTCATGTTGGTATTCATTGGATAGCTCTCGCTGAGTACTCTCAGGTGAGTACCCATGTGCCAGGGTTTCAGTCATTTTAAAGGTTGTTTGCATCATTTTGTATTGACAAAAATTAGCCACCAACAACTTGTAAGGGTTAATGTTAAGGTATGCATTTCAAGATGATATTTCATGGCATGCGTTCTGAACGTAATGAAAGGGACAATGTGTTGTTTCGAGTCTGTATCCGGGACAAGGGATACGTTTCAGGAAAAGGCACATATTTCAAATACCACTATCAGGAAATGAACATGTTTCACAATGAGTTTGAGAGCTATTGAACATGTGTTCTCCGCCAGTAATTGAGACATCATAAGAGAGTGCATGTCCTTAGCATTCAACGGTATCTACAACTGACTCATTGTAGCAAAAGTCTTGAAAAAAGACCACTTAAGCATACTGTATACTGGGTTAACATTGCGGCAGTTTTATTAATGCGTACTTTGATAATTATGATATGAATATGAATCAATATTATTTGGTTCATTTACCATTTGTTCAAAAGGTTTTAAGTTACAATCTGACAAATGATTATTTTTTTATGATGTTCTCTCTATTTCAATTTAATCTTATGTTGATTCTCAAGAATAAAATGTCACGAAAGGGTATTACGGATGATATTACGGATGATATTAAAAATGTCAATCTAATGACATCAAGGAAAACTTTATTAAAACATTTTCCAAACCACTTTTTCATTACTATTTGACTGATTCTGACAAACAGCATATATATAACTTACCTATTCATACAACTAATAAACCTTATACATATAGCCCTTTGCCTACTTTTACAATTTACATAAAAAACTGCTAAATACATAGTGGATATGGCTGCATGCAACATAACCGCTTGCCCAGCTGCAAGTTACAAGTGCATTCGGCAAAAAAAAACGGCAAACAGGCAAGCAGAACAAGAGCCTAACTTGCCCCGCTCAGCAAGTAATGTTTTGAGCAGACAGTCAACTCACCTTTATTTCGGTTAACATAGTGGCCGGGCAAATAGAAGTGCCAGCGGGGCAAGTAAACTGACAAATGCCCCGCTCGGAAAGTTTTGGAAACTATGTTGCATGGACCTGTATGGAATATATTTTTTTCAGCCAATGAACATATATTTAACCCTTATGCTGCTGGCGGCTAATTTTGTCAATACAAAATAATGCAAGAAAACATTTAAAATGACTGAAATCTTGGCACATGGGTACTCATATGACAGTACTCAGCGAGAGCTTTCTAATGAATACCAACATGACAGGGTTTAGATGATTTTCCAAAATATTTGCATCATTGTTCTTTGGACGAAAGTAGCCTTAGCATTGGAAGGGTTAATAAGGCAAATTGCATATCAGGTCCCTACTTAATTTGTAATATCAAAGCGTTTCTTAATGAGAAAGACAGCTAGGTGTCTTGGCATTTCAATACTAAGATGAATACTGATGAAAAGGACTTTAATCAGCAGAATGTTCAGGTATCATAGTCATATTAGGTGTAAAAGATGCCTTGTAACTTTTTTGCTAAACCTTAACATTTGCACACAGACAACAAAGCTTTTAATGATTTTCTTTCTACTTCTTACTGATCAAAATAATTTGTAAATGACTCTTTGAAAGTAAGCCTTAACCCTTCCAATGCTGAGGCTATATAATACTTTCGTCCAAAGAACAAGTATGCAAAGATTTTTAAAAACCATCTAAACCCTGGCATGTTGGTATTCATTGGATAGCACTTGCTGAATACTCTCAGATGAGTACCCATTTGCCAGGGTTTCAATCATTTTTTAGGATTTTTACATCATTTTGTATTGGTCAAATTAGCCACCAGCAGCATAAGGGTTAACCATGTATGCACCAAAACTGTAGTAGTAGTAGTAGTAGTAGTAGTAGTAGTAGTAGTAGTAGTAGTAGTAGTAGTAGTAGTAGTAGTAGTAGTAGTAGTAGCTGTCGGTAGAAGTAGTAGTAGAAGTAGTAGTAGTAATAGAAGTAGTACCGCAAAGCATACATATCATGATTGGCAAATGGAAAGTTATGGCAGTGAGAGTGGCAGTCACCTGATCACTGCAGAACTGATAAACATTAAACAGGGAAAATATGACATCAATGCTTTCGCACTGCACCTAGAATTACACGCAGAGATCCACGAGAAGACTTCTATTTACGACTTCTGTCTGTGATGCGCTATTCTACTGATCCGGTAGCAGCTATATTAGGTCCACTACTAGATCAGAGAGCCCCCTGGTGGTAATACTATAATGCACTATGGCTCCCCGCGCGGCCATGCGGATTTGATTTGCACATTCTCAGCCTATCACAGGTTTAACCTTTATGCTGCTAGTGGCTAATTTGGCCAATACAAAAAGATGCAAAATAACTGAAAAATTATTGAAACCATGGCAAATGGGTACTCATCTGAGAGTACTCAGCGAGAGCTATCCAATGAATACCAACATGACAGGGTTTAGACTGTTTTCAAAATCTTTGCGTTTTTGTGCTTTGGACGACAGTAGCCTCAGCATTGGAAGGGTTTTAATGGTTTATCTGGGATGGAGTGCGTGGAAAGCACTGTACATGAGGATCGGTATTGACTTGATATTTTGAGACGTGGGATTGGCGCATCACCATTATTATGATACTAATTCCTTTAAGACTTGTATTGATTTGATATCTTTAGATGTGGGATCGGCGTGACCATGATTATGATACCAATTCCAATGACAAGCCTACTTTATTATTACTGTGGCTAATAAGGTCCCAGGGACTGGAAGCGATCTTGTGCGATGTCAAATCCACCTCAGTTGAAATTTGGGTGTTGTGTTACGGTAGCATTCAGCATTTGTCACCTTAATATGAAATTGCTCTTTTTCTATTATACCTTCTAATACTGAGGCTACTTTCATTCAAAGCACAAGGATGCAAAGATTTTGAAATTTATCTAAACCCTGTCATGTTGGTATTCATTGGAAAGCTCTCGCTGAGTACTCTCAGATGAGTACCCATGTGCCAGGGTTTCAGTCATTTTTCAGGGTTTTTGCATCATTTTGTACTGGCCACATGAGCCACCAGCAGCATAAGGGTTAAGATTGATATGGACTTGATATTTTTAGACATGGGATTAGCATAACCATTATTATATGATACCAATTCCAATGCCACGCCTTTAAGCGTTATTTTATGAGTGGCTGGAATTCACTAACTTCCAAACCAGTAGGTGCCAATTTCGTGACATTTTGTAGACTGGTACATATCCACTTGTCATTGGGAAAAATCCATATATTAATATACCCAATCATCATAAACACTGTCATGTGACATAAAAACAATAGACCTTTTGTTTTTTTGAGTGAAATATGAAGATTAGTAGTGGCATTGAAGTTGTGCAGGTGCGCAGTGGCATATCAAAAAGAAAATGATGTTTCCAATTCAATAGAGAAAATGCATTACGAAATATACAGTGGACCCTCTAAATTTGAGATTCATCATAAACAGATCTCAACATTTTATCTGTATCCATTTGCATTTTTTTGAAAAGCTTATTCTAGGAAATATCTTTTAACAATTCAGCATTTTTTTCTGATTGTTCATATCTAGTGGCCGGCTGTGGCATGTGAGAAAGTTCCCTGTGACTTAGGGTGGTTGGTGGTTTTTGCTGAAATATGGCAGAAAAAGTGACTAAAAATCCAAATTCCAAATTCATATCTAGGGGTGTTGTTTTGATGCCCTTAAATCGGTTCTAATAAACCGGACCTTTGAGGCCATGTTTCTCATGATCGAGTTAAGTTAGTATTAATTCTTATACTGGTGGCTAATTTGGTCAATAGAAAATGATGCAAAAGACCTGAAAAAATTATTGAAACCCTGGCACATGAGTACTCAGTGAGAGCTACTCTATGAATGCCATCATGATAGGGTTTAATTGGTTTTCAAAGATCTTTGCATCCTTGTGCTTTGGACAATTAAGTAGCCTCAGCATTGGAAGGGTTAAAACCATAAATTCTCAAAATATCAGAAATAGCATTGACTGCATGGGTCAAGTTCTAATGTATACCGGGTATACCTTCTTCAAATATTGCCAGTGGTATGCAAAACTAATCATGCCTTTTTGGGCTGCTACAAGCATAAATGGGCTAATTACAAAAAAATATTGATTTATACATAATCATTACCATTGATCCATTATGATTTTGAACTAAACAGTTGCCAAGAGACTTTTTTTCAACCTTTTCTTTATTAAGTACCATCCCGACAAAACATATATTGTTTCTCCCCATGTAGACTATGGGACTCGGAGGAGGCATAACTCGCGAAGTATTCATTAATATTGTATTCCTACTAGGCCAGTGTGGAGAGTATTCAGAATCTAAAACCAGTAACTAAATGACTGGACGCTTAACCCTTCCCATGCTGTCAGGCTACTAAAAATTCATCAAACGCTCAAGGACAAGTTTTTTGAATACCATTCAAACCCTGTCATGTTGGTATTCATTGGAAAGCTCTCGCTGAGCACTCTCATATGAGTACCCAAAAGCCAGGGTTTCAGTCATTTTTCAGGTTTTAGCCTCATTTAGTATTGGCCAAAGGTACTGGTCCAGCACTTATGAAATTAGCTAACACTTTCCTCATTTACAGCCACTTAGGGATTCTAACACCCATTAAACTATATATTTTCTGAGAGAATACCATCGCTATTTCACTGTATATATCTGATGTTTATTTTTTAAATTTTCAATATTTTATTGAGAAAAATGTAAAAATGTAATTTTTCAATAAATCAAATTTTTCTGAAAAATGACTGAAACCCTGGCATATGGGGTCTCATCTGAGAGTACTCTGCAATAACTGATGCGTCCTTTTGCTTTGGACGAAAGTAGCTTAAGCATTGAAAGGGTTAAGGGGAGGTTTGAAACCATTTTTCTGATAATTTGAATACTGAAGCTATATAGACAGATTCCAATCGTTCTTCTATATTAATATTCGATTGTATGACAAAGTTCTCAGACCTCCTTTACATAACAACTAGGGTTGGGAATCAGTTGCAATTTCATGATCAATAATCAGTTGCAGCTAATTGATCGATTATCGATCATAATGAGTTCTTCGCACTTTTGCAGTTATTGGGTACTAGAGGTCCAGAGCAAAATAATAAGTGATAGTCTATGACAATTACTTGCTATTAATATATATAGCACCTACCTTAACTTCATTTTGAAGTGTTTTTGGAGCTCAGTTTCATATCAAGAAAGCTGACAACTTGCCTGTCATTTAGTTCTATATTTTGCCACTAGGTGTCACCTTTTCCGATTATTATCGATTGCCAGTTTCGTAATCGATCAATCAGTAAAAGAGAGGCAAACGATCGATTATCGATTATAATGGATAATCGTCCCAACACTAATAACCACACAGGTGATTATTAGCAGTAGTAATAATAATCCAGTTAATCCAGTCATTTAGATGCTAGCAACTCTACAAGAAACCCCCTGAGAACAGGGTACTAATCCATAACTCTAATCCTCGATGAACAGTTCTCCGATACTTAGCCATCATTCGCCCCAGGGGAAATGGGATATTAGTGAAGACTTCATCTATCTCTGGTCAGAGGCACCAATTGTTATAATATCTTGAATGAAGAAAAGAATGGATATGTAGCGAGAGACCAATTACTATATGCCCTATAGTTAAATGCTGGATTCATGCCAGGAGTACCAGATAAGGCAACAGCGCGAGGTCACGTGGGAACAAGGACCAATCAGGACTCTCGCTTCGATTACATTACTGAGAAACCTTATCTCCACCACCAGCTGGGGGTGCCCAGGGCACCAATTTTGGCCTATTAGTGGCTATTAGTTGTCACTGGTTGAGGCTAGCATGTTCAGGTTGACCGACTGGTTTCGAATCCACTTGTGTTTGGTAATCTAAGATAATATACAGAGAGGATATGTGAGAGAAAGGTGAGCAAAATTGATATCTGTAGAAGCTCGCAATAATGGAGGAAATGACATCGCTCACAGAATTAAAAGAGTGGTGGTTATGATGGAAAAATAGTTCAAGGTAATACTGTAGAGCACACAATGTACGCGTCTGTTTGTGTGGTTCTGCTTCTCTATATATAAAAAGGCTGTACTTTTTTCTTACTGTACTGGCGCTGTCAGCGGCGGCTACCGTCGCTAACAATTAAAGATATGCTATGATGCAAAAACTCCCCAATTCGCTATAATTGGGACACACGTCATATGTGTGTTATACAGTAATAAATCAGCAACCCTCCCTCAAAATTGTCATTGTTAAAAATAGCATATAATTATGCTATTTTTAATTTTTATATATATTACTAAAAAGATTTCAACAGGAACAGTTGAGTGTATTAATGAGTAAGAAACCCATATTCCAAAGTATAATAATGAGTTAAAAGAAAAGTTATTTAAACCAATGCTGAGGCTACTTTCATCCATAGCGAAAAGAAGGCAAAGACTTTTGAAAACATCTAAACCCTGTTATGTTGGTATTCATTCGATAGCTCTCAGATGAGTACCCATGTGCCAAGGTTTCATTCATTTTTTAAGGTTTTGTATTGACCAAATCAGCCACCAGCAGCATTTATAGGGTTAATATGGGGCACATAGTATTATGATAAGCACACGCTTCAAATAGATAATTGAGAAAATATTGCTGTTATCAAAATAATTTCCATTTCTTCAACCCACAAGGGCACCCTAAGTGTTCAGTGATCCAAACGCATGCGTTCAGTGTGTCATTTATTCAACCTGCCCTCAAATTTTCACATTGATGTGTGATAAAACTAGCTGTTTAACCCACTAATGCTTAACCAGAAATTGTTGTCATGACCTATGGTACTCAAGGCAATTACTTTGAAATTGAGAATAATTTCACATAATATTTGGGGATGAGTTAGTTGTAGGGAATGTTTTAATCAACATTTCTTCTTCAAATATTTTCCTAACTTTGCTTTTGCCTGCAAGATTTCATCAACTTTGTCAGGCTGCTTTTGGCTGCAGTGAGCATTAATGGGTTAAACCCTTCCCTGTCTGAGAGTCCCCTTTTGTTTTAGGGGGGGGGGGGGGGGGGAGGGCGGGGGGAGGCTACCTCCCTTTGCAAAAAGTTGGCCCAGATGCTACATTTAAAAGTGAAATAAGTGAAAAAATTTGATAACATATTAATTATATTACTAAATGGGGGAGAGAATGTCTTTTGAAAATGGAAATCAGCAATTTCTGCATATTAACCAGTTTCCAATACTGAGGCTACTAAACAATTCATCCAAAGCACAATAATACAAACTAAGATTTGGTCAAACCAGGTCATGTTGGTATTCATTGAATAGCTCCTACTGAGTTCACTCAGATGAGTACCCATATGCCAGGGTTTCAGTGATTTCTCAGCTTTTTTGCATGATTTTGTATTGGCAAAATTAGCCACCAACAGCAGGGTTAATGGTTAAAATGCTGCTTGTCATGATCTCATCAATTTTACGTCAAGCCAAAACTTTCATTCAAATTTAATTTACACTCACAAAAGGGATGAAAATATTAGCATATGTGTGAAATCACTTAAGTGTTGAGACCATCTAATTATATGGCTCATTCAATGATCACAAAGATAACTCGTGGCTGACAGTAAACAGTGTTCTGCAATCCCGCTAAGTGATAAGATAATGAAATCTTCCCTCTTGGGGGTTCATAAAATAATGAGAAATAAGAATGCGCAGAAATGAACAGAATTGCGAAATCACAAGAATGACATGTGTGAATCTGAAATTACTGATTTAGATTTACACACAAAGCTGCGACAATCACATAAATCTTTCAATTATTTTTTGGAGCCAACATCTTGATTGTGCCTAGTCCGTCTCGAGTACAGTGCGCAGTCTTGCACACACACGGTTTGAATTTCAGGCTTATAACAGAATCAATAAAATAATGAGAGTGGAATTGAAAATGCCAGAGGTCTTCTTTAACTGGCGTTATGCTGCTAGTGGCTAATTTGGCCAATACAAAATGATGCAAAAACCTTCAAAAACAACTGAAACCATGACAAATGGGTACTCATCTGAAAGTACTCAGCGAGAGCTATCAAATGAGTACCAACATGACAGGGTTTAGATGGTTTTCAGAAAATTTTGCGTCGTTGTGCTTTGAATGAAAGTAGCCTCAGTTTTAAAAGTGTTAATGGGAATCGGCAGCGCTCTGACTATGACAACTGGGAAGGTTATATTGACATAACATAAAATCTGGTTAGCTTCCGACAATCGTAAAAAACCTGATGGTTATCTAAAAGGTAATGGGAATCCTTCAATAGCATAAATGTGGTTTAAAGCGCTTTAAGAAAATAATGACTTCTGTGCTAACATGAAATAAATAATACATACCGATATATTATATTTATTCAACTCCTGTACATAACTCAAAATAATGAATATATTTAACTTCTTTTTGTAATCTAGAATGAATGATATGTACATAATATTTGAAAACTGACTTAAACATATTTTCATATTTGGTACAACCGATTTTGGCATTGAGCTTTTGCAATATACTTAAAAATAATAATAATAATAATAATAATAATAATAATAATAATAATAATAATAATAATAATAATAATAATAATAATAATGTTAATGATAATAATAATAATAAAAGGATTTTCAAATATATCTGTATATCATGAAAAGAACAGGAAGCAGCTAGATATGATAGATGCCAGTATAATGAACGTTTTTGCTTCAATATAATTCCCATCCTTGAAAGAATTGTATTCATTCATTTCCATGACTTCAAAAACATTTTCTTCATGGAAATATAGACAAATGATGACAAATGCATTGAGTGATTTCAAATTGGCAAAGGATAAATCTTTATTCCGAATATCAAACGTAATAAAAACTAAGCATTGGGAAAGTAAATGATGAACGGTGATTAACCAGCAAAACTCATTTGTCTTCATTCTATTATCTATTATCTTCATTCCATTAACTTAGCAAGGATATCTCAAATGGGGTAAAAGATGGTTATGTTATGTTACAATGACAGGATCTATTTGGGAGAAGGTAGAATTATATACTCCACTCAAATCAAAACTGGTGATTTATGAGTTTGTGTCATTTCTCTACAATGCAGACAATGAGGATATCAATTCTTGTCGTCAGACAGGGAAAAACAAGTTACTGAATATACCTGCTACTGGTGGCTAATTTGGCATATACAAAATGATGCAAAAAATCTTCTAAAAGATACTGAAACCCGGGCACATGGGTACTCATTTAAAAGTACATAGCAAGCGCTATCTAATAAATACCAACATGACAGGGTCTAGATGGTTTTCAAAAATCTTTGCGTCCCTGTGCTTTGGATGAAAGTAAGCCTCAGCATTGAAAGGGATAGTAACATAAGGCTAAGTGAATAAGTTTCTTCTTGTAATCTTGAAGACATGGAGGTTTCGAAAAATGTTCTGTTGAAGCTGAATATTGGCAAAACATATCTACAGCAAGATATTTTCTTTCCTTTATAATGAAAGGTGATCGGTCATGATTTGATTTGAGTTACAAATGCTCTAATACACCTTTAAACCCTTCCAATGCCGCAGCTATTTTCATTCAAGGCACAAAGACGCAAAGTATTTAGAAAACCATCTAGACCCAGTCATGTTGGTATTCATTGGATAGCTCTCGCTAAGTACTCTCAGATGAGTACCCATGTGCCAGGGTTTTAGTCATCAGGTTTTTTGCATGATTTTGTATAAGCCAAAATTGGCCACCACCAGCATAAGGGTTATGCATAAAACTATTTTTTACAGTTTTTTTTGCATCATTTTGTATTGGCCATTAGTTGCATAGCCACCAACAGCATAAGGGTTAGACATACATCTCAATCAATCCTGAATCCATCTTCAAGAGATAGTCTATATGTATACACAGTTAAAGCCAAAAGCAGCCTCACAATTTCAATGATATTCTGCAGGCAAAAGCATAGTCAGGTCTTCAGTATTAATGAGTTAAACCTAGCTGACTCAATCCTAGTTAATCCATGCATCCTCTATAGTACAGTAGCCAGCCACCCTATATGCTGCTGGTGGCTGATTTGGCCAACACAAAATGATGCAAAAAACCTGAAAGATGACTGAAACCCTGGCACATAGGTACTCATCTGAGAGTACTCAGCAAGACCTATCCAATGAATACCAACATGACAGGGTTTAGATGATTTTCAAAAAATTGCGTCCATGTGCTTTGGACGAAAGTAGCCTCAGCATTGGAAGGGTTAAACCTCTTAATCCTGAATCCATCCTCTAGAGATAGCCTTTAACCCTTATGCTGCTGGTGGCTAATTTGGCCAATACAAAATGATGCAAAAAACCTGAAAGATGACTTAAACCCTGGCATATGGGTACTCATCTGAGAGTACTCAGCGAGACCTATCCAATGAATACCAACAATTGACAGGGTTTAGATGGTTTTCAAGAAATTGCGTCCATGTGCTTTAAACGAAAGTAGCCTCAGCATTGGAAGGGTTAAACCTCTCAATCCTGAGTCCATCCTCTCGAGATATATCTAAACTGTATCTAAATGTAGATACAGTTGACCTTTCAATGCTGAGACTACTTTTGTCTAAGGCACAATAACTCAAAAATCTTTGAAAATTGTCTAAACCCTATCATCTTGGTATTCATTGGAAAGCTCTCATCGAGTTCTCTCAGATGAGGACCCATTTGCCAGGGTTTCGGTCATTTTTTTTCACATTATTTTGTATTGATCAAATTAGCCACCAGCAGCATAAGGGTTAAAGTATGGCAAGTCAATGACCAGACAGCTAGAGGGGCATTTCTCAAGAGGGGGATGTGCCTGGTTGCACGTGGCAGCAGTTAGAAGTATTCATGTCAAGATTGGAATAAATAAGTTATGCGGCTATTGGCATTTCTTACTCTCCCTGCATGAAGTGAAGCCTTCCAGCATAAATGTCATTCAATAAAACAAGCCATACAAAACTTAGGGACACTCCTGTACATGCGGCACAACCCCAAGTTTTGAAATAATGGATATTTTTCTAGGGTTGTATTCATTGTTTTTAAGGAAAGGTGTTGCATGCATGGGAAGTTCTACTACATTAAATCATGTAGATTACCAGCGAGGAAACTGCTGTTTTTAATGTGATTCTCACAAATGAACAGCTCAAAATTTCTGGGCAAGAAAAAATACAATCAACTTGTCTAAGTCAATGATTCTGAATAATACGTCTAGCTCTGGTAATCTAGACAGAGTTCAATCCTTAACCCGCATGCTACTGGTGGCTAATTTGGCCAATACAAAATGATGCAAAAAATCTGAAAAGTGACTGAAACCCTGGCACATGGGTACTCATCTGAGAGTACTCAGCGAGAGCTTTCTAATGAATACCAACATGACAGGGTATAAATTGGTTTTAATGGTTTTCAGTGGTTTTCAAAAGTCATTGCATCTTTGAGCTTTGGAATAAAGTAGCCTCAGCATTGGAAGTGTTAATCAAGAGTGTAAATAATTTCATGCCAACTCAGCACTTTGGACAATGAACATACAGTATATATAATCTGTTTGCATTCTGTAAATCACTCCAGGAAAAGATAAAGCATGAACGATCGAGTTAAATAAGTTTTAACCTTTAGCTCTGTCATATCAGCATGAAACAAAACACTATTTACGGACGCTTACATTATGTCACTGTCATTCATTTTTTTCTGTTTTTAGCACAATTTAATTTGACATTTACCTGTATCTATCATGGTGTAACCCTTCTAATGATGAGGCTACTTTTGTCCAAACCACAAGGATGCAAAGATTGTTGAAAGCCATCTAAACCCTGTCATGATGGGTTCTAGGACAATATCCCCCCGGACAATATCCCCCCGGACCATATCCCCCGGACAATATCCCCCCGGACAATATCCCCCCAGGACAAAATCCCCCCGGACAATATCCCCCCATTCCAATATCCCCCCGGACAATATCCCCCCGGATGATATCTCTAGTAAAATATGTTTTAGTAAAAAAAAAAAAAAATTAATTCCAGTGTTTGTAATTATCCCAAAACATGTGTTGGTATTTTTATTTTATTTTATTTTTTTTTTAATTCCAGTGTTTTAAATTATCCTTAATCGTGTGCCGGTAAAAAAAATTAAATTAAAAAAAAAAAAATTGCAGTGTTTTAAATTATTCTAAAAATCTTTTTTCAAAAATTCAAAAAAAAATTAGTGTTTTAAATTATCCTAAATCATGTGCCGGTAAAAAAAATTCAAAAAAAAATTGCAGTGTTTTAAATTATTCCAAATTTTTTTTTAAAAATTCAAAAAAAAATTAATAAAAAAAAAATCTTTTTCTTAATTCCAGTAGTCCAGTAGCCAGATCAAGAAAAGTGCTCTATTTTAGAAGTTAGGTTAACCCGAGAGCTAGAAAATTTCCGTTGGTATCATGTTTTAGGCCCACACTTGGGGCATACCGCCAGGGTGGATGTAGACTTCAGAAGTGGTGCACATTTTTTTTACGGGGTCATGTCTTAGACACCCCAGTATATGTAAAAAGACCCCAAAATGGTCAAAATAATAGGTATAGGGGTAGGAAAGCCACCCTAAAACAGTCATAACTCAGCTTAAACCAATCATAGGGATCAGTGTTTGGTATTAAAATGTTGGTATGAAAGAGAAGTATCTTTTGAAATAGTAAATACATAACCAACTCTATCCCATGATGTAATAAAGGTCATTCAAGGTCAAAATGGCTGCCAAATCAAGAATCTGGGATTTTCCGATATTCTATGGTTTCCGTTTATAAACTTCTCAGTTTTTTTGACGGTATGTATTTCTTTTTTGTACCCACTTTTTCTGAAGGAATGTCTTTTAATGGAATTGTTGAACATTTTAGAAAGTTCATTGACTAGAGTTTTAAGTCCAATTTTGAGCTGTAAGGTACAAAGTAGGGTACTAAGCCCACCTGGAGACCCCAAAAAGTGCCTAAAATGGTAAAAATTTGAAAATCAAAATGACTTTATCGTAAGTTTTATAAGTAGGAAGGGAGCAGATGATGTACCAAAACATCAGGTTTAATTTTCTCCTCAATCTGGAAGATTATGGAAAAATAATATTGAAATTAAGGGGTTGTTGAAGGTCAAATAAAGGTCAAAATGCCATTTTTCCTCTAAAAATTTCATATTTTGATCAAGAAATTTTGATGAAGTAGTTGTGTTTTGTCATTATTTAATTTCCAAACCAAGTTACCACAATGATTGACGGATAGATAATCTCAAACATGGTCCAACAAATCATTTTTTACCATTTACCGGTGAAAATGAAGTAGTTTTAAGTCAATAAGGAGGTGTGGAAGGTGGCATTTGGCTATTCCATGCTTATAATAAGTGTTTACGAACGGGTTGTGGGAAGGTGCTAGTATGGGACCACTGTTTAGGTCATAAAAGTTGTGAGCACCAAACAATATAGGCATTGTTTGGTATCAATTCTTTTGTTGTAAGACAGTCTTTCCATTCCATGCAACCAACCAAGGGTAGGGTCTATTGTTGCGATACTAGAGGTCATTCAAGGTCAAACTAACCCCAATTTCATAATTTGAGGCATTTTGTCTTTGAATTTTCCATTAAACAGCTTATCATATTCTCCTAGAATACATATTTTATCCTGGAAATATTTTTAGGTGAGAAATAATTTTTAAAAAGGATTCTGAGACATTTTTAGGTCATTTCAAGAGAAAGTCTGGACCAATTTGGAATATTTCAGGGCCAAAATTACAAATGCCTGGTTACGGGTGCACTCAAATATTTAAGTGAAGCAGCAGAAAGTTGACATAACAGATCGAGTCATATCTTATGGTATGTCAGTTTTCATTTTCAGTAGGGAGAATAAGCCTTTTAACTTGCGACATTACTTGCCTATTGTGCTTGTCATGTAAGATTATAAAGGCAGTGTGAAATATCTCTGAGATTTATGAAAAAAATGAAGGTCAAATAAAGGTCAAAACATCATTTTTTCTCTAAAAAGTTCAAATTTTGACGAAGAAATTTTGATGGAGTAGTTTGTGTTTTGTTATTACATAATATCCTAACCAAATTGCCACAATAATTGACAGACAAGATACCTTAAATATGTTTTAGCAAAACATTTCCATCCTTTACCTGTGAAAATGAAGTAGTTTAAAGTCAATATGGAGGTGTGGAAGGTGGCATTTGGTTATTCCATGCATATAATAAGAGTTTACGAACGGGTTGTGAGAAGGTACTAGTATGGGACCACTGTTTAGGTTATAAAAGTTGTGAGCACCAAACATTATAGGCATTGTTTGGTACCTAAATGTTTGTTGTAAGACAATCTTTCCATTCCATGCAACCAACCTAGGGTAGGGTCTATTGTTGTGATACTAGAGGTCACTCAAGGTCAAACTAACCTCAATTTCATGATTTAAGGCATTTTGTCTTTGTATTTTCCACTTAGCAGCTTATCAAATTCTCATAGTATACATATTTTATCCTGGAAATATTTTTAGGTGAGAAATATTTCTTAAAAAGGATTCTGAGACATTTTCAGGTCAATTCAAGAGAAAGTTTGAACCAATCTGGAATATTTAGGGGCCAAAATGACAAAATGCCTGATTACGGGTGCACTCAAATATTTAAGTGAAGCAGCAGAAAGTTGACATAACAGATAGAGACTCATATCTTATGGCATGTCAGCTTTCATTTTTAATGGGAAGAATAAGTCTTTTAACTTACCTATTGTGTTTTTTATGTAAGATTATAAAGGCAGTGTAAAATATCTTTGAGATTTAAGGACAAAATGAAGGTCAAAACGTCATTTTTTCTCTAAAAAGTTCAAATTTTGATGATGAAATTTTGATAAGGTTCTTCTTTTTTGTCAATACATAATTTCTTAAGCATGTCACCACTTTAATTGACAGAAAAGTTACCTTAAATATGTTTTAACAAAAAAAGTTTACCCTTTACCCGTGAAAATGAAGTACTAGTTTCAAGGTGATATGCAGATGTGGAATGTGCTATTGGACAATTCATGCCTAATCGAGTTGTTAGCAAGTGCTAGTAACATATGGGACCACTGTTTAGGTGATAAAAGTTGTGAGCACCAAACATTATAGGCATCATTTGCTATCAAAATGCTTGTTGTAAGACAATCTTTTCATTTCATGCAACCAGGCTAGTGTAGGGCATTTTGCTGTGATATGATATGCAATGCAATGATATAAAAGGTCATTCAAGGTCAAACTACCCCCAATTTCATGACTTAAGGCATTTTATTAGTGAATTGCCTGTGTAGTATCTCATCAAGTTCTCCTAGAATACATATTTAATGATTTTTTGTCCTGCAAATATTATTTTTAGGTGAGAAATGTCTTTTAAAAGAGAAACTCATGCCTTTTAAGGTTATTTCAAGACAAAGTCTGTTCTATTTTGTGAATATTCAAAGTCGAAAATGCTCTATGTGACCTTTTGACCTTGGTTTGACATTCCATTTTTCCTTAAATCTCAATAATATTTAACGCTATCTTTAACCTTACGTAGCAAGCACAAATTGGCAAGTTAAAAGGCGTATATGCCCAATTGAAAATGAAAGCTGACGTACCATATGATAAGGCTGTTGTGTCAATTTTCAGCTGCTAAATTGATATTTGGGTGCACCTAAAATCAGGCATTTTGTCATTTTGATGCCTAAATATTCACGATTAGCACAGACTTTGTCTTGAAATAACCTTAAAAGGCATGAGGTTCTCTTTTAAAAGACATTTCTCACCTAAAAATAATATTTGCAGGAAAATATATCATTAGATATGTATTCTAGGAGAATTTGATGAGATACTACACAGGCAATTCAAAGACAAAATGCCTTAAGTCATGAAATTGGGGATAGTTTGACCTTGAATAACCTTTTATATCATTGCATTGCACTAGCCTGGTTGCATGAAATGGAAAGATTGTCTAACAACAAGCATTTTGATAGCAAACAATGCCTATAATGTTTGGTGCTCACAACTTTTATGACCTAAACAGTGGTCCCATATGTTAGCACTAATGCTAACAACTCGATTAGGCATGAATTGTCCAATAGCCCATTCCACATTTGCATATTACCTTGAAACTGGACTTCATTTTCACAGGTAAAGGGTTTTTTTTTTTTGTTAAACATATTTAGGGTATCTTGTCTGTCAATTATTGTGGTGACAGGCTTAGGAAATTATGTAATGACAAAACAGAAGTACCTCATCAAAATTTCATCATCAAAATTTAAACTTTTTAGAGAAAAAATGACGTTTTGACCTTTACTTGACCTTCATTTTGTCCTTAAATCTCAAAGTTATTTTACACTGCCTTTATAATCTTACATAAAAAACACAATAGGCAAGTTAAAAGAATTATTCTTCCCATTAAAAATGAAAGCTGACATGCCATAAGATATGAGTCTCTATCTGTTATGTCAACTTTCTGCTGCTTCACTTAAATATGTGAGAGCACCCGTAATCAGGCATTTTGTCATTTTGGCCCCTGAAGATTCCAGATTGGTTCAAACTTTCTCTTGAAATGACCTGAAAATGTCTCAGAATCCTTTTTAAGAAATATTTCTCACCTAAAAATATTTCCAGGATAAAATATGTATACTATGAGAATTTGATAAGCTGCTAAGTGGAAAATACACCGACAAAATGCCTTAAATCATGAAATTGGGGTTAGTTTGACCTTGAGTGACCTCTAGTATCACAACAATAGACCCTACCCTAGGTTGGTTGCATGGAATGGAAAGATTGTCTTACAACAAACATTTAGGTACCAAACAATGCCTATAATGTTTGGTGCTCACAACTTTTATGACCTAAACAGTGGTCCCATACTAGCACCTTCTCACAACCTGTTCGTAAACACTTATTATAAGCATGGAATAGCCAAATGCCACCTTCCACACCTCCATATTGACTTTAAACTACTTCATTTTTACAGGTAAAGGGTAGAAATGTTTTGCTAAAACATATTTTAGGTATCTTGTCTGTCAATTATTGTGGTAATGTGCTTAGGATATTATGTAATAACAAAAAACAAGCTACTCCATCAAAATTTGAACTTTTATGAGAAAAAATGATGTTTTGACCTTTATTTGACCTTCATTTTTTCCTTAAATCTCAGAGATATTTTACACTGCCTTTATAATCTTACATGACAAACACAATAGGCAAGTAATGTCGCAAGTTAAAAGGCTTATTCTCCCTACTGAAAATGAAAACTGACATACCATAAGATATGACTAGATCTGTTATGTCAACTTTCTGCTGCTTCACTTAAATATTTGAGTACACCCGTAACCAGGCATTTTGTAATTTTGGCCCCTAAATATTCCAAATTGGTCCAGACTTTCTCTTGAAATGACCTAAAAATGTCTCAGAATCCTTTTTAAAAATCATATCTCACCTAAAAATATTTCCAGGATAAAATATGTATTCTAGGAGAATATGATAAGCTGCTTAATGGAAAATATAAAGACAAAATGCCTCAAATTATGAAATTGGGGTTAGTTTGACCTTGAATGACCTCTAGTATCACAATAATAGACCCTACCCTTGGTTGGTTGCATGGAATGGAAAGACTGTCTTACAACAAAAAAATTGATACCAAACAATGCCTATATTGTTTGGTGCTCACAACTTTTATGACCTAAACAGTGGTCCCATACTAGCACCTTCCCACAACCCGATCGTAAACACTTATTATAAGCATGGAATAGCCAAATGCCACCTTCCACACCTCCTTATTGACTTAAAACTACTTCATTTTCACCGGTAAATGGTAAAAAATGATTTGTTGGACCATGTTTGAGATTATCTATCCGTCAATCATTGTGGTAACTTGGTTTGGGAATTTAATAGTGACAAAACACAACTACTTCATCAAAATTTCTTGATCAAAATATGAATTTTTTAGAGAAATAATTACATTTTGACCTCTATTTGACCTTCAACAACCCCTTAATTTCAATATTATTTTTCCATAATCTTTCAGATTGAGGAGAAAATTAAACCTGATGTTTTGGTACATCATCTGCTCCCTTCCCACTTTTAAAACTTAAGATAAAGTCATTTTGATTTTCAAATTTTTACCATTTTAGGCACTTTTTGGGGTCTCCAGGTGGGCTTAGTACCCTTCTTTGTACCTTACAGCTCAAAATTGGACTTAAAACTCTAGTCAATGAACTTTCTAAAATGTTCAACAATTCCATTAAAAGACATTCCTTCAGAAAAGGTGGCTACAAAAAAGAAATACATACTGTCAAAAAAACTGAGAAGTTTATAAACGGAAACTATAGAATATCGGAAAATCCCAGATTCTTGATTTGGCAGCCATTTTGACCTTGAATGACCTTTATTACATCATGGGATAGAGTTGGTTATGTATTTACTATTTCAAAAGATACTTCTCTTTCATACCAACATTTTAATACCAAACACTGATCCCTATGATTAGTTTAAGCGGAGTTATGACTGTTTTAGGGTGGCTTTCCTATCCCTATACCTATTATTTTGACCATTTTGGGGTCTTTTTACATATACTGGGGTGTCTAAGACATGACCTCATAAAAAAGATGTGCACCACTTCTGAAGTCTACATCCACCCTGGCGGTATGCCCCAAGTGTGGGCCTAAAACATGATACCAACGGAAATTTTCTAGCTCTCGGGTTAACCTGAATCCCAAAAATGGGTGGCTGGCTACTGTACAGTGTTTTAAATCATCCTTAAACATGTGATAGTATAATTTTTTTTTAAAATTCCAGTGTTTGAAATTATCCTAAAACATGTGTTAGTAATTTAAAACACTGCAATTTTTTTTTAATCAATTTTTTTACAGGCACATGATTTAGGATAATTTAAAATACTAAATTTTTTTTCGAATTTTTGAAAAGATTTTTTAGAATAATTTGAAACACTGCAAATTTTTTTTTCAATTTAATTTTTTTTACCGGCACACGATTTAGTAGAGCTGCACTCATGGAGGGAGATCAACTCATGAGCTCACCACCATTTTGACTCATGAGCTCATGAGCTCACGGACGCGCGGCGTTTCACTGTTTTCTATTGAATATCTCATTTTAGAAAAAATATTGACAAAGAAAATGTTGAATTAATAAGTTATATTTTTACAGCAGGGCAATTAAGAATTAAAAGTTACTTATTGCATTTTTTTTAAACATTTGCATGATTATATCATTTTAAAATTTGCTGTTGAATCAATGTTTCTTCCCTCACCATGCCTTAGTGGTTAAAGTGGTCAGTAAGCCTGCCCACTGCATAAAAAAGCTGTGAAATGGGGTATTTAAGTGGTACCACTGTCAGAGTCAGCCCCACTGTCTAACATAGTGGTAAGACCACTGTTTCCTGCAGTGGAGCCACTGTTTCTTACAGTGGGGCCACTCTTTCTTACAGTGGGGCCACTCTTTCTTACAGTGGGACCACTACATAAACCCATATGTGACTTGAAAAAATTCCATATATATCAGGAACCACTATAATGGGGCTTTCAAAACTTAGTTTATCTTAGGACCACTTTTTCTTGCAGTGGGGCCACTGCTGATTACAGTGGGGCCACTAAATAAACCGGAGATGCAGGCTTTTCCTTATCTGTAGGAAGGTATATAATACATAACAATAGGGTCAACTAGTACAGAACTTGACCTTGTTATTCAAAAATTGTGACAGTTGACAGAATGACAGCATAGGAGAAGGAGGTGGGTTGATACATTGACAGAAATGTGCGTTGTAGATGGTGTGAGGGGAATTTTGAAAAACTAACTAAGACAAATTGTGTGTTAGGGTATATTAAAGGATAAAGTCAAGGCTATTTCAGTCAAAAGGGCAGGTGAATATCTCTGCTGTTGAATGCAGAAAATGCAAGGTGAGATGAAATACTCGGTTAGACAGGAAAGGCATGCTGACATATGATTTAGAAATGACTATGATGTTGAAATAAGGTGGGTATGATATAGAGTTTCTCTTTATTTACATCAGCTGTGTTAGAGTGTTAGGGTATTCCATGATTCAGGAGAAGGGAACCTTGCAAACTATGATATGTGACTAATGTTAGGTCTACAGTCCATCAAGATTTACATAAACTGGAGAGACAATTAGCAGACAAGAGACAGGAACATCTTAGAATAATTGTCCAGAATATGTTGCCATGCATTATAATCCTATGGCCGACTTCAAAATAACAATTAAAGTAAAACATACATGCTGTAACAGTAATTTATTGTTCAATGCCAGATCATATGAATCACCTCAATTTCATGATTTTTACAACATCAGTATACCTGATCAAACCTTTAAACATAAAAACAGATAACTGTTTGGCTTTTATTTTTGCAATTTTCAGATGATCGCAAGTTCCCGAATGATGTGCTAAATTAATGCATTTTACAGAGTGGTACATGACCACCACTGTCAGAGAAAGTGGGTCAACCACTTCCTTTGACAGTGGGAAAACCACAGCATCTTGCAGTAAAGCACAACTTTACCACTGTCTGAAACAGTGGGACCACTACATTGAACATTGGTAAATCTACTGCAACTAGCATTATAGGATGATCAAACCACCGTCAGGAATAGTGGTACCACTCTCTTGATCAGTGGTATGACCACTGCATCTGTTAGTGGTAGAGAACTGCTGATGCAATGGTATGGAGGCCCACCTACCACTGTCCAAAACAGTGGGACCACTATGAAGCTACCACTGTTTGCAAAAGTGGCCATGAAGCCCCAATAAAGTGTCTCCGCTTTTGCAAAAGCGGGACACTTCAGACAGGCTTAAAGGGCACTTTTTATTTCAGTGGTACAAAAAAGTGGTAATAAACCCACTACAGCAAGGCTCTTGGGCCACATTCCAGGAAAGTGGGGGATGGTGCTACAGCTCTTGAGAGACCCATGTACTATCCACTATATTTTTCAGTGGTACCACTGTATTTCTCAGTGGCACCACTGTAGGCAACCACTCATAACCCACTGAAACACCCCATGTAAACCACTGCACTATGGTAAGGGTTAACAACCACCAGTCGATAAGAAAGCAATAGGCTGCGATAAGCAGTGATAAAGCGATGTGTGTTCGTTGTCCTGTATTAGGTTTGTGTACCCAAAATCTTGACGAGTTCGCGAGTTGAGGACTTCCGCTCGAGCTCGGCTCGCCAGCCTCACTGCTCGAGCCACTCGAGTTTGTGAGTGGTGAGTGCAGCTCTACGATTTAGGATAATTTAAAACACTGGAATTAAAAAAAAAAAAAAAAAAAAAATATTTTTGACCAACACAGGTTTTGGAATAATTTAAAACACTGGAATTATATATTTTTTTTTACTAAAACATGTTTTACTAGAGATATCATCCGGGGGGATATTGTCCGGGGGGATATTGTCCGGGGGGATATTTGAACGGGGGGATATTGTCCGGGGGGATTTTGTCCTGGGGGGATATTGTCCGGGGGGATATTGTCCGGGGGATATTGTTCGGGGGGATATTGTCCTGATACCGTCATGATGTGTCATTAGATAGCTCTTACTGAGTACTCTCAGATGAGTACCATGTGCCAGGGTTTCAGTCATTCTCTAGGCTTTTTGCATCATGTTGTATTGGCGAAATTAATACTCAGCAGTATACGGGTTAAGTACAAAAAGATCATTGAGAAAGTGTTCATTTCTACATGAATTACTTAAAACACATCCACACGCAGAGTATCACATATAAATTCAAGCTCCATTAGGTGAACCCTGTATTTTGTGTAGCTATAAATCAGACTCCCATTCCCACAACTGTGTCAGAGTCTGGCCTGGTCAGGGCACAGAGCTAGATAACACCTTCTTGACGCAGAACACATGTGGTGAAAATTAGCCTCAAATCCTCCGAGCTCTCCAAGTCAAGTCTACGAGACTGACGCATATCTTAGATGAATAGACACATGGATTCATGCCACATCACAGGATATATTAATTGCTACATAATTTTGACCCATTACAGAACCCTGGACACACCTAATCTCATCTGAGAGTACTCAGCGAGAGCTATCCAATAAATACCAACATGATAGGGTTTGAATTGTTTTCAAAGATCTTTGCCTCGTTGTTCTTTGGACAAAAGTAGCCTTACCATTGGAAATGTTAAGACTGTAAATAGTCTCATGGTTTTCAAAAATCTTTGTGTTCTTTGGACGAAAGTAGCCTCAGCATTGAAAGGATTAACCCTTCCAATGCTGAGGCTACTTTTGTCAAAAGAACATTAGGACGCAAAGATTTTTGAAAACTATCTAAACTCTATCATGTTGGTATTCATTGGATAGCTCTCACTGAGTACTCTCTGATGAGTACCCATGTGCCAGGGTTAAAGTCATTTTAAGTTTTTGCATGATTTTGTATTGGACAAATTAGCCGCCACCAGCATAAGGATTAAGACATGGTAGCGCCACCAGCATAAGGATTAAGACATGGTAGGCCATTAGAAAGAAAGTGATGTAACGTCAGGGAAATTCTCCAGTTTCCTCTGTCTGACCAGACCAGCACCCGACTACTCACCATGGGGAAAATCAGATACCCCACTAGTCCCCCTAGGTCTCCCATTGCATTCCTGGGCATGAGTCTATATCAACAAAAGACCTCCCTCTAATTAGCTCGGAAAGAATATATCCTTTCACGCCTCGAACCCGCACAGCACACTGCGCCAACAAGGAAAATTTATGAGCATCTTTTTTCAGGGATCGAGAGAAGATGAAAGAAAGCTGTGACATATGGGGTATTGGATTTGCTACCCTAACACCTGGTGCAGCAATACTAGAATAGCCAGGTAGACAATAGCTAATTGGAATCGCCACCTGTAGATTATTGCTGACATCAGCAATTCAGAGGTGAAAATATAGTGTGTCGTGATTTTTTGTCATTTAATGACTATCCTGTATAAAAAGAAATTTTATATTCTCTGTCTGTCTGTCTGTCTCTCTCTTTCTCTCTCTCTCTCTCTCTCTCTCTCTCTCTCTCTCTCTCCCTCCCTCCATCTCTCTCTCTCTAATTCTCTCTCTCTAATTCTCTCTCTCTCTCTCTCTCTCTCTCTCTCTCTCTCTCTCTCTCTCTCCCTCCATCTCTCTCTCTCTCTAATTCTCTCTCTCTAATTCTCTCTCTCTCTCTCTCTCTCTCTCTCTCTCTCTCTCTCTCTCTCTCTCTCTCTCCATCTCTCTCTCTCTAATTCTCTCTCTCTAATTCTCTCTCTCTCTCTCTCTCTCTCTCTCTCTCTCCCTCCATCTCTCTCTCTCTCTCTAATTCTCTCTCTCTCTCTCTCTCTCTCTCTCTCTCTCTCTCTCTCTCTCTCTCGCTCTCTCTCTCTCTCTCTCTCTCTCTCTCTCTCTCTCTCTCTCTCTCTCTCGAAACTGTGATACATCAGCTATTGGATTGGCCACCCTAACACCTGGTGCTGCAATACTAGAATAGCCAGGTAGACAATAGCTAATTGGAATGGCCACCTGTAGATTATTTGCTGACATCAGCAATTCAGAGGTGAAAATATAGTGTCGGGATTTTTTATTGTCATTACAGACTTCTGTATAAAAAGAAATTTTATATTCTCTGTCTGTCTCTGTCTGTCTGTCTCTGCATCTCTCTCTCTCTCTCTCTCTCTCTCTCTCTCTCTCTCTCTCTCTCTCTCTCTCTCCCTCCCTCCCTCTCTGTCTCTCTGTCTCTCTCTAATTCTCTGCCTCTCTCTGTCTTTTCCCGCCTCCTCTCTCTCTCTCTCTCTCTCTCTCTCTCTCTATCTCTCTCGAAACTGTGATACATCAGCTATTGGATTGGCTACCCTAACACATGGTGCTGCAATACTAGAATAGCCAGGTAGACAATAGCTAATTGGAATGGCCACCTGTAGATTATTGCTGACATCAGCAATTCAGAGGTGAAAATATAGTGTGTCGTGATTTTTATTGTCATTTAATGACTTCTGTATAAAAAGAAATTATATATTTTATGTCTCTCTCTCTCTCTCTCTCTCTCTCTCTCTCTCTCTCTCTCTCTCTCTCTCTCTCTCTCTCTCTCTCTCTCTCACTCTCTCTCTCTCTGTATTATGAAGAAAGTCGAACCCTTAAAAGAAGCAGGTAGCAAAATCAGTGAAGTTTTTATCTATATAAGATGAATGTGAGGTAAAGACTTAGTAGATTTTGCAATAAAATGATCATGTTTCTATTTCACCCAACCTCCAAATACTCAGAAGCTGGATATACAGAACACCTGCTTACATTGAACTTTACATTTCCCATGAGTGTTCAATGTAGACAGATTCCACTGTATATTTAACACAGTGAGGGCTATAGTAGCAAGGCTTGATTGAGGCATGATGTCTGCACAGAGAGTCTATAGCCAGACAATTTGCCAGTCTGCGCACACCCAGGCCTTGATTTATTCTAGTCCCAGCAGGCTATTTACCTACCTTATAGCACCTCCAGATTAAAGCACCATAAACAGACACTAAATACACCATTCCCTTATGTCTCCTGCTAGCCACAGGCCAGTCCTATAGACCGCACGCCCGATTGCCACCCAGTTTCCTATGATAGTCTCTAAATCCCAGCAGACCTCAGGAATCGAAGCCATGGAAACTTGTGATCTTGGAATTACCCTACCTATAGGTTTAGGGTTAGGTTTAGGGTTAGGTTTAGGGTTAGGTTTAGGGTTAGGTTTAGGGTTAGTTTAGGGTTAGGTTTAGGGTTAGGTTTAGGGTTAGGGTTAGGGTTAGGAATCAGGTCTAGAGTTAGGGTTAGGGTTAGGGATAGGGTAAGGAAACCCTAACCCTAACCCTGGAACGATTCCTAACCCTAACACTAAACCTATAAGGTAGGGTATTCCAAGATCACAAGTTTCCATGGCGTCGATTCCTGACATCTGGGGGGATTTAGAGTCTACCATTTCCTATATGCATGGATGATCTCACAGCTGAAGGCAGCTTTTATATTTGATTTGCAAGTTACGTTGGTCATTGATGTGCTTGGCGTACGTATATTTCTTTAACATGCTATCCATGAGTGTTTGCAGTACAACCAGGCACTTGCAGGCGTCCGGTCAACTGGTGCAGGAATTAAATGTCTGTACTGTACATAGTTAAGCTTTCAAACAGTGTATGCGGGCCATCCAGGGGTTAAAAATATAAAGATTTGTATGTCGAAATGACACACTGGACGGATAGTCCACTAAGAATATATGCTGCTGATTACATAAACTTTATGCCTATATTGACTAGGGATGTCATCGATAGTCGACAAATCGATCGATCAACATTTTCACTTTGTCAATTAAATTGAATCGAATGGTTGGGTATCGAATCGAAATAATCGATATTCTGCAACCCAATAACGGGTATGATTATTAATAAAAAATACACCTTTCCCAGATATTTTCATGTTAAACTAACGCAATGTAATACTCTGACTAAGTATTGAACAATTTTTCTATGGCTTTTGTAAGAGAAATTGGAAGGAATGGTGTACTTTACTCAGGCATATGGCCATGACACAGGTTATCGAACTGAATCGAATCCAATCGATATATATCGGAAAGAGTATAGCAATTTATCAAATTGAAAAAAAGGGATATCAGTGACATCCCTACAAATAATTGTGCCCTACGAGCTTGTTACGATGTATCGAATCGAATCGAATCGAATCGAAATATATATCAATTAATCGAATCGATAAAATTTCATATCAATGACATCCATAATATTGACTGACAGATGCACCTCTTTCAGAACCATTATTGGCTATCTACTACTGATAGAACGGAAGTGAACTAAACGCGACAATGGACTGAAATTACCAGTTCCACGAGCCAACTGTGAGGCCTTGGCAGTAGGCCTATTGTCCTCAGAGAATGCCATAAGTACATTTGGAGGAGAACCACGTTGTGTAAGCCTATAGCATGGACATCAATGCCCTGCATAAGACCTTGGCAAGACTATTGATAACCCTTTGGCTGCTGGTGGCTAATTTGTTCCATTGTACTCCTTATAAACTTTTCTTATAGCTTGCCGTCTCATAACTATTCAATGAACTATAATCTGATAATGTTAAAACTAAACTTTATCTATAAAATTGAATGTATATATCTTGACAAGAGCATCTATTATCAATTTCCATCCATATTTCTCAAAAGTAAGGGAAAAGGACCTTTATAGGTGATTTAACCCTAATTAGCCAATAAGAAATTATGCAAAATACCTGAAAATGACTTAAACCATGGCATATGGGTACTCATCTGAGAGTACTCATCGAGAGCTTTCCAATGAATACCAACACGACAGGGTTTAGATGGTTTTCTACAAAATGTGGTGTCTAAAGTGCTCAACCCTTATGCTGATGGTGGCTAATTAGGCCAATACAAAATCATGCAAAAACGCTGAAAATGATTGAAACTATGGCACATGGGTACTCATCTGAGAGTACTCAGCACGAGCTTTCCAATAAATACCAACATGACAGGGTTTAGATGATTTTCACAACTTTTAGCATTTTTCTACCATGGATGAAAGTAGCCTAGCATGGATCAGATCAATCATATTACAACACCATCTAAGTTATCTTTATTATACAACCTTCACATGACAGCACCCAACTTGGACACTTACCATTATAAGTCTTGGCATGATGATTTCAAGCAAACCCGCCCCCCCTCCCCCCTGGGGATCTTTTGAGGAGGTTCATCGGAAACATTTCCATCCATAATCAGATTGTCTGCTTTCATATCAGGGGTGTGTTTTCCCAGGGGCCGTGAAAGGTAATATTTAGTACCTTCCAATTTCTATAACACGTGGTTCCCAAATTGCACAACCTTCACTGCATGATGACAGCACCATACTTGGACACTAACCATTAAAAGCCTTGGGCTGAGAATTTCAACCTAACCCCCCTCACCCCCCTAGGGGATTTCTGAGGAAGAACATCATACACGTTTCAATCCATAATCAGATTGTCTGCTTTCTTATAAGGGGTGTCTCTTCCCAGGGGTGGTTGAAGATTACATATAGTACCTTCCGTCTCCAAATTGCTTAACACATGGCAGCAAATCAAGGGGTTTAAGGGTGATGCGATTCTTTATAGTGCTTGTTGATATTAACCCCTATGCTGCTGGTGGCTAATTTGGCCAGTAAAAATAGTGCAAAAAAACCTGAAGAATTACTGAAACCCTGGCACATGGGTACTCATCTGAGAGTACTCAATGAGAGCTTTCCAATGAATAACAACATGACAGGGTTTCAATGGTTTTCATAAATCTTTGCACCCTTGTGTTTTGACGAAAGTAGTCTCAGCATTGGAAGGGTCAACACATAGCAGCAAATCAAGGGGTTTAATGGGAGATGCAATTCTTCAGTGCACCGTTTATATAAAGTAATGCCGTTAATACTGTACTTGGATATGTACCATTACCAGGAGTTAACCCTCCCAATGCTGATCGAGGCTACTTCTGTCTAAAGCACAAGAGCGCAAAGAATTTTGAAAACCATTTAATCCCTGTCATGTTGGTATTCAATGAATAGTTCTCGCTGAGTACTCTCATGTGAATACTCTTGTGCCAGGGTTTCAGTCATTTTTTAGAATTTTAGCATAATTTTGTATTGCCCAAATTAGCAACCAGCAGAATAAATATGGCTATACAACAAGGAAATACCTAATCCATGTCTGCAGGACAGAAAGAAAGCCAGCAAAATGACCATGGGTCTGCCACTGGTCTACCAATATATCTGGGGCAGAAATGGGTTGATGTTTCAATTTCCACAGTCTGACCACAGGTCAGTGGTAGACCTGTGGCAGGCACAGTTGACCATTACCACCATTCTACCACGGGTCTGCCATGTGTCTACCATGACTTGTGGTTATAACGTGTTAGTTATGTGGCACTGCCTAGGTTATGTGGTTTTATCATACCTCACTTGAAGATCGTAAGCCGTGATTGGCTGACTTAACAGTGAACAATCATCATGTTGCCTGATGCCATCAGTGAGGGCTTCATGTTGCCCGTTGCCACTAGCGACACCTAGCGGAGAATGTGTGAATCACCAGTCATCTGTGACCTTGCTTTGTTTAAATTACAAATGGGGTTTGTTCAGTATGATAAAACAAATATGCCATGCCAGTGGGGGTAACATGATGAAATGTCTCCCCTCGGGAGGATGGTTTTCCCTCGGGCTCCGCCCTCGGGAAAACCATCCTCCCTCGGGGAAACATTCCATCATGTTACCCCCACTGGCATGGCATATTTGTATAATAGAATATGGTAATTACGTGGTGGACCCTGGGCCAATCGCTAGACACACTTGTACCACAGCCTAGTTTCTGCCACACGTGTGGCACAAAATATTCCAATGTTTTTTGTATGAGCAAGGAACTGAACCAATTTGTGTCAAAAATTGTTAAGCTAGTTGCTACTCTGATAATATCTTTTTGTAAAACATGACTGTGTGTTATGTGTAGTGGTGATGGTGGCCAGATGTCATATGTCCCTTCAAATGCTGAGGCTACTTTTGTCCAAAGAACAAAAGAATTTTGAATATCATCTAATAGTCTGGCGGCCAAATCCAAAAAAGCCTCTAGAAAATGGTTTTGATGGCAAAATTTGTTACAAGCTGCCATCCATGCTAAATTATATCTTCAGGGGATGGGCCTTATGGTATGGGTGGATGGCGGGATTTCTTTTATCGTTTAAGGTGTTTTTGGGGCAAAAAATGTAAAAAATGAACTAAAATGAGTGATTTTTGTAATTTACGTCAAAAAAAAAATTTCTTGTCGACCTACGCTCATGAAAGTTTGTAAATATATGCTTGAGGACATACTTTTTGAGATTTCTGAATTAGATTTAACAAAATATTAAGCGTTAACCTAAAAACTGATATAATATGGCAAAAAAAGCTGAAAACAGTCTTTTTTCAAGATTTACGTTATAGAAAAACGTCCATAAAATTCCCTTGGAAAGAGCTAGGATTATGAAACTTGGCCAAAAATATCCCTGATGTGTCCTTATAAGAATATGATATTGGTATACTGTGTATGTCACCTAATGATCCTGTACTGGGGTTGTTGAATTTGAGAAATACACAATTAATGAACATTAGCGCCATACCATATATTACACTTATTACAATAGTATGTCATAATACATGACCCTCATTTATAAAGAACTTGTAATATATGGTTAGCAGCAATGTTACATATATTGTATGGGTGGATGGCAGGATTTATTTTGCCGTTTAAGGTGTTTTAGGGGCAAAAATTAGATAAATTGAGTGAAAAAAGTAATTTATGTCAAAAAAATACTTGCTGTCCACCTAGGCTTATGACAATTCGTACATATATGCTAGAGAAAATGTTCTTTAATATACTTGCGCTAGCTTCAACAAAAACTGAAGCGTTATCCTAAAATGGATAGAATATGGCCAAAAAATGGCTAAAAACAGACATTTTTCCTTTTTCGTTGTATACAGAAAAACGTTAATTTAATCATCATACACAGAGCTAGGAACATGAAACTAGGTCCAAAATATTCCTGAAGGTTTCCAAGAAACACCTGTGAAGTCTGTGCCAATAGATAAAGGATTGAATATTATGTTTTGGCGTGTTTTTCATGAATTTTAAAATATGGTGATCCGTGATTCCGTAACATTCTGTAACAGAAAAATATATTTATTTTTTACTTTTGAAAATGTTCAGATTAGGTCATTACCATGAAACTTCATAGAAAAAAACATTTGAACACTTATATAACTATGAGGGGCACACTTTTGAAAAATAGATTTTCAAGCAGTGTTTTTGTGGGGGTTAAAGTTGGTGATTCCATAACAGTTACAGAATCACATATTTGCTTAATTGACCTGTTCAAGCCTTTAGATGTCTTGAATATTTTTTAAATGGACTAGTTTCTTATCTTATCTTTAAGTGTTAACTGATAGTTTTCTTATTTAGAATTAGACACTGTGCACAATAGTTTGAAAAAAGAGTATCTGAAGTTCTAATTCGTAGGTGATTTCGATTAAGGTACAATTATTCAAATGTGTCATAGCACCAAACTACCTTTTAAAAACATTCACATAGTTTTAACCCAATCATGCCCGGAGATGTCCTTGACATATGCCGTCTGGACTTATGATACTTTTGAAAATAACTTTGAAATTAATAAGAGATTGAAAAATACTTCAAGAGGAGTTCTTACTTAGTTTCTGATGAATATTTCTCATTCAAATATTTTCTGAAATTTGATTTTGTTGGAGAGATTTCGCCAAAATAGTCAGGCAGGTTTGAGCGCTCTGGGCATGAATGGGTTAAAGTAGAGTATAATTAAGCTGGCCTGCAGTGCATCTCACCAAGTGTTGGACACCCAATCCCTCAAAAATCATCCATCAGGACACTTAAAATCTTTTGTAACCCTTCAAAATTCCATTTTCAAACATATAATTGAATTGTTTACACTCCAGTATGAATTCAGTGACTTTTTAAGGCATTTCTTTCAGTAAGTACATGCATGTTTATGGTAGTAATGGGCCAAATTGTTGGAGAAAGAATTTTAGAATATTGAATTCAATATTTTTTCTCAAATTCAGGAAAACTTGCTTCCTCATTTGGCTGTTTATCTTAGAAATATCACATCTGAACCCTATTTGTTTCAGACTTTTGTAAAATAGTAGATTTTAAAGAATTTAATACTGTGGTGGACAGGAAAGCTCTTTAACAGAGATTTTAGATACCTTCACAGAAAGTAAAGAAGAAAAATTAAAGTTTAGCATATGGTCAATGTAGCCCAGGTCCCAAAGTCTCTATTCATGCATATATTTCAAAATTTGATCACCTTCATAAAATTTTGGAGTAATTTATTCAGTGTTTCAGATGGAACTTATCCACTGTTGCAGATAGGAAACTTTTGTCATAAGTGGAGAAGGGTAAGGAGTTAATACATAAAACATTTCTCAGAGAACAAAATTGTGTTACATCACTCAAAGATTGAATATAGTCATATGGAAGACTCTTATGAGGCTGTTCTATACAAAGCCAGTCATCTAAATGATATATTACAGGTAAAATGATTTCAGAAACTAAGTTTCCAGGGATTCTTCAATCATCTTATAGACATGTTTGATATGCTCCAATAAAAATATCCAACAGTCAATGAGATCAAAAATGCATGAATTATTAAATAGTTATTTTATAAGTATTTAGCAAATTGGACGTTGGTCATCTATGGCGGGAGAATGGAAGAGTTCGCTTCCTCCCATTCCTCCTATAAGATAAGAATTATCAGCTTCTTTCACACCTAACTCGGTGTTTCTATCCAGCCTTAAAAGGCAAATGCACCATCATGATGATTTAGGTTCAAAATGTGCCTATATGTGTCACCTTTGAAATAAAACTACCCGCAAGTCTTTGCTCCTCAACACCACTCCTCAGATATGGCTTATGAAAGTGAGTAACATACAGGCCTGAGTATAGGCATGGAGGCTGACATTATCAGGACAATGACCGTTTTTATCCATTTTCAGCCAGATTTTAGCCATTTTTAGGATAACACATGTTTTTGTTGAACCTAAACCAGGTATCTTGAATAACATGTTCTCTAGTATGTATGTACACATTTCTTTGATATAAATTATTTTTTTCACTCAATTTATCTAATTTTCACCCAAAAAACACCTTAAACGACAAGATAAATCCTGCCATCCACCCATATAATATATGAAACATTGCTGCTAACCTTATATTACAAGTTCTCTATCAATGAGGGTCATGTATTATGACATACTATTGTAATAAGTGTAATATACGGTATGGCGCCAATGTTCATTAATTGTATATATCTCAAATTCAACAACCCCAGTACAGGATCATTAGGTCACATACACAGTATACCAATATCATATTCTAATTGGGTCACATCAAGGATATTTTTGGTCAAGTTTCATAATCCTAGCTCTTTCCAAGGGAATTTTATGGACGTTTTTCTTTAACTTCTATTTTCAGCCATTTTTTTGCCATATTATATCAGTTTTTAGGTTAACGCTTAATATTTTGTTAAATCTTTTTCGACCATCTAAAAGAGTGTGTTCTCAAGCATATATGTACAAACTTCCATGAGCTTAGGTCGACAATACATATTTTTTTGACTAAAATTACAGAAATCACTCATTTTAGTTCATTTTTTGCATTTTTGCCCCAAAAACACCTCAAAAGGCGAAATTAATCCTGTCATCCACCCATACAATATATGAAACATTGCTGCTAACCATTAATTTCAAGTTATCTATCAATGAGGGTCATGTATTATGACATACTATTGTAATAAGTATAATATATGGTATGGCGCCAATGTTCATTAATTGTGTATATCTCAAATTCAACAACCCCAGTACAGGATCATTAGGTGACATACACAGTATACCAATATCATATTCTTATTAGGACACATCAGGGATATTTTTGGCCAAGTTTCATAATTCTAGCTCTTTTCAAGGGAATTTTATGGACGTTTTTCTGTAGCGTAAATCTTGAAAAAAGACTTTTCAACCATTTTTTGCCATATTATATCAGTTTTTAGGTTAACGCTTAATATTTTGTTAAATCCAAGTCAGCCATCTCAAAGAGTTTGTCCTCAAGCATATATTTACAAACTTTCATGAGCTTAGGTCGACAATAGATATTTTTTTGACGTAAATTACAAAAATCACTCATTTTAGTTCATTTTTTGCATTTTTTGCCCCAAAAACACCTTAAATGACAAAAGAAATCCCGCCATCCACCCATACCATATTGCCCACCTTATGAAGATATGATTTAGCATGGATGGCAGCTTGTAACAAATTTTGCCATCAAAAGTCACATTTTTGGATTTGGCCGCCAGACTATAAACCCTATCATGTTGGTATTCATTGGATAGCTCTCGTTGAGAACTCTCAGATGAGTACCCATGTGCCAGGGATTCAGTCATTTTTCAGGGATTTTGCTTTCCTAACAGTTCCACGAATGTCAATCACCAGTTACGCAATCAGCATATCTTGCTCAACAGCCTTGGCACGAGAACCACTCAAGAGGTGCGTTCTGCACACGTGTGCGACCAACCTCCTCTATAATGTTAACAAATACGAGAGCCCTCATATGTCTGTCTCCTAGTGATGTCACACTAAGGCGAGATAAGGTATGTCCAGGGCATCACAATTTGCCCTACGGTAATTGGTCTGTGGCACCCAATCCAGGTTTTATTCATCTGAAGCTAATCACATTTTCAAACAGGTATTACTTAAATACCAGGCCAAACAGAGCTGAGATATTTCTAGATTAACTGAAGAATTATCCTAGCTAATAGTTCCGAGCAGTACAAGATATCTTGTGTAGCCAGTATAGCCAGCTTGGCTGCAATAATACAACAAATCTGGCTCTAGAACAAACCCAGCTGCAGTGCAATTTGTGAAATTAATTACCAATTAACAAATTGCTCCCAATGTCCCTGGTAAGTGCAGTTGCTTGGGTTAATTGTTATTGCTTACTTAATTACCATAGACCACTCAAGCATGTGCTTCTTTCACCACATACTAGGCAGAAGCCAATGTAGCCTGCCTCCCAGGCCATATTTAGATATCATCCCTTGTGGATAGATGGCACTGTGGTATATATTAGAAGGGTACTTGGAAGCCAATACAAGGGAACCCCCTTGTGTGAACTAAATGACTGAGAGTAGGCTACAAGCCTTTAAGTAGTATAGGTGCAGGCATAAATGTATATATTATACAGTAAAACACAGTAACGCCTAGTAGCTAGGCTAACCCGAAGAAGCTGTGCTTGAGGCATTCCGATTACGAAGCAAATATGATTTCTATCTCACATAGTTTCCAAACTGTACATTTGCTGGCGAGATTTCTTCAAATTTGTCTGGCTGTTTTCGTCCCAGTAAGCATTAACCCTTGTCACGCTACGGCCGGAATATTCCGGTCTCAGTCCCCACGGGCCCAGGAACTGAGACCGGAATATTCCGGGCAAATGAACACTCAATTGTACGCCACATTTTATACATCAAGTGTGGCGTACAATCAAGAAGACAGCTAGAAGTTATTCAGCTGTTATGGCGAAATAAGTTGAGAATAGGTGAAATAAATATCTCACCTTTTCTCACATGTCTTTCCTTGTCAAATTGACAAAGAAAAACATTAGTATTATTCATTTAAGATCGATAGAAATAAAAAACAAGAGAGTCACGGTTGTGCCTTTTTTGTAGAGGATCTCTCTTGGGGAATTCACTTAAAATCCACATTTTAAGGATTTGAGGCAGAAAGGGGGGAGAGAGAGAGAGAGAGAGAGAGAGAGAGAGAGAGAGAGAGAGAGAGAGAGAGAGAGAGAGAGAGAGAGAGAGAGAGAGAGAGAGAGAGAGAGAGAGAGAGAGATGGGTAGGTGAATTAATTTAGAAAATTGTTCTGGGAAGTGGTCAATGTTCCACCCATGGCTGACCTGTGGCAGGGAGATATTATTCACAATGATGTGAAGTCAAAATCTAAAAAATGCACAGGGTGAAACTTTTTTTCACTTGTGTGTCAGTGTCATGGGGATATTTTAAGGTGGCTACCCTTACCAAGCGCAAGCGGTAAAAGCTGCTCACAAGTCTCTGGCAGTGACTGCTAAGCTGTTCCCAAGTTATTAGAGAAGAAAAACTTGTACAGCTTGCCACAAGCTGAGCCGCTTCCTACAAGCTGAGCCACTTGGTAGGCACTTGTCTACTGATTAGTTACAGCTTGTCTGACTTCACCTCTTTGCCGAAAGATCACTGCAGCTTAGGAAACGCTTATCAAACATAGCAATTTGACGAGACATAATCTGAACAGCTTGTAGTAAGCTTGTCTAGCTTTAACTATTCAACCATAGTTCATCAAGGCTTACTGGCTGCTTGTTAGACTTCAGTGTTCCCTCTAGCATCTGCAGCCCCTGTCCACAGAGTGTGAAGGTCACATGACCAGAGCACATGGCACTAGTCATGTGACCTCTCTCCTGGCAGACATTTTACCTGCAGCATCTCATGGAACCTTGCTCCTCATTTGACTGGTCATTACCCCTATGTAAGTGCTTTAACCACTCCTCCTTTTTGTTGTCGCTGTTACTAAGTGCATGGACAACCCTCTGCTTTATATCATTGTATGTTTTGGCCCTTAATAATCCTATATTTTCCCCTACACTGTTTGAAAGTGGTTATTCCCCTCTCTCTGGCCACATGTTCACCCTCTCCCTGTAGCCAGCCCTCAGATATCCCTCTTTCCCTCACTTCCTTTATCAATTAAAGGCTACATTGGTCTTCAGGCAACTTGCTACAAGTTGTGGGGAAGCAGTCTGCAAGTCATCTTTGAGAGTAGCCCACAAGTCATCTGACAACTTGTAACAAGTTGTGGGAAAGCAGTCTGCAAGTCATCTGTGAGAGCTGTCCACAAGTCATCTGATGACTTGTAGCAAGTTGTGGGAGAGTAGCCAGCAAGTCATCTGTAAGAGTAGTCCACAAGTTGTCTGACAACTTGTAAAAAGTTGTCAGAAAGTAGCTGGCAAGTACCCACAACTCATCTGGAGGCTTGCTGAGTTTTGCCTGCTACATAAGTTGCTGCTAAGTAGCAATTTGCCGCTTAAATCAGTTACCGCTTAAGTGGCTGCTAAGTAGAAGCAAGCAGCTGACAGGTTGCTCACGAGCGTCACGCTTTTGCAAAAGCGTGGCACATGAGAGCAGCTTGACAGCAACACTGAAATAAGCGGCCCATGTAAGCGGTTAAAGTTGGGCACAAGCAGTTTTGTTGGTACGTTACCAGGACTTGGAGCTGCATTATGGCTCAAGGCATGGATGGTCAGGTTGCTCAAATTTGTTGCTTGAATGCTTGACTGCAGCTTATTAAACGCTTGTAATAAGCAGAAGTAGCTGCTTATGGTTCAACTTCTAAAGAACTTGGAAAGAGCTTGTGAGGGGCTTGCGCATGGTAAGGGTAGTGGTGTTAATTTGTCAATATATGTCAATATCTTTTCCCCCATATTCAGATCAATTATGCATGCCTAGGAATCACTGATATGGGCAGAGTGAGAGACGGGAACGAGAGGATTTCTTGAAGTGGCGCTCGGATGACTCGGTCCTGATGGACTGGACAGGCAAAGTTGACTACCAGGATAAGGTAAAAGAAATACCAAAATTCTACAGAATAGAAAGAAAAGGTCCACCAAGTTCATTCATATCAAACTAGTCTCCACACACAGTACCTCATGTGTGGAAAGTGGAAACGTGTTTTATGCAGAGCAATTGGTAAATCTTGAACTGTTCTTTTTCTAGAATGTTGCTATTTTTGTTTAGCTTATCATAATAGTCAGCACTGATGTTTAAGAGCAGCCTAGTCATGGAGATGTTTTTTGGTCTGAAGCTGCAGCTGTACTGAGGTTTCAGTATGTGTGTGGGTTGACTACTCATAACACTTGTATCTTTTTCTGTTTCATTAATGGTTCAATTACTGGTCATTCAGGATGGTGCCTATACAGCATTGATAGAAAGGACTTCTGTAGTGGTCAGTTCTAACCAGAAATCATGCACATAAATTTCTAGTATTTTAGCTTTTCTCTCGTTATTCAACCTTTGATCGCTAGGAGTGATCACATAATCCTTTGTAACCACCCCACACACCAGTCCTGAGCTTAAGAACATCTTATGGCTACAGAATGGAGCTAGTTTAAAGCCATCTATCTGCAAGTGACACACTTAGCACAAACTCAGGGTTATAACTTTCCCAGGGGCATATGACTAGTGGCCCAAAATAGTATCATAATCACCAGAAATCCAGTTTTTGACCACTTATTTTTTATTGAAAGTCCTTTTCGGGCCCCTAACCTGAAATCTAAGTGTCAGAGCCTGTAAATCCAAGTCTATGATTTCATTAGATAATGCTTTTCTCTGTTTGGTCTCTATCTTATGCTTTATGTCCAGGCCTTAGTTCTTGTGGCTGGTGATAGATGGATGGGTTAGGCAAGTTGCTATTATTGTTAGTATGCTAATTACCCCTTTAACCCACTAACACCAGCTTGGCTACAGATGGCATGCATGCTGCTTTCTGGCAAGCACCTTGACAGCAGCCTTACATAAGATCTTAAGTGGTCATTAGTGATCACTTGAGAAGTGTGTGAATGCCCACATCCCTCACTCTCTGGGCAAGATGGGATAATGTGGCCCCTAAGTATGTGTAACAAATGTCCAGTTTAACTGATGGAATTGTGGTTAGGCATTAAAAATAGAAAGCAAACAAACTTAATTGGTTAACACAGACTTATGGCAAGTCTAGACTTGAATGTATTCATGAATAGGGCAGGAAGTCTTCAAGTGGTCTTTAATGACCATTGGATGACCCTATGAGAGGGATGTTAAGTACTTCAATCCCTCCCTCTAAGTGCTATATGACAGAACTTCAGTCCAATGTCAATCACAAAATGCCAAAAAGCAACATTTTGAAGGACACAAGGAAAAAAGGAAAAGTGAGTTCATGAGGGTGGAACATTGCTTAACAAGGAAAGCTAAAAGAAATGATAGATAAAGTCTTAATAAACACAAACTATGCTTTTAAAGAACCTCATCAGGAACAATAGACAAAACAAACACTCATGATAGACTTAAAAAAAGGAAACACAAACATGGAGATAAATCCGGAATCTGTGAAAGTATGGTAGAGGATCCAGTAGGGGATCCTCTACAAAAACGATGTTTTGGCTTGTCAAGACCGGCACAGCGCCGGCCGGTCGGCAGATTTACGACCACTTCCGGTTTTTCCAACGATCGCGATTGCTTCATCCCTGACATCCTAAATTCAATAAAGTTAATATTTGCATGAAATAGATGTCAGGGAATCAGAATATGATGTTTGTTTTTCGAAATAAATTTGTTTTGTAACTGTATTGATCGTTTTAAAACAAGTGCGAAGCAATTTCCTTCGCACTCGCTTCAGCCGCCATTTTGAAATATCGGTCTATTTTCAGATTTTCGCTGCACTTTACACAATCGTAATAAATACTTTCCATGTTTGTTTCTGAATAAATTTTACATATTCCGAAAGCCAAGAAACATATCTATTTGAATATATAACTTTCTGAATTGTTTATTGGGCGGTTGACAAAATAGAGACTTGAATGCAAGTAGGTGCATTGCTTACGGCAAACGGATTTAGAAATCGAATTTGCCATAAACAAGATTACAAGTCCTGACAACGTGTTAACCATCAATGTTTGAAGCCTTCGAAAAAGGCTATAACTGATGGTTCAACACAAAATAAAGACAACATAAGGAGGATAAGAAGGTAGGGAATCGCCATATGTATTTATTTGTATTTCTATTGCAGGTTTTAACTATTATGGGAATTTTATACCAGTGTTGTTGCGCCAGAAAGTTAGCGAACTTCAGATCACAAAATGGCGGCCATAAATCAACAATTTCGTTTTGAGTTCAAGTGTTGATTTGGGGTGCAAAACTTGAGAATTTTCAAATAAAAATCACATGAGTCGATTGAGGACGTTTGAATTGTGTTATATATTAATGTTTTACATTTCAGATTTTCTTTTTTCCATTGGTTTATAGCGCTATCGAATTGAGGTAATTGAAATTTTAGAATTCATTTTGATGCGCTCTCAGAATTCGTTCCTGACAAAATTTACTTGCTTTCCATTTACTTTAGGATGGTTCATAACAAAATAAAACATATAAACAAATAATAGTCATCAGCCTATTTATTAGTTTTTGACAAGGATTCTGAATATATGGTTTTCATGAGAAGATACTCATGTAAAACTTAAGAAATCTCAGGCTAAAGTGGGGCTAATGAATTATAAATACTTGCTTTTCAGTAATCATTTTTCAAAATCTGCATGCATTCTACTATTCACTAGTTTTATACTGATCTCTCCTAATATTATCTACTAGTTCTTATTAAAAAAACATACTATTAAAAAGAACAAGAACAGTAGTTTCAGGCAGTATTTTTTTATTTCAGATTCTTTGAATATTTTGCATTTTATGGCTGTAGAAACTTACACCCCGCCGGCAGTGCAACTGCCCCCACTGACAGCGCAACAGCAATGCAACATAATTTGTTGCAAAAAAACAATACAGTTCTGGGGCCCTAGCCCCCGCCAGACAATGTAGCGTGACAAGGGTTAATTATGGGTTAACCCTTTAGCTGCTGGTCAATTTGGTCAACATAATATGATGACAAAAAGCTGAGAAATCACTGAAACCCTGACTCAGCCAGAGCTTTCCATTGAATACCAACATGACAGGGTTAACCCATTAACACTCAGAGCAGCCAAAACAGGCCTGACAAATTTGGAAATATATTATTTTCAAAAGCATTTTCTGGAAAACATTTGAATTAGAAATGTTTATAAGAAGCCAAACTACAACTCTCCATCAAATATTTTGTGAGCTTTCGCTTTGTTCTGAAGTTATTTTTAAAAGTATGAGAGTAGCAGACGTAAGGTTCTAGTGGAGTTCTAAGTGTGAATGGGTTAAGATGATTTTCATTTTTTATTTCTATTTTTGTGCATTGGACGAAAGTAACGTCAGCAGCAGATTAGATAAGAGTTCCCTTATTGGTAATATTCTGGATATCCTTTCTACTTCACATAATTTCCAAAGTTTTGTGGTAAGATTTCATCAAAATTGTTAGATTTCTCTCAGCCATTGTAAGCATTAAAGTGTTAACCCATTTACACTCAGAGCAGCCAAAAGAGGCCTGATGATTTTGGAAATATTTCACTTATGAAGGCATTTTCATCAAAATATTTGCAGGAGAAATGTTCATCAGAAGACAAACAATAACTCTCCTTCAAATATTTTGTGAACTCATGCTTTATTTCAAAGTTATTTTCAAAACTATGAGAGTAGCAGACGTTACCTTCTAGAGAAACTCTTGAGTATTAATGGGGTTAAGCATGACAATGTGGGGTTATCTCTCAACCAATACGATACTTTTGTAAAAAGGTACTGCAGCATCACAAGAACAATATTGCGCGGAACACTAACCCGTAACTGGATTAAAGTAAGTTAATGGCTTATCCATCTTCCCTTTCAATGTCCAGGTTAGGTAACATTAGTAGGTTTTTTCTTTTGAAGGCGCTGTAAAATCGTAATGGGTAAAGTGACACTGATTCGTCTGCAAGGAGAAAGCCTTTTAAATTCTAATGAAAGTGAGATGCAAAGAAGGCTTTTATCAAGTCTGTCCCTCACCATGCCTTAGTGGTAAAAGTGGTCAGTAAGCCTGCCCACTGCATAAAAAAGCTGTGAAATGGGGTATTTAAGTGGTACCACTGTCAGAGTCAGCCCCACTGTCTAACGTAGTGGTAAGACCACTGTTTCCTGCAGTGGAGCCACTGTTTCTTACAGTTGGGCCACTGTTTCTTACAGTGGGGCCACTGTTTCTTACAGTGGGACCACTACATAAACCCATATGTGACTTGAAAAAAATCCACATATATCAGAAACCACTATAATGGGGCTTTCAAATCTTACTTTATCTTAGGACCACTTTTTCTTGCAGTGGGGCCACTAAATAAACCCTATGTGACTGATATGGATATGAGCACGGGAGATGCAGGCTTTTCCTTATCTGTAGGAAGGTAATATAATATATAACAATAGGGTCAACTAGTACAGAACTTGACCTTGTTATTCAAAATTATGACAGTTGACAGTATGACAGTGTAGGAGAAGGAGGTGAGTTGATTTCATTGACAGAAATGTGCTCTGTAAATGGTGTTAGGGGAATTTTGAAAAACTAAGACAAGTTGTGTGTTAGGGTATATTAAAGGATAAAGTCAAGGCTATTTCAGTCAAAAGGGCAGGTGAATATCTCTGCTGTTGAATACAGAAAATGCAAGGTGAGATGAAATACTCAGGTTAGACAGGAAAGGCATGCTGACATATGATTTAGAAGTGACTAGGATGTTGAAATAAGGTGAGTATGATATAGAGTTTCTCTTTATTTACATCAGCTGTGTCAGAATGTTAGGGTATTCCATGATTCAGGAGAAGGGAACCTTGCAAACTATGAGTTGTGACTAATGTTAGGTCTACAGTCCATCAAGATTGGAGAGACAATTAGCAGACAGGAGACAGGAACATCTTAGAATAATTGTCCAGAATATGTTGCCATGCATTATAATCCTATGTAAATGTTCTTAACAGGTTAAACCTCTTTCTAATAAACTTTTTAGAAAATTATTTTAACTATTGAGTGTCTATCTATTAACGTATCTATTTATTCATTCATTCATTCATCTATCCTGAATGATGTGCTAAATTAATGCATTTTTCAGTGGGGTACATGACCACCACTGTCAGAGAAAGTGGGTCAACCACTTCCTTTGACAGTGGTAAAACCACAGCATCTTGCAGTAAAGCATGACTTTACCACTGTCTGAAACAGTGGGACCACTACATTGAACAGTGGTAAATCTACTGCAACTAGCATTATAGGATGATCATACCACTGTCAGGTATAGTGGGACCACTCTCTTGATCAGTGGTATGACCACTGCATCTGTTAGTGGTAGAGAACTGCTGATGCAATGGCATGCAGGCCCACCTACCACTGTCCAAAACAGTGGGACCACTATGAAGCTACCACTTTTTGCAAAAGTGGCCATGAAGCCCCAATAAAGTGTCTCCGCTTTTGCAAAAGCGGGACACTTCAGACAGGCTTAAAGGGCACTTTTTTTTCAGTGGTACAAAAAAGTGGTAATAAACCCACTACAACAAGGCTCTTGGGCCACATTCCAGGAAAGTGGGGGATGGTGCTACAGCTCTTGAGAGACCCATGTACTATCCACTATATTTTTCAGTGGTACCACTGTATTTCGCAGTGGCACCACTGTAGGCAACCACTCATAACCCACTGAAACACCCCATGTAAACCACTGCACTATGGTAAGGGGTGTCTTAACCCTTTAATCCCAAGCAGAAGGATCGCAGATTTTTTTGAAAACCATTTAAACCCTGTCATGTTGGTATTCACTGGATAGATTTCCCTTAGTTCTCTCTGATGAATACCCATGTGACAGGGTTTCAGTCATTCTATTTTAGTTTTTTTGCGTCATTTTGTAATGGCCAAATTAGCCACCACCAGCATAAGGGTTAACCTTATGCAGCTGGTGGCTCATTTGGCCAATACAAAATGATGCAAAAAACCTAGAATATGATTGAAACCCTGGCAAATGGGTACTCATCGGAGAGTACTCAGCGAGAGCTATCCAATGAATACCAACATGACAGGGTTTAGATGTTTTTCAAAAATTTTTGCATTCTTGTGCTTTGGACAAAAGTAGCCTCAGCATTGGAAGGGTTAATTATACCCATTAGCTGTGAGAGTGCTCTGATGCCTTTAACAGTAACGCATCCAAAAAAGTAATATTTAAAAATTCTTTAAAAGTTCTTAAGGAGTGATTGTTAAACCAAACAGGAAAGACAACTTTTGGTCACAGCATTTTCAGAATCTTCCCTATTTATCAATCTATTTCCGTGTATGTCGGACCATGTGTACAACCCAGTTGCAAATAGGTTGACCCATTCATTTACACTCAGAGTTCCTCTAGAAAGTATCGTCTGCTACTTTCATACATTTGAAGATAACTTGGTAATAAAGCAAAAGTTCACAGAAGGAGAGTTGTTGTTTGACTTCTGATAAATATTTCTCTTTCAAATATTTTCCAAAAAATGCTTATGTTAGAATTTTTTTTATTAAAATTGTCAGGCCAATTTTGACCGCAGCGAGCATTGATGGGTTAACCCTTCCAATGCCAAGGCTACTTTTGTCCAAAGCACAAGGATACAGAGATTTTTGAAAACCATCTAAACCATGTCATGTTGGTATTCATTGGAAAGCTCTAGCTGAGTACTTTCAGATGAGTACCCATTTGCCAAGGTTTCAATCATTTCTCAGATTTTTGCATCATTTTGTATTGGCCAAATTAGCCATGAGCAGCATAAGGGTTAACATGCAAAAGATCATGGCAGGCTGAACTAATGATTATTTAGCCCAATAGTCCCCAACAGCCAAAACAGCTAGTTCAGACCTTTCAGTGAGATGTTTTTCTGAGACGTATGTGAATCGTTTCCTGATATCAAAACTAAAATAAACGTTTCGTTTTTTCAGAACCAACCAGCAACTCTTTAGTAAATATAACTTATTCATTTTTTAATGGTTTATTTCACTTTCTTTTCATTATTATTCTTCTAATTAATGCTGGGGCTACATTACGTTCGTCCAAAGCACAAGGACACAACAAATTTTGAAAACCATCTAAACCCTGCCATGTTGGTATTCAATGGATAGCTCTCGCTGAGTACTCTCTGATGAGTACCCATGTGCCAGGGTTTCAGTTATTTCTTTAGGTTTTTTGCATCATTTTGTATTGGCCAAATTTTCAGAGTATGCAGATGATATAATCTAATATAAACTCGGAGGCTGGATTAACATTTAACCTTTGATAACTACTCTACACAGTGACCATTATTGCCGCAGTTGAATTACTGTTTTCTTCCGATCAAGCGCACATGCCCAAATAAGCGCACAGGGCCTATTTTTCATGGTTAGAGGTTGAATGACCAGTGCAAATGTCACGAAAAAACTTCCCCCCAGAAGAAGTAAGAAAAGCAAAATTATACATACCTTTCCTCTTGTCGTGTCTGCAAACCAGCGCTGAATTCCGCAATTTCAGCAGTTCCTTCGCGCTCTCACTGTTCATATTCGCTGCATTGTCGTACTATTGACCAATTAACAACCTCACATGCGCAATTGTAGCTGCAAATGTCTAAGCTAACTGAACAGCGAGAGTGCAAAGGCGCAATAACGGCCAATGCTATCCGATCGGCAATCATTGAGGTGTGCGGTTAAACGGAAGATCGTCAATACCCCTACTTCAGAAAATTTTCCCAACCTCTATCCGCACTGTGCGCTTAATCAGAAGAATACACACCTGGAGTTCGCATTTATTCAACTGTGAACCATTATTTGTAAATCCGATCCCTATGCTATTATCGTACAAAACACTGATTATTATAGCTTTTCATTCAACATCATTATAGCTTTTCCTCAAAGGCTGATGCCTGCAAAGTGCATCATTTTATATGCGCATAATTAACACTGTATACAGTTATCAAATTTAAAACTTCTTACCAATAAGTGACCTCTCAAAGTTATATTGCTTTTAAAAAGCAACAATGAAGCAACAACACACATCAAAGTAGTGATGTCATTGATATGAAATTTTATCAATACGATTAATTGATATATTTTTCGATTCGATTCAATTCGCTTTGATATGCCGTAACATGCTTGTAGGGCACAATTATTTATAGGGATGTCATTGATATCCCTTTATTTTGGTTGGATACCCTGTGTCTTGGTCATATGCCTGAGTAAGAGCACACCATTCCTTCCTTGTCGACTATCGATGACATCCCAACATTAAAGAGTCTGCATCTACAAAAATGCCTACCCTTCTAGGCCAAGAGATCCCATATGTTATTGACTTCTAGATCTATATTGCATTTTTTAAATAACTAAGAAATAATGCACCAACGCCCAGAATACCTTAAAGAAAGTAAAGTACTGATAAATGTTTCTCTTTTAAAAGATTTTCAAGAGGTGCATAGAAATCACAAGATTTCACCCTTGGCTTAACCAATTAACCCTTAGAGTTTCTCTATAGGGTATCGTCTGCTGCTCTTACTCATTCTTTTGAAAATACAAGCGAAAGTTCACAAAATATTTGAAGGAGAGTTGTGTTTTGGATTCTGATCAACATTTCTCCTTCAAATATTTTCAAGAAAATGCTTTTCTAGTCAAAAATCTAGGGATGTCATCGATAGTCGACAAATCGATCGATCGACATTTTCACTTTGTCAATTAAATCGAATCGAATGGTTGGGTATCAAATAAAAAATAATCGATATTCTGCACCCCAATAACGCTGTGTGATTATTAATAGAAAATACACCTTTCCCAGATATTTTCCTGTTAAACTAATGCAAAGTGAAACTGACTAAATATTGAACTATTTTCTATGGCTTTTGTAAGAGAAATTGGAAGGAATGGTGTACTTTACTCAGGCATATATGGCTAGGGCTGCATACCGCTAAGGGTGAAGCGGTACGGTACCATAACCGGTATCGTCGAAACGATACGGTATTTTATCGGTATTGCTATCGGTATCTTGAACTACGCTAAGTACACACTTAGCGTAGTTCCTGACATAAACCTAAAACGTATTTGTTGTCTGTCAGGTATTTTAATTACAACATGTGATCAGATGTGAAAATTAAGCAGTCATACTTACGGCAGCCAAACCTTGTTAACTTGAATGGATCAACATTCTGCTTGAAGGTACGATATATAGCGGCGATAGTTCCATCGCCGCTACAGTTCCATCGCCACTACCATTAGTGAACTTGTGATTCTTATCGCTATCGCGTAGTGGCGCTGTATATCAGCAGCGCCACTACGCGGCAACAAAAAGAATCACAAGTTCACTAATGGTAGCGGCGATGGAACTATCGCCGCTATATCGTACCTTCCAAGTTTACAAGTTCGGCAACCGTAAGTATAACTTTTTACTGAATTATTTCATAGTATTGAATGTTTGACATGGGTTTGTGTTTTGCAAAATACCGATAAGCATACCGTTAAATATTGAAACGAGTATTCCCCGGTATTTTGCGAGACGGTATTCGGTACGGTGCTGGTACCGGGTACCGGTGTACAGCCCTACATATGGCCATGACACAGGTTATCGAACTGAATCAAATCCAATTGATATATTGGAAAGAGTATAGCAATTAATCAAATTGAAAAAAAGGGATATCAGTGACATCCCTACAAATAATTGTGCCCTACGAGCACGTTACGGTGTATCGAATCGAATCGAATCGAATCGAAATATATATATCAATTAATCGAATCGATAAAATTTCATATCAATGACATCACTACAAAAATCGTAAGTCCACTTTTGGCCGCTCTGAGTGCAAATGGGTTATTTGTGTCGCTGTTTTGGCAGCTACAAGGCTGAATGGGTTCAATCCAAAGTTTCCGATCGCAGGCCTCAATGACACTGGGAAAAGGCACGGAAGCTATGATGAAATGTTGCCAATCTAAGGTGACCCCACTAAAATCAATCTTACTCCAATGGCCTAACCTTTGAGATAATAAATTGAATTAGGGACACAACATCACTTTGAGATTACAGTACACGACTTCATCTAAACCAAATTAGCCCTTCAGTGATCCTTAAGTGTTTCACATACAGCCTATAGGAGTTGATCTCAGGTGATCCTGCACTAGAAACCATGTATTAACCATTGTGCTGCTGTTGGCCAATTTTGCCAATACAGAATGATGCAAAAAAGCTGAAAAATGACTGAAACCCTGGCAAATGGGTACTCATCTGAGAGTACTCAGCGAGAGCAATCAAATGAATACCAACATGACAGGGTTTCGATGGTTTTCAAACATCTTTGAGTTCTCATGTTTTGGACGAAAGTAGAGTTCGCATTTGAAGTGTTAACCCTTCCAATGCTAAGTCTACTTTCATACAAAGCACATAATGACGCAAAGATTTTTGAAAGTCATCTAAACCCTGTCTTGTTGGTATTCATTGGAAAGCTCTCGCTGAGTACTCTCAGGTGAGTACCCATGTGCCAGGGTTTCAGTCATTTTACAGGATTTTGCATCATTTTGAATTGGCCAAATTAGCCACCAGCAACATTTAGGGTTAAACAGTCATGCCTGTGCTAATCACAGGAATTATATATACATGACCCTAACATTTTCAGGTACAAGCTGATTAGGCTCCTAGGATTTGAACTTTAGGAGCATATAAATCCCTGTGTATGTAGGACAAATGTACACTGTCCAGGCTAGGGAACTGGGTTTGGGAAAACTTTGAAAAATATGTGCTTTAACCCTTTATCACTCAACGCAACAATGTTGCCATGTCCCCTGCACTGCATGAGGGGTTACTCCTCAGAGACATTGTTGCGCAGTGCGTAGTGCACTGCAGTGCATAGGGAGCAGTGCTTTAAACAAGTTAAACGAGTAATTTCCATTTTTTATTTGTATCTTTCATTTCGTTCAATATGATATTATTTGTGTTTAGAATATATTAACTTAAAAGTTGATTTTTTGTCTGATTTTGCGCTTGACGCACTGTCAATAACGCACCTCGGCAAGTTCGTCTTCATTGAGTGGTTAAATGAGTGGGATATCATCGTCTGATTCCCATGGATCGTGAAGGGGACGATAGTCGATCCTCTTCCACTCTTCATCGGAATTATCCTGGTTTAAACTAGCCATTTGATGGCAGAAACAACGAAAAAACACGGGAGAATATCAATGGTTTTGTGTGTTGCTAAGGACGCCACAACACGACGACGTCACTGGCGGGAATTCACCATGACTACCATATTTGGAGGGGGTTTTCCCGTAGTTTTCCCGCCGAAAATCACGGACTTCGAGTCCGAAAATAAGCATTAAATAACTATAGATTACGATTAAAAGGTAAGGGCAATAATATTGTATCTTTATTTAACAATCATTTGTGTACCAGCGATCTAAGATCGTGGTACCCAAAATACGCCAAAAGTCGCTTCGTAGGAATAAGTGCACAAATACAATGACGCAATAACTTGCTACTGAGGAAGTGCAGCTGCACTCATGTTACGAGTAATTGCGTCATTGAGTGATAAAGGGTTAAGATGCATTTTAGCGCACTAGTAAGTAAAACTAAGGGGAGATAAAAATTGAAAAACAAATTTCTCAAAGTGCTTTTGTTGATAATTGAAAATGTCTATTCCCAAGATTGGCTCCTATATAAGTTCACATCTAGTCATAAAATCACGTTTCAGTGGCGAACGCCCCTAAACAACCATGATTAAGGTTAATCCCTAAATAGCCTTCTTAAGTATACTCCAGTTGTCCAATTACCCAAGATTGGCTCCTATACAGACAACTTAGACAATTGATCATTTTTAAGTATATGTTTATTTATGTACAATTTACAAAAACATACCTGTACCAATTTTCAACCAATTATTTCACTGCAAATGGTTTCTGTGTAACCTACTACCACTTTTTATCTATATACATGTAACACTGTATGATGTTGGCCAGCATGCCTGGCGTCGAGGGAAATAAAAAAAGTTTTAAAAATAAAAAGATTGGCTCCTATAGTATAGTGTAACATCTGGTAGTGAAATGACGCATGTACATGCTCCAGGGGCAAATGCCCCTTAACAACCGTAGAGGTCTATCCCTTCTTATTAACCCTTCTGCTGCTAGAGTTACATGTGTCCAATGCACAAAAAACAAAAATCATGAAAATCATCTAAACCCTTTCATGTTGGTATTCATAGGAATGCTCTCGCTGAGTATCATCAGATGAGTACCTATCTGCCATGGTTTCAGTCATTTCTAAGCTTCTTGTCATTATTTCATGATGATCAAATTTAAGTAAACCAGCAGAGAAAGGGTTAAGCATATTTTGAATAATATTTGAATGCATAAAATGATCCTGAATATAACTCAAATGGAAGGTCAAGATAACCACCGATTAGTGGGAAATTTGAGATTTCAATTATTGTCACTTTTTCAGCCATATGACTAGTCAGTTGCAAGCGGTCTGGGAAATTGTGGAGGAAATATGTATTTCCCCAGACTAACACTGCCGTCAGGGAACCTTGGATAACAGATGCTATTTCTAGAAAACGTCCCAATCATATGTTACATGTGCACACAATTTGCTAAACGAGTGATTCAGGGTGATTAGATCTATAACGAACCCTTGTGTAATTAGTACTGCTGGCCCAGATGGGGTCACTCAGTGCACTGTCACAGAAAGGATATAGACTGATCAACCCTTGTGCTGCTGGTGGCTAATTTGGCCAATACAAAATGATGCAAAAAAACTGAAAAAATTACAGGAACCCTGGCACATGGGTACTCATCTGAGAGTACTCAGCGAGAGCTTTCTAGTGAATACCAACATGACATGGTTTAGATGGTTTTCAAGAATATTTGTGATGTGGGAGAAAGTAGCCTCAGTATTGAAGGGTTAATACAGGAACAGCGCGCAGCCTTCATTAGGTAAATTGCACTAATGTACTAATGCAATTAGGCACTACCAGCCACTAAAATAATTTCATCAAACATTCCCATCACATCAAACTTTGCTAATGAACTAATTGGTAATCATACAGTATTTCTTATTTTGACACAAAGACAAGGGCAATTGCAGTCAGGTCCTTTATGGAAAATTATAGACCCATAATCATTAGTGCTAGCTACTTTCTTTAATTGTAGGTAATTGCTTAAGTGGTTATGAGACTGAAAGACATTATGTATTTGATAAGTTTGCTATCTTGTAAACCCATCCCTCTCTCCCTCTTTCTCTCTCTCCCTTCCTCCATTTCTCTCTGTCTCTGTCTCTGTCTGTCTGTCTGTCTGTCTGTCTGTCTGTCTCTCTCTCTCTCTCTCTCTCTCTCTCTCTCTCTCTCTCTCTCTCTCTCTCTCTCTCTCTCTCTCTCTCTCTCTCCCTCTCTCTGTCTCTCTCTCTCCCTTCCTCCATTCTCTCTCTCTCTCTCTCTCTCTCTCTCTCTCTCTCTCTCTCTCTCTCTCTCTCTCTCTCTCTCTCTCTCTCTCTCTCTCTCTCTCTCTCTCTCTCACTCACTCACTCTAGTTTCTCTCTCATTATCTCTGTCTCTTTTCTCTGTCTAGCTGCACCTTATATGAGTGAGGAACTCACTGTTGGCATAAATATGTAAAACAAACACAGGAGCAAGCAGAAGCAGCTAGTTCACACCTTGGTCATAGATAACACTCTCTGTATTGTCATATCTTATAACTACACAACTATTGACGTTTGTTTAATGTGATTATTGAGAACATGTGGTAGCTGAAACAAACAAGTCAGCGTGCCTCCTAGGCCAGATCGTTATTTTGGCGCTATCATAGGGAACGCGAAAATAGCGAAAATAAAATGCCTGTAAAAGATACAAGTTATACAGTATATAACGGGGTACACAGTAAAGCTTAGACCTGCTAGGCTACAAACAGGTAAGACCCAGTACATCTCCATGGCTTTCTTATTCAGGAATAGCCGCCGCAATGCAGCAACATCTACAGTACCAGTATTTAATTCCTGCACTAAATTGTGTGGGCAGCCTAGGCATAATACACGACCGCACGCCCAATTGCCACCTAGTTTCCTGAGCATAAATGTGACCACACGTCCCAGACCTAACAACTGAAGGTAGCTTTTATTTGCAAGCTACGAGGGTCATGTGCTTAGCTTATGTTTTTATATGTTTAATAACCATGGGTGCATGTGCAACCAGGCACTGGCAGATGTCCGGTTGGCTGGTGCAGGAATTAAATGTCTGTACTATAGGGTGGGCTATTGAGAACATGATTTATATACAATAGGGTACACCGAAAAGCTTAGTAGCTAGGCTACAACAAGTAGTCAAGTATGATCCAGTACATCTTGATGGCTTTCTTATTCAAGAATGGCCTAACTGTACTGTACTCACTCACTGTGTATAGCAACATTGATCTACACCCACTTTGAGTTAACTGAATCCCCGCTGGTGCCTCCAGCATCACAAGTACCAGGGAAAAATAATTCCTGGTGAGGGAAAAACATTTCCATGGCATTGAAATAACGCCTAGAAAAAATTGTTTGTTACCTGTAATGGCCCGAAAAAATAGTGTAGGAGATCCATAAAAAAAAATGATTATTTTTTTTCTCAAAAATGTGTGTGATATGCATGTTTTATGTTGATTGGGAGTTGGGAGGGCGGAAAAATCTTTGGGGTAGGGATTTTTCTAACTAAAAACTTGTGAGGGTAGGGTTACAGGAAACAAACAAACTTTTTTTAGGCCTAAGGTACAAACTAGCCCTCTATAACCTACCTTCCCTGCCCTCGCCCTGGGCTATGACCTTCGGATCGAGGAATTCCGGCCGCCGGCCGATGAACCACGCTGTGATCTGTTGCAGTCTTGATGAAGACTCAGGTACAAACAACGCTATCCTCCTTGTATGCCTAGGAGAAAATAAAAGCAAAATTAGAACAAGAAAATAATGGTCCATAGATAGTGTAAATACCCATGAATTCCTAAGATGCTGCTAAGAAAATGAGAGATCATCTTACTGAGTGCAACATAGGTTCCAAAACATGACTTGCCCAGCAGGGCAAGCTGCCTCTAAATTTTACTTCCCCCACTGGCACTTCCACTTGCCCCGCCACTCGCTTAAACAAAGGTGAATTACATTGTGAGGACTCTGCCCAAAACATTACTTGCTGAGCGGCAAGTAAGGGTCTTGTTCTGCTTGCCCTAATGCTGTTTTTTGACAAATTCACTTGCAACTAGCAACGGGGCAAGTGGTTATGTTGCATACATGCTGTCTTAGAAGTCTCAACTATATTTGGTAAGGTAGGTCTCCAGCAGCAGTAAGTCTACATTAACAAGTACAATCTAATGGACAGTTTCATCTGTAATTATGGCACTGGTCATTAGAGATAATAAGAGCAGAATTATCTGTATCTTGTGGTAACTCTGTGAGGTGCGAACCCCTTCTTCTCTTTGCCCCTGGCCAAAGATGTTAATATCTCAAAGGTTGCTCATGTATTTAACCCATTCATGCCTATGTATCTACTTGGTAAGTGTCGTCTGGACTTGTGACACTTTTATAGATAACTTTGGAATGAAGCATACATTTGAAAAATATTTGAAGGAGAGTTGGAGATAGTGTTCTGATGAACAATTTCCCTTCAAATATTTTCCAAATAATGCTTTTGCTAGAGAGATATCATCAAAGTAGTCGGGCACTTTTGGCTGCTACAGGCATGAATGGGTTAAAGTTGAATATAACCCTTCAAATGCTGAGGCTACTTTCGTCCAAAAGACAAGGACACAAAGATTTTTGAAGCCATTTAAACTCGGTCATGTTCACTTGGTATTAATTGAAATATTGAGATGAGTTCCCATGTGCCAGGGTTTCAGTCATTTTTCATTTTTTTTGCCTCATTTTGTTTTGACCAAATTAGCCACCAGCAGCATAAGGGGTAATTAAGAAAGAACAACTTTGTAATATGCATTTACAACTTCCAATATCCTTAAGTTTTCTGCAATAGATAAAAGTTGTGTTGTACCATCACTCATCTTGACAGGAGGTGACAAAATAAATTGAAAATCTTTAAAACTATATGTAGGTAAAATAAAGGAAAAATGTTAGTGTTGTTTCCAAAATTAGGCATTACATTGCAAATCTGCTAACCGTTTGAGATAAAAGTTGCGTCGTATATATAACCTGTTTTGACAGAAGGTGACAAAAAAGTGGAAAACTTTTAAGAATTAAATGTAGGTAAAATAAAAGAAAATATTCAGTGTTGTTTCCAAAATAACGCAAGACATATATACATATATATATATATATATATATATATATATATATATATATATATATATATATACATATATATATATATATATATATATATATATATATATATATATATACATATATATATATATATATATATATACATATATATATATATATATATATATATATATATATATATATATATATATATATATATATATATATATATATATATATATATATATATATTGCTAACAGTTTGAGGGGGCTACAATATCTTTTTTACTGCTGGCATTTGCCACAGAAGGCAGTTGCCAAGGCCAGAAGTATCGGAGTATGATCACAAGTTATTCTGTGCATGGGGCCCCCCAGCTATACATTCAGCTTTATATGACAGTCCAACAGTAGCAATTAGCAGTAAATCACTAAGTAATTTTTCACGAAAAAATTCCAGCATGCATATCTGCTTGTGTGCACCTAGACTATTAACCCTTCTGTTGCCGGTGGCTAATTTGGCCAATACAAAATGATGCGAAAAAACTATTAAAATGACCGAAACCCTGGCAAAAGGGTACTCATCTGAGAGTACTCAGTGAAAGCTTTCCAATGAATACCAACATGACAGGGTTTAGATGGATTTCAAAGATCTTTGCATCCATGTGCGTTGGATGAAAGTAGCCTCAGCATTGGAAAGGTTAATAAAAAACAGTGTGCAGGCAGAAATTGCAACATTTCTCATAACGTTTTATAACCCCTAACCTTTTCTATAATGAGTTGTCAATATCTCTCTTTCTGCACAATGAAACATACATCAAAATGGTCATTCCATTGTCGCGAATATTCATGTTTATTTGTTTCTTGCCATTTTCTTCATGATGTAATACTTCTTGCAACAAAACACATTCTCCGAAAAAGAAAGAAAATCTCAAAATATCATACCCTTTTTATTGAAAATTCTACTTAAATCCAGCATCCCCTGTACTCACGATAGCCTAAAATTGAGTCAATAACCCAATGAAATATAATCCACAAAACCCATTATGGAAAAATTATTTTCTTCATAATTGCCTATAATGCTCAAATTTAGGAACACAACGTATTCTCCCAAAAAGAAAAAAAACATCATATCCTTTTTATTGAAAACTCTATTTAAATTCCACCATTCCCTGATAACCTTGAGTCAATAACCCCAATGTAATACAATCCCAAAACCCATTACAGAAAAATTATTTTCTTCATAATTGCCTTATATCAGTCAGTACAATATTAATATGTCTACATTTACTCTAAATTGCATAATGCTGATCTTATTTTACTGAATAAAAAGCTAATTACAGCACTAAATGTGAGTTTAACCCTTGTGATGCTGAATCTACTACTGTCTAAGACACAATATCGCAAAAATATTTGACAATTACCTAAACCCTGTTTTGTTGGTATTCGTTGGAAAGCTCTTTTTGAGTACTCTCAGATGAGTACCCATATCCCAGGGTTTCAATCATTTTACAGGGTTTTTGTATAATTTTGTATCAACCTTTTCATGTTCCGGTTTCTCCTTACAAATGATTATTTGGACTGAAGGAGAACAACTTGGGATTCCCTTCTTTTTCTACAAATAAATATATAAACCCTTGTGCTGCTGGTGGCTAATTTGGTCAATTAAATACAAAATGATGCAAAACAACTGAAAAATGACTGAAACCCTGGTTAATGGGTACTCATCTGAGAGTACTCATCAAGAGCTTTCCAATGAATACCAACATGGCAGGGTTTAAAAAGTTTTCAGAAATTTCTGCATCTTTGTGTTTTTGACGAAAGTCGCCTCAGCATCGAAAGGGTTAATATATACACATACATACATGAAGCTTGATCATATCGATTGACAATCCTATTGACGGATTTCTCACTAAAATTGCTGTTTGACAAACCAAAAAAGTATGGAAACCCTGGACCATCTCATCATCTCAACTAGAAGATTTTACAACATGAGGCAAAAAAATCATTATTATTGGATTTTACTTTAATAGCTTATGTTGTAGTCAATAAAATACTTACATACATTAGATCAATCATGAAATCAGCATATATATTATCGTCAGAATAACACAACTGGCGAGTCAAGACTTAGATGCAATATGGCAGAAAAAGTGACGAAAAATCAAAAATCAGAATTCCACAGCATATGCTTTTGTCTGTAGAATATTTGACTGAAAGTCTTAATCATTGGATCCATCATGAAATCAGAATACATTAGGCCTAAAAAAAAAGTTTTTTGTTTCCTGTAACACTGCCCTAACAAGTTTTTATTCAAAAAAATCCCTACCCTAAAGTTTTTTTGGCCCTCCCAACTCCCAATCAACGTAAAACATGCATAAAACACACATTTTTGACCAAAAAAATAATGCAAAAAAAATCTTTTTACCGCCGTACCTACCCTATTTTTTTCGTACCGTTACAGGAAACAAACAATTTAATTTTTAGGCCATATGCTATTGTCTGTACTTGTTGCACTCCAAGCCGAAAAGCAGGTAGCTATTATAAGATGGTTGTGACAGATCCTCAATATCCGGATCATGCTGGCTCACTGGAGCGATACAGAAATCGTAATATTCGGACTAATCTTGTCAAAATCGCCATACCGCCCTTTCCTCTCTCCAGGGACTCCAGATTCCCATATTTGGGCGTCTGATTTTTTGAATTAACTCTATATGCTGCTGGTAGCTAATTTGGCCCATACAGAATGATGCAAAATAAAAAAAAGATTATTGAAACCCTAAGTAAATGGGTACTCATCTGAGAGTACTCAGTGAGCTCAGCAAGAGCTATCCAATGAATACCAAGATGATAGGGTTTAGATGGTTTTCCAAAATCTTTGCTTCCTCGTGCTTTGGACAAAAGTAGCCTCAGCATTGGAACTGTAATAAGCACTTGTGCCAGATCCTCAATATCCGGATCATGCTGGCTCACTGAAGCTTAAGACACAGAAATCGTAATATTTGGACTAATCTTGTCCAAATTGCCATACCAAACACACTTCTCTCTCTCCGGGGACTGCAGATTCCCATATTTGTGTGTTTGATTATTTTATTAACTCTGATATGCTGCTGCTGGCTAATTTGGCCAATACAAACTGATGAAAAAAAATTATTTTTTTATTGAAACCCTGGCAAATGGGTACTCATCTGAGAGTACTCAGTGAGAGCTATCCAATGAGTACCAACATGACAGGGTTTAGATGATTTTCAAAAAACTTTGCGTCCTCGTGCTTTGGATGAAAGTATATAGCCTCAGCATTGGAAGGGTTAAATATTCCTACAAGCTGCAGGAATAATCTTGGTGAATGACCGGAAAGAAATGCTCGGCCCAGTGAAATGATAGCATTCTGTAATTGAATGTGGAGAATATTTGCCCTAAAATCACCCTGCATGGCAGCACCCAGTCTTAGACGTCAGGGCTCCTAGGAAGCAGGCGCGTTTTATGGATGATAACTATGTTAATGTGAGAGCTTCATACAGATATTATGTTACTTTAATGTTATCATACCAAGATGAGGGATACTGGGGAAGATAAGATGTCATCTTGGTCTGTTAACCCTTCCATTTATGCTGAGGCTACTTTTATCCAAAGCGCAAGGTCGATTACGCAAAGATTTTTGAAAACCATCAAAACCCTGTCATGTTGGTATTCATTGGATAGCTTTCGCTGAGCACTCTCAACTGAGTACCCATTTGCCAGGGTTTCGGTCATTTTTTAGGTCTTTCGCATAATTTTGTATTGGCCAAATTTATAGCCACCAGCATTATAAGGGATAATGTGAGAGCTTCATACAGATATTATGTTACTTTAATGTTATCATATAAAAGTGAGGGATACTGGAGCAAATAAGATGCCATCTTGGTCTGTTAACCCAATCGAGCAGCACTGAGATTGTATCAGTTCCAGATGAAGGAGAGATAACTTGTGATTTCTATGTGATAATGATGCCCAACCCAAATATGCTGCTGGTGGCTAAATTTGCCAATACAAGATGATACAATAAAATCTAAAATATGAATGAAACCATGGCACATGGCTACTCATCTGAGAGTACTCAGTCAGAGCTATCCAATGAATACCAACATGATAGGGTTAAGCTGGTTTTCAAAAATACTTGCGTTCTTGTGCTTTGGACAAAAGTAGTTAAAACAATTAACGAGGAAAATGGGTCCTCACCTTCCTTGTACAATGGGCACATGACAGGCTCTGAAACCTCTTACATCATTACTGGACATGTTATACAGTGCCAGCATCTAATTCCTGCACTAAATGTGGGGGCAGCCCAGGCATATTACACGCCAACATGCTGATTGCCATCAGTGTACAGGGCATGGGTGCGACCACTGGTCCCTGACCTCACAACTGAATATAGCTTTGATTCGCAAGCTACGTGGGTCATTGATGTGTTTGGCGTATTTTTTGCCACGTTATCCATGGGTGTTTGTACAACCAGGCACTGACAGATGTCTGGTTGTCTGGTGCATGAAGTAAGCCAAGAAAAGAATATTGTTTGTTTCCTGTAACGGTCTGAAAAAAAATAGGGTAGGTAGGTCAGTAATTTTTTTTTTTTTTTTGCATTATTTTTTTGGTCAAAAATTTATTTGGTCCAACTTTGGGGTAGGGATCTTTTTGAATAAAAACTTGTTAGGGTAGGGTTACAGGAAACAAACAACTTTTTTTTAGGCCTTAAATATCTGTACTGTAGCCGTACTTACCTTCCAGGTACTATAGGCACATGGCAAGCTCCGTATCCTCTCACTACGTCGTTACCAAACACGTCATAGCCGTAGGCATGCAGCACTAGTTGAGGCCCTGAAAAATACATGTTATGAAGTAAATAGATTTTCGTGAGTACATCAATCCTTTTAAGCTCACATAACTTTAACCCTTATGCTGCTTGTGGCTAATTTGGCCAATACAAAATGATGCAAAAAATCCTGAAAAATGATGGAAACCCTTGCACATGGGTACTCATCTGAGAGTACTAAGTAAGAGTTATACATTGAATACCAACATGACAGGGTTTAAATCTTTGCGTCGTTGTGCTTTGGGCGAAAGTAGCCTCAGCATTAGAAGGGTTAAGGGAATGCGTTTATCATTCCAAATTAATTTTGAAAGTACCATAGAATCACAAGAATGCAAAGATTTTTGAATTTACCATCTAAACCCTGCCATGTTGGTATTCATTGGATGGCTCAGTTGCTGAGTACTATCAGATGAGTACCCACGTGCCAGGTTTTCAGTCATTTTTCAGGGTTTTTGCATCATTTTGTACGGGCAAAATTGGCCACCAGCAGCATAATGGTTAAAACGGCCTGACAATCTTGGCATCAATAAACATCTAAACCCTGTCATGTTGGTATTCATTAGATAGCTCTCGTCAGAGATATTTAGATAAAACTCCCTGCTCTCGATGAGTACTCTCAGATGAGTATCCATGTGCCATGGTTTAGGTAATTTTCCAGGTTTTTGCATCATTTTGTATTGGCCACAGTAGCCACCATCATGCAGCAACATGAGGGTTAATTTAAGAGGGGTTCTTGCGCGCTGAACAGGTAAAGTAGGCTCTAAGTAATTAGTGGGTGGCAACAACAGGCTATAGTGCTTGTAGCTATAGCCCTAAAACATGCACGCCTGCTGATCTATATGACACCACACAATATGTTCTAGGCAACTAATCTAATAGATATTAAATATGATGGAAGACAGTGCGGTGCTTAACCCTTCCAATGCTGAGGCTAGTCGTTGGTCCAAAGCGTTGTAATAAGGCAAAGATTTTTGTAAACCATTTAAACCATGTCACATTGGTATTCATTGGATAGCTCTCGCTGAGTACTCTCAAATGAGTACCCATTTGCCAGGGTTTCAATTATATTTTAGGTTTTTTTGCATCATTTTGTTTTGGACAAATTAGCCACCAGCAGCATAGGGGTTAAAGAATTTATATGATGTAAAACAGTGCTATTCTAATATATATTACATACTGAAGGCATTGTTATTTTATTATATATTATATGATGGAACACAGTGCTATGCTTGTAGATATATTATATGATAGAAAACGGCGCTATTGTAATAGATATTACATGATGAAGACAGTGCTATTTTGATAGACATTACATATATTGGAAGTCAGTGCTATTCTCATAGACATTCTAAGATGGAAAACAGTGCTATTAATTCAATATTAGGGTTTTGGCAATGTTGGCGTTAAAGATGATGAAAGTGATGATGATGATGATGACGACAATGATGATGGTGGTGGTGGTGATGATGATGATGATGATGATGATGATGATGATGACGACAATGATGATGGTGGTGGTGATGATGATGATGATGATGATGATGATGACGACAATGATGATGGTGGTGGTGGTGGTGATGATGAATTTTTTACTGGCCCATAGCTGTTTTGGGGGATTTTATTGGCCTGGGGCTTAAGCAGTATACTGTTAGCGTCTACCCTGCATCCTCAAGCCTATCATATTATGGGGTTTAGTGCAGTATATCTAAAACCGATAAGAAAAATGAGAACTATCTTCCCAAAGTAATATTTTCTCAATAAAAACTTTTCATTTTTTAAAGTTATCTGAACATCTGGAGTACCTAAGGAATAGTATAATGTGAAGGTATTGATACTCATCATCATCATCTTTGAAATTTTTTCAAAGTTATCTGAACACCTGGTGTACGTAAGGATAATTAAAGGTTGTGGTTATCGATACTCTAGATAGCAATAACGCGATATGATCACATCTGGCGCATTTACTAAATGGATCCCGTGATTAATATGCCGTTTCGAGCCAAAAGTGACGAAACCTTCAGCCATATCAAATAGTGTAAAGCGATCTACACCATCAGGAGTGGAGTCATTTCCTACTATCACTTCAGCTCTTGGGAAGCCCGCCTTCCAAGGATTATGCGAGGAGTCATATTCGCATATTTTCCTTGGCGGGTTCGTATTGTGTTGCAGCAAGCCATAAAATGGCTGTGAACATTATCCTCATCAGTTTTTCCGCCAAAGTCGGCCCCAGGTGGCGCTATTAATCACCGTGTAATAAACCCTATTGTCCCTGTCCCATAAAATGGTGTCTCTCTTTCTCTCTCGCTGAGGGGGGGGCGGGCGCCTTATTAACCCTTCCAATGCCATGACTACTTTCATACAAGGCACAAGGATGCAAAGACTTTTGAAAACCATCTAAATCCTGTCATGTTGGTATTCATTGGATAGCTCTCACTGAGTACTCTCAGATGAGTACCCATATGCCAGGGTTTCCATCATTTTTAAAGGTTTTTTGCATCATTTTGTATCGGCAAAATTAGCCACCAGCAGCATAAGGGTTAAACACTGAGAGGCGATGGGCTGTTAATACTCTACTGACAGGGCAAAGTAATAATGACAAACTATGGCTAAGGGCTACCTATTAAGCGGGCAGTGGGCTACAGGGAAAGTAACAGCTCTGAAGGCGGCTGCACTAATTCTTAACCCTTCCATTGCTGAGGCTAATTTCGTCTAAAGCACAATGACACAAAGATTTTTGAAAAACATCTTAACCCTGTCATGTTGGTATTCATTAGAGCACTCTCGCTGAGTACTCTCAGATGAGTACCCATACGCCAGGGTTTCGGTCATTTTTCAGATTTTTTCATCATTTGATATTGGCCAAATTAGCCACCAGCAGTATAAGGGTTAACCCTTACGCTGCCTAATTTTGCCAATACAAAACTATGCAAAAAACCTGGAAAATTACCGAAACCCTGGCAAATGGGTACTCATCTGAAAGTACTCTTTGAGAGCTTTCCAATGAATACCAAAATGCTGGCATTTAGATGGTTTTCAATATCTTTGCGTCCTTGTGCTTTGGACGAAAGTAGCCTCAGCATTGGAAGGGTTATATTAAGCGTATGTGAGATATGGTGAGAACCATAGTTTAAGTCAGCTTCACTAATTCTTAATGTATGATATGCCTAATAAGTGCTTATCAAATCTAAGTACAGGACCAAGTAAAAGGTTAGAAAAAAGACTTCCAGTCCTTATTAACTACTGAAATTATAGACATCCCTTCCATAGCTAAGCCTACTTTTTCCAAAGTACAAGGACGCAAAGATTTTTGAAAATTATCTTAACCCTGTCATGCTGGTACTCATTGGATAGCTCTTGCTGAGTACTCTCAGATGAGTTAACCATGAGCCAGGGTTCCAGTCATTTTTAAAGGTATTTTGCATAATTTTGTATTGGCCAAAGTAGCCACCAGCAGCATAAGGGGTACGTAAGACTCCTAGCATTTATGGTCCCACTGTTCATATAATCTAGAGTCTTAATTGATATGTACAGGTATATGCTTGAAAGCAATTAACACTTTTACAGGTGAATAATTGGCCTATTATTTATTTCTATAGACCGCCACAGTCATTCAATCACCTTCATCAGCTAAAAGGTTCTCTGGCATTGTAACTAATAAGCTTCAAATACTTTGTAAAATCTTTTTGAGGTGAACAACATAAAAATTTTGCAAACCATGCATCATCTTATGCGCTCAACAGAATACTTCATCAAACCTGACCCTGACATTTTGAAATTGACGTGAATCCATCATTCCTCTAGGACACGTTCATTTCCTCAAAATTGATAACAATGTATGTATGTAATAAAAGTCTCATTCTCTCTTCCTCTATTATAACATATTTGCGTTAAACTAAAAATCATCCATACACCCGTAATACCTATGATAATTTTCTCTTGTATTATACGGAATCCCTCTTGTGATTTGCAGAAATGAGACATCTTTTCAAAGTCTCTCTTTCTCTCTTCCACTATTAATTTAGTTGCGTTTAAACTAAAAGTCATCCATACCCTTGTAATACCAAAAATAATTTTCCCCTGACCCTGACATTTTGAAAATGACGTGCATCCATCATTCCTGCAGGACACGTTCATTTCCTCAAACTTGATAACAATGTATGCATGGTGTTGATACCGAAGAGAGAAAACTCTCAAGCAAACTACATGATCAATGACACTGCGTCATGTAATATTTAAGATAAGCGCCAGAATTTCCCTCGACCAACTGCATGTCAAGAGTTACTTTTTACCGAGAGATTTACCGCCCCCGGTGGGCAAATCCATTCTCGCCCGCTGTGCAGCACAGCGCCGCCCCCGGACGACCCGCGTCCTGGCGTGCATTGTCCGGCATATTAATTACAGCACCATCTATTACATGCTTAAATGTTAACAGGACACTGCAGAACCCGCAACCCATATCATAGCAAGCCATACGCCCTTAATAACTATAATAATTTTCCCATGTATTATGCAAAATCCCTCTTGTGGTTTGCAGAAATGGCACATCTTTTCAATGAGTCTCATTCTCTCTTCCTGTAATATAACATATTTGCGTTAAAGTAAAAATCATCCATACGCTCGTAATAACCTATGATAATTTTCCCATGTATTATACGGAATCCCTTTTGTGGTTTGCAGAAATGAGACATCTTTTCAAAGTCTCTCATTCTCTCTTCCTCTATTAATTCTAACAGAGTTATGTTTTAAAACTAAAAGTCATCCATACGCTTGTAATACCTATAATAATTTTCCCATGCCTTCTATGAAATCCTATAATTATATAATTTCCCCATGTATTATACAAAATCCCTCTTGTGGTGGGTAGAAATGAGACATCTTTTCAACGAGTCTCTTTCTCTCTTTCCTCTTTTATGATAATTTACCTATATTTATGTAATTTTCCCATGTATTATACCAAATCCTTCTTGTGGTGGGTAGAAATGAGAAATATTATCAATAGAACAGTCTCTTTCTCTCTTCCTCTATTACAACACAGTAGCGTTAAAACTAATAATCATCCATAAGTCTGTAATATCTATAATGATTTTGCCGTCTATTCTATGAAATCCCTCTTATGGTTAGCAGAAATGAAACATCTTTTCAACAAGTTTCTTTCTCTTTTCTGTTATTATAACACAGTTGCGTTAAAACTAAAAATCATCCATACGCCCGTGAGAAATAAGATATCTTTTCAGACAGTCACATTCTCTCTCCCCATATTATATAACACAGTTGCGTTAAAACTAAAAATCACCCATTGGTCGGGATTTTCAATTTATGGTGCTGATCGTGTTGCGTTGTGTACTAGGAAACTAAAAATCAGTCATACGCCAGTAATACCTATAATAATTTTTCCATGTATTCTATGAAATCCCTCTTGTGGTTTGCGACGATTCTCTTTCTCTCTTCCTGTATTATAACACAGTTGCGTTAAAACTAAAAATCGCCCATTGGTCGGGATTTTCAATTTGTGGGGTTGATCGTGTCGCGTTGTGTAGGAGATCTGGGGCTTTGCGGGCGTGAATGGAGGTGATCAGAACGGGAGTATTCGTATAAAGAATGCGCCCGGCCTCGTACCGTGCCGTGAGAATTCCCTGACATTAGCAGCACAATGAGGGTACTAAGGGGATCCACGCCACTCAGCGAGATAATCAAGACGGCTTTCTTCCACACTTCGCTCAAAACACTCAAAACGCAACCTATCAGAATCTCCTTTCTCGCCACGATCCGAGCTCCATGCAAACACAATCATTGCGTAAGCCCTCCTTGAGCCCGGGAAATCTCCTCCACACGATTCCATGTTCAACATGTGCTATTTGCCGCAGATGACTTTTCCGAAACTACTTGTTTGGAAATCCTACACATCTGAGCGTCGTTTTTCACGGCCAGCTGAGTCCAAAGAGAAAAGCTTAGTTTTTACTGAGCTGCTAGCGACATGAGATATCATTTCCTTTGACAGATAATTATTTTCGGTCATTGGAACCGAGAAAAACCTGGTCCCGATAGTTTCAGTTTTCTCACTTCATAAAGTTTCCAAGTTACTTCAAGCTGAGGACAAACTTCAGTTCTGGCTACTGACGTCAGGTAGGGTAGAGTTATCAATTATCACCAAAAGTTTTAAATGTTCAAAAATTAGTCGCATATCATAAAAGAATACTTGAAAATTTAATTCTGATTATGGGTCATGTGACCACTGAACTGTTCATGACATTTTTTTCTATCAAAACATTTCTTTACTTGAATGATAAATACTTTCTCACCTAAACTTCTTATTAACTCAATAACTAAAAAATGTTTTAAACTGCACCTTAGCCCATTCTCATCTTTAGGCCAAGAAAAAAATATTGTTTGTTCTCTGTAACAGTCCAGAAAAAAAGTAGGGTAGGTATATAATAAAGGTCGGTAAAAAAGTATTTTTTCATTTTTTTTTTGGTCAAAAATATGTGTTTTATGCATGTTTTACATTGATTGGGAGTTGGGAGGGCGGAAAAAACTTTGGGGTAGGGATTTTTTGAATAAAAACTTGTTAGGGTAGGGTTACAGGAAACAAACAACTTCTTTTTTAGGCCTTAGTAGAGATGGTACTTGGTTCTTACGTCGCTTTCAACAGGGTTTCACCTTCTCCACTGACAATGACTTAGTTTAAGAATATATAACAAACTTATCGCTGCTGTTAAAAGCAAACTTTATCATTTTGTAACGGTGAGATATGTGAAAGAGCTGCTCCTTTTGAGAAAAATCACTGAACTAAGGATGTATATTTTATAGTTAGATGTAAAGTGTTTGTGCTTTCCACTAGTTGCACTATAAAATGCGTTCCTGGACAGATAAATATATGGGAACTGCATTATTCAAACGCACTGACAATAGTAGAGGGCATTGTACTCTGAAAACTATAAACCCTGATCCAGGCTTAGAATCTGAGAGAAGTGCAGTCGTCTAAATGAATGGATGATTAAGTGTTAAAAGGCACATCGACACACAAAGGTCATTTAGTGCCATAAGATATAAGCAAAAACTGGTCCATTGTCATTGTTGAAGAGCAATGACAAAGCATAATTATTCTACGCGAAAGAAGAAAAAGAGGGAGAGTATAAGCAGACTTCAGATCCGAAGAGTACCAAGGGATAATTTAGATGCAGGGTATCCATAGACAGATCCACACATCCCCCTTCTTTTAAAAGGCGAGCAGGGTGCCACACCATGGCCAGTATAAAATGATTCAAAAAACCTGAAAAATGACTGAAACCCTTGCAAATGAGTACTCTTCTGAGAGTACTCATCAAGAGCTATCCAATGAATACCAACACACCAGTGTTTAGATAGTTTTTAAAGATTTTTGTGTCCTTGCCCTTTGGGCAAAAATACCTGCTGCATTGGAAGGGTTAAGGGTTCCCGGAAGATGCCAACTCCTATAATAAATGTACACCATAAGTCGTCTAAATCCCTGATAACACAAACATACCGTAAAATCTCAGTAACTAAAAAAACTTTTTAATAATTTTAATAATTACAATTTTTATGGGTTGAGTGTAGCCCATGTTTTCTGAAAATACATTGCTATTGTATCAGCAAGATTTACAGCTAGGTCCATATTTTGAGAAATGGCAACTTGCGATAGATCAAGGGAGGCTTAGATTTCCTAATAAAAATTTTGCAAAATGATTATAATGGGCCAAATTTCTAGGGTGGTCTAAATTTCCAAGTATTTACCGTATATTGTTACTTTTGATTTAGATAAATAGAACATGGATCGGTCGCCGCAGACCAATTACAATTAGGGCCCCATTCCAAAGCCATGGACACTGTCCCTAATCTCGTCAAATCTAGTCTCAGTGTGACATCACTAGGAGCCAAAGACCAATGAGGGCACTCGTATTGTTAAAATTATAAAGGACGTTGCGCACTGACATGAGCAGAATGCACCTCTTGAGTGGTTTTCGTCAATATCTGGGCTATAAGCTGTGGCAAGTCATTTTTCGGCTTTCTTCATCATTTTCTTTGATCGGCATTTAAAGGGTTAAAAGTTAAAAGTTGATTATATCACTCACAACATATGTAACCCTGTTGTGATCTTTATCATTTCCGATCCATATGGTGCATAACCCTTAACCCTTCCAATGCTGAGGCTACTTTCGTCCAAAGTACAAGAATGCAAAGAATTTTGAAAAACACCTAAACCCTGTCATGTTGGTATTCATTGGATAGCTCTCGCTGAGTACTTTCAGATGAGTGCCTATTTGCCAGGGTTTCAGTCATTTTTAAAGGTATTTTGCATCATTTTGTAATGGCCAAAGTAGCCACCAGCAGCATAAGGGGTAAGACTCCTAGGATTTAATTTGTTCCCACTGTTCATTTAATCTAGAATCATAATTGATACAGGTATATGCTTGAAAGCAATTAACACTTTTACAGGTGAACAATTTGGTGTTTGGCATCATTTTTTATTAACAGAATTAGCCACCAGCAGCATAAGGGTTAACATGGCTATATGATGAATAAATCTATATGAGATGATCTACATCTCCATCAAACATTCACCTCCTACATATTTCTTCCCATCCCTATGACATTTGACCTTTCCAATGCTAAGGCCACTTTCATCCAAAACCCAAGAAAGCAAAAATCTTTGAAAACCATCTAAACCCTGTCATGTTGGTACTCATTTGATAGCCCTCACTGAGTAATCTCCGATGGCGTCAAATCTATGTAGTCAAGAAAAATAAGGAACCACTGTAGTCACTTCCTGCCACTGCTATCTCTCGACCAATCAGAGCCTGAGGTGGTGCTTAAAATGTTCAGACCTGCCCTGATAATGTCAGCCTCCATGCCCAGCCTCAGGGCTTTTTTTACTCACTTTCATAAGCCATATCAGAGGAGTGCTGAGGTGGACAGACTTGTGGTGACAACCATAAACTGTACAGCACTCCACCACATGAAGGCCATATCGCGTATATCTCTCTCCATAATTAAGTAGTGTCAATGTATTGCCCTACATAACTCTTAAGCCTTAAGACATGATACTCTTACCAGATTTGACCAATACAAAATAATGCAAAAAACCTGAAAAATGACTGAAACCCACATGGGTACTCAGCTGAGAGTACTCTGTGAAAGCTATCTAATGAATACCAACATGACAAGGTTTAGATGATTTTCAAAAATCTTTGCGTCATTGCACTTTGGACGAAGTAGCCTTAGCATTGGAAGGATAAAAGATATAGTATACAGGCTTTTCACATCATTTTCCATTGGCTAAAATTAGGCCAAGAAAAAAATATTGTTTGTTTCCTGTAAGTCTGAAGAAAAATAGGTTAGGTAGGTCAGTAAAAAAAATTTCATTATTTTTTGGTCAAAAATGTGTGTTTTATGCATGTTTTACAATGATTGGGAGTTGGGAGGGCGAAAAAAACTTTGGGTTAGGGATTTTTTAAAATAAAAACTTGTTAGGGTAGAATTGCAGGAAACAAACAACTTATTTTAAGGCCTAATAGCCTAAAGAGTTATTTTTAAAGATTTAGTATGTTGCTCGTAATAAAATGGAGTGTTATGATACTGAGGAAGTTGTCCTGAACATGGCTGTTAAAATGTTATCCCTTTAATCATATAAAATGATACCAATCTCCATCAAACATGCGCCTCTTTCATATTTCTCCTGTCCCCCTGACGGCTATTAGAGGGGTGTCTATGACCTTCCGCCGGGGTTCCTACGACCTTACATCCCCCTCTTTGCCATGGGCACACATGCGCCTTTTTCATATTTCTCCCATCACCCTGACAGCTATTAGGCGGGGTTCCTACGACCTCCCTGACCTTTCCCCAACCCCCTCGGCGCCTAGGTCACATGGGGGCAGCGTTAACTGTCCGGCGTACCATATGGCGGCCATCTTTCTCCACCTCCGCACTAAATGAATTATGACAAGACATGCGTGTATTACACCTGGTGAGTATCATATGCAGGTTTATGAAAGCCACCCGGACATAAATCCCCCGCAACCTGAACTGTGTGTGCTACGTACGGCTCATCACTGGCGCGCTATTTATTATATGCTTAACCCATTCACACTCGAGTTCTACTAGAAATTAAGCATCGTCTGCTACTTTCTAACTTTTGGAAATAACTTGGGAATAAAGCAAAAGTTCTCAAAATATTTGAAGTAGAATTGTTGTTTGACCTCTGGTTAACATTACCCCTTCAAATATTTTCCAAAAAATGCTTTTGTTAGAAAAATATCTCCAAAATCGTCAGGCCTGTTTTGGCTCGCTATTTATCATATGCTTAAATTACACATCCCTGCCTCTCAGTACACTAACTCTTGGTATGTGTAGTATATTATAGCTCGGGTATTGCCCTGGTCCATAGAGTGTGATTACCCATATGGCAAAGAGCATTGTGTTAAAGGTTGCAGCATGCAGTGAACAACCTTATTTATTATATGCTTAAACCATTCACACTCAAGATCGAGTTCCTATAGAAATATTGTCTGCTACTTTCATACTTTTGGAAATAACTTGTGAATAAAGCAAAAGTTCTTAAAATATTTGAAGGAGTTAACATTTTCCCTTCCTATATCTATTATATGCTTAACCCATTTACACTCAAGAGTTCCTCTAGAAAGTATATCGTCTGCTACTTTCATACTTTTGAATATAACTTGTGAACAAAGCAAAAGTTCTCAAAATATTTGATGGAGAATTGTGGTCTGACCTCTGGTTAATATTTCCTCTTCAAATATTTTCCAAAAAATGCTTTTGTTAGAAAAATATCTCAAAAATGTCAGGCCTGTTTTGGCTCGCTATTTATCATATGCTTAAATTACACATCCCTGCCTCTCAGTACACTTACTCTTGGTATACGTAGTATATTATAGCTTGGGTATTGCCCTGGTCCATAGAGTGTGATTACCCATATGGCAAAGAGCATGTGTTAAAGGTTGCTGAACACGGTGAACAACCTTATTTATTATATGCTTAACCCATTCACACTCACAAAATTAAGTTCCACTATGAAGTATCAGTATCGTCTGCTACTTTCATACTTTTGGAAATAACTTGTGAACAAAGCAAAAGTTCTCAAAATATTTCAAGGAGAATTGTTGTTTGACCTCTGGTTAACATTTCCCCTTCAAATATTTTCCAAAAAATGCTTTTGTTAGAAAAAATATCTCCAAAATCGTCAGGCCTATTTTGGCTCGCTATTTATCATATGATTAAATTACACATCCCTGCCTCTCAGTACACTAACTCTTGGTAAATAGCTTGGGTATTGCCCTGGTCCATAGAGTGTGATTACCCATATGGCAAAGAGCATGTGTTAAAGGTTGCTGAATACGGTGAACAACCTTATTAATTTTATAATATGATTAACCCATTCATACTCAAGAGTTCCACTACTTTCATACGTTTGAATATAACTTGTGAATAAAGCAAAAGTTCTCAAAATATTTCAAGGAGAATTGTTGTTTGACCTCTGGTTAACATTTCCCCTTCCCTTATTTATCACATGCTTAATTTTTACCCATTCACACTCAAAAGTTCCACTAGAAAGTGTCGTCTGCTACTTTCATACTTTTGAATATAACTTGTGAATAAAGCAAATGTTCTCAAAATATTTGAAGGAGAATTGTTGTTTGACCTCTGGTTAACATTTCCCCTTCAAATATTTTCCAAAAAATGCTTTTGTTAAAAAGATATCTCCAAAATCGTCAGGCCTGTTTTTGCTTGCTATTTATTATATGCTTAAATTACACATCCCTGCCTCTCAGTGTACTAACTCTTGGTATACGTAGTGTAGCTTGGATATTGTCCTGGTCCATAAAGTATGATTACCCATATGGCAAAGAGCATGTGTTAAAGGTTGCTACACACGGTGAACAACCTTATTTATTATATGCTTAACCCATTCACACTCACAAGTTCCACTAAAAAGTATCGTCTGCTACTTTCATACTTTTGGAAATAACTTGGGAATAAAGCAAAAGTTCTCAAAATATTTGAAGGAGAATTGTTGTTTGACCTCTGGTTAACATTTCCCCTTCAAATATTTTCCCCAAAATGCTTTTGTTAGAAAAAATATCTCCAAAATCGTCAGGCCTATTTTGGCTCGCTATTTATCATATGATTAAATTACACATCCCTGCCTCTCAGTACACTAACTCTTGGTAAATAGCTTGGGTATTGCCCTGGTCCATAGAGTGTGATTACCCATATGGCAAAGAGCATGTGTTAAAGGTTGCTACACACGGTGAACAACCTTATTTATTATATGCTTAACCCATTCACACTCAAGAGTTCCTCTAGAAAGTATCGTCTGCTACTTTCATATTTTTAAAAATAACTTGGTTATAAAGTGAAAGTTCTCAAAATATTTCAAGGAGAATTGTTGTTTGAGCTCTGGTTAACATTTCCCCTTCAAAAATTTTCAAAAAAATGCTTTTGTTAGAAAAATATCTCCAAAATCGTCAGGCCTGTTTTGCCTCTCTATTTATCATATGCTTAAATTACACATACCTGGTCCATAGAGTATGATTACCCATATTTCAAAGAGTATTATGTTAAAGGTTGCTGAACACGGTAAATGACCTTATTATTCATTTTGCCAGAATCAAATTAGCCTTTTCACTGGTGAGTGTTTTATTGAACAGCCCGATTGCATATGAGCTTCCAGTCCCTAAGTTAAGAAAATACACCTGTGTTTAGTATACAGAATCGGTCCAGAGTGTTAGGATCCAGTGTAGCACCATGCAACTGCCAATGGGCTACCTTAACCCTTCCAATGCTAAGGCTATTCTCATCCAAAGAACATGGATGCAATTATTTTTGAAAACCATCTAGACCCTGTCATGTTGGTATTCATTGGAAAGCTCTCGCTAAATACTCTCAGATGAGTACCCATTTGCCATATTGGTTTCAGTAATTTATGAGGTTTTTTGCATAATTTAGTTTTGGCAAAACAGGCCGCCAGCAGCATAAGGGTAAATAATCTTCATTGGGGGCACTTATATCAAAGGCTCCATTTTTGTACAGGGGCTAATCTTGCTCTTTTAAAATATCACTTAAAGACCTTAGTTTTACTTATTAAAGTAATACTTGATTTTGATTGAAATGTTGCAGGCTTTTCCTAGTATAGTCATCAAAATCAATTAATCATCAAAATCTTTAGTTGACTTAATTTTGTAGCAACTGAAATGTGAAGTTGCCCATTAATATTAAGCAATTTCACATTTCATGCCTTTTTAAAGTAGTTCAAAGAGGGTGTCCCGATGCGAACTTTTGATTAAAATGGTCAAATAAACAAAGTGTTTCTGGTAAAGTGAGTTTCAGAATACATTATTTCAAATTGCTAAGAGTAGAATCATGCGTTTTAGGGTTGGTGTATCTTTTCTGTCTTCAAATCAGTTGTGATAGCTGTTGCATTTGTATGAGTCTTCAATCACGTATCTTCCTTTAAATGAAGTGAAACCCACAAAGTGGCGTCAAGCGATAGCGATATGTACGTGTGTGACGTGCATATCTTATCATCATCGCCAGCGTCGCGTGTCGAAGGAAGAGCTCAATTTCCGTACATTGTGCCGAGGCAGCGTGATTGGTGGATGTTGTCACATGATAATATACAATCAATAACATTGATGCTCGCACTCAGGAACGCACGCTCAATTTTAGAATTTTAGGAGCGACTAAATCTTAGATGCAGGAGGTATTCATTTCAAATTCCAATACAAGATTGTTAGGTATATTATCCTAATAATAATTCACAAATTTGTTTTCATGTTTATTATGATGTAATATAAGAGCAATTCTCTTTATCACATTAATTAGTCATATTGGATTGGTATCATAAATATCAATAGCTTAGTCACAAACTTGCTTCCATGTTTATGAAGAAATAGGGCAATTCTCTTTATCACATCTGTAAGTTAGACATATTGCATAGTTATCATAAATATCAATAGCTTAGTCACAAATTTGCTTCCATGTTTATGAAAATATGAGATCAATTCTCTTAAACACATCAGTTAGTCATATTGTATAGTTATCATAAACATTTATGTTTAGTGGTACTACTTTATAGAGACAACAAAGAGTCAGTTACAGCGCATTAGGCAACTAAACCATCAGGTCAGGCCTTGTATTTCTAGTTGATAGGGATATTCTTGCTCAATTCATACAAGATCATTGTGTAGTATCCTAAGAATCCATTAACAAATTTGTTTCCATGTTTATCAAGTTATATAAGAGCAATTCTCTTTATCACATTATAGTTGGACATATAGTATTGGTATCATAAATATCAATAGCTTAGTCACAAAGTTGCTTCCAAGTTTATGAAGAAATAAGAGCAATTCTCTTTATCATACTATTTAGTCATATTGTATTGGTATCATAAATATCAATAGCTTAGTCACAAATTTGCTTCCATGTTTATGAAAATATGAGATCAATTCCCTTTATCACATCAGTTAGTCATATTGTATAGTTATCATAAACATTTATGTTTAGTGGTACTACTTTATAGAGACAACAAAGAGTCAGTTACAGCGCATTAGGCAATTAACTAAGCCATCAGGTCAGGCCCTGTATTTCTAGTTGATAGGGATATTCTTGCTCAATTCATACAAGATCATAACATAGTATCCGAAGAATCCATTAAAAAATTTGGATCCATGTTTATTAAGTAATATAAGAGCAATTCTCTTTATCACATTATAGTTAGACATATTGTATTGGTATCATAAATATCAATGGTCCATAGTCTGTCTGACTTGGTTGGGCTAACAGCTTTTTCCTCTTTTTCCCACAAAAAATTCGTTTTTGCCATACAAACTTGGCAAACCTCATTTCCAACAATTGCCAACAGTACAAACATGCGAGATCATCATTGTTGTCAATGGGCAAATTTTACAATGGGACCTAATGAGCAAAATCAACATTTTGCAGAATTGAGACAAAAATTATGTTTATACATACACGCAGTAGTGCTACTAAGAGGTTTGTCAAGTTGGGAAGGCAAAAACGAAATTTTTGTGGGAAAAAAAGAGGAAAAAGCTGTTAGCCAAATCAAGTCAGACAGACTATAGTCACAAATTTGCTTCCACGTTTATGAAGAAATAAGAGCAATAACCCTTTATCATATCAGTCATATAGTATAGTTATCATAAACATTAATGGTTTAGTGGTACTACTTAAAAGTCAGTGGCAACGCTTAAGTCAACTGGGCCATCAGGACAGGCCATATATTTGTAGTTTGTGGGGGAGATTTATGCTCAATTCATATAAATATAACCAGCAGAGACACTGGTGACTCTATAAAAGTATGACAAGAATTCTTATCAAGTAAGACCCCCCCCCCCCCCTCAAGGGACTTCGCCAGGATTTTCATAACATGGTGTCCAAATTGGGATTTTAAAAATTTAGGGTGTCCAAAATCCCTGATTGAAAAAGTAAAAATCATTACACTGAATATGTAAATTAACAAATAAAGTCAAATTGAATGCTTTAGTCTTCAAGAAATCTCTTTGTTATTACGTTGAAGTTAAAACTCATCATAATTTCAACTTGGAATTAGTATTTATAAAAAACACATACCAAAATCTAGGGTGTTTTTTAAACCTAAAATCAGGTATTTTTAATGAACCAGGGAGTCCAAAAGACACCCAGACTTCCTGCTGGCTAAGACCCTGCCCCCCCCCCCCTCCTCTACCATGGACCCCCTTGGAGCCCAATCCTTCCACAGCCACCCCTCTCCACAAATGCACATTTGAAAAATGGAGAAAACCTTCAAGTGATTTAGGCAACTGCAGAGTAATCATTTCAAAACACTGTCCTCGATAAAAAGGGGAAGCCAGACAAAACACTAGTGAAACTAATTCTAATGAAGGATTCGGACACCCATCTTTAACACTTCCATTGCTCGTCCAAAGCACAAGGAGGCAAAGACTTTTGAAAACCAACTTAACCCTGTCATGTTTTTATTCATCGGATAGCTCTCACTGAGTACTCTCAGATGAGTACCCATGTGCCAGGGTTTCAGTCATTTTTCAGCTTTTTTGCATCTTTTTGTATTGGCAAAATAAGCCACCAGCAGCATAAGGGTTAAAAATGTCTGTGTTTGTAAAGCAGGAATATATTCAAGGGAGGAGGATGATGATCTCAATGTATGTGTGTACTGTTAAATCAGAGATATAAATAACTATTAAATAAATGTACTTCTCTGTTTAAAAAATACTTCAAAGTTTAAATTGTTTATCTTTACTTCTACGATTCTTTTTATTTTTGATGCATATGAGCTTATATCCCCAAAATCGAGCTCCTGATATTCAAATCCTGCATCCTATAAGGCCTAAAAAAGTTGATTGTTTCCTGTAACCCTACCCTAACAAGCCATTATTCAAAAAAATCCCAACCCTAAAGTTTTTTCCACCCTCCCAACTCCCAATCAACGTAAAACATGCATAAAACACACATTTGGGACCAAAAAATAATGCAAAATTCTTTTAACTGACCCACCTACCCTTTTCTTTTCAGATAGTTACAGGAAACAAACAATATTTTTTTCTTGGCCTAAGGATAACCAGATAACATGGCGTAATGTACAAGGAACCCCATATTACATGGCAGGGCTCGACGGTCCACGTCGGACCAGGTAGGTTGGCGGGGCTACCTGAACCCAAAATCAGGTAGTCCCGCCAGCATTTAAGGTAGTCCCGTCATTTATTCCAAAAAGGCAAAAAGGTTCTTTTTCCCCCTTTTCATGTTAGTAATGGTACTTATGTCTCTTTCTTCTATTTTTTAGGTTGCATGCTAAAGGGATGCTATATATATTTTTTTTCGCTACCATTTTGTAAAATTTTAGTTGGGAACTTCCCCAGGATCAGGTAGTCAAGCAGGACTACCTGAATCCAACTTTAGGTAGCCCGACAGGGCTGTTTTTGGAATTCAGATCTCCCGGGAGATGGGACTAAGCTATTTGTCGAGCCCTGCATGGTGGAATGTACGTTACTGTAGAAGTCGATATTCAAAAAAACATTACGTGCCTCCTCATCATATCTGTTATAATGAATGCACTGTAGACTAGCGGACTGTTATTAATACAGTAAAAGATATCAGTGTCCTAATAACTCAAATCTTAATCTCCCATTATACTCCTCTTTCCCCCGTGATGAATACCAATTGCAGCCGAGCAACTGAAATCCTACCCAATAACGTCAACTAATCAAACGGAAATGGCGGAGCGAGATGAATAATAATGCTTGATGATTGTTATTATATCATAATATAATAAGGATAATCATAGTCTTACTCAGCACTCTTCTATTACTAATTAATTTCAAAACACAGGAACTTGACCTAATTCGATTTATCAAATCGTCCAGAATGAGTTATACCATTATCAAAATTGGCATTGCAGTCTATACTGAAGGCCATTTTCTTTGAAATATTATGAACTGCCAGCAACAAGAATGCAAGAATACCATATCAATAAAAAACCTCGCCTTAATCCATTTCTTAAAACTACCGTATTCTTCCGATTAAGCGCACAGTGCGGGTAAGGTTGGGAAATTTTTCTGAAGTAGGGGTGTTGGCGATCTTCCATTTTACCGCACACCTCAATGATTGCAGATCGGAGAGTATTGGCCGTTATTGCACCTTTGCGCTCTCGCTGTTCAGTTAGCTTAGACGTTTGTAGCTACAATCCCGCATGTGAAAAGATCGTTAATTGGTCAATAGTACGATCATGCGGCAAATATGAACAGTGAGAGCGCAAAGGAACAGCTGAAATTGCAGAATTCAGCGCTGGTTTGCAGACACGGCAAGATGGCAAGAGGAAAGGTATGTGATTTCGCTTTTCTTACCTCTTCAAAAAGACAAAAGTAGTCTCAGCATTGAATGGGTTAATTTTTATAAAGACCTATACTATTGAGTGTTCGAGGGAAACCAATAAACTATCAAGCTTATCTACACAATTGCCTTTTCCTTTTTAAAATACTGTAATTCTATAAATTACATTGTTATTCCTTCATCTGGCTTATCCAATCAGCATTCAGGATTTGTACCATGTGACCGGTCATAAAAAATCCCCTTAATGCCCTCCACCGCAGGGCATTAAATCTCACAATGCCCTCCATCCCAAATATATATCAGGCACTAAAATGCCTTGACAGTGACACAAGTAAAATATTGCAATTCTAAAAATTACAATTATAGTAGTGGAACTTGTCAAACATAACGCATTCTACCCTCCCCCCCCAAAAAAAAAAAATAATAAAAAAATAAAATAAATAAATAAATAGACAAAAGTAAAAAATATTAGAATTTGTATACATTTTGAATCAGTGATTCATCTAATGAATGGAAAGACTGAATTAAGAGAATATTGATTCTGTAAGATTCAATAAACTAGTAGACATTACCGGTGGCAAGCCCAAGAAAGTTCAAGCCTGCATGCTTCCACCTTTTTATCTTAAACAATATATTACAATACTTCTGCCATAAATCAATCAGTAATAATCATCAACTAATGGCTTTAAAAAAATAGCCTAATCAATTTGTGACACGGGGAAAATTATGGCTTTAATTTATGATGACAGCTTGGCGTAAATAAGCTATTATAATCTGGAAAAATGATGAAGGCTGAAATTTCATCTGCAAATGGTGAAATGTCCCATGCATTTTTGATGACAGGGATAAAAAATGACAGCTGTAATATGGTTTATATCTTTAAACACAGGCTAATGTATGCTGATGATTAATTTTCTATTTTTATTTGCCTAAAGAACATAACTCAACATCTGCCTCCGTCAAACCTGCTTTATGAAACACAACGGTAATCAAAACTCTTTCATGCTTGTTCAACCAAAATGTCCCCATTATATTAGCCCTTATGCTGGTGGTGGAAAATTTTGCATTTACAAAATTATGCAAAAAACCTGAGAAATGACTGAAACCCTGGCACATGGGTACTCAAAATAGCAAATACATCCATTATATACTAACCCTTATGCTGGTGGTGGCTAATTTGGCCAATAGAAAAAGACGCAATAATCCTGAAATAAGACCGAAACCCTGGCACATGGGTACTCAGCGATAGCTATCTAGTGAATACCAACATGACAAGATCTAGATGGTTTTAAAATGTCTTTGCATCCTTGTGCTTTGGGTGAAAGTTGCCTCAGCATTGGGATTGTTAGAAATATATCTTTGTGGTCACAGCAATTTTCTGAAAAATATTCGATCGAGAAATCTCGAGCTAAAACCATCCAACAATTCCTCTTCAATATTTTTGTTTGTTTTTCTGAATTCCTGATGTATCAGCAGTTTATTTTCACTCTGGGTCCCAATAGGGTGAGACCAAAATGTTAACCATTCAAGTAGTTTTTGACTTCATTCTGGATATGTATTACCATTTTCTATTGGCCAAATTAGCCAGTAGCAGCGTAAGGGTTACTCCTATAAGGAAGAAGCTGGAAGCAGTAAGCTTGAACTGTGCGCATAAAGCGTTCATCAAAGGGTCCCCTTATATTGCCTCCAGTCGCCAGGTCCATCATAAATCAGCCGTGAGTCGGCGAGAGTTTTTTACAATTCTCTGCAACCAATAAAGATCATGCGAGGCACACAGTGAGATAGCTTTAACTCATAAAGGCCCAGACACTTCCTTAGGCCACTCCAATTTAATTACTTGTCTTACGAGCTCCGGAGGCAAGAAATGAGCCATTTTGGAATAAAAAAGAAGTTGAAAATGTGGGTTCTTTAATCTATTTTAATTTTCTTTAGAGTCTGCCGACTAGGACTGGTAGCGATATGTTTCAACCAGCCTATTCTCAACTAAATAAAATCAATCAATCAATTAATCCCTGTAACCTGAAGGGTGGGAGATCATCAAATCCGAGGCTCTACTACAGCATTGATATATTCCTGTAGTTGATTAAATCACCCTAACAATGAATATTCTTAAAACTTGCACTTTTTTTGATTTATTGGTTCCAAAGTCGACTTTTTTTTTGTGTGGTGTCTGGCAGAATTTTTTTTCTCTAAAAAATCTTGTAAGACAAGTAATTGGAGTGGCCTTTAACCGGTAAGAAATTTGGAATTTTGTTTTTTTCACTTTTTCTGTCATATTGAGACTAAGTCGTGACTAGCCAGTTGTAACTGATGGGGTAATTTCCGGTGTTCCCCCCGAAAACTTCTGCCTAACCCCAATTTCCTGGCAACTTTTGCGGGAAGTGCTGACCCCCGCCGAACTGGTGACAACGTTCCATGGTCAAAACACGGTCGACCATGTTTGGAACATGGTCGACACCGTTTTCTGACCATGTTATTTTGACCTTGTTCTGACTGTGTTCTGACCATGTTCAGAGTTGACCGTGTTTCATGTTTGGAACATGGTCAACTCTGGTCTGTCACTGCTCTCTGACTTTTTTTATGTTGACCTTGTTTTGACCATGTTCTGACCATGATCATAGTTGACAATGTTCCATGTATGGAACTTTAAAGTCACAAACAAGAAAATAAATAAATAAAGTTACTTTAAATTGATTTTTTATATTTATTGATGAAAATTTGATTATTTGGCATAGCTGTGGATATTTACTGATAATCGTCGGACCATGGTCAAACCCAAACCCAATAGCATATCTGACCATGTTTGACCATGTTTTAAACATCAACGTTAAATGGCCACCACGGTCAAACCATGGTTGACCATAGTCAATTCTGACCATGGTCAGAGCATGGTCTGAAGAACATGTTTCGACCATGGTCAGAACATGGTCAGAGGAACGTGTTTCGACCATGTTCTGACAATGGTGGCCATTTAACGTTGATGTTTGAAACATGGTCGAAACACGTTCCTTGACCATGTTTCAACCATGGTCTGAACATGGTCGACCATGTTTCGACAATGATCTAATTCGGCAGAGTCTCTGGACCATGTTACTTTTGAAAATAACAAATCAGACAAATAATCACCAAGTATTTGAAGAAGATTTGTGGGAAAGACCTGATCAATCTTTCTCTTTTAGATATTTTTTACAAATCTCTGCATCCAATAAAGATCATGCAAGCCACGCAGATAGATAGGGATTGTCCGATTAATCGGACATGCCGATTAATCACACGTTCAACCTCTGATTGTGATGATCGATTGCAATTTTATAAGATCGATTATTTTTCCAGTTTTGGGAAAAAATAAACTGTATCTAGAAAGAGCTTATTGTTCAAGTGAGAGACTCCACTTAAGCCTGCAAAATCTTAATTAATATCAAGCAGTGATGTAAAAAGTAGAATTAAGGGGTTCAAGGGGTATTTAAAGAGTTAGATTATCTCCATTATAAAAATGGAGTCAAGAACCCTTGAACAAGCCAAGACTACCAAAGGAAAACTGCGCATATGCAACTTCGATTATCAATGATCGGTCGTTCAGATGGACCGATGATCGATCTTGAAAATTGTGACCGATTCCAAACACTACAGTGAGATAGCTTTAACTCATCCAGGCATGGACACTTCCTTGCTGTCTGGACTACGATACTTCAGAAAAATAACAAGTCAAACAAATAATCACAAAGGATTTAAAGAAGATTTGTGGGATTTATTATGAAAAAAAGTGTTTTTCTAATTCAACCTCATTCTTCAGCTGACCCCTGCCTGAACTTTTCTTTTCTTGCCTTAGCAGTTGAGTAGAATGGGTTTTTCAGAAAAAGACAAAATAGTATAAAACGTACGCAGATTCATAGATACATGATTTCTAAATATTTTTGAAATGCAATCACTGCTTGATTTTCATGCAAAAAAATAACAAACAACATAAACCTAGAGATTCGTTAATATACCATTTGTATAATGTCAAATGACAAAAAATATAAACTTAAGAAATTGCAGGTGCTCGATATCTTTAAAGAAAAAAATACTTTTTTCCTAGCCCTCATTCTTCAGCTGGGGAGCCTAGCTCCCTGAACCTTTCTTTGTGGCTAATTAGCAGTTGAAATGATGCAAAAAAGCTGAAAAATGACTGCAACCCTGGCATATGGTTACTCATCTGAGAGTTCTTAGCGAGAGCTATCCAATGAATACCAACTTGAAAGGATTTAGAAGGTTTTCAAAAAACTTTGCATCCTTGTGCTTTGGACCAAAGTAGCCATAGCATTGGAACGGTTAAAATCCAATCACTGCTCGATTTTCAATAATAAAAAAAAGAAAATAACAAAAAAAAAATAAAACGTAGAAGTTCATAAATTCGCCACTTGTGAATATTTTTGAAATTGCCGTTGCTGCTTGGTTGTCAAAATGAAATATTGTTTATTTCTTCGCCCTCTTTCCTCGGCTGGGGAGCCCTCCCTGAACCTTTCTTTGTGGTTTAGCAGTTGAGTAGCGTGGGCACTCGTCTGTATGACTGGCCGCAGGAGTTACCGCCATTCTGCCCCGCATTTCTCTTCACAAACATCCCATCAGACGCGACAAATGTGTTCCGCTTCATCGAGTTCCCATCTCGCCGCGCAGTCAAAGCCGCGTTATGCGAGAAATATACACACCCAACAATGCGCATTGGCGTAGATTTCAATGAGATGGGCACCATACTTTATGCGATGGTTGTGTTTCTTGTCCTCCTTTGCGGAGACAATTGGTACTCCCGTTTGATTATTGATAAATTTGCGCCTCCCAAATGCATAGAGGATGGCGTGATGCATTTCACTCGAAAAGCCGAGAAAAAACGACAGATTAAACCCTATCGATTCATTCGCTGGGATCAAGAGCCAATTTCTTCCCGAGAATGGCTCTCCAAATCCACTAACAATACTGCCGGTATTAATGTTTAAGCACACGTTTTTTAAATAATGGTCACTCAGAGCGCCTGTTTTTGCTGCTTGGGGACTGGTTTGTGTGATTAGCGCATACTTCACGCTGCAGGCAGCAGCTGTGATCGCTACTACAAAACACGGATTTGCGCTATTCTAGAAGTTCACATAAAATTTTCATTCTAACGGTCTGTTTACTCATATTTCTGTAGACGTATACGCGTATTGAGGTTTTTTCTGTCAGGATTTCAATGACTAGATATCTGCCGGCTTTCTCGTAAATGAGTTGGACATGTTAGTGTAAATGAAGGGAGACGAAATGCGAGTAGAAATCGAGACTTACGGCAATCTCACATGAAATATACATCTAAGGCAAGCAACAGAATATGTAAGGTGCGATAAGTTTGTTTTTTGGCAAATAATCGCTTTTTTGGTTGTTCAATGCATCTAGCAAGCAACAATACGAAGTAGCGATTGGAAGTTTTTCCCCTTGTCAGATAAAATAAACACAATAGATAGATCAAATGCTTGTAACTGGGAGAAAACAGTCTATCTTTTAAAATGAAATGTTAATAGGCATTTAGATGAAGTTAAGATGCAGTTTGACTTATAAGAAAAAACTAAATTGAAAGAACAAAATGCTTAGTGCCCTCATCAATTTGTGCCTTAAAATCCTAGCTATTCGGTAATAAATTTCAGACCAGAGCTAGATTTGTTGAGATACTGGAAGATATTTAAACAGGTTAAATGCTTTATTTCTGAGTAAGTAATATTAATAGGTATCAACGGTCTAGACAACACATCAAAAAGATTTCTTCGTAATTAACAATATACTTACAGCCATATGGATTGGTGCTCTTGAAAGTGATGTCGATGGGGAAGTTAAAAACAAACTTCTGTGACTCGTCTCGGCTTTTCTTGACCAGCTGGGTCATCCCCTCCTCCAGACCCTACAAAAACAATGAGATAATAATGATAATAATAATAATAACAATAATAATGATAATAATAATAATAATAATATAAATAATAATATAAATAATAATATAGATAATAATATAAATAATATCAATAACAGTAATAATAATAATAATAATGATAATAATAATAATAATGATAATAATAATAAGGATAATAATGATAACAATAACAATAATAATAATAATAATAATAATAATAAAATAATATTAATAATAATAAAAATAATAATAATAATGTTAATAATAATAGTAATAATAATAATAATGATAATAATAATAATAATAATAATAATAATAATAATAATAATAATAATAATAATAATAATAATAATAATAAATCTTTATTTCACAAGGGTAACACAGTCAAATACAGGATTTGGTTTTTGCTGTGGCCCTCGATCATAGATAGACAATAATAGAAGCAATTTAAGGAACATCTACACTGCATGGTGGTCTATATTTTCCAGCCTTATAAGAATATTTATGAAAAATACCAGCAATTAGACGTATGAGCTCATGGAAACAGATGGCATATGTTTCTTTTCACTCAAGTTTTTCTGTTACCAGGCACTAAATGGTCAAAGTAGCAGTGGTGGACAAATCAGTACACACCAGGTGAATAGATCGAGGACCATGGTCTTAGCCCAAACCCTTAAAAAAACACCTCAGGACACCCAAATATTTTAGTGTGGAATTTCTAATAATCTCAATCTCAAGCTTATAATTGAATTTTTTCATCTCCTTATAATTCCCATGACATTGTTTAATGATATCATGCCTTATTTTGATAAATATATACATGTTTATGGTTGAAATCTGAGTATATTGTGGTACCCCTTAAAAATTTGGACGCCCAAAAATTTTACAATGGCCAATTTTAGGCACCTAGTTTCTATTTCCTGGCTAAGACCCTGCCTCTATATCTACCATATATATCTTGCACTACACCACAGTGCTTGGTCAACACAGAATGGAATGTTAACTTTTTAGGGACTAAGAGCCCAGTAAAGGAAACAGACAGAGGGGACTCCAACATTTTTTGTTGGGCATTTCTTGAGCCTGTATTTTCTTCCCTTTAGGGCTCAGTGAAAACAAATCACCAGAGTACTTCTGGATTAACCCATCCAATGCTGAGGCTACTTTTGTCCAAAGCACAAGGCCGAAAAAAGATTTTTGAAAATTCACTAGACCTTGTCATGTTGGTATTCATTGGATAGCTCTTGCTGAGTACTCTCAGATGAGCACCCATGTGCCAGGGTCACAATCATTTTTCAGGGTTTTCGCCTCATTTTGTATTGGCCAAATTAGTCTCCAGCAGCATAAGGGTTAAAACACTCTGGTGCATGCGTACAGTTCAATACACCCACTATATATAAGCCTTGCATTATTGCCTGAACATAAATGCAGCCATCTATCTAGGAACTATTACATTAGATTTATTGACATCCGGCCATCCGAAGTATCTCTTCAGATTTAATAGAATGAAGAGAAGAAACCAAAAAAGTGGCATCCATACACACACTCACTAGAGAATAGCTTTTCTATGCAAGCTTGTTGCTCTAGCTGGCTTTGCTATATACATATAGTTAACCCTTCCAATGCTGAGGCTACTTTCGTCCAAAGCACAAGGATACAAATATCTTTTGAAAACCAGCCAAACCCTGTCATGCTGGTATTCATTGGAAAGCTCTCGCGGAGCACTCTCAGATGAGTACCCATATATGCCAGGGTTTCAATCATTTTTCAAGTTTTTTGCCTCACCCTATATTGGCCAAATTTGCCACCAGCAGCATAAGGGTTTAACAAGCACAGATTCATAATGCAAAATGCAGCTCTTTATATATTTCACTTTCACGTCATCACTTCATGAATATGAAGTCAAACAGAAAATTGTAATGATCATTTGAAACTATTTCTTTCAATAATACCATTTTTTTGGTTTGAAATAGCACATACAAATATCTCACTTAGTCCTTACTCATTAAACCCTTTCCATTCCTGTATAACAGCAATAATTAACCACAGGACCAGGAGAGAGAGTGTTGCAGCTGTGCCTATCTATAGCCGGCAGCACCCTATAACTAACCTCAAAGATAGAAATGTACCAGGAATGGAAATAAAAAGTGTGTAGGATTATGAACGTTCTGATATCATGAAGTGATTAACCCTTCCAATGCTAAGACTCAAATACGCAAAGATTTTTGAAAACCATCATATTGGTATTAGATAGCTCTCACTGAGTACTCTTAAATTTGTTTTGGCCAAATTAGCCATCAGCAGCAAAAGGGTTAACTCACATCATAGATATTAATTACCAGGAGAGGATAAAACAAAAATGTTTAGAATTATGAACATTCTGATATAAGAAAATTTTATTTACCTTTCTAAAGCTTAGGCTATTTTGGTCCAAAGCACAAGGATGCAAAGATCTTTGAAAAACATCTAAACCTTTCCATATTGGTATTAATTAGATAGCTCTCGCCGAGTACTCTCAAATGAGTACCCATATGCCAGGGTTTCAATCATTTTTCATCTTTTTTGTGTCATTTTATATTGGCAAAATTAGCCACCAGCAGGATAAGGGTTAAAGAGTCTGCTTGAGACAGGTAAATCAGCGAGGGCCAGAGTCAGTGCTCAGCCAATGGGAAGCATGCAGCAAGATTCTGCCTGGAGGGGAGCCTAACACACAATGTTGGTGGTCTCACTGAGAAATCCTGAGGAGTTTTAAAATCGTTTAATTATTGATTCCAACTTATATTTATAATCTAACAGCAGATTCTGCCAAGTTTGCATTTTTAGGGGGAGCCTAACACACAATGTTGATGGTCCCACTGAGAAATCCTGAGGAGATTTTATTCCTTCAATTATTGATTCTAACTTATATTTGTAATACAATAGCAGATTCCACTAACTTTGAATTCATAAGGAAGCCTTCCTTATAATGTTGGTGGTCCCACTGAGGGAGCTTCAAATCCTTGTAATACAATAGGAGATTCCACTAAGTTTGAATTCATGAGGGAGCCTTTGTTGGTGGTCCCACTGAGCGAATCCATTAAAGTAGCTTCAATTCCTTTACATACTGGTTCAGGCCTCTATCTATAAACTAGTACCTAGCTTCAGGTTCACATCCTTTACTTACTAGTTCTAGACAATAAACTAGTACCTTTAGCTTCAGGTTAAGTTCAGCCTGAGTAGCTTCAGGCAGATATACTGCAATAATCTATCAGCCAAAAACCTTTTATCTTTAGGTTTAGTGAACCATTGTTTAAAGGCACTATCCATCACAAACAGCCTTGTGGGTTCTGTCCTGAAGCCACACACACCTGGTGGTCCAACTGAGAAATCCAAAGAAAATTTTAAGTCTTCAAATATTGATTCTGACATATATATTTGAAATACAATAGCAGATTCCACTTTGTTTGGATTCCTGAGGGAGCCTTACTTACAATTTTGGTGGTCCCACTTAGGGGGCTTCAAATCCTTGTAATACAATAGCAGATTCCACTAAGTTTGCATTCGTGAGGGAGCCTTACTCACAATGTTGTGGTCCCACTGAGGGAATCCATTAAAGGAGCTTTTATTCCTTTACTTACTAGTTCTAGACTATAAACTAGTTCCTAGCTTCAGGTTCAAATCCTTTATTTACTAGTTCTAGCCTATAAACTAGTGCCTTAATAGCTTCAGGTTAAGGCACTACATTACAAACAGCCTTGGAGGTTTGTCTGTCCTAAAGTCACACAATCAGGGGTGTCCAAGTATAAAAGCCCTATAGCACAGACCATTAATCCTAGCGACAAATGGCTCACAACATGCATTTTCAATAGTTTGGCCCACCTGTAAAGTAGCCTAGAACCCAGGCTGTCAATACATACAGGTGAACTTGGATATGACGGACTAAATCGGACCAGGATAATTGGTCCGTCATATGCAAAATCCGCCATCTACATATGACGAATACTAGATATGCATCGATGGTTTTCAAAAAATCTTTGCGTCCTTGTGCTTTAGACAAAAGTAGCCTCAGCATTGGAAGGGTCATTAATATATTTGTCTACTTGTTCACATCTAGACAATGGTGACTTTAAGCTTGGGGTTAAGGTGATGTGTTGTGGTACATGGCGATTGCAAGGACCCGGATATCCAAACGATCTCTTTGACACGCTGCTGTCTTGAGCCACGCCTGGAAGATGTTCGTCAGCTCACTCATTCCTACGGTCAGCGCGAATCCAAGCAACTTAAAACCAGTCATCATCGCGTAACGACCGCAAAATTACAAAGCAGGCGCTACTCTACATGTCTTTATCGAGCTCTTTTCAAACCAAACTACTGCGTTACGGACAATCAATCTTCACAAATCACATCACGGCCTGACAGATATGGGCGAAGGCTTTTTTATGATCGATAAGTATGGAGGGCACTGGCCGTGGGTTATGACGCTGTAATGGCGATATCAAAATAGAGCGTGTACCTATATGATAACAGCGTTTTCACTTCGCTTCATCTGCCGATAAGAGTTCAAATGAAGCTCCACCTAGGGAGCTGTAGGGGAACTCCAATGCCTGTTACATAGTTATCAAGCATGAAATTTCGGCCGGGAAATCTAATGAAGTTTTGAAGAGTCGTGGTGTACGTAAAAACTTCTCGCCACTGGGAATTGTAAGAGAATTTCCTATGAAAAATGTTTCTAAGCACTACAGGAGGCAAGAACCCTAAAGAGGAAGTCCGAAAATGCTACATGGCTCATATATCCGGTGCGATTAATCGATACATTAGATTAATCAATCGTTTTGCCATGATTACTGATTAATCGGTCATCAAAACAGAAGATCAATTATTTTCATAGTGCTGGGACAATATAATCGAATAACGATCGTTTTGCCGTGATTACTAATTAATCAATCATTAAAACAAAAGATCAATTATTACATGGTCAAAGTTTCCATTCAAAAGGGGCCTTACTTAGTACCATGAAAACCATGCATAAAAGTAGATTATTGTGATAAACATGAAAGTAAGAGTTCATGACCATTTACCATTCCAAATTTCAGGGTGCAACATAACCACTGGCCCCGTTGCAAGTTGCAAGTGAATTCAGCAAAAACGGCAATGGGGCAAGCAGAACAAGACTTGCCCCGCTCGCCAAGTAATATTCTAGGCAAAGTCTAATCTCACCTTTGTTTAACAGAGTGGCGGGGCAAGTGGAAGTGCCGGCTGGGCAAGTCAACTTTAGGTGCAGCTTGCCCCTCTCAGAAAATAATGTTTTGCAACATATATGTTGCAATCTATTCTAATCGGTTAATCGTTCAAATATTTGGATGATTAAGCGAGCTGAAATTTTCCAACGATTCCCAGAACTAATGGCTCATTGTCTCTCACCACTGTAGGAGATAAGAATGCTAAAGAGGAAAGAGAAAATGGTACATGGCTCATTGCCTCGGGATGTGATCATGCTAAAGGCTTGCCAGGGCTTGGAGTGTAAGGTGCTCGTTTTCACAAGAGGCTTCATTGACTAGCTTGTCATGACTTAGACAGAATATGGTAGAAAGGTCACAAAAAATGTCCAAAAAATGTTATTTACTCTCATGTCTAAGCTGTTGGTTTTCACAATTGGGGACCTTTTGAAATGGTGAGCAGTCAGTAGTTACATCTTCGAGTTCTCTCTTATCTGAGTAGTCCTCATAGATATAACAGTACCTGCAGGGTCAGTAAGCTGTCAGATTATCAGGACATCATGTGAAAATATATCATATATATATATATATATATATATATATATATATATATATATATATATATATATATATATATATATATATATATATATATATATATATATATATATATATATATATATATATATATATATATATATATATATATACATATATATATATATATATATATATATATATAATGTATATATATATATATATATATATATATATATATATATATATATATATATATATATATATATATATATATATATATATATATATATATATATATAATACACACTAAGTATGTCATATGTATACAAAGATCCACCCCTTAAAAGAAAATTTCAAAGTTCAAAATGTGTGTTTCTGGTACCCCTTGCCCCACTGGTTCCTCAGCTATACAGGAAAGATCCTCCGGCAAAGAAGAATCATTCCATTCAATTACTTCAAGCATATCCAATTAGGTCGAAGAACCGGAGCCACTTGCGAGGTTAGGTAGGCTAATCAAAAACACATATTTCAGGTTAACATTCTATCATGTCCCATGCACTCGCCATCAATCAATAAGAATGACAGGGCGGAAGCGCCGAGAGACTTGGCGGCCGTTTCTCGGCGGCCTTATGGGATGAAGGCAGCAAGGGACATTACCGCGTCCATAAAACAAGCAGTAAAACAAGCATAGCGATGCCCTTCTTCATCTCCGAACAAATTGCCCACTATCAAGACCCCAAAGTACCAGGATGATGAAAGGACTAATCCCGTTTTTCCGATACAATTGAGTCGAATTGAGCAATAAATCCTTCCTCTCTATTCCCCGATCCCCCAGAGCCCTAACATCTAGACTACCGCAGATTACACAGAATACTATGTACATGGGTTTTCATTAGGCATGCATTCTTAGCTCTTCAAACAGCCTAAAGATGGCAGCACTTGATAAGGAAAAACTAGCACCACCTGACTCTTCGTGAGGAAACTAAATGGACAAGGAAAGTATCATTTTTATCAATGCATTGTAATTTATTTAGCTATAACCCTTTTTCTTTTTCAACCATCATTATTATTATTATTTGAGTTATTAGTATTACTATTATCATTATTATCATTATTAATGTTATTATTATTGTTATTATTATCATTACTATTATTATTATTATCATTATTAGTATTATTATAATTATTAATATTACTATTATTATTATTATTATCATTATCATTATCATTATTATTATTATTATTATTATTATTATTATTATTATTATTATTATTATTATTATTATTGCGATCATCATCATCATCACCTATTGATTGTAGTAGTAGTAGTAGTAGTAGTAGTAGTAGTAGTAGTAGTAGTAGTAGTAGTAGTAGTAGAAGTAGTAGTAGTAGTAGTAGTAGTAGTAGTAGTAGTAGTAGTAGTAGTAGTAGCAGTAGCAGTAGCAGTAGAAGTAGTAGTAGTAGTAGTAAAAGTAGTATTAGTAGTAACTACTTAGCAGTAGCAGTAGCAGTAGACGTAGTAGTAGTTGTAGTAGTAGTAGTAGTAGTAGTAGTAGTAGTAGTAGTAGTAGTAGTAGTAGTAGTAGTAGTAGTAGTAGTAGTAGTTGTAGTTGTAGTAGTAATAGTAGGGGGAAGAGGAGGAGGAGGGGGAGAAGTAATAGAAGTATCAGTATCCCAGTGGTAGCTGGTAGTCTAACAAATTCACTCTTCAGACGGCAATTATAAATGAATTTGAATACATTCACAAATATTTGGAGGCAAATACAAACAATTTTTAAAAATAATAAAACGTGTAGGAAAATGCAAACCATATCTTAGGATATGAATGTACCTCGCATATGGCAGAAATCAGCTACAGTTACATGGACAATATAAATATAATAATAATAGTAATAATAATAATAATAATAATAATAATAATAATAATAATAACGAAAATGATAACAATAATAATAATGATGATGATGATAATAATAATAATAATATAATAATAATAATGATAATAATAATAATGACTGATATTTGATATAGTACCCTTATTTCCACCTATATTGTTCAAAAGCACTTTATGCATACACCAAGAATTCAAAAACTGCAAATGCTCCAACTCTGCCGCAGCCTCCCTCACACAGAAAATTTAAGAAAATGGCTGCTCATTTTTGATTACAGAGTCAGCCATTCTAGTCAAACCCCATTACAATGTCCACCTAATCATCACAAACAGCGAGTAAATGTTGCAAAGAGCGCCGCTCCCTGAGATAAAATCTTGACCAAAATTACCCTGATGAAAGCTTTGTATTACAGAGACTGGCTGTTTATAACCCGCACCTCAGGAGGGCACGCACTCACTTGCACATTTACATGTGCAGCACGTTTTGACCCTTTCTAAATGTCTCGGGGTACCAAATGAGTGGCAGGAAAATTAGCGCTGGGACTTTGTGGAGACGTGTGGAGGTCAAATGTATAGGGTTGAAGTTTCATCTGAGAAACTTGTTGTTACTCTACTAAACACTTTGGTTAAGTAGCCCATGCACATTCAGCAAGGTTCAACATTTTAACCCATTCACACTTAGAACTCCACTAGAACATAACGTCTGCTACTTCCATACTTTTGAAAATAACTTGAGAACAAAGTGAAAGTTCACAAAATATTTGAAGGAGAGTTGTAGTTTGGCTTCTGATAAACATTTCTCCTTCAAATGTTTTCCAGAAAATGCTTTTGAAAGTAATATATTTCCAAATTTGTCAGGCCTGTTTTGGCTGCTCTCACCCAGCCAATACACATTAACGTACCCTTATGCTGCTGAGCACTGGCTAATTTGGCCAATACAAAATTATGTACAAATGCTGAAAAATGACTGAAACCCTGGCACATGGATACACATCTGAGAGTACTCAGCGAGAGCTTTCCAATGAATACCAACATGACTGGGTTTAGATGGTTTTCAAATTTCTTTGCGTCCTTGTGCTTTTGACGAAAGTAGCCTGAGTATTGGAAGCAGTGTCTTAGCCAGGATTTAGAAACTGGGTGCCTAAAATTGGCAGTTGTAAAGTTTTGGGGCGTCCAAATTTTTAAGGGGGATCACAATATACTCATATTTCAATCATAAACATATATAGATTCATCAAAATAAGGCATGATATCATTAAACAATGTCATGGGATGTATAAGGAGACGAAAAACTTCATTTATAAGCTTGAGATTAAGATTTTTAGAAATTCCACCCTAAAAGATTTGGGTGTCCTGAGGGGTTCTTTTTAAGGGTTTGGGTGTCCAAAAAGGCACCATGATTGGAAGGGTTCCTCTCATGGCTCTCAACCAGCCAATAAACATTAAGCAGGACTCAAGATTAAACGGGGCCGGATCCAGGATTTGAGAAGGGGGGGTTCAATTAAGTTCTGAAAAGTGACACTGGTGGCGCCGCTAATAATGATTTCTGAAATCACCACCAGGAGTCAATTGAAGAAAACTAAAGAGTTAAACGAGGGCTTCCATAAGAGATATAAAAAAATATGTTATCAAGGAAGAGACGGACCCCTTTACTTGTAAAATGACTTAACACCAGTCATGTGAGCCTTTCAGCAACTTTCCCCTAATTCTCAGAAACCAACAATTTCAAGTTTGCTTATGAGGTAAAATAGATAAATAAAGTTATTCTTTATACCTTATTCTCTACGAATATATGTTCACCTGAAAAAGTATTTTTTCACGTTTCCTTTTTCTCATATCTCTGTATTGACGAACAATTTACTCTAAACGAGAGACAGGTCCAGAAAATAGAGTAGAGCAATCTACCATTATTTTCTAGTTGTCTCTGGCAGGGCAGCCCCACTAGCGTGCAGTCATTAGTGGCTAGTGGTTAGGTGTTCTTCAAAGTATTTTGAGGAGTCAAATGATCTAGAAGTTTGAGAGGTTGACGAACATGCATAAAACACACATTTTTGACCAAAAAAATATATATATATTTTTTTCCGTACAACCTACCCTATTTTTGTTCAGACCGTTACAGGAAACAAACAATATTTTTTTCTTATCCTAGTCAAAATTGATCGATCCTTTGTATCATGATCAATATATCAAAAATCATGGCAAAACGAGCAATTTATCTATTTTATAATGATCAATCTCCCAGCACTAGAAATAACATATATTTTTGGAAGTTTACTCACCGACGTGATGGCCCAATCCTGCCCATAATGAAATTGGTACTTGGCATATATGCTATCAAATTCTGGAAACTAATAGAAATAAAAAAAAATGTATAAATAAATCATGACATCTCAATGATACAGAAGATATATATATACATAATCACATTACATCATGAATAAATTAACTCATTCATGCTTCACCCACAAATTATTGTCTGGACTTTTGATACTTTTGAGAATAACTTTGGAATTAAGATTTAAGAATGACTTCAAAACATATTTGAAGGAGTGCTTAGTCAATGACTGGGGGATCAGGTGGTGCCATCTATCTGCCATACCTGGCACTACACCACACTGCTTGGTTGACACAGAAAGAAGTAATGTCAACTCTTTACGCTCATTTAAAAAGAATTCTCACAAATAAAGTGAGTGTCCAAAGGGGTAACTTTTGAGGGTTTGGGTGTCCAAATGACGCCTGACACTCTACTGTCTTAAGATTCAAAGAATATGCTCAGGACCCTTCCATATTTGTGTGGAACACCATATCTACTGAACATTAGGGTTCCGATGCGAAGAGATTTTTTCGAATCGATTGACCGAGAAATATTTCGAACAATTAATCCATTCGGTTCGAGTTTTACGGCCATATTGCCGTAATTTTAAGGCAAACGATTTTAAACATTATTGTGCTGCAGCATGCGCCGGGACTCGGCCCAAAAACATGAACTCAAGCGCTCGGCAAATCTAGCGACCAAAACTCAAGTCAATATCGAGTTTTACGGCAACATTGACGAGATCGTAAGGCGGACGATTTAAAGCATAATTGCGCCGCGGCATACGCCGGCACATGCCAGACACACATACAGTGTCCCGCGGCATTGAGAATCGGTGCACCAGAAAATGGCGTAATACGCATCTGACACGGAGACTTAAGAAAAAGCATTTTATTTCTGGAAATCTGGTGCAAATTTGGACGTTTTGGCCATCACTAGGCTACACATGCATCGGAAGCATGTGTTGCTATCAAAATGTCAGCATTCCGAGCGATCAATTTTTGGACTCGAGGGCTCGGATCGTAGGTCCCAGCGACCGAAAGCTCGAGTTTCCGATTACTTGTCCCACCACTAGCCGGCACATGCCAGGCACACATGCGGTGTACCGCAGCTAGGGATTGTCCGATTAATCGGACATGCCGATTAATCGCTCATTCAACCTCTGATTTTGATGATCGATTGCAATTTTATAAGATCGATTATTTTGATTATTTTGAAAAAATAAATTGTATCTAGAAATAGCCTATTGATCAATTAAGAGACTCCACTAAATCTTAATTAATATCAAACAGTGCTGTAACAAGTAAAACTAAGGGGTTCAAGGGGTATTTAAAGAGAGTTAGATTAGCTTCTTTACAAAAATGGAGCCAAGAACCATTGAACAAGCCAAGACTACCAAAGGAAAACTGCGCATATACAACTTTGATTATTAATCGATCATCGGTCGTTCAGATGGACCGATGATTTAACTGTTATCCTGGCAATTGCTACTAGAGCTGCACTCACGGAGGGAGATCCACTCATGAGCTCACCACCCATTTGACTCGTGAGCTCATGAGCTCACGGACGTTCCGATTTTCCAAAAGAATAATTATTTTCCATCCCAGCTATTAAGAAATAAATATCTATTGTCGGAGCTTTATTAACATTGCCATGTTTATTTAATTTAAAACATGCTGACGAGGTACAAAGGTCAGAATAACACTCAACACCGCTTGCATGTATACATTGGAGATTGTAAAGAAGACATGACCGCGATAAGCAGTTATGTATTTTAATAATGTGTGTTAGGTGCTCTGTGTTACGTTTGTGTTCCCAACATAGACAAGCTCACGATTTGAACACTTCAGCTCGAGCTCGGCGAGTTTGGCTTAGGGCTCGAGCCACTCGAGTTCGTGAGTGGTGAGTGCAGCTCTAATTGCTACCTTAACTATTAGTTACTTTATTTAAAGTCAGGTCTTTGCTTTAAATATCTGCCAGGAATGAACTATATGAGATCAATTTGAAAAGTCAAAATGTCTTTTTGAATGACTTTACCAGTCCAAATTATCAGCAAAACAATGAATGTCGATCACCGGATAGGCAACCAGCAGATAATGCTCAACAGCTCAGCACGGATTGTACCCCAGGTGTTGACGAGAACCACTCAATCATGACAGGATATGGTCACACAGAACTTTTTAAAGTCACTTGTTACAACTTTCAACCCTCAAGAGCATGCTTAAACTCCTATATTAAGCTGCACGCCAGAGTATCGTATACTTCCTAAACTAAATATACCACTTTCTTGTAGTCATTTCCATGAAAACCGCTTTTATACTCAATTTTCTGCTGCAAGTGGAAATCTGTATGGCTGTCACATCTAGCGTCAACACTCCATCGTATACTGCTACTAGCTGGCTGCATTTGACCCATATAGATAAGGACCTGCACGCCAGTGCCGGCCAGGTGGGTAGCGTTCTCTAGGGAGTGCGAATGACAGGAAGCATTGCTCCCAACCGTCCGGGCCACCACGGTACCGTGGTGGCCAGGACGGTTGGTACTGTGGCCATATCCTGTAATGATAGGTGCATTCTGTGCATGTGCATTGAGTAACCTCCTCTATAATATAAACAGATACGAGGGCCCTCACTTGTCTGTCTCTTAGTGACGTCACACAAGTGGATTCGAAACCAGCCGGTCATCCTGAACATGCTAACCTAAACCAATGTTAACTAATAGCCACTAATAGGCCAGAATTGGTGCTCTGGGCACCCCCAGCTGGTGGTGGAGATAATTATTAAAGGGCAAATGCACCATTGGGATAACTTGTGCTAAACGTGTAGTGCCATATGGTATGTGTTGATTGCCCAACTCACAAATCCATTCCTAGTACCTGTTGAAGAGATAATTGCAATTTTCTGTGAAGCCAGGGGCTTCCTGGCCAAAACCATAGGGCGTCCATTTTGTGTAGGTCACATGACCTATCATGTCATAATTTTAGCACCACAGGCACTGCTCTGCTCTGGTGCCTGAGAGCAGTACAATCTGTGCAGTTCTCCGACTCATGTTGGGGGAATTCATGAATCATGGTGCTGTGTGCAGCATGTGGATGTAATAATATGACTGACATGAATCTTAGTGACAAAAGAAGATTTTATACAATCCCGAATCTAAACATACAACTGGAATAAAGGAATTTAGCAGCACAATGGCTCCACAACATTGGCACTGGAGTGGCAGGAACTTCAAAGATGCTTCATATTTAAAAGAGTATATGTGAAGATCACTTTGAGGCATCCTGCTTCTTGGATGATATGCAGGCAAGACTAATGGGATATTAACCCTTTCATACCTGGAGATCTACTTGACTAGTAGCAGTTTTGGCTGATACGGGTATAAATGGGTTAAGAAAAAAAGTTGAAAAGAGATGCAGCGCCAAGAATTTTTTTTATTCAAGCAGAATTTAGTAGATGACAGTCATACCAAAAGAGCAGAAAAACGTACACAGATTTATTTTTGTTTGAACAGCAAGAAGTCATTTCAATAAATATGATTAAACCTACACGGTGATTTAAGCCGCAGACAAACAATGTATGGTCAAAAATGCACTCATTTGTTTGTACTCAAACACTACTCTAACTTCTACCAATCAGAGTTTTTATTGCAATAGAAATGACTTCTTTAAGTAATTGGAGGGGCTATCACTATCAGCTATGAATGAGTGACCTGTCTTTGTTTCGGAGCATTTGATTTACTAAATAGATATGTTTTTGTACAGTTAAAACTCAAATTGACTCTATTGTACCTGATTGTGGGATTGGATTATTATAGGGGTGTAAACAAACCTAGGGTATATGACAGTCAAATCAAACCATTTTCAAAAGGGTTTGGTATAAGCTCTCCCCGGCCATAACAGTTCTCCCTAACAAGGTTTATTAACAACAAACTAGTAATTTTCAGTCATATGTTCAGGCCACTCTTCTAAGATGCATTTGAAGACTCTATATCATCATCTTGGTGACAGGAAGTAAAATGATATATAGAGTAATCCGGCCCTGTCTAGACTCAATTCCCAAGAGGACCGGCTTACTGACTCACAGGTGTTACCATTTCCTCCAAGTGATCAGCACATGTGTATTTCATAGCAATTAGGACATGATGGTTTCTATGCACCAACACAGATCAAATGTAAGAGTCCTTTTCCTTATCAGCTGATAATCCAAACATAAATTTGCCTCGTCAAATCCATTTAGTAAAGGCATTTGCTTTGTTAGCGACAGTTCCATCAAGTTTCACTTTTTCAGTCATTTCTGGATAGATTTACCCTAAAATCAGGCTTTATGGGTACATTTCATGACAGTTTTAGTATATCTTTATTTAGGAGTCTTAAGAGATCAGTCCAATATTCAATGGAAACATTTAGAAATCTTCAATATACCTCACTTCTACTCTGAGATAATGACCCCTGTAGTGACTTCCTGCCAGTGCTATCTCTTTACCGATCAGAGGTTAGTGCTTAAAATGTGTAGCCCTGTCCTGATAATGGTAGCCTCCATGGCCAGTCACAGGCATGGTTTTTACCCACTTTAATAAGCCATAACTGAGGAGTGCAGAGGAGGACAGACTTGTGGATGGTCTTATTTGAATGGTGACGTGTATACGCTCATTTCAAACCTAAGTCATCCTGATGGTGCATTTGCCCTTTAAGGTTTCTCTGTACATGTAATTGATGCGAGAGCCCTGATTGGTCCTTGTTCCAATGTGACCATGCTGCCTTATCTGGTACTCCTGGCATGAGTCCAGCATGTAACTATAGGGCATATAGTAATTGGTCTCTTGCTACATATCCATTCTTTTTTTCATCCAAGATTTTATTTTATCTAAGGCAAAAATGTCATTGAAAACTTTTAACTCAAGATCATTTCCTACTTAAATATATAAAAGTGGTAGGGCCCTTTTTAGCTTTTTATGTAGTATGTATATCCAATGTACTCCTTTAAGATATTCCAACAAGTATTATAACTACAGTTAGAAAATAGAAATGAACACAACAAATAGCCAATATCACATCACATTGATGATCAAATTTCCCGCTGCCAAAGTGAACCGAATCAGTTCGAATGAATCTAACCGCAGATTCTACATGAGTGTCGACAATGGAGCTTCTGGCATCTTCAAATTATGTCGAATAAGAAAATTCATGAAACGAAGTGTCACTCACTTCTGCAGATTCTATTTGCCCGCCGACCATAAGCAAAAACACGGACGGATTTGAAGATGACATTTCTCCATGCAGGGAAAAATGTAAACACTGCCATACAATATTTAGTTTCTCAAGTCAATCCAAACGTTTGCTAAATCCAGACCTTCGAGTGGCTGATTTAAGAAAGCGTTACGTATTATCTAATTTTCTGAATATTCGTTCGGTCGATTTCCCATAACGAGCATGGTACCAAAAGGTAGCCGCTCACTATGTGTACACACACTGCGAGCTACTTGTGATACCACGGGCGGCAGGGAAATGAAATTGAACATTTTATAGAAATTCTTGATAATCATTGGACATTTCTTAGAAAATACTTGAAAATGAAAATACTTTATAGAAATTTTAGTTAATTAAATTGGACTTTTCTTACAAAACGCTTGAAAATCAAATACATTATCTGATTATAGAAATTCTTGATAATTATTGGACATTTCTTAGAAAGTACTTGAAAATGAAATACTTTACAGAAATTCTAGATCATTATTGGACTTCTTTTACAAACTACTTGAAAATGAAAAACTAGAAATTCTGGATAATTATGGGACTTTTCTTAGAAAATATTGAAAATGAAATACTTAATAGAAATTCTAGATAATTATTGGACTTTCCTTACAAAATACTTGAAAATGAAATACTTTTCAGAAATTCTAGATAATTATTGGACTTTTCTTAGAAAATACTTGGACATTTGAAAATCATTACACACTTCACAAAAAAACACTTGAAAATGAAATTAAAACAAAACGAAGTAGTTTGTTTCTCATCCCTGTCCGTGTTTATTACACCATTGAAATGCATATCTACATAACTTTCATCATTATAATCATACTAATTTACTTTATTTAAACTCATACTCCTGCAGTAATTGTTGTCCCTGTTTATTTTACCATTACTATATCCTTTCTCTATATTGCTTGATTCATTATTTACTTTATAACTTTTAACTGATTTACATATATACATAATTTATTTTACTTTATTTATACAATGAATTGCTTTTACAATTTATTTTTATTAAACCATTCTATTTACTATCTTTCACTTTTGATTTTAGAATGGTTGGTACACCTTTGAGCAGGACTTCAGGAATTTGGAGGTGCTTATGTCCTTGGCCTCATACTTCTCCCACAGCTGTGTAATCTTTCCCTGTTTTGACCTGGTCCTCTCCCGCTGAAGGCGCCGCAGATTTCCTTCGTCCACAAGCTGCGATAGAAAAAAAGACATTCAATATCCAATATCAAGTTTTACAATAAATTGGCAAACATTATTTTTAGAATGCGATATGCGATAGATAAAACATTCAAGTTTTAAAATAAATTACTGAACATATTTAGATTTTTCAATTACATAATTCATGTCATTTACCTGAAATGAAAATAATACTGAATAGAAAGAGAAGTACATTTTCATGTGTCATATGTCTATCTTTTTGATTAAGACGACTGGACTTCACTTAACTATTCTTAATTAAAACTGGACTGAAAAAAGACATTCATCAAAGACAATATATATCTACCTGCATCTGGACCACAATAGGTTGGGCCTCGTTATGAAGGATGCCAACCAGCATAAAAACCATGTCTCGGACCAATCACCCTGCGGTTCAGCCGATGATGCCACCCTTCCACATCATAGTTGGTCCTTATGTTCTGGCCATGGATGCTGCAGCATGCAGGGGACCAAACCTCGCTCCTGTTCCTCCTGTCCTCGACGTACTACACCAACTGCCGCAAGGGATCAGTAATTGATGCTCTTTCCTTGAGGTGTTTAAAGGCAGGAATAATGTTGTTGGCTGTCAGTAAGGGCAGAGCAAAGAGCTCACCAATGTATCTACAATGAAAAGATATCAAAAAAATATTCAATGTCAAATTTTAAAATAACTATGGAATTGAACAATATACTTTATAAAGATTACATGAATCGAATTTTTACATTCTAATTATTAAAAAAGTCACCTGTAAGAGACGCCCTGTTCCTTGTATGATGTGACGAGGCCTATTTTCTGGAGGTGACGGTATATAGCCTGCACCCAATGTAAGACGCATCCTTTTATCTCTGTCCTTGGGTTTAACTCCCACAGTGCAGTCCAGAAACCTGAAACATATAATAAACATAAACATATAACATATAATAAAAGTATTCAGTTCATACATAATCCTGACACCAAAGACTAAGCATAGCATAATAATATAGCAATATAGCATTCTCACCTTCCTCGTAATCTACAACAAAGCGCTCCACCTTAGGATGCAGGGGCAACATCTGGGATACAGCCTCGAAAACCGCTACATAGTCCTCTTTCCTTTTCCCTGACATCATCACGAATACAAGGGGCACCTGTTTCAACGTCCTGTCCTTCTTTAGGAATGCATGCTCTGAGACCAACTGGGTAAAAGGATGGCTCAAGACCTTGAAGGTCCCATTGATGTACCAGATGGTAGCATCGGCCAGAAGGTGGAGCTGTGTGCTGGTGGAAAAGACCACATGAAGACGGCCACAGACGGTTATTACCTTCCTCAGGAAGCGAGGCGGCAGGGCATCTGTGTTCATCTGAAAATATTGGAAATAAAGAAAGGTATCTATCTACATTGAAACATTTTAATCAACATGAGAGATATTCACTCTAAATTATATTTATATAATTAAAGATTATAAAATTGTTTCAATATGCAATGATCATAATTTGATTTATATATGGTGATTAGTATCAATGTGAGATATATATTGACCTCAATGTTCATCTTGTCCGGCCTGACTCTGTTGGTCTGGCCCTGGCCCTGGCTCTACAAGCAACAAGCTCCAGACTCGATTTTGACTGGAGGCAGTCATTCTGCTGTGAGCGTTGCATCACGATTCCATAAGTAGTTGGGTGGTCTACCACGTGCCCTGTAGACATCCTATCAGGGAGAGACCTGAAATGAAGAAAATCGAAAAATCACAGTGAAAGAGAATATACTCATAATCAATACTCAATAATATAATGTAATCAGGATTTACATGAATAAGCCAAAATGTTTTACCTACCAAAAACAGACAATTGATAAGAAGAAATGTAAGTGTCATAGTATGATAGTTTTAATTTCTATTGAATTTTTTTTATTTTTTTAAATACAGATCAATTATCAATTTTAAAATGTATTTAAAGATATGTCAGATATAATATGTATATATATATATATATATATATATATATATATATATATATATATATATATATATATGTATATATATATATATGTATATATATGTATATATATATATATATGTATATATATATATATATATATATATATGTATATAAATATACATTTATATATATATATATATATATATATATATATATATATATATATATATATATATATATATATATATATATATATATAAAGCACTTTTCCAATAGATGTATTGGACGAGTCTGTAGCCTACCCTGTACGTCAAAAGACGTATCAAGGGGGTCAACCTCCACTTCCTCCTGTGTAACATCCATCACCTCATCTGGTGGGTTGGTAGCGTCCTCCACCTCACTGACATCAGGTGGGTGGGTAGCATCTACGACATCACTGACATCACATAGGTTGGTTTCATCTACCTCCTCTGGTAGGGACAAAATGCTGTCATGAAGGCGACAGATCCACGGGAAGGTGACTGTCCCATCAACCACTGCCTGATAGAGATGAGCAGGAAAAACCTAATCAAAACATGAAAGTTGCAGCCACCTATCACACTCATCACAGTCAAAATCCAGGTGATGGTCCAAAACTTCTAAACTCAACAGTTATCTGCCATTTTGATTTGATTTTAAAATTCTATGTTGCTTAGTATTTAGTCTTATTATATGTATGTTTGAAACAGTCAATTACAATTCTAGGTCATATTTTAACTAATTAATCTAAATAGTGTATTGGAGCATTTTCAGATACCAGCTGTATATGTTAAATTTTAGGTGCGAAACATATATTTGCAACTGAGGCTAAGTTATACCTCAAGAATCATAATCAAAAATCATTTTTTCATAGCCTTTATGCTTACTGAGACAAAGAGATCCAAAATGTGATTTTTATTTAATTTCATTATTTTTATTTCTTTCAGTTTTCAGGTCACTTATTCTTCTAAGTCATTTATATTTGATTAAATGTATTACTTGATTTATATTGTCTACACGTAAGGGATTCTACAAAAATCAAGACGTTTTTCAAACTTAATTTTTGACATGGTTGGTGGGCGAAAATCAGCCCAGATCAAATTCGCAGTAATTGGGCTGCACTTAAGGGCCAAGTTTGACCATGTTGTTAAGTATCTAAAATCTTCAGCTTATGATATGTGAACCATACCTCAATCACCTGCATTTATACCAAATTTTGTTTTGTGGTCTCAATTCCTTCACATAAAAATCCTACTTTACGCTAATGGACTATAGTGGCTGTTTCAGGTCTATCGCTCATCTTTAAAGGGGCCCTAAAGGCTCACATACATATCAGCTTATATGAAAGTAATACACTTCAAGAACAGGATGCTGCCCTTCTTTTTCTCTCAGTGATCCCATGAAAGAGATTTTTGCATATTGCCATCATCCTGCACAGACCCTGGCAGCGGCCATGTTTTTCAATTGGGTGGCAATCTGCCCCTAGCTCTGTGCTTCCTGCCCCTAGCTCTGTGCTTATAACACTGACTACAGCAGGGGGTGATGATCCGGATTCACAATGGCGGCTGCCTTGGCTTCGAGGAGGTGCTATTCACTAATTGCAATTTTAGATTTCTCTTTGTGTGGGGCTCTAGGGCTTCCCTGTTTATGACAGATGTTGAGCTATTTTCATGAACTTTCATATAAACCTATGATTTGTTCTTCCCCAAGTTAACCTTTAAGGCGTGTGTATAAATTTAGTAATAATTGTACACTGGTCGTATTTTACTTATTCAGTACGTGTACAGACAATTAACTAATATATGAAAAGTACTAATATAGGCATTTAATATGTCTAGATTTCCGTTACCCTTCTTAATTGTTCTTTCACTCTGAAATTTCTGTTGACAATTATTTCTTTTTTTGGTTGATTGGTCACTTTTAAGTCATCTGTTTTAAAGTGTTAGAATATTACAAAAATAATATTCTAATTGAAAGTATGCATAATGACAAGGATAGCTCTGTCGGACAAATTGTAGGCATCTCTAATTAAGTAGTATGAACAATAAAAGGCTTACATTTGCTCATTTAGTATGCCAACATCTTTAATTCAGAAGGACGGAATGGTTTTTTTTCGTCACTTTCAACAGCTTAGATCATATTGCGACGAGATAAAAAAACGCAACCAGGAAGAAATTTTCTTCTCTCCACTAATAGTTCCAAGGGGTCTTTCAGTTGCAGAAGGACCAACAACAGCCATCCACAACGCCACACATTAATATAGCAACCAGATATAGAAATCACTTTATTCATACTTCTTGTAAATATTCGGGAGAAAAGGACCAAGATAAGGATAATCTTCATTTTTGGCAATTCTTTTCCATATCTAGTACGTTTGCTCTACTCTGCACATTATTCAAGAGATCACCCCTTTAGATTCCAATCTGACAATACAGAACCATACAATCAACCCGTTCCAAAAGATAAACTCAGGGCTGTGCATGGCAAATCCCATGACACAGCTCCTGGCCCAGATCATATACACTACCAAATTTTCAACCATCTTCCTAAAGCTTCTCTTCAGTGCCTTCTAGATGTTTTTAACAATATTTGGGGAACTGGTGAGTTTCCACCTTCCCTGAGAGAAGCCACCATCATATCCATTGCCAAGTCAAGAAAAGACTCCAAAGATCCAAATAATTACCGCCCTATACCATTAATCAATTGTGTCTACAAGACTATGAAACGAATGGTAAATGAACGTCTTGTTTGCTTTCTTGAATCCTCTTCACTCATCACGGAAGCCCACAGTGGCTTCCAGAACAATGGACCACCTTGTGTGTCTTGAAACTTTTGTAGTACAGGGATTTTAGAATGGAGGACATGTGGTGTCTATCTTTTATGACCTTCAAAAGGCATATGACACCACTTCGAAATACGAAATAATGAAAGATTTACATGATATGGATCTCAGGGCACGTTTAAAAATTAAAATTTTGAGTCAGGAGTAGGGACATCCCTCTCTGATTTTTATGATCAGGGATCATAAGTTCCGCAGGGTAGTGTTATATCTGTCACTCTATTTATTGTCAAGATCAACTGCAGCATACTTGTATTACCTGCATTTATACCAAATTTTGTTTTGTGGTCTCAATTCCTTCACATAAATCAGTGCCTATTTAGCAGGGTTTATTTTTCAGCTTTTCTCTCCTCATTTTCTACTGACCAAATTGGCCACCAGCAGCACAAGGGTTATGTTAGGACTGGAGAGTTCCCACCTTCCTTGAGAGAAGCCACCATCATACTCATTGCTAAGCCAGAAAAAGGCTCCACAGATGCAAATAATTACCGCCCTATAGCATTAAGCAATTGTGTTTGCAAGACTGTGAAGAGAATGATAAATGACCGTCTTGGTTGGTTTCTTGAATCGTCTTGTGAAGTTCACCCTCTTTTATTCAAAACTCTTTATGTGAGAGAAAATTTTTAGTCTGAGTTTGGACATTCCTTCCTGATTTTTATGCAGGGTATCATTTTATCGGTCACTCTATTCATTGTCAAGATCAACTGCATCATACCCATATCACCTGTTTTTACACCAAATTTTGTTTTGTGGTCTCAATTCCACATAAATCAGTACCCATTTAATTTTGCAGGGTTTATTTTTCAGCTTTGCTCTCCTCATTTTCTATTGACCAAATTGGCCACCAGCAGCACGAGATTTCCACATTCCTTGAGAGAAGCCACTATCATACCCATTGCCAAGCCAGAAAAAGACTCAAAAGATCCAAATAATTGCCGCCCTATAGCATTACCCAATTGTGTCTGCAAGAATGTGGAGTGTATGATAAATGACCGTCTTGTTTGGTTTCTTGAATCCTCTTCACTCATCACGGAAGCCCAAAATGGCTTCCAGAGAACAAGAAGCACAATGGATCACCTTGTGTGTTTTGAAACATTCTTAAGATAGGTATTTTATAATGGAGAACATGTGGTATCTACCTTTTTTTGACGCTTTAAAGGCATATGACACCACTTGGAAATACGGAACTATGAAAGATCTACATGATATGGACCTCACTGGACGTTTACCCCTTTTGATTCAAAACATTTTATGCGAGAGAAAATTTCGAGTCTGAGTATGGACACCCCTCCCTGATTTTTATGATCAAGAAATGGGAGTTCCGCAGGGAAGCGTTTTATCGGTCACTCTATTCATTGTCAAGATCAACTGCATCATACCTGTATCACCTGCATTTATACCAAATTCTGTTTTGGGATCTCAATTCCTTCACATAAATCAATACCCATTCCGCAGGGTTTATTTTTCAGATTTTCTGTCCTCATTTTCAACTGACCAAATTGGCCACCAGCAGCACAAGGGTTAAGTTAGGACTGGAGAGAAGCCTCCATCATTACCATGGCTAAGCTAGAAAAAGGCTCCACAGATGCAAATAATTACCGCCCTATAGCATTAACCATTTGTGTCTACAAGAATGTGGAGAGAATGATAAGTCACCGTGTTGTTCGGTTTCTTGAATTCTCTTCACTCATCACGGAAGCCCAAAGTGGCTTCCAGAGAACAAGAAGCACAATGGATCACCTTGTGTGTTTTGAAACTTTTGTAGGATAGGGATTTTAAAAGGAGAACATGTGGTGTTTATCTTTTCTGACTCTTAAAAGGCATATGACACTACTTGGAAAAGCAGAAATATGAAAGATTTACATATAGACCTCACGGGACATTTACCCCTTTTTGTTCAAAACTTTTTAACCGAAAGAAAATTTTGAGTCTAGAGTATGGACATCCCTCCCTGATTTTTATAATCAAGAAACGGGCTTTCTGCAGGGTAACATTTTATCGGTCACTCTATTTATTGTCAAGATCACCTTCCTTGAGAGAAGCCACTATCATACCCATTGCCAAGCCAGAAAGACTCCAAAGATCCAAATAATTACCGCCCTATAGTGTTACCCAATTGTGTCTGCAAGAATGTGGAGAGTATGATAAATGACCGTCTTGTTTGGTTTCTTGAATCCTCTTCACTCATCACGAAAGCCAAAAGTGGCTTTCAGAAAATAAGAAGCACAGTGGATCACCTTGTATGTTTTGAAACATTCTTAAGATAGGTATTTTATAATGGAGAACATGTGGTGTCTACCTTTTTTTGACGCTTTAAAGGCATATGACACCACTTGGAAATACGGAATTATGAAAGGTTTACATGATATGGACCTCACGGGACGTTTACCCCTTTTGATTCAAAACTTTTTATGCGAGAGAAAATTTCGAGTCTGAGTATGGACATCCCTACCTGATTTTTATGATCAAGAAATGGGAGTTCCGCAGGGTAGCGTTTTATCGGTCACTCTATTTATTGTCAAGATTAACTGCATCATACCTGCCTTTATACCAAATTTTGTTTTGGGATCTCAATTCCTTCACATAAATCAATACCCATTTCCCAGGGTTTATTTTTCAGCTTTTCTCTCCTCATTTTCTACTGACCAAATTGGCCACCAGCAGCACAAGGGTTACGTTAGGACTGGAGAGAAGCCTCCATCATTACCATGGCTAAGCTAGAAAAAGGCTCCACAGATGCAAATAATTACCGCCCTATAGCATTAGCCATTTGTGTCTACAAGAATGTGGAGAGAAAGATAAGTCACCGTGTTGTTTGGTTTCTTGAATTCTCTTCACTCATCACGGAAGCCCAAAGTGGCTTCCAGAGAACAAGAAGCACAATGGATCACCTTGTGTGTTTTGAAACTTTTGTAAGATAGGGATTTTTAAAGGAGAACATGTGGTGTTTACCTTTTTTGACGCTTAAAAGGCATATGACACTACTTGGAAAAACAGAAATATGAAAGATTTACATATGGACCTCACTGGACATTTACCCCTTTTTGTTCAAAACTTTTTAACTGAGAGAAAATTTTGAGTCTAGAGTATGGACATCCCTCCCTGATTTTTATAATCAAGAAACTGGAGTTCTGCAGGGTAAAATTTTATCGGTCACTCTATTTATTGTCAACATCAACAGCATCATACCTGTATCACCTGCATCTATACCAAATTTTGTTTTATGGTGTTAATTCCTTCCCATAAAAATCTAAATAACCATAAAGATATACCGGAAATAGTTGCCTGTTCAATACAGAGACAATCAAAAATCTTTTATTCTTAATTTTGTTTATACATCCAAACGTTTTTGAGATAAAATGGTCTAAAATCAGTTTTCTAGTTAATGTTTTAATTTCTTTTTTGTAATTTTCAGGGCACATTTTTTACGTTATTATTCATATTTAGGTGACTTGTTCTACTTGATTGATATTGTAGATGAGAAGTTAATTGAAGAATTAAAAGTGTTATAATAAATTTATTAAGAATAATAAATGTTTGTACTTTATAAAATATTGGCCCAAAACAAAATGTGTACATATTTTCCTTGTTTCCACAGGGGCTTGTATCGTTGAGCGCCACTAGCACGTAGTCACGGCCCGTATTAGTAATATAGACATAGTACCAGCCTGACTCACGAGTGACCCCTCAACGATACAAGCCCCTGTGCTTGTTTCCATGGTTTGTGGAGGTGGAGACGGCTATTGCTGCTTTGGGAGGTCATGGAGCGGAAATAAAGAATACTGAGTCTGCGAAGGAAAAACAGGGTAAAGATGCAGGTCAACATAAAGAGAACCGTGAAGAGTAGATACAGAGGCAAGGAGAAGAGCGTCAGAAATTGGAGTGGAGGCGAAGACAAGAAAAAAGGCAGGGAAGAAGAGAACAAGTGAGATCGGATAGAAGAGCAGAGGAGTGGAAAAGAGAGAAGGTGAGAGAGCAGAGAGAAAGAAAAAGGAAGGACAGAAGAGAGGAAGCAGAGAGAGAGAGAGAAGAAGGGTAGAAAGAGTGACCAGCAAAAGAAAAAGGAAAACAGAGACGAGAGGGAATTAATGAATCATGGCTTAAAGGCACATTGACACACTAGGCCATTTAGTGCCATATTTTTTCCCCATAAACAGGGCTGTCCAAGCCCAAAATGCCTGTAGCAAAATTTGAACTGCCTGAAGCAAAATACTTCTACCGTCTGCCACCAGGTGACGTTTTAATGGTTTTAATTTAGTTCACAGTTTACATACTAGGAGTTAAATTAAGACAATACAAACTACAATTCAGATTGAATCTCCAGTTCTTTATTCCTCTAATACAATGATTCAATCACATTAATAATAAAGTGTGGAAAGTTTGGTAGAATGATCATTATACGCATCGTTTTCCACTAAGTAATATTTATTATACTGCCTTCATACCAGCAAAGCTTTTCTTATTAAGTACATATAGGATTCTATCCCAATAAATACACAAGTCATTCATATATCACTACTAGAAATGCCTGTTAAGTTGCTCATGTAACCTAGTCATTCACAATAATGTCAGCTGTAAGATGTAAAACATAATGCAGATACCATATCATGTGAACATATCCCTTAAACAGCATCAGTCAAATTTCCATTTTATATGGCTACTTAGTCACTAACTCTGTCAGCTGTAAAACATTATAAATGCCATTATTATTATAAGATTATTATAGATGTTCGGTAAATAGCGTGGAAATTAACACTATTTACCGAACATTCTGACTGCAGAAATATACTTTTTTTTTCTTTCTTTCTTTTTTATACCAGCACATCGCTACAGAAGTAGCCAGGATCTTCAGCATTGTAACAACAATTCTTGAAGACTGTATTGTCTTTAGAAGGAGGCATCTAGCAGCGTATCTCCGGATACCTCTAGACATCAGTTAGCGGTGTATCTCCGATACCCCTACTCTTCATCGTTCTGATACCTCTAGTATAACTAGCGGCGTATCCTTTACACAGTCATATCCTTGTATATAATGTATATATACGTTAATCAAACAAAATTTATTTTTCTACTCATAATATTGATTTTCGATATTGGCTGGTCCTGCCTACATATCTCATTTCTAGTCATTTTTTGTTTTGTTAACACTACACTACCTCATTTTCATTAAAAGGGGGAGGTATGTAGTATATTTGGCATAGTTTAGATGGTGCTGCCATCTTTTGTTAGTGCGAGTCACTAACTTGTAGTCATCCAGCCATTACAGAGATCCAGAACGAGGCTGGATAATACGAAGAGCAGAACATTGAAAACAAGAAACCAAACAACACGTGTGAACAACCAGTCAACCTGAGTGTTCAAGAACGCATTAAGGTAAGTAAAGTATGCTTGCCAGAATGAATGTGTACATGTGTTAGGATGTTCCATGACGTTAGGCTTATATCATGACTGGTCAGCTCTTTGCTCTATTTGCACATGGTCAAACATGCTTCAATAACCGTTTTACCCTGAAAAAGTAGCAAAATAACTACGCATTAGACAGACGTGGTCAGAGCGTAAAAACCAGGTTGTCTATCCCTCGTGGAAAACTCCCATCTATTTCATACTTTTTGATTACTAGTTTACGAAACGGATTGCGTACATGACGAAAATGATTGGAAATACGTTACTCTTCTTCATAGTTACGATCTCCGTGACAACAGGATTTATCTTTCTATCCGACTGCAGAGCTCCATGTACCTGTGCCGGGAACACTATTAACTGCGCGGACAAGGATTTAGATCTTATCCCTCGCACACCACACTTCAGATGCGTATGAAAGCTAAAACCTTGCTGTTACAGGGTAACCGCTTTGTTTGGCCCAACATTGAACCTTTTCCGGGAGTTGAATTTGTGGATCTATCTAGGAACCCTCTGTAGGATTGCGAACTTCTTATGAAGTTCAAGGGAGCAAACCCCTTGGTAGCCGTCATGGATGACCGTTCAATCCCCCCGTCGACTACTGAAGGGGCAATAACAACAACAGGAAACAGTTCTTGGTTCTTCCCCGTTTGGCCACCAATTTTGAACCAAACATCCACACCCGTTACTGTCAGGTAAATATATATATATATATATATATATATATATATATATATATATATATATATATATATATATATTTATTCACTGTCTTATGCATTTATCACCTGCTCCTCACATTCTTTTGAAAGTAACAGGCGTGAAACGAGAATTCAGAAAAAATAATTCAAGGAGAGTTGGTGCTAGGGTTCTGATTAACATTTCCTCTTCATATACTTTCAAGAAAATGCTCCTGCAAGCAAGATGTTTACCTGTTTTCACTACTCCGAGTATCGATATCACTAATTTAACATGCTTAGTTGTAACAATTGGAATGAGAAAAATTGGTGTTTGTTTTATTAACCCATTTGCACTCAGAAGTATTTTAGTAATCACTATCTGCTACTCTCATACTTTTGAAAATAACCTAGGTATATAAACGAAATTTCAGGAACTATTTCAAGGAGAGTTGTTGCGTGGCTTCTGATCAGCATTTCCTATTCAAATATTTTCCAGAAAATGCTTCTATAAGTAAAATATTTCATAAATAATTAGGTTTGTTTTGACCGCTCTGATTGTCAATATCATGAATTTAACATGTACTCTTTCAATTGTTGCAATTAGGATACAAGCAATTCATTTGGGTTCATGAACCCATTCACACTCAGAAATATTCTGAAATTGATCATCTGCTACTCTCATGCTTTTGAAAATAACTTAGGTGTAAAGCAAAATTTCAGTAAATATTTGAAGGAGAGTTGATGTCCGGCTTCTGATCAACATTTCCTCTTCGAATATTTTTCAGAAAATGCTTTTATAAGTGAAATATTTCACAAATTGTCAGGCTTGTTTGACCGCTTTGAGTGTTTATGTCATAGATTTCACATGTAATCATTTAATTGTAACAATAAGGATGTGAAAATTTTGGTTTCATTAACCATTCCCAGTCAGAAATATTATGAAGATTTTCATCTGCTAATCTCATGCTTTTGAAAATAACTTAGGTTTAAAGAATTTAAAAAAAATATATTTGAACGAGAGTTGTTGTTTGAATTCTGATCAACATTTCCTCTTCAAATATTTTCCCGAAAATGCTCCTATAAGTAAAATATTTCCCAGATTGTTAGGCTTGTTTTGATCACTTTGAGTGTTAATATAATTAATTTCACATGTATTCTTTTGATCGTAATAATCAGGATGTGGATTTTTTGTTTCATTAACCCATTCACACTCAGAAATATTCTAAAAGTTTTATTGGCTACTATCCTGCTTTTGAAGAAAACTTGGGTAAAAAAGCAAAATTTCAAAATATATTTGAATGAACGTTGTTGTCCGGCTTCTGATCAACATTTCCTCCTCAAATGCTTTCAGAAAATAATACTGTAAGTAAAATAAATTTCCAAATCTTTGGACCTGTTTTGATTACTTACATTCTAGAAAGTGTGCATGTAGGTAAAATATTTCCCAAATTGTCTGGCATCTTCTATAGCTACTCACATCAGTACTATATATCAGGAGAGAGTTCATATTAAAGATTTTTTTATTATTATTATCTTCAGAACCTCTACCAAGGAATCCCAACCAACCACTGCACTCACCATGACCCAGACCTTGGCCGCCACAACCACCACTTCTGCTTCCCTCACCACAACCAACAAGGGTAACAGGACAACCTTGAACACTCCTTCTCCTTCTATTCACCACGATCCTGTTCAGGGGCTACAGGTTCAGTTATCTGTTGTTGCAGCTATCACGTTTCTAGGGATCACAGTAACCATCGTTATCTGTGTGAAGTATCGACGAAGGAGACCCTGCTGCCAAGTCATCAGAGCCTGCTGCGACTCGACCACCCTGAATGTGAATGAAGACGTGCCCATTAGCATGTATTCAATTGACTCTTCTGGATCCTTCAACACATTTATAGAGATGACGCCCCTACCATCTCGCCGCTCCTAAGACAGTTAGTTTAAATCATGTAAATAAATAAGAAACAAAGAAATAGTTTTGACTATTTGATGTTGATTTTTATTCAGCATTCACCATATTAACCCATTCACACTTCAAGTTCCCTAGGAAAGTATTGTCTGATAGCTTCATACTTTTGAAAATAATTTGGAAATAAAGCAAATTCTCACAAAATATTTTAAGGAGAGTTGGTGGTAATATTCTGATAAACATTTCTTTTTCAAATATTTTGATAAAAACGCTTTTGTGAGGAAAATATCAACAAAATAGTCAGGCCTGTTTTAACTGTTCTGAGTGCCAATGAGTTAACTCTGCTCTTCCGAACACCTGATATACCCGGTGCTACATATCTTGCCTGTGTGACCAACACTGGATATATCCGGTCTTTCACATTGTGAAGCATATCATTAAGTTATTTTAGATATCATTTTACTATGTTTCTATTTCAGCGGTTTTTATTTGATGGGTAGACCCACAATATCCCTGGTCCCAGGGGATAGGTTCTCCTATCCGGGGTCTAGCATTATATCAAAATAATCATTTACATTTACTCACTATCATCAGCACAAAGAAAACAATCCTGCACTCTTGCATAGAAGCAAGTAAATCGAACATGATAACTATTTTAATATCTTAACCAACATGCTCCAAATTTAATCTTTCTGCCTACATTGCAAAGCATTCTGCAATGAGTGTTGAAGTTTTCATTATGTAAATTATCTAGGGCACCAGTCTCCATATAATGGAGAACATGGGCAAATTCATGAATAATGTTGTTTATGTAGCAAGGTACCCTGGTAAATTTTCTTATATCAATGTAAATTTCAAAAACATGTTTATCTCCTTCGATGTTGCTTTCATCTACAGTATAAACCTTGGTATGTGAATGGCTATTCAACCTAGCACCATGGTGAATTGAAATTGTTATTGTGTTAAAATTTATAGGTAAACTTTCAGCATACAACTTAATGTAGAAGTAGAAACCCTTCAGCAATTCTTTGCAAACGTTGAAATGGGCTTTCCTGTTAGCAGCTGGTTTTGTCTCCTCATGGTGTAGATAAACAATAGGTGATTCTGTATCATAATGTCCATAATTATCAATGTAGGAATTCACAATTTCAATTGGAAATTCTTCTGGTCTCTCATCCTTAGTTTGAACAAACTCCCCGTTGACAAAGAACTGGAAAATCTTAAAAGTAAAAAAACTACTATCAAGATTGTTATGAACAGGGTCTTAGCCATGATTTGGAAACTGGGTGCCTAAAATTGGCAATTGTGAAATATTTGGGCGTCCAAAATTTTAAAGGGACCACAATTTACTCATATTTCAACCATAAACATAAATAAATCTATGAAAATAAGGCATGATAATGATGCTATCCTTATACAATGTTTTAGGAATAATATGCAGATGACAAAATTCAATTATATGCAAAGAAATTCTTCACAACATTGATGTCCTGAGGGGTGCTTTTTTTCTAAAAAGACACCCAGGTTCCCTACTGGGTAAGACTATGGTTATTAATACATATATAAGATACTCTTAAAGCCACCATTTGTTTTTAAAACGCTTATACAGCTCTATATGGTCTTTGGAACTGAGTACACTCACTATTATAGAACTGTTGTATACATTTTTCAGTTTTTCAAATCAAATCTAAAACAATATCTTAAAAGTATTTCTTTTTTTTAGAAAAAACCTTAACCCTTATGCTGCTAGCCCTTATCCCGCTGGTCACGACTCTGAGTCGTGATGAAATTTAAGTAAACTCACCGCTGGTCACGACCCTGAGTCGTGATATTTCTTCAAATTGGCTGAAAACCGCTTGTACCCCCAAAGAAAAAAATATACTCAACCAAATTTTATGAAAAAAAGATATTCTGACAGGCCTGATGATTCTGAACAGAAATGATATAGGTTTTATATAGGTTATCATGGCAGAAAATAAAGAAATCTGGTATGGAATATCATGGTACGGCCTAGATTTTTCGACATAAAATTATCTTTTTCAGCGGTGACTGTATATTAGTGCTATATATATTATAGCGGGATAAGGGCTAGTGGTGCTGCTAGTAATGATACAAAAACACCTGAAACCTGAGCATATAGGTACTAATCTGAGAGTACTCAGTAAGAGTTTTCCAATGAATACCAACATGATAGGAGTTAAGGGGTTTTCAAAAATCATTTTGTCCTTGTGCTTTGGACAAAATTGACCTTAGTATAGATGGGTTAAGTAACAAGAATTTACTGACCATATTGAAGCTGCTTCCCCTTTGATAATAGCTTGATAGAGCACCTTGTTGCTGCGCCAGTAGAAAGAGGGCGATTTTCGTTCCAAATCGGTACTTATACAACCTGTGTTATGTTATCATATGTGTGTGTGCGTATGAATAGATAAGGTTTGGATCACCCAATTGTTTACATAGTATGTGGGTAGGTGGATTGCGAATGTAAAGCATTACTCAATACCGACCCCCCTATTCAGAACCTTTGTAAGATATTCACCCTCTTCAGCAAAATGCTAAACCACTTCAAAGCTAACAAATCACCTTGAAGTGTTAGGGAAGCTAGGGTATATTCATCATGTTTTAAGACATAACCATAAAACAGGTATTGAGTCTTGCTAAGCTAGGGTGATTATATTGTTATTTTATGATTTAGATCATTTTGTCAAAGATCTGGTATATAAACATGTGATAAACAAGATAAACAAAAGCATGATTACATTTGTATAGTATTAGGTGACTTCTACAAAGTCTCATACTTTATAAGGTTTTTTTGTACATTGACCAAAACATTCATCATCATTTATATGGTAGTCTTACTTAAAGAATGAAGGTCCGGATCCCCCTTTAGCATTATCACCCCTTTTTTATCTGGAAAACTGCCCCTTTATTATCTTCACACCTCGCTCTTATTCAATCAGGTGACCTTTATAACTAGGTAGTCATGCTTTTGTATAGCCATGAGGGCAAGGTAATTGTTTGTTTTTTAGAATTAAACTTTCTAGTTCTAACTTACAGTATTATAGAAATTGGTAATATAATAAGATTGGATATGCACTATTTTACTTTTTACCTCACTCATATGCCCTATTGTCCAACAACTTTCCAAAATTTGTATAGAAATGCCATACATGAATACTTTGTTAAACATGTTTGATAGGTTATTCACTCTCAGCAGTACATGTAATTGTGCCAAGTTAAATTGCAGTTTTTACCTACATAACTTAATATTTCGAGTCAAAACCAATATCACAATGCGTACTCCTTTAGGTACCCAGGCGATACTAGTCAGTCACACATATGCAAACTAAAAGTGCATGCATATATTTTTTATGGTAAGGTAGTTTTGCTTAGATAAAAGTAATTTAATATTGTTTCTAGAATAGGATAAGATTGGATATGCGTTATTTTACTATTTACTTTATTCCTTTTCCGTCTAACCACTTTCAAAGGCTTGTACAAATGTGCTAAGTCAAAATGTGCTGTTTAAGTCATATAACTCACTATTCTCAGTTAAAGCAAGTGAGTGAATACTCAAGTGATACAAGTCACAGTAAAATATATGTAAAATGAAAAGAGCATGTATATATTGGGTAGTCTTACTTTGTATTAAGGTTGTATGATTTTTTTATTGAGAATTCAACTTTGTTTTTGAAAATGATTAGATAAGATTTGATGTGCGCTATTTTAAACTTTACTCATTTGTTTTTACTCCAACAACTTTCCAAAGATTTTATGATTGTGTCCTATACGAAAACAGTGTAACCCATATTTGATAGAATCTCAGGTCAACTTATGTCAGAATGCTCACCAGTTTAAATACTCATATATTATCTATGTGTTGACGTATTTTGTATTGTAAACACTGTGTTACTTTGAAACACAATACCCACACCAGTCACAGTAAAATACATGTAAAGAAAAGAAATGCGCATGTATATATATAAATATATATATATATATGTTTTGTATGCTTATATATTTTTAAATAAAACATTTTGTCAAATACATAGCTTTGTGTTTTTTTATACTAATTCATCATTAAGATAATAATACTTGTGCACCCTAGATGCAGATAGATAAGTGAAGTGAACCTAATGCTAACGCCACCTAACGATAATTAGCACAACCCACTGGGAGATGAGATAACTAAAATTACACCTTTAACAGATAATAGCGCAGCCTAGTGCTGGATGAGGTAACTAAAACCATGCCTCTAAGGAATGGTTATAAATTGCTACATAATACCTTTAAATGATAGTGGGTATCGTTTAATTCTGTGGTTTTAGTTATCTTATTTGCTACTGGCTTGCGCCACTATCATTTAAAGGCAGCGCTTTCTAATTTACAAGCGGTCGTTAAGATATAATTTAGTTAGTTCATTTACCATTAGGTTGCGCTACTATCACTTACAGGTATTGTTTAGTTACCTTTTTAGCCACTAGGCTGTGCCACTATCATTTAAAGCTGCGATTATAGTTATCTTATTAGCCGGTAGGTTATGCCACTATTATTTTTCGGGTGGTTAAGAAATACTGATGACAAGTAAGGGAGATAAGAGCTATTGAAAAATAAACTGTGCACCTTTGAAGTCAGTGATTAAAGCTCTTTTTTGTTTACTGTGCACCGGCATTTTCATTTGATGTTAGATGGTATTTTTTGTTTGATAACCCCCGAAATCCTGTACAGAGTCAGCCTACTTACACTACTTTCCTCCCCTTATACCCTCAGTCCAGGATGAAGCTAATGCAATTCGCTCCAACTGGTTGCCCTCATATTCCCCCGAAGAACTCAGAGAGTCCCAAAGAAGTGACCCTGACTTTGCCCTAGTCATTCAATGACTAGAAGGAGATGAATTGCCCCTGGCAGATGTCCTTTTTCTCGCAAGCCCTGCCACCTAAGTCCTCTGGATCCAACGCCTACAACTTCTGCTGTACGGTGGGATCCTGTATTACACATGGGAGGACAAACCTGACCGTAGAATTAGTCTTGTAGCCCTGGCCTCTTTAAGGAAACTGGTCCTACCAAGTTGTCATGATGACAAGACTGCTGGCCATCTGTTCTACAAGTGAAACAGTCTTTCTGGTGGCCCCACATGACTGACGACTGTTACACCTATGTCAAAGGTTGTCAGACTTGTGGTTGCAACAAACCCCCTCAAACCCCCCACACGCAGCACTTAGGAAGTACCATTCTGGGTACCCAATGGAAAGGGTGCACATCGATGTTCTAGGTCCCTTTAGAATGAGTGCGCTCAGTAACAAGTATTTTCTCATGATGCTTGATCAATTTACTAAGTGGATTGACTGTGCTGCCATAAAGCAATCGGCAGAAACGGTCGCGCTTAAGTTTATCAACTACTTCATCTCTCCCCTTGGCCTGCCCCTGGAGATATATACGGATCAGGGCACAAACTTTGAAAGTAACCTGTTCAGGGCCTTTTGTGAAAAGTTTTAGATCTAAAAGACCCGAAATATGCCCTACCACCCTTCTTCCAATGGCCAAGTTGAGAGGTACAATCGAACCCTCCTCCCCATGATCCTATCCTATATCGAAAGAAACCAACGATACTGGGATCGCTATCTGTCCCTTTTGGTCATTTCCCTACATGCCACTATAGAACGGACAGACCGGTTTTACCTCCAACCGCCTAATGCTAGGAAGGGAAGTATTCCAACCAGTAGATCTCCTGCTAGGACAAACACAGAGTCACATACTCTGGCTGAGTGGGCACAATCTCTCAAGGATCGGCTGAGCTCATGCCACCAACTGGTAAGAGAATGGCTCAAGTCCACATAATTAAGAGAGGCAAAAACGTGACTATGACCTAAAGAAATTACGGGAATTTCAGCAGGTTCAAATCAGAGTCCCCACGTAAAAGACCCTTCCTGGTTGTCAAATCCCGTGCCCCCTTGTACACTATTGAAGGTCAGAAGTCCAGAGAGGTAGTGCACCATGACAAACTCGCCCCCTGTCAGCGACATGCATTGCTTTCTGAAAGGTATGAGCCACCTTCAAATATGCCTAAGGATCCTAGTACTACCTTTTGTCCAGAAAGCCCAGGCCCTTTCTCGGACACAGTACCCGCCTCTCCAGACATTAAGTCGTAGAGTCTCCCTTCAGAATCCAAGGTTGTTTCTCTTTCAGATGGCTTAGGAGCTAATACCGGAGAAACTAACCAGTCTGAAGACCCATGTGATATTTCTAAGGAAATTTCCCCTTTCAGAATCCCAACGAGACTCCCCCTGTAGGGCATGTCCGGAAATGGTCGGAGCAGGCAGCGATTCCATTGCCTGTGACGCACCCTGCCAGACATGGCTTCCGGAAAACAGGAAGCACAATGGATCACCTTGTGCGCTTTGAAACTTTTGTGAGAGAGGGATTTTTAGAAGGGGAACATGTGGTGTCTATCTTTTTCAACCTAGAAAAGGCATAGGACACCACTTGGAAATATGGAATTATGAAGGATTTACATTGCATGAACCTCAGGGGACGTTTGCCCGAATATGGATGTTAATATGGACGAGGTACTCAACTATGGGAAATGCCCCATAAGTAAGAGAAGATGTAAAATCTGTGGAGTAATTGAGAGGAACATGAAACGGCACACTATTTGATCATATTACAAATGTGTGGTGGGGTGTGATTGGCGATGCCACTTGCTGGCAGTGCCAGTCATACCACACCATACAGGAGATCAGGTATTGTGATGGGTTTTATGTACCACAGAGAGATTTGAGATGTTCAATGGTACGTCACAACGAGTTTTTCAATTACATGAAGGACGACTTAGAATGTTCATCAGATGATGATCTGTTAGAAATTGTCACAAGGGAAGTTCTATGTGACAAAAGCACATCCCCATTCACAACCTCTGAAATTAACTTTATGAGGGCAATAGATAGGGCTAAGGGATTATCAACCAATCATCTGTACAGCGCACAATACCCAATAAGGCTGATCGAAATTCTCCACTGGAGAACCTTGTCTGAACTGATGAACTTCTGCAACATGAGAGGTGTCATCTCAAGCGATACAATATCCATGAAGCCACTGCGCTTGGTAGATGGAGATTGCAATACAAGTGAGATTTATAGAATTAACAATTACCAAGGACCTCTCAGCCAGCTCCCAAATTAAAGAATGTCACCATCCTATGTCTTCCTGTACAAAGTGTTGACAGACATCACTGAACTATCAGTGTACTTTAGTCTGTGGACTAGACTGATGCTGATGGACAGTGACATCAAAATCTCACTGGGTCTTTTGCCTTGTCTCTCAAACTACTGCTCCTCCATTTATCTTAATAGAGAAGTAGAGCAAATGATTTCGAATCCATCTGTGGTGGCCATTGGGTCAGTTGGTATAGAATCTAGAATGACCAACACCATGGAAATACAAACCTCTGTCTTCATATCCTTTTTGAAGATAGCAGAAAGAACTACAAAAACTTTAAGAATAGCATGCACTGGTGCACATAGCTTGTCTTCACTTAATGAGGAGTCACTTGGCAAAGACCTAACTAATTCACTACCTAAACTTTGTGGGTACACTTGAGGAAGCTGAAAACTTCCTAACAGAATTTATATGGTCTCCAAAATTAAGGTACTGCCCATACAGGTAAGAGCAAAGGATTTCAGAGTTAACACTAAAAACTTCTATGGCATTTAAATGACCACAGCACGGATAGATGGGACAACCACTTACATTCCTTTCAGATAATTCCGAACCATACAAACAACCCTTAGCTCAGGACTCCCCTTGGCAAAGCCCATGACACAGCTCCTGGCCTAGACCAAATAGATTACCAGATTTTGAAGCATCTTCTTGAAGCTTCTCTTCAGTACCTTCTTAATGTTTTTAACCATATTTGGGAAACTGGAGAGTTTGCACCATCCTGGAGAGAAGCCATCATCATACCCATTGCCAAGCCAGGAAAAGACTCCAAAGATCCAAATAATTACCGCCTTATAGCATTGACCAGTTGTGTTTGGAAAACTATGGAAAGAATGATAAATGACCGTCTTGTTTAGTTTCTTGAATCTTCTTCACTCATCACGGAAGCCCAAAGTGGCTTCCGGAAAACAAGAAGCACAATGGATCACCTTGTGCGCTTTGAAACTTTTGTGAGAGAGGGATATTTAAAAGGGGAACATGTGGTGTCTATCTTTTTGGACCTAGAAAAGGCATATGACACCACTTGGAAATATGGAATTACGAAGGATTTACATTGCATGGACCTCAGGGGACGTTTGCCCCTTCATACTCAAAACTTTTTATCTGAAAGGTAATTTCGAGTCAGAGTAGGGACATCCCTCTCTGACTTTTATGACCAAGAAATGGGAGTTCCTCAGGGAAGCATTTTATCTGTCACCCTTTTTATTGTCAAAATCAACAACGTCACCAAATGTATGAGAAATGGTGTGGACAAGTCTCTATTTGTGGGTGACTTTGGTGTCTTCTATCGTTCCAAACACATGCAGGCCATAGACAGTCTAACTTCCATTTAACCATTTACCTCATTTTTGGGTTGCATAAAGGCAGTTTAAGAAAAACAGTGTTGTAAATGCACTCAAATCAGTGGCTTTCGCTAAACAGTACCAAGAGAAAAGAATGTTATTTTACTGGATTCCCAGTCATGTTTGCATTGGGGTTAATGAAAAGGCAGATGCTGCTGCCAAAGCTGGTCTTTTGAGAAGAGTCACAAATGTTCCAATTCCTTATGGTGATTTGAAAAAACACATCAATGTCCTTTTAAAACGCAAATGGTAGTCTCAGTGGGATGAAGAAGTAGAAAACAAACTACATAAGATTCATCCACAGTTGGGTCTTTGGCCTGGAGGTTCTCGAATCATTAGGCATGAGGAGAGTTCGAATTGGTCATACTCATTTGACTCCAGGCAGCATTTTATCTTATTTCAATGAGATTGGTCTGTTTTACCGATTGTAAAACCTTATAAGAATTTATAGTTTCTTTTGAAACACAGCCTGGTGTATAGAAAGTATATTTTGAAGTTGTTCATCGTTTTATGATCATTTTTATTCATCTATTGCTTTATTATTGTTTTCAACAATGACAAAGAACTTATTTTACACAGATTTTATGGCACTAAATGGCCTTTATGACCCGGCCGCCCAAGGTACAAAATATGGCAGAATTCAAAACAAAAGTATAAATTTACAGAAAGAACATACTTTTTACTTAATGTGGTGAATATATTGTCATCCCACATGTTCACTATGGTGCAGTTCAAAGGTGGGCTTTGGCATGGACTTGGATGTGTGTGTACCTCTCTGGTATTGAGGTTCTTCTCTTAACTTATTTTTAAGGGGAACTTAAGCCTCACATACATATTAGCTTATTTGAAAGTAATACACTTCAAGAATAGGATGCTGTCACCCTTTTTCTCTCAGTGATCCCATGAGGGGAGAATTTTGTGTATTGCATCAGCCTGCCATGCAGCCCCTGCTAGCAGCCATGTTCTCCAATTGCTATCAGCTGTGACTCAATGAATGGCATTGCCACTTCTGCCCCACTCTCTGAGCATTGAATCATAGACTGCAGTGCTCTTCACAAGAACTCTCTTCGAAATTTGCATTAAAACTTGTACCAAACAGGAAAGTGTTGAAATCATGTGCATCAATTGACTGTACAAAAAGACAGGTTAGCAGAGTTAGTTTTCATATATTTCCCGTTGGTAAAGTCAGACAGAAACAGTGGCTAGCATCACTGAAACGTGTAAATCCACCTGTCCTGAAGCATGCAGTTCTATGTTCAGACCACTTCTCTTTGGCAACAACAACAAAAGGAAGTAACAACTCCAATTAAAAGGAAAGGCTACGCAAAGGGTACCGGTAATTAACCTTGTGGCATTACACATCTAGATCCCAGGACACAGAAATTAGTCAACACAGGAAATATCTATCATTACTTGTATGGGGCGCCGTTTGTAACATCACGATTTCTGTCGACAGAATGTAATTCTGTCACACAGAATACGTATTCTGTGTGACAGAATTACATTCTGTCGACAGAATGTAAATCATAAATGTAAGATTATCACATGACAGGGCTTGATATTGGTGCTATGAGTAAGACACAAGTCCTCATGGACTTTCATTTCTCCTGTATATACAAACCTTTTAACGCTTTTCTCACATCCTCTGGCAAATGTTCCAATGGCACTAGGTAGGCAGACAGAGCTCTTCCTTCAAAGTTAACCGTCTTTGCACTTCCATCAAGTGCTTTTGCAGCTTCCTTCAGTTCTTTGGTCTTAACTTTTAGGGCAGACTGATTTTGTTCCAGAAGGTTGACCAGCTGTGTCAGCCTCACAGCCACTGTCAGTACTGGCTTGTTCTCCACATCCTTGGACTTGGTCAAACGATAGATGGCATAAACCTTGATAAAAAATCAAATTATTAATAACCAGAGAAAGTCCGATACAAGGTGATAGGAGTGGAAAGGAAAGGAATGGGAGGTAGTTTGAAGCTAGTGGGGCTGGGCGCAACACAGCGCAAAGGTTAGGCAGGAATGGATCCGTGCGCCAAAATATGTAGGCCGGCCCACGGATACATGTCTCAAGGGGAATGGATAGAGATGTAATAGTTATGAAATATGAGGAATATGGGTAGTGAGTAAAAGCAAATTAGTGATCGGTTAAATATATAAAACTAAGTTCACCTCGGAAAAGAAAAAAAGGTCTGATTTGGAAGATATTTGTTACTGAAATACCATGAAGCTGAGAATATGGGGAATTCAAAAACATTAATCAGAATTTGGCCCACTCCTTGCGCTGGGCATGTTGCCTGCTTTGCCAAAAGTTAGTGGAAGCACTGCCCAAAACAAATTCTGTCAAATTTTCATTCCAAGTTGCACTGAATGTCTCTAGTAAAGCAGAGTTCGCTTAAGCAAAAGTTGCAAGGTCATTATGTAGATGTATGATATCAAACCAACAATAAACAATATTGATTTGAAAGCTGTCTTTGTAGCTCACACCCTAGTGACTTAAATATATGTACAATACCATTTTAACACCATCTTCGGAGATAATAAAGATCAAAACAAATTCATCCCATTAAAACATATATACATATTTCTTAATTTCATAATCTCTTCCCACCAGATTTTCAAATTAAATTCATCATTAAATTGTCCAGTACAATGATCATTCGCTATGCTATTCCTGATCAAATTACTAGCCCTCTACTCAAGTGTTATGAACACAAAATTAGAACTATGCAAAATAACTTCTGCCATATGCCTGTTGCGCTGGGCATGTTTCCTGCTTTGCATAAAGTTTTTGAAAGCCCTGCCCAAAAAAGAAATTCTGTCAAGTTTTCTTTTCAAGTTGCACTGATTGTCTCTAGTAAAGCAGAGTTCACTTAGGCACAAGCTGCAAGGTCGCTATGTAGATGTATGATATCAAACTAACAATAAACAATATTGATTTGAAAGCTGTCTTTGTAGCTCACACCCTAGTGACTTAAATAAATGTACAATACCATTTTATCGCCATATTCGAAGATAATCAATATCATAACAAATTCGTCCCATTAAAACATATGTACATATTTCTTAGTTTCATAATCTCTTGGCACCAGAATTTCAAATTAAATTGTCCTGTACAATGATCAATTGCTATGCTCATTCTGATCAAATTACTAGCCCCCTACTCAAGTGTTATGAACACAAATATAGAACTATGCAAAATAACTTCTGCCATTATGCCTGTTGCGCTGGGCATGTTGCCTGCTTTGCCAAAAGTTAGTGGAAGCCCTGCCCAAAACAAATTCTGTCAAGTTTTCTTTCCAAGTTGCACTGAATGTCTCTAGTAAAGCAGAATTCACTTAAGCACAAGCTGAAAGGTCATTATGTAGATGTATGATATCAAACTAACAGTTAACAATATTGATTTGAAAGCTGTCTTTGTAGCTCACATCCTAGTGACTTAATAAGTGTACAGTACCGTCTTGGCCCCATCTTCGGAGACTATCAAGATAATAACAAATTCATCCCATTTAAACATGTACATATTTCTTAGTCTCATAATCTCTTGTCAACACAATTTCAAATTAAATTGTCCAGTACAATGTTCAATTGCTATGCTCATCCTTATCACATTACTAGTGATTTTGCCTACTGTAATAAGATGGTTTAGGCAGTATTTTGGGTCTTCTGTCAGTAGTAGATTGACCATCATGTCGATTTACTATTCCTCAGTGATGGAAGAAGGGGTTGCTTGTTTCGTCTATAACATCTTGCTGTGTACGCATTCCGGCGTTTAACCATACGGTGAATGTAGAACAGGTGGTGAACTTTTGGCATTGAGCATACAATCTTCTTAAACCTACTCAGCCAAACAAATGTCTGTTCACCTGCCTGGGTATTTCTCTTTCCTTTAAGATCAGTGTACATGCCAAAAATATTATCTGGATGCAGTTCTGTTTAGCATCGTTCATCCACATGGTTTTTAATATGCAAGCCATCAACACACTTGTTAATTCTGGTCCACATTTCATCAAAGGGTTTTGGTAGGGGTAGACTTGTTTTTAATGCCCGACAGCGTAGCAGTTGGCACATGTTGTCGTAGGCTAACCAAATCTTGGACCATTCTGGAGGAGATACATCTTTGAGAGTTAGATACAGCCAAGAAAAGATTACGAGCAGCACCTGGCCCACTGATTCACTCCTGCAAAGAGAATAGGGATTATCTCTGTGAACTGTTGTATACTATAGAACAGGCAGGGAGTTAGACAGGAATTGAAACTCCTTTTTGGACAGGCTTAACATTCTATGAAAATTTTCAATTTTGATTTTCGGGGGGTAATAACCAAATATTTTCATAACAGACTATCTTCACTGACAGGACTGATGTGTAAATTGTCCATTTTGACACAATAAGCTATTACATGTAGTTGGTATGAGGATTTGAAGTAGCTGACTAGCTAAATCTGGCATGCAGAAATTTTCGAAATGTTCTTTTCGACAGGCATTTTTTAGTTCCTGGCTAAGACCCTGAGAACAGGTACATATCGCATGACAAAGATTGTGCGAAAACATGATTTTTCGTTTTCTTTCGTGAATATTTAAATATGTAATATAGGATGTGTCTCTACTCAATAAGTGTATATTCAAATTCGCTAGCGAGCAAGTTCCGCAGTGCCATCTATTGAATCTTACAGTAATAAACAAAAATGCAATCATTCGGCAGCCATCACTTTTGTTTTATTTTCTGAAGTTATTGAACATATTTTTCGTTGTTTCAGCTTCGACCGTCTAAGGGTGAGATTCACCGACCGACGCGCCATCACCTACAGTGTTGGATAGCATGACTATATGCACCCAATAGGATGTTCTAGGAACTATTCCGCTGAGCGGCGCTTCACGCCGGATGCGGACCAAAGTGGGTCAGCCGGTAAAGCGTGCGCTCTGCCTGGCAGTCACATACATACATGGCAAAAGGAAGCCTTTAAACCACGCGTTTAAAAGTCGCTTATAAAAACGTTTTACACGCGATTCACTTTCCCCTCTATCTTGGAATAATATGCATGAATTGCTTTTATTCATCTAAGACTACTGGACGGCGCATTTGACTGCTGGTTCTGAGAAATCAATAGAAACTCCTTAGGCATACTGTATTGGGGTATTCGACAAGGGGACAGTGACATCTAAACTTAAGGTCCATTAAAAGATCATTGTCAGATCTCCTTTGAAAATCTCAAAAAGTGGGGCCGTATAGGTGGCATCCGAAGTGCCACCTCATACATTTGCATATTTCATGTCTAAAATTGAAAGTTTATTATACCGTTATGCTGCTGGTGGATAATTTATCCAATACAGGGTGATGTGAAAAATTACTGAAACCCTGGTACATTGGTACTCATCTGAGAGTACACACGAGAGCTTACCAATGAATACCGACATGGCAGGGTTCAGATGGTTTTCAAAACTGCATTTTTCTGAGAATGGACGAAAGAAGTCTCAGCATAGAAAGGGTTAAACTACATCACCATTAGAATTTTCTCATACCTTGTTTAAGCTTTCATTGTCAGGTCCAATATCCAGAATAAAAAGGGGGGGGGGGGTCACCAGTCATGCCGTCCATATAGGTGGCGCCAAAGTGGCAAACAAATTTCATTAAGGGATGAGAAATAATGTATAACCAAGTAAGGATATTCTAACATTTTTGATAAACATAAATATATAGTGGTGCCACAACTACTGACTCTATTAGTGAAATCGTATGATCGATTATTAAACTGTCACTTTTGAAAGAGTCAGTACGGACATAGAGAGAGGCACACAGACACACACACATATATATATGTATGTATGTATATATATATATATATATATATATATATATATATATATATATATATATATATATATATATATATATATATATATATATATATATATATATATATATATGTATATTCATGCATATATACACGAATAATACATCAACAAGCTTGTGTCGCATAGGCTATAGTTTAGTTTTATGAATGCATGGGTGTGATTAGTTTAATGATATTGAACCTTACTTTATGCAACGATATCTTATTGTGGATGTTCTGTGTTGCACATGTAAGGTTCAATGCCATCATTTAACTGTAGCAGGGATGGTTTTGCAAAAAAACAATAAACGGAGCCCAATGTCAGGCAGCTTTGTCTTGAAAGTGTCATTAATCAATACCAATATGACATGCCTTCTCCCAGCAAATATTCTGGATGATTCGTAATAGAAAAAATATATTCTATTTAGGTTAACAATATATTTGTTGCATTTGCGCTAATCCAAAATTTAAAATTACATCCATTCCGTAAATATTTCCGGCCTTTACAAAATCAATATGGTGGACATTTACAACTTATTCAACTCGATCGCTGGTTGGAAATTGAAAGAAGTCTGATTAAGTCTAATTTAAACGGCGCTGTCATTAATTAATGACAGCAATACATAGACCTAGACGTCGGTGACTGAAAATAGGGGAAATATGTTTTCCAACCCTTTGTACGTGTCCGTAGCATAGCAAAATGCTTCTGACTTGGTTTTTCGTCGAAAGCCTGCTGACCTTAGATAAATAAAAAAAAAACAAGTGGATATGATACCAGCCGGTCAACCTCAACAGGCTAGCCTCAGCCAATAGTCTAAAAGTCGAGCTCTGAGCATGCTCAGATGATGCTGGCGCACAGGGTTCTCTGTAATGTAAATTATACGAGAGCCTTGATTGGTCCTTGTTTCCTCGTAACCCCACCCTGATGCCAGATCAGAAACCCCTATCGTGTCCAACCCTTCACTATAGCGCATATAATAATTAGTCTCTCGCTACATATCCATACTTTTCTTCGTCTAAGCTGATAATATAGTTTATGGGAGACGACACTAAACCCTAGTCCCGCTATATAACACAAGAAATCAATACAAGGGTGCTAGCCCGGTTTCAGTACTGAACCAGGGTTATTTCAATAATAGTGAACCTTTCCATATGCAACGACTGAGGATGTTCTGTGTTCCACATTTAAGGTTCAATGCCATCATCTAACTTGATGTTAGCAGGGACGGTTTGCCAAATTGGCATAAAACACATAAACGGAACCAATGCTAGGCTTCTTGGTCCTTAAAGTGTCCTTAACTATCATAGTGTATGTCTAGTTCCAGCAAATATGGTGGATATTTTGAAATAAAAACAATACGTACTATTTAGGTTAATAATATACTTGTTGCATTCGCGCTATTCCACATTTCTAATTAAATCCGTTCTGTAAATAATTCCGGCTTTCACAAAAACTTTATGCTGGACATTTACAACTTGTCCCGATTGATAGCCGACTGGAGTTGAAAAGAGTCTGATATAGTCCGAGAGTCTGATATAGTTAAGTTTACAAAGTTTTTGAAATAAACATACTGATGTCCTTAGATGTGTTAAATGCGGTATTGCCATTTTCAAAGGACTGTACTCCATACTCAAAAAATCTTAATCATACAAAATTGGCACGAATTGATCAATAAAAGAGCATGAAGTTCTTATTAAACATACCGATGCCCTTGGAGTTGTTGATTAGGGGTAAATCGCACTTACGTATCACACAAATCAAGAAAATAACCATTTTCCTCAGTTTTTGATTAATTCATGGCTCCCGTTGCCATGGCCACCACTAAAACTACCAAAAAACAACACATGAATGAACTCCTACGGTTGAGAGCTTGATTCTGATACCCAAATTTGGAATGATGTCACACTGATCTAAAATAAACTATGCAAATTAACGTATAAAACGTGCCAGAGTCATCCAAGAATGCTGATTATAAGAGGTAGTAACACTGAAAAAATAGCTTGGTATCTGTCATTTTCAGAATTAGTGCCCTGATATTGGGTAGAATTACCGGATACACACTTTAAACAAAAAATGCTTCAATAGGTAACTTTTTCTGGAATTTGCGCCTGACTGATATTTACTCGAAAGGATTTTTGCAATGAGCATGCTGCCACGCAAATGTTCTTATATACTGGTCGTCTTGTAATATATATATATATATATATATATATATATATATATATATATATATATATATATATATATATATATATATATATATATATTTATATATATATATATATATATATTTATATATATATATATATATATATATATATATTTATATATATATATATATATATATATATATATATATATATATATATATATATATATATATATATATATATACATATACACACCTTGTGACGCATAGGCTATGCTAAGTTGTAGGGTTACGTCGGTGTGATGTGTCTACGGTCTAAGTGGTTTGCAATCGCCATTAATACAGTGGAGCTCACTTATCTTCCTTTTTATGCCAGCTCTGGAACGGGTCATTGTATTTACCGAAGCTGTCGGAACTGACTGAGTGAAGAAACCAATTTATCCCCACTGCCCGCCACCAGCAATGTTTCGCCACTTCTTATTGCTTTATAAATATTACAGCAAGTTGCCATAGTATTATTTAGACATTTTTCATACCCTCGTGTCATGGCAACTATATGTAAACAACTTTTAAAATGGCCTTGGTTCATCAATTAAATGCACTTTTCCCACGAATTAAAAGAAATATATATAGTATATTGCCACAGCAATGTATAGACATTATTTTCTGCCACACAGTGCAACTATGACAGGATTAAAGTGTTTTCTGGCCTCATTTCTTGCCCGCGTGCGCTGTCAAGGCAACCACATGTAAACAACATTTTAAAGAGGCCTTGTTTTCACAAATTACAGGCTTTTTGAGCAGAAAACAATATTTTCCATGCTCTAATAGTAGCCAATAAGACCTCGCCAGGCAGCTGAGTTGGAAACCCTAAGGCCTCGGGAGGTTGGGTGCATCTTACAGACTCTGGCCTGAGCCCCTCGGCTCTGAGATACATCATACCACCCTTAGTCTTGGGTTTTCCAACACGACAGCCTGGCTGGTACTTTACCCCTATAATAGTTTACACGCGATCCAGACATGATGGGAATGTCGTTTGCACGTACAATGCATCAATATACGCGCGTAAATGCGAAGATATATGGAAAGTAAAGAGACCACCATTGCCTACAGCTATTCCGATTGGAAAAATAATTAAACGCGCATCTGTAGTTTTGTAGATATTGTATAAAACATATGTTATTATACGCGAACAGTGTTTGAAGGCATTCGCTTGCCTTAGTATGTCACAGACACACTCTATAAATACCCGCACTCTTCAGCGTCAGCGAGTGGTCCGCATGCGAGTGGCGCCATCTATTAGCGGTGAGCGCGGGAAGAACATCCTATTGATCGTGTGCGATAAGTTCGCTAGGGCAATACTAGTTCGCGTCTTCGCAAATTTTAAACTTTGCCTGTTCTCGGTTATTAGTTGCAAGAGGTTGACAAATCTAAAGTACTTACTGATAAAGAGGAGTCCAACTATCAATATGGCCACCTGCGCGAACTACAAATTGATGTCCATGTGACATCATCCTCAAGGTCTTTCTTATGCCCAGGTCTTTACGACATTTCGAAGCTTCATTGGGTGGGATAGAAGTTAGATTCATTAGGGCTGGCAAAATGCGTCCATAGAAGGGAAGAAATGGACCTCCTGAAATTAATAAAGATGGATGCATTCTATCTTTATTTTGAATTTAAACCATTCTTGATTTAATTGATTTTTGATATAACAATGCTTCTCATTATACAGTATCTTCAAAGAAGCTTAATAACCACATCCTATATTATGCCTAAAGTGTTCGACAATTAAAAAAAACATTCTTAATAAAATCATGAACTTCTGATCATTAATAGTCTCACTTTATATCCAATACAAAAAAAAATCTACATTAAGATTTACTTTTAGACATGGATTTCTTGAAGCCAACAGGCAGCTATAGCTGACTCAATTAGCGTCAGCCAGCTGCTGAAAGGGTACATGGTATGACAGTAAGTCCACAAATTGCACTTACCATGCTTGTAAATAGGACAATTCTCTAATACCTTCGGGAAGAGTCATGGGACTGTAAACAAATCAGTCCATCACACTTGATGTTGAATCTGCCATTAAAGACTTGTTAATTGTTTAGTTAATTGTTTAAGACCAGCCCTTAGTGAAAGTTTTGCCACATAAAAAGTACAATGTTCTGACAGGGAAAACCTTTTTTGTCAGTTTTATGAGTGAGCGTAAAAAAATACATTACATTTTGCCATCAGTATACCAGCCAACATACTAACCTTGATTAGCCAGGACAGATGTGTCTTTGTCTTTACTGACACTGTATGAGTGGTCGATCTGGGCTACTGCAGCAACTTCCTCTTGATTAGGTTCTGCATCTTCCCCTGAAAGCAAAATGGAATTGATAAAAACAGGTTCTTAACAGCAACAAAATTCCGCTTCTGGAACATCCACACAACAATGATGCAACGTATGGTTAATGAACTTAATAAATGTCAACATACCTATAAACTCCAGGAATTCTCTCAGTTTTGTAGGTAGGTTAGGGTTCTCCTTCTCCAACATCTCACAGTGTTCCTTGCAGAAGGCTTTACCAGTCGCGGGTTGCTCCATGCAGACACATGGTAAATTCAATAACGGCATGTCACCTGAGTTATTCTGAAATAACATAGGAAGGATGATAAAAAATGGAGATCAAAAATAAAGATTTATATTTCTAGATTTATAATTATTTGATACTTGTAGGGGTTAAAATTAGGACCTCACCTTTTTAGTACAATTTGGGTGACATTGATTGTCTATTTTAATACTGTTCAAATGATAAGATGGAAAATTGATCGCTTACTTTATACACAAGAACATTATTTTCCCCCACAAAACCCTTAAACCCTACATGACTTGCCATTCCTCTGCTATATATACTAACAAAGGAATTTGCCTCCTTTATATGTTGTTTACTTGTTAGTTCTGGCTGCCGCACACCAATTACGCATTGAATTATACTTGCGACAAGTCTGACTTTCAAAATGGCGCTGCCCACGCTACATTTAACTCGCCACGCAGAATACCCTATGACTTCCGGTTGCGCAACAATCATGTTTTGGCGGATAGGGGCACTAGAAGCGATCGTTTATAATCTAAAATCAATCGCAAACTTTGCAAATAAAAACATTTTTCTCATTTTGTATAAAAAGATAATTAGTTATATTGCTGCCGCACACAGATTATGCATTGGATTATACTTGTACCAAGTGTAACTTCCAAAATGGCCCTACCCACGCCATTTCACTCTGCACACAGATATAATCTGTACGTACTTCTGATCAATCGCAAATTTTGAAAATCTAAATGTTTTTTTATTTGATCAATGAAATTTACTTGGTGGCTGACATTTGATGAAATGTGTCCTTGGATGGATTGAGGGTGGGCGAGATTCCCCAGTTATTATTTTGCAAATCAATTATAGTGTCAATTATAGTGGCCGAGATTACTAGGGCGGACAAGATTTTTGTGAATTTACGTTAAGGGGCAGGGGAAAGTTGGGGTCGCCTAGAGTGGAAATATTGAATTACAATAAACTTTAGCCCCAGACTATTCAGTAACCCTGTCCATGAGTACAAACATCATTAGGTATACTTTTTAGGTTTGCATGTCTTCTACACTTCTACAAATACTAATTTGGGGTTAAACTACAGGGAAGCTAGTGAGTCTAAAATTACTATTTACCATATAGATGGAGCGTTTTTCTCATGTTTCTCACTTCATTCCTGCTTATAAAAGATCAAGTAAAGACAGTCGGGGCTTTCTGACTTCATTTGATTTATATGGGCAGGAGTAATATTACGTGGTGATCAAGATTCACAAGCCAGTCCCTCATGACAAAATATGTAATTTTGATGAGCTTTAACTTGCCCAGGCAGACCAGTGGACAGGGAGATGCACTGAAGACAAGTACTGCACCCATTGCCCTAGTATAGTTGACACCATAGTATATTGTTACACAGTGGCAAAAGATAAGCTTTCTTGGTGGCACACACCTTTGCAGTCTTTATATTTAGAAAGAAATTGATCTGAATGATGCCGTTAGACTCTATATATTTCTTCCCGAACTACCTCTGACACATTGCGACCAAGTTCTTAACTAACAGCATCATTCAGTTGGCACCAGCATCCAGGTAAAAATTTCTAGAATTGTAACCAGAATTGCAAAATTCTCTGAACAATTCTGGTACGTACCAGATTTGAGGTTGTAAAGTACAAGATGACCTGTTGATCTGCCTTTTATGCATCACACTTTTCTAAATCTAAGAACAGTAGTTGGCATGGACTTATTATCCAGGGGGTGTATGATGATTATGCCCCATGTGCGAAAACGCCCCATGTCGAAAACGCCCCACTTTTCAAGTACTGCAGTGAGCGGCCTCACGGCTTGCCGAGCAGCCAGCGATCAGCTGGGAAGTGCCATCTATACAATCAGGCAATAAATCACTCGCCTTTACGTGGATCAATTTCAATGCGGTATAAATTGTTAGAAACGCCCTAAATTATTCTACTTGTCACTTAATTCTAATTTAAATTGGTTGCGAAATGTCGATTTTGCAACAGGTCGAATTACTTTTGATTTTTATGCATATTTTCGGTCAATCGCTACTCATACTGTGTGGGTTTCCATTATGTTTCCACGAAGTACAGCTACAAGCAAAGAAAGACCTAACAGATGAAAATTTTGTAACTTTGTGACTGCATTTGAAGGGGGATGCTGAATTACATTGAGCTTTGCTTTGTAGCCATATTAATAATAATATTATAGTCCTTCGTGTGCCGACGTGATCATGATAAGCGTGTCACACAAGTAAAATTAATCCACAGCGCTTTCCGGCCAGGGCTATGTTCATTTCTGCCTTGATATTTGTCTATATTGTGGACGCGAATAACTAAGAACAAAAGAGAAAGAGAAAAGAAAAAGAGAAGAGAAAGAAGAATAAATACACTTATGTTAGTAAAAGTGGGGCGTATCGGACATGGGGCGTTTTCGCATATGGGGAGTAATCACCTGTATTCACCCAGGGCATACAGGACCAGGGCATAGGCTAAACATCCTAAATTCAAACCATCTGCATACTAGTGGGTCTAAGAGAGGTTTTTCTAGATGCTCACAGACTTTTGTGAAAACTGGATCTCTTTTGTACATCCCTGTGTAGCCATGAAAGAAGTAGGTAAATTGACCTTGTAGGACTGTCATTGACATCCATTTTTTTTCGATTCGATCTTTGACATTTTATTTTTTCGATTCTGATTATTTCGATTCGATTTTGAAGAACTACACTTATAGAATATTTTCACATGTTCCACACTAAGTTTGTGGCTAGGATCCTAAGATTCTCACAATGCAAATGCAATGAAGGTTTTCTCAACACTTTTTGATTGAATACTTAAGTTTCTCTTCCAAATTCTTACTAGTGTTGGCTAAAAATGGTAAAAAATGGTGTAAGAGGCTGAAAAAATGTGTTTCGATTAATTGACAAAACAATTGACATAATATTTTTTTTCGATTAATTGGAAAAATTATTTCGATCGATCGATATTTGTCATATCAATGACGGTCCTATGACCTTGTCAATTTTCTGTTTGTATCAATCTTTCTTGTCTTGGTCCATTTATTTGATTTATTATGAATTTATCATTTTTGAAAATGTTATTGTAGTCAGATATACCAGAATAAGTTTCAGCCTTTTAGCAGAAATGCTACGGCATCTATCTAAGGTAAATAGAAATAAGAGAAGTACAGAGTGCAGCCATTTATAGAGGGCGCCATCATCGGGAATTTTTTGAAAACCAAGTATCAGCTCGTTATGCTTCGTCTTCTTTGCGGTTACCATAATTTCTGGTAGGTGAACCTAAACATATAGCAATTGATATCCTTTTGAAATAATTGAATTACATCGTTAACTGAACATCATTACATTTAGTTTATAGTGAATCAATCAAAATAAGTGTCACGAAGAAATATTTTCTTTTTTTGCGACAACCATTGAAACTTTCAGGGGAGCTAGATCAAGGCAAACGTTTGCATATCAGCCAATCAAGAGCAAGCTTTTAACGTATTCGACCGTTCACCCAAACCACGCCGGTTCTTTCTGAATGAACAAGAGGGTAGCTGTCATAACCATTTAAAGTAAGCACTGCCTATTTGAGCTTTTTCTCATAAAGTATTATTCAAAACTTAATAAAGTAGATTTCATTAACATCAATGCTATCGCATAATGAACTCATGGGATGGATATGTGTAGTTAAAGAAAGCTTTTGAGTGAGAAGAGAGGTGACAGATGAGATGTTACATTCACCTGAGAGAAGGATGTATTTCTCTGCATTCACTAATTCTGGAATAATAGGTCATTGATGATTGACACTGGTTGAACCAGTGAAAATACACCCTCAACTCCATTATCCTTCATTGTCACTCAGTTTAACATAAATTGACGCAAATATTTGACCACTTGCCATTGCAAATATAAATTTAGTGTCTACAGTATTTGAAATGCAGCTTCGGCATGGTGTCAGACGAAAACGCCCTATATCCGAAAAAGCCCGCATCAAATACGCCCACTCTTTTCAAGTGCTGCCGTGAGCAGTAAATTGAATATATATCTAGACTATGTCTGTAATGTTCCTCGTGTGTCTGCTTGTCATTGATGGGTGAAGCCATATACTTATCTATAATGGTGAATGGTGAAATAACTCATTTTCAAACTTAATTTCAATGCTTAAAAGTGACATAGCTCGTGCCGATCAACACACGAGTGAAATGAATCCACGGCGGCCAGATCCAACTCTATCGGGTGTGTTCTCGCTGAGATGAGTAGACCGGGATCGGGCACTGTCCATGCATCATCAAATGTCGCTGCCTCCCATCTCCTTGGCAACTATCTGACCTAGAAAGGATGCTGCATGCTAATTGCACAGATCAGATCACGTGACCAAGGCTACACCGCGTAACCCGAGGCGCACATACCCTAGGTGCTAGCATGCTGTGCCTATGGCGTTGCGGTTCAAGGGGATGTATTTCTCTGGTTCTCGTGAGAGTATAAACCGCAAAGAAAAAATGGACACCACTAACTACACTACGAGTGCTACGACTAACTTGACTATGAACATAAATAACTAAGAGAACGAGAAAGGAAAAGAATAGAAAGGAGGAAGAAAAGAAGAAGAAATACACTGATGTGAAAATTAAAAAAGAGCGGGCGTATTCGATGGAGATGTTTTCGCATATCGGGCCTTATCGCCTGTATTCTTCGGCACAGCTCCTAGCCCAGCACTCTCCACACAGAGATACGCTACGCATAGTATCTCTGCCACCACACCGGAACTAATTTTGCGGAATATTTTGATAAGTGACGTCATTGAATGTAGCCCATTGGTCAAACAGTGAGATGCACGTGACGCGCATGGTCATATTTACAATCAACAATGACGTCATCCTCACAGTGGCCTGTTTGTTGCGAAAGCGTTGGACGGCCGACTGGCCGATTGGTCAATTCAGTACTTTTCACCGCATTTTCCCATGAGCTATCGCAAAGAGTACTAAGGCATTACAACCGAAATGTCATGAATATCGTAGTTTGCGCTTTTACAAATAACTGAATGGCAAATAATGCACAGGAGCTTTACATCTGGTATAATTTTGAAATCGTACCATAAAACAACAAAATTTCAAAAACGTGCAGAGTGATTAGGTGGGTAGTGGCAGAGATACTAGTTGTGTAGCAATCGCGGTAGACAGGATCGCTGTGCCACAGATTGCTAGCCCAGGTGAGGTGTTGACGAGAACCACTCTAGAGGTGCTATCTGCGCATGTGTGTGAGCAACCTCCTCTATAGTGACAAACAGATACAAGAGTCCTGATTTGTGGGTCTCCTAGAGATGTCACGCTGAGGAGAGATTAGGTGTGTCTAGGCAGGGTCTTAGCCAGGATTTTAAATATGTCTGTCCAAATCAGCAATTCCAAAACTTTTGCCCGTCCAGAATTAGCTACTTATTTACTTCAAATCCTTATATCAACTACATTTATGGCCTATTGTGTGGAAAAGGGTAATTTATACTTCAGCAATGACCTTTAAAAAGGTTGATTGTTAGGAAAATATTTGGTTTGAACTCCCTTATAGACAAAATTGAAAATTCTTCAAATTTTTACCTGTCTTACAGTTAGCATCAAGGCACTGGTCAATGGCAAATAAAGTGAAGATGACCAAAACACTTTTCTTCTTCAGATTTCAAGATGGCACAACAAGTCAGCGATGGAGTGAGGAAGACCATGCTCCAGCAGGGCTCCGGACCTTGCCCTCAGAGAGGACAAACAATCACTGTGCACTGTACTGGCAGTCTCGCACAACCACCCAAGAAGTTCTGGAGGTAGGAAGTTTTTGATAATCATATGTTTTTCTGAGATATTCCAACATTATTGCCTAAGCGACAGTTCAATAGAAAACTTGTTTAATGTTCATGAATATTGAATATTATCATTTTTACAAATAATTATTTTTAGTAGTAGTAGTAGTAGTGGTAGTAGTAGTACAGGGTCTGACACTTAGTTTTCAGGTTAGGGGCCCGAAAAGGTCTTTTGATAGAAATATGTGGTCAAAAACAGGATTTCTGGTTATAATACATACTATCTTGGACCCCTAGCCTGAAAAATCTAGGGGCCCACAGCAAAATCTAGGGGCATATGCCCCTGGGAATGTCGAACCCTGGTAGTAGTAGTAAAAGTAGTAGTAGTTAGTGATGGGACGATGATCGACTGTAGTCGACAGTCGTCAGCAAGTTAACAGTAACCAATTAATCGGCTGGAGACTTAACACCTAATTGTTAGTCTGTATAATAGCCCATTAAGCCAGCACACATCCTTAATTAAGGTCAAAGGGTTCCTTGTCAGATATCCCACAGAGAAAGTTGCTTGTTTCATGTACTGACCCACTGGCCTGTTTATACCTTCTAAGAGTCAGCAGTGTAATAGGTCTGGGGTGGGTCATGCAAGTAGTGAGTAATTTAAGTATACCAGGAACCTTAGAATAGATAGTAGTCTAAACTTCCTGAGTATACCAAGTAGTATACCTACTGACTGATAAAAACTGGGGTACTGAGCAAACTAGATATTTCAGATTCCTTCTAAATGTAGTTCTAAACATGAGTTGGATGAAATGTGTTCTATGATGTGTCTTTCATTATTTTTCTAAAGACATCTTTTAATGCCTTCATACATATTGCAATAAAAGTATTTTGATTTATTAGAATACTGGTAATTTGTCTCTAAGTTACTAAATAAAACTAAGAAAGAAGACATACAAGTACACCTAACCTGCACAGTTTACATGTAGAATCCCAGCATAAATCAAAAACACTTGAGAAAGTTTGATACCAAGATAGAATAGAATAGAATAGATAATTTGAAATAGTACAATATAATAACAAGTGTAAAAATGCAGAACTTAAGCTTTGACAAGCAAACAGTCTCATGAAAGTGCGATGAACCGATTAATCGGTGATAGTCGGTTGGCCTAGCTGACTGATGATCGGTTAGGAAATTTCAACTGACTCCCACCACTAGTAGTAGTAGTAGTAGTATCATTAACTCTATAGTAATTTTCTCTGAAATAGCATATCATCTAGATTTTTATATGGCAAGTACATGCAAGTTATTTTAAGGAGTACATGTTTATTTCAGCACCAAGGACCCAGGCCAGCAAGCCTTTACCTTTCAAGTAGGAGTTGGGAAGGTCATCGCAGGTATTTATAAGCTTATTTATTTATTCTACTTCAAAACCCTATACCAGCTATATTTGATAGCTTAATCTGTCAAAAAGAGCAAATTACACTTCAGCTATGTCCTAGAAGATGGTTTGTTAGGAAAAATATTTTAAAATATCTGGTTATTACACCCCAAAAGTCAAACTTGAAAAACCATCATAGAAATTGTCGCATAAACCAGAGAAATACATCCCCTTGAACCGCAACGCCATAGGCACAGCATGCTAGCACCTAGGGTATGTGCGCCTCGGGTTACGCGGTGTAGCCTTGGTCACGTGATCTGATCTGTGCAATTAGCATGCAGCATCCTTTCTAGGTCAGATAGTTGCCAAGGAGATGGGAGGCAGCGACATTTGATGATGCATGGACAGTGCCCGATCCCGGTCTACTCATCTCAGCATAAACTCAAATGAACACCTAGTTTTGGGGCAATTTCTTTCAAAAATGACTAAAAATGCATACTTTTTGGGATTTCTTTGTAATTAATATATTTTTTGAGACAGGGAAGTCAGACTTGGCACAAATATACTTCAGGTGGTAGCCCACGGACTATAAGTCCCTGATGCCAGGATGAGCCGTCACTTATTGCATGTTTTCTCTGTTTTTGCTTCAGGCTGGGATGAGGGATGTTTGACGATGCAGCTGGGAGAGAAATCTGTACTAGAGATCAGAGGCGACAAGGGCTATGGCGCGCAGGGCTTCCCAGCATGGGGATATCCTTTTACATACTACTACTACACCAATTAGAGTTAATGAGAAATAGGATCCAAAAATGGCAATCATCAAATTAGTCTTTATGCTGCTGGTGGCTAATTTGGCCGATACAAAATGATTAAAACCATATGGGTATGTGTACTGCGGCGTATGGGTACTCATCTGATAGTACTCAGCAAGAGCTGTTATTTGCAGTTAGGCTATTATAGGTTTTTATTAAAGATAATTTATTTCTTTACTCGTCAGATTCTCTTCATCTAATGTCAGACCCTAAAAGTAAAACACATTGTGTAACAGGCCTTCAGTTCTCCTGTTTTTCTTTGGGGTGATTCAGGCACCCAGTAGATGAGTAAATTATTTTAGAAGATATTCTCATCCTTAAACCATGGTACTTTTATTGCGGCAGTTTCTTTTAGGAAGTCAGTTTGTTTAACCCTTGCAGTGTGGATTTACTTTCCATTTATGATCTCGCAAGACAGATTTAGGATAACTCTTCAAGAGAGCCTGTTCTAGAGTTAATTACTTTAGGTGAGGGGTTCTTGAAGTATTTGAGCCTGTCAGGCGGCCTTGAAGTACCCCTAGTTCAGAATTTGGCCTGCGATGGCTGTATTACTCACCCCTTATATGTAGAAACTTCTTGAATTTTTCCTGAAGCCCTATTAAAACATGAATAACTCTTCCTTAGGACATGTTCTAAAGTAATTTGTAGATATATTTTTCCTTGACTTTGTTCCTCGCAAGACACGTTTAGGATAAACCCCTCATGCAATGCTGCAATCAGAATTCTTTTAATATTTGTACATATATTTTTCCTTGACTTTGTTACGATTACTCCCAACGCTACTCTCCTCTTTGAGATTGAGATGCTGAAGATCCAGTAGGAGTGGTGGATCACACCCATACATTGTGCACGCTAGAAGTCAGAGAAGATTCCTTGGACATGGACACTTGACTGAACCTATACACACCATCTACATTTTCAGGAGATTGAGACTGGATACATTCTTATTAAACCCATTGATACTTAAGTTGAGTTCTAACTTGGGAATTGTCGATGCAAAATATCCCTTTTGGGAAATAGGCTTAAAAATCAAAGGTTATTGCAGAAAGATCCATTCTAAATGATTGTGGATGATTGATTTTCAAGCTTAGATCCGGTTCAGGTTCAGTAATGTTTCCATGACCAAGATCTTATGCACCGAATGCCACCTCCATCTGGCCGCCAGGATGGTCATCTCTAGTTAGCTATTTACCCTCTGTGAGGGTACTCTTTCTTTGATAATGGCTTGAATATTTACAATTTAGAGATTGTAACCTTGCCATAGTCCCTAATTGCTGGAGTATTTGTATAACATCGCTTTCCACAATTCTGCCTTTAACCCATATGCTGCTTGTGGCTAATTTGACCAAAAACAATGTTGCAAAAAACTAAAAAATGGCTGAAACCCTGGCACATGGATACTCATCCGAGAGCACTCAGCAAGAGATTTCCATTGAATACCAACATGACATGGTTTTGATGTTTTTAAAAAATCTTTGCATCCTTGTGCTTTGGATGAAGTTAGCTTCAGCGTTGGAAGGGTTAAGATTAGAGTGCGACTAAAACTACCCTTTATGTTGTTATGTATCTTCAGATTTAAGTTCATAGTTACCGTCTTAATTATCTCAAGGGATGCAGAATACCAAGAATGGCTCAGAGTCAATTATATTGCAAGCCTAGTCCATACATCTTTTGATAGCCATAAAATGACAAGCAATGCTATTAGTTATGTATTACGGTTTTGCTTGAACATCAATCGCTACTGCATAAAAGGCGTTAAAGACCCATCCTCAGTTTAGGGAGTACTTTTGGGTTCAAATTGATACCCTCACTTATACATGTACTTAATGAACTTTGCAAATAAGAATGAAGACTCCATGACAAATCTAACCCTTCAGGAATGATGGTCCAAGAATTTGAGAGGTGGAGATAGAATTTTATTTTCCTGCAACATTCCAATTCATAATTTGCATGAAAAAAAAGAAATGTCATCCTACTTTTTACCTCTTTATCACCATCACTATGGGTTTAAATCAATGATCTGCCAATTCATTCCATTTCATATTGTAATCATGTTGTGTGTGTATCTTAAGATATATGTACACGGGAATAAAATATGAAGTACTCATAATAATTTGTTTCATTTTATACCTGTTCTACATGTGCCCAACAATTTCATCACTAAAAGGGCAACATATGCTAACAATCCTTGTGGTACACATACATTATAACTGGTATTTATTACTGGCATTTAATTTAAACTATTTTTGCACTCCCCATGATAGCGCCAATATACCATTCAAATGACCATCAAATAGATATCCTGCTTTGTATCTCTGTCCTGCTGAGTGCTTGAATGTGCAAATTTAAAGTAGCACAAATACCCTCCAGCAGGGCTGCAAACTAAAGCACTCCAAATTAAAGCTGTATTCAGTATACACATACAGAGAGAGAGAGAGATTATATTGTGTTCTTTTACTGCCATCCTTTAAATTGGTTTAAATGGAACACTTCTATGTTATGTGAATAATAAAGTTCAACAACATTTAATGTATAAATGCAACCATATGAAACATGCAGCATTTCTAAGTAAATGGTTTGATAAATGAAGACAACACAGTAATAATCTGAGCAAGTAAAATTGCTTTATTAATATTTTCAAAAATAGATGACTTCTTCTTTGGGACTTTTAAACATCAGTAAATAATGCTATTTATAACACATTAACAAATTGTATTGGCATTATGATAAGTGCTTCTAAATCAGCACATCAAAGCAAGAAAAAATGTTACAAATCCAAATAAACTTGTATTATATACCAGCATAACTACTCGTTTCTACATCAATTTGACAGCCAAGCACACAAAAAACAATTATGAAAATTATAACGCTAAATCAAAATTCCATATGATTACTTCATTAACTGTATGGCTAAATTCTATCAAGTATAGTTGCATCTAAGATGCGTCATGATTTTCATATACATTTGACTTACACAAAAAATGACAAAATACAATTATGAAAATTCCAATCTTAAATCAAAATTCCTTGTGATAATTTCATAAAGTGTATGGCTTAAATCTAAATATTTCTATCTTCATGATTGCACATTCTATAATGCTAAATCTGTTTTACAATATTTTTCATGACTACATAATCTAGGACTAAATCCTATCAATTTTTCCTACACCTCAGGTGCTTCATGATTCAACATCTGTATAACACTAGAAATAATTCCTGTTCTCAACAGGGTCATTGGCAGGGTTTAGAAACAGGATGGCCAATTGCCAATTATAAAAATTTGGGGTGTCCTATTCTTCAATATAGTCAGATAACAATCATGAACATGTATTGTCTCATTGATGTCATGGAAATTATTTTGAGAGAAAATATTCAAATATTTGCATGAAAGCGAAATTTCTAGATAATGCTCTGTTAGTTCTGATGTGTGAATTTCAGGGGCGTTGGGTGTACAAATAATGCATAGACACCCTACACTCCTACATATCTTCCATGTTTTTGACTCATTTATGGTTGAAATTACCTTATAAGAGGATGGTCTTGATCTTTTAGAAATATACAAGGAATAAATTATGAAATACTTGAAGAATAGTTATGTGTTTGGCTTCCAAGTAACATTTCTCCTTCAAATGTTTAAGAAGATGGTTTTTGAATAGAATATCTCCAACATCATCATTTTAAGGATTTACAGGGTTAAACAAATCATTTCACACTTTGTTGATCCTCCCGATTTCTCATGGTATTAAAGTTGAAGACCCCTGGCGCCATCTGCTGGCTGGCAGATGTAGAAAGATGCAGTGCCATTGTAGCGTGTCTGAAAGAAAATAATAACACATTGCTAGAATGAAAATATTCAGAACATGTACGTATCCACTTTGGCATGTGGTGTGTTTCATGGTAGTTGACATCACTTCTTATATACCTACTTCCTAGTAAAAGGAATATAGGGTTCATAATACAGGAGACCACTTTCATAACACATTGCTGAAATGAGAATATTCGGAACACGTACATATCCACTTTTGTTTTGTGGTATGAAGGTGACATCACTTTTTATACACCTACTTTTTAGTAAATAGAATATAGGGTTTCTAATACGCTTGAGATCACTTTCATGTGTGTTTAACTGCATACCTCTGCTTTGATTAGTAATAAGTAAACAAATATAACTTCTGTAGTTCGTAACTTACAAGGACTACAATTTGCAAATAAAGGTAATGTTTTTATTTAATGATATGTTGTAAAAGCATGATAGGGGTATGAGAATCAGCCCATTAACCCTTCCAGTGCTGAGGCTACTTTCATCCTAAGTGCAAAAACACAAAATTGTTGAAAATCATCCAAACCCTGTCTTGTTGGTATTCATTGGAAAGGTCTTGCTGAGTACTCTCAGATGAGTACCCATTTGCTAGGGTTTCGCTGATTTTTCAAGTTTTTGCATAATTTTGTATTGGAAAAATTAGCCACCAGCAGCATAAGGGTTAAAGTTCATCCCAGGGGAAGAAAAGCCTGTGGTCCACTTTCTTTTATATCATTTGGTACTTATGTGTTCTTATATCTATTTTGAGCTGGTATTGCATATGGGATGTCCCTAATAGAGTCAAATTTCAAAATGTGAGGGAAACTGCAGGTAAAAAATCCAGCAATTAGATGAAAAAGGGTATAACCAATTATGAAAGACAAAAGATTTAAGCAACTGTTCCGTGTTAACGTGAGACATTATGAAAACATCATGTAGCGAGATGAGGCTGTTATAGAAAAAAAGTACAAAGAATCAGTAAAAGATTTAATGGTAATCCCCATCATAACTGTGGCAATATAACATGTGGAGGTATTTTCAATCGAAACTTTAGGATGTCTGAACGTCAACAAATAGGTAATAAAAATGAATTTTTAGAGGCTCGTTAAGGATATGCTAGGGCCCATTGGAAGCACTCTTGAATGTCTGAATGTCAATAAATAGTTTATAGAAATATATTTTTAGACGGTCAAAAAGGATATGCTAGGCCCCAATGGAAGCACTATTGAATAAAGTAACAATTTCAACAAATAGATAATAAAAATGAATTTTAGAGGCGAGAAACGAATATCCTGGGGCCCATTGGAAGCACTTTTGAATAATGTAATGATTATCTATTTTCAAACCTACCCTGATATGTGTAACTGCCTTTTCCACAGCATCGGCTTTGAGTAGGGTAACGGTACAGCCACCAAATCCTCCACCGGTCATCCTCGACCCAAACACCCCGTCCACCTCCATGGCTGCTTCTACCAACTGGTCAAGCTCAGGACAGGATACCTCATAATCATCTCTGAAATACATATAGTGGCATATATTACTAGTTTACATATGTTCAATTGTATACTGGATACCATGTTAATTTTGCCCATATAAGGTAATGTGCTACACAGGCAGCTGCAGTTCAATTTTTTGCGTACGGGTGTCGAATGACAAGCTGTAATGTCAGGGGGTTGTACAGTACTATCATAGGAATCATACGTCTAGGTTACAATGGTGTGCAGTTTAATTAATGCAGACTTCACGCGTACACACAGTATGCAATATAAACACGGAATAAAGTAATTATGAAGGTATCTCACAACAGTTTTGAGTAGAATTAATAGATATGGGACAAGTAGAAGTATTTGGTTAACTATTCAATTGATGCCCATGCTTTCAATATGCATTAACACTGATTACTAGAGGTGACCTGCGTTATCCTGGGCATGTGAGAAAGTTGCCAGAGACTTGGGGTCAGGTGATGGTTTTCTCTGGGTACTCTGGTTTCCTTTACCACTGACCTTTCACTTTCACCTTCCCTCCATAGTCATGACTTAGGCGCAATATTGCCGAAAAAATATCGAAAAATGAAAATTCCAGCATATGTTTGATTATTGAAGGACCCTAATGTAATTTGAATTTCGATTTTTTGTCACTTTTTTGCCAAATTGCTGCTCAGTTGTGTCTAGCCAGTTGTAACTGGTGGAGGAAACTGGAGTACCCAGCGAACACCACCGCCTAACCCCAAGTCACTGGCAACTTTCTCACATGCCCCGTACAGGATTCGAACACGGGCAGTTGCTAGAGACCGCTAGCAGTCAGTGGCAATGCCTTAGACCACCCGGCCATCAGGACAGACCCCTGATGTAGCAAACTTACCTGAGTGAGTTGTGGCTCTCCACCATGAGTTGACCAAACTTGACATAATTAGCATTTTCCAGAGCGAGGGCGGCCTCTTCACATCTCTGGTTCTCTCCTATTACATGCCTGGCTCGATGAAATACCGTCTTCTCAAGCGTACCAGCAAAGCCTTAAAAGTCAAACATACAATATATAAGTGGTTATTTTCTGTCTTCATATCTCTGGTTTTCTCCTATCACATGCCTGGCACGGTGAAATACAGTCTTCTAAAGAGTATTGGCAAAGCCTTAAAAGTCAAACATCAATATATAAATGATTATTTTCCATCCTCTACTATCAAATGTCTGGCGCGGTGTAACACTGTCTTCTCAAGTGTACCAGCAAAGCCTTAAAAGTTAAACATACAATATATAAGAGGTCATTTTCTGTCCTCACATCGCAGCGCTATATTTCATGAAGAAATTATCAGTGACAACATTCATTTTGGAAGTGTAGAATATATTCCGCCAATTTGCTAAAGAGTGGGGATTCAAAGTATCAACATATGCACAGTGGAATGGTTTTGCAGAGAAATCTGTGAAGCTTCTCATGAAGAAAGCAGATATGGACGAACGTGATGTATACATTGCTCTCTTTTACTACTGTAGAATACACATATGACGCGTGTCCCAAATATAGCGAATTGGGGAGATTGGACACCCAAACCCTTATAAATCTCCATCAGGAATCCCAATTCTTTTGTGAGAACTTTCTTAAAATGTCAATCTCAAGCATATAATAGAATTTTTTCATCTTCATACAATTCCAATGACATTGTTTACGGATATTATGTCTTATTTTGATAAATTTATACATGTTTAAGGTTGAAATCTGAGTATATTGTGGTCCCCTTTAAAATTTGGACGCCCCAAATATTTTCAAATGACAAGTTTAGAGATCCAGATTCTAAATCCTGGCTAAGACACTGAAATCTGATATTGGTATTGCAGAGAATACAGCTTCTAAACCCTACCCTTCTCCATCCACTTACCCTCTAACTCTGCAGAGGTTGCCTCTCTCAGACTTTTCTTGCCCATGGCCCTGGCCGCCTCCTCACACTGTTTCCTGCGTGTTGGGTACTCGCTACCGGTCAGCTCGTGACGAACATTAGAGTTGGTGATTAATACGACGACAACAGGATCCTGTAGAGGAACCAACTTGCCTTCCATCGACCTGAGGATAGATAAAATATAGAGTCACACTTGCCTTTTCCACATCTGGAGCAAGCATGGTGATGATATAATCAAAATAGAGCATTATTTTGAGGAATCATTTAGAAAAATCATTAACTATTCCTTTGACTTCTTTCTTATGTAAATTTATGTTTCCTTCAATGATGACATGTAAATTTAAGTTTTTTTGTTTCCTTTATTGATTGCATATTGACAAATTGCTGTTTCAGTTGAATTTAAGAAATCTCATTGAACACTGCTTTGACATCTTTCTTGTGTAAATTTGTTTCCTTTAGTGATGACATGTTTACTTATGACCATATTTTCTCAGCCTCTGATTCAAATCAATCTGAAGTTTATATAATGAAACAGTATCATGGTTATGAAACATTAGATATGTATGACCAGTGTCTTAGCCAGGATTTAGAAACTGGGTACCTAAAATTGGCAGTTGCAAAATTTTGGCGCGTCCAAATTTTTAACGGGGATCACAACATACTCATATTTCAACCATAAACAAGTATTGATTCATCAAAATAAGGCATTATATCATTAAAGTTAAACAATGTCATGAGAATTATAAGGAAATGAAAACATTCTATTGTAAGCTTGAGATTGAGATTTTTAGAAATTCCACACTAAAAAAAATGTGTGTCCTTAGGGGTTCTTTTTAAGGGTTTGGGTGTCCAAAAAGACACCCAGACGCCCTGCTGGCTAAGACCATGTCTATGATGCCAATCTATGCTTACCTGCAATCAATGAGCAGTGCATTGGCAGCCCGCCCCATTGTGGAAATAAACTGGTCCATGATACCACATGGCATACCAGCGAAGTCATGTTCAGCTTTCTGACACGCCAGTGCCTTCTCCTTCTGGTTCCCTGCACTGGATCCCGTTAGTTGCTCCAGGAATGTGTAAGTGGCGACCTCTAGTGAGGCCGAACTGGATAACCCTCCACCCAGCGGCACTGACGACAATATCTCAGCATCGAACGAAGGCACCTTTCCTAAAGAACGGGTATAATAAAATAAAATAAAATAAAATACAATATATATATACACGGACACACACACACATATATATAAATATATATATATATATATATATATATATATATATATATATATATATATATATATATATATATATATATATATATATATATATATATATATATAATTCCAAAAAGATATGCTGCTTATTTTTAAATTTACCATGTCAAAGACAAATGTTATGTCATTCATGGTAAAAGTCATTAAAAGTGGTTCCTCAAGAGATAATAGGGCAATAAAAGCGCTGTCTGTCATAGCATGGTCTTAGCCAGGAGGGTGTCTGGGTGCCTTTTTGGACGCCCAAACCCTTAAAAAGAAAATTTCTAAAAATCTCAATCTCAAGCTTATAATTGAGTTTTTTCATTTCCTTATAATTCCCATGGCATTGTTTAATGACATCATGCCTTATCTGTGGTTGAAATATGAGTAGATCGTGACTCCCCTTAAAAATTTGGAAGCCCCAAGATTTTACAACTGCTAATTTTAGGCACCCAGTTTCAAAATCCTGGCTAACACACTGTATCATAGTCCTGACAAATACTCATATCAACTTAAGAAAAAATTCTTGTCTGCTCCAAATGGGAAGTAAATGGTTAAGTAAAATGAATATTGGCGTACGGAAACTCATGCAGAATAACAATTTTGCTTAAATATTTTCTAATATTAAACGTTACAGTAAACAGCATGAATTCTACCCTGTTACTCTTACCGTGGAAGTTTGCTAAGGCACCCTTTACATAGTTGAGCCAGGCTGGTTTTCCAGGCTGAAGAGGCTTATCAGCAGCTGGAGCTGGGAACTCCACATATCTAGGTTCATCTGCGTTCTGAGCGTCGGTTATGATGCGGCAGATGCCAGTGTCTGTCTTGGTCCCCACAATCACAGTCACCATTGGAAGTGCCTAAAAATGGAATAGATTCTAAATGTGGAGTCATGTACATAATATATAGATATATACTAGATAATCTTTATTTCAAGTTGGTAATAATTTTTACACAGTAAACATCAGCTGCCAGGGCTCTTGGCTGACTACAAAAATAACAATTTAAAATATAACATACAGGGTGTAACAGCAATATAAATGATAAGTAGAGGGGAAGAAAGATGGCACATATTAATTGGCAATAAGTAATATCTTGTCTTTCAGAACATATGTTTATGATTTTGGAGTAAAATAGCAGATACTCCTGCTCTTTTTCTGGTATTACTTATAGCAGCAGAGAGATCAGGTATGTTACTTACAGACCAGGCTGAGATTAGGTTTTTGAACTCTTTTAGTGATGTTGTTTGTCTCAAGTTGTTAGGTAGTGAGTTCCATACTCTAGGTCCAGTATATCTAATCAGGGACTTAGCCAGGATTCGTCCTGCCTGTCTTTTGGACAGGTAGTTTACTAAAAAAACTCCTGTTTGGACAGGCAAAAATTTCTATGAGTGGCCACTGCCACTGATATCTCTCTATCAATCAGAAGTGGCAGTGGAAATCACTTCCTGCCACTGATATCTCTCAACCAATCAAAAGGGGTGCTTAAAATGTGCCCTGCCCTGATAATGTCAGCCTCCATGCCCAGACTCAGGCCTGTTTTTAATCACTTTCATTAGCCATATCTGAGGAGTGCTGAGCTGAGAGTAGTAGACAGGGAGTGGGCACTGGTCATGCATCATCAAATTTCGCTGCCTCTCACTATCTGACCATCCCCCAGCCAGCCAGTCTCTCTGCTGCATGCTTACTGCACAGATCACGTGACCAATACAACCCCAGGCTACAGCGCGTAACCAGAGGCGCAGATGCCGTAGAGGCTAGCATGCAGGACCTATTGGGTTATGTATTTCTCTGGTGCTGAGGAGGACAGACTTGTGGGTAGTCTTATTTGAAAGTTGACACGTATAGGCACATTTTGAACCTAAATCATCATGATGGTGCATTTGCCCTTTACGCTCAAAAAAATTGCCGCAGGAAGTGCCAGTGGGTTTTCAAAACACTGGATGAAAGGGGTTAAAGTGGAATACCTACCATTGGGAAAACAAAGCCTTCATTGTAATCAGTGTGTTCACCGATGAGATTTACACGACCAGGGGCGCAAGCCGCTACTGTAGGAGCACATTTAAAGCGAGATTGAAAGGCAGCTGAAGCCCTAGCAAGCAAAACATCCGCACTATCAAACTGTGACACGCCTCCATCCGCCATGTTTTTCGTCTACGATTGTCGTAATTGTAGCAGACGTCTTTTTCGGTTGATCGATATATTTACCATAAAAATTACTACCAAACACCTCAATCATATAGAAATGTATGATATAAAATATTTTAGTCATAAGAAAGTATTTCATTGTTTTTAACAGTGCTTTAAGCAGTTATTTATGAACGAGTATGTCGTAAAAGCAAAATACGTACACTTTATGGCACATGCAGCTGTAAACAGACATGGAAGAGAATACCAGAAATTGGTCCTTGGTGTATTGAGCTGGATATTTTTATTTCAAGATGACCGTGTCCGACCCCTTGCTGAAGAAGCTGAAAGGTAAGATATAAGTCATTGCTTAGGGAAGCAGCTGAATCGTTGTCTGTTTGGGAATACGTTTTTATACATGTTTCAATGCATCATATGACAGACAAATCAATTTATTGATTGCACTACTTGCAGTTTACACACAGCCTACATTCAGTTCAGTAGCAATAACATAAGATCAGTGAATACAGCTCAACATTGTGATGGAATAAGTGACGGGCAAAAAAGTTGATGTATGTGAGACGGGCTTTCCTAACCACTAAACGGGGGTTAGGGGAGTTGGGCGCCACCCCTAGGAGGCTTAAGGTCGGGGACACAACAGTTAGAGACCTGGGGAAGGGGACCACTCGGTAGCTCCCCTGTATTTTGTTGGTGATGCAGCATAGGCGATTCTCCCAATTGCATGGTTTAGAGTGTCACTAAATTTTGGATAATACACGGCAGATATACAAAACTACAAGTGAAACTTGTGGGTAAAAATGTAGCCTGAGCCTTTAATAAGTGACCCCTGAAATTGGGATTCAAGCAGTAGCCTAGTGGCAGTGTGTTGGACAGGCAACGAAAGGGCTGTGGGTCGTAGTGTTGGGCCGATCATCGATTATAATCAATGATTGATCAGTCGCCTCTTTTTGACTGATTTATCGATTACGAAACTGGCAATCAATAATAATTGGAAAGGTGACACAGCGACGAAAAATTAAACTAAATGACTGGCAAGTTGTCAGCTTTCTTATTATTCAAGTCCTGGAGCACAGTAATTTTTAGTGGATGCTGTGCAGTGATCAGTTTATATATTGTCACCAGGTGACACTAGGGCTGGGCTGGATAAGCATGACATCGAGTGATCGGCAAAGTCGTAAGATCGATGTTCAACATGAGAGGACATCGATTGCCGAACTTGATAAGGCCCCCCCCCCTACCTCCATTGTTTTCCCTACCCCCAAAATACAAAAGAGCCTACCCTATTCTTTAAAAAGACCGCGGCGCTGAGCCGGCCACAGCCGGCCGCCATTGAAACTGCACTATCGCGCGCGGTAGTACTTGGAAAAGTGTGGAGAGGGCCACGCAATGTATTTTACATGGTGATGGTCCGGCCCCCACCACACTTTTCCAAGCACTTCCGCACGCGACATGAATCGAATCGAGAAAAATTAGGCAATTAATCGGATCGCAAAAAAATGGCTGATGAGCACAGCCCTAGGTGACACTACCATATATCAGCCTTTCTAGCAATTAAACAGACCTAGATCAATCAGTAGATGCAGGGTCTTAGCCAGGATTTTGAAATTGCCTGTCCAAAACAGCAATTTCAAAATTTCTGCCAGTCCAGATTTAGCTACTTATCTACTTCATATCCTTATACCAGCTACAAGTAATTGCCTAGTCAAATAGGGCAATTTACACTTCAGCTATATCCTAGAAGATGGTTTGTTCGAAAAATGTTTGGTTATTATACACAGAAAGTCAAATTTAAAAAATCATCATAGAAAGTTTTGCCTGTCCAAACAGGAGGTTTAAAGGAAACTACCTGTCCAAATGACAGGTCGGACGGGTCCTGGCCAAGTCCCTGAGTAGGGGTTAACCATTTTAGTAGCCTGCCTTCCAAGCCATATTTAGACTTCATCCTTTGTGGATAGATGGAACTGTAGTATGCTAGTGAGGGTAGTTGTAAATAGTGCTGGTGTAACCCCCTTGTGTGGCAGTTGCATGAATTAAATGGCTAACAGTTGAACACAACTTATATAAGGTACCTACCCAATAATGCCTAGTAGCTAGGCTAGGGTTAACCTCACCCCCATCATTTTAAAATGTCTATCTCTGCGGGAGTTGAGGAAGGTTAAAGAAAGCAAGATCCTAAATATTAACTCTGAGCGGCAGTGAATAAATATTTTAAAGCAAGCTCCTTACTACCACTGCTAGTGAGTGGCAGGAGTACCTTAACTAAGTATCCCTTTGTGAGTTAAACCTTAATGCTGCTAGTGGCTAATTTGGCCAATACAAAATTATAGGCAAAAAAACCTGAAAAATGACTGTAACCCTGGCACCTTATATAGGCAGCGGGCGGGCTAGGTTATCATCTGACAGGACGAGTGAGAGCTATCCTACAACATGATAGCGATTCTAAAAGATGGTTTTCAAAAATCTTTGCATCCTTGTGAGCATTTGGATGAAAGTAGCCTCAGCCTCAGAAGGGTTAAAATGCTGTTAACCTGAATGCTGAATGCATAATGAAGAAAGTGAAATGGCAAAGAAGCTTGCTACTGAAGCAAATGTTTTATATTATTCAAACTAACATATTTGATATATTTTCTGGAATTGTAGTTCTGGTAAAAAAATGCTAAAGACAACAACCAATTTAATATAAAAACACATTTAATTAGCAACAGTATGTGTTAAAACATGTATGCCATGCCATTACAATAACCGGTATATATATATTTCATTTATTGGAAAAAAATATCTCTAATGACTAAGTTCGGGGTCTTAGCCAGCAGGGCGTCTGGGTGTCTTTTTGGACACCCAAACCCTTAAAAAGCACCCCTCAGGACACCCAAAACATTTTGTGAACAATTTCTTAAACTGTCAATCTCAAGCATATAATTGAATTTTTTCATCTCCATATAATTTCCATGACATTGTACATATAAGGATATCATGCCTTATTTTCTATAAATTTACATAATTATTTTTATGGTTGAAATATGAGTATATTGTGGTCCCCCTTAGAATTTTGGACGCCCCAACATTTTACAATTGCCAATTTTAGGCACCCAGTTTCCAAATCCTGGCTAAGACCCTGACTAACTTAATATGGAAATAGACATTTATGTGTCCAAGGGTTGATTTAGATTGATTAAGTGGGTCATGGGACATGGGGGTACACGCCTAGAGTAATTATAGTGTAAATACCTGCATCTAGCATGTAGCCTGACACAGAATGACCCATTTACATCCTATTAAAGCTTAACCCCTATGCTTGTGGTAGCTAATTTAGCACATAATGCAAAAAGCATGAAAAATAACTGAAACCCTGGCACATGGGTACTCATACATAGGTAAACATTGACGGGCCCGTTATTTTGACGGGCCTGTAACGGGCCCGTTATGGGCTCAGAACCCGTTAAGACGGGCCAGTAACGGGTCCGTTATAACGGGTCAGTAACGGGCTTGTTATAACGGGCCCGTTATAGGTTTTCAAGCCGTAACGGGCCCGTTATAACGGGTTTACAGAGACATCTGGTGGCCATATTTTACAACATATTTTACAATATTTTTTTCATAAAAAGCAAAATATTTTCAAAATTCTTTTTGACTGTAACATGTTCGTGTTCGGCGTTCATTTACACTACAGAAGTCTGTAGTGTAAATGAACGCTGCTGCCACCGTCGCCTTCTATAATTAGCTTCCTATTACTTGTGACGTCATCAAAACTGTAAAATCGCTAATTTCACTGATTTAAAGAAGGTTATTTAATTTCCTAAAAGTGTATTCTTAGTACAATTGGTCCATTGAATGTATCCATGCTGTTTGACCAAAACAGAGTGGACGCTATCTGAATTGCATACATAACTGGAAGAACCAAGTTTTCTCTAATGAAACAATCCAAGCATTCCACTAAGGCATTCGACGTCTTTGAAGCTGCCTATTGGCGGGTTCCGGAACCTCGCGTCTAGTAAGGCATTATGAGGTAGGATTGAATGGGTATGTGTAGACAGGTCACATGGTATAAATCCTGTGGAAGACATTTGGATCCTTTTTTTTTTTTGAAATGTAGATATATTGATGGATCGAAAACGGGCCCGTAACAGGCCCGTGTCCAAACAGGCCCGTAACGGGGCCGTACGGGCCCGTCAACTTTTACCTGTGTATGAGACTTACTCAGCAAGAGCTTTCCAATTAATACCAACATGACAGGGTTTGGATGGTTTTTAATAATCTTTTCGTCCTTGTGCCTCAGTGCCTCAGCATTGGAAGGGTTAAAATGAAATGATTTGGAATGAAAGTAATATTTTGCCGATTCCTTTTCCAGTCCTCAATTAAAGCATTTATAAGGACATGCTCTTTAAATACCTGTTTATAAATGCCCAAATTATCCAGGTGAATGGAAATCTACGACAGAAATCTAATTCTTGCCAGGCTTGTGAAGAAAACAACAAAAAATTATGTCAACTGCTCAACATGGCAGTGTGATCTCATTGAGTGAAAAACTACATATTCATTAGCTTGAGTCCAAGTAAGTTAGACTACTCAACATGAGTATTTACAAAGTCAATATGCCCTTTTTAACTCATAGCTTTTTAACCTGTTAACTCTCAGAATGGCCAAAACAGGTCTGACAATTTAGATAATATTTTTCTAACTAATGATTTTTTTGGAAACTATTTGAAGGAGAAATGTGAATCAGAGGCCAAACAATATTTCTTGTTCAAATATTTTACGACTTTCTGCTTTATTTCCAAGTTATTTTCAAAAGTATAAAAGCAGCAGACAATATTTTTTAGAGGAGCTCTGAGTGTGAATGGGTTAAGAAAAAAAGTAATCTACTCATTATCTGTTAGAGAGTTTATTAGCCACAGATTGCTCACTCAATCACTCATTTCTGGCCTATTTAACTTAGCCTCATTGGCAGACCTGTAATCTAGAATAAGAATCAATATTCCCACAATCCTTTCACATACCGCTGTGGGAGTATGAAGCCAGTTAATTAACCAGTATCATGTCTGGTGTATTAAGCTCAGTCGTTCAGTAAGAGGCATTTGACGATATAGAATTAGGACAGCCTAATTTCCAGAATGTCAGATGAAAGTACTTTTAAAAGCCTTCCAATGCTGAGGCTATATTTTCGCACATGTATAGCACAAGGATGTAAATATTTTGATAGCCATCTAAACCAAGTCATATTGGTATTCATTGGATATCTCTCGCTGATTAATTACTCTCAGATGAGTACCCGTATGCCAGGGTTTCAGTTATTCTTCATAACAAATTTTATAACAAATGTGTATCGTTTGAACATGATTGCTTTCTAAATTAGACTATCTATGGCATATAAGCAATAGCTACGATGAACATTTTTTCATCCTGCAACACTTTGTTCAAAACGTGTGCGGGTTTATGTAATATTCAATATAAGATAAAAAGACAGGGTGACACTGATATGTGATCATTACATTTATCAGATAGCCCATCGCAGCATATTGTCTGATTGTCACATACAGGTATCCTATGCAGGTATGCGATGCATGCAATGTTAGCTAACAGTTCCCCTGTGGTGTAGTTATTGCTTGGCTATATCAGAGAAATACATCCCCTTGATCCGCAACCCCATAGGCACAGCATGCTAGTATCTAGGTGATGTGCGCCTCGGGTTACGCGGTGTTGCCTGGGGAAGAATTGGTCATGTGATTTTTTTCAGCAGGCAGCAGGCAGCCAATCCTGCGGTACACAGGTTATCTATGACTCATATAGTCGGGAGGCAGCGAAATTTGATGACGCATGCACAGTGCCCACTCCCTGTCTACTACTCCCAGGCTATATATATATATATATATTAAAGCTCCAGGAGTCCAGCGCTTAGCCAAATAGGTATGATAACCAAAGTCCATTTCACATATACTTTGGCAGCGGGAATGGGTTAATATAGCAGATATATGATGCTAGAATAAGTGTATGATATATACCAGGGATTGTTGACATTTGGATCCTGTGTCTGCTCTAAATAGATCACGAAAGAGCGTTTTGTATGTGGAACCAATAATGTCAGTATTGTGAGCTGGCCACAGCTGCTGTGTGTATTAGTTTTATGTGCCTGTGCTTTTAGAGAAATGTCCCACAAGACTAAAAGCACATCAGACTATTGCAAAATGATGTTCACTCTAGCCATTGCATAATTATGTTTATTTAATTTACCATTGGCATGTTCTTCTGAATTCCTTTCATGACAGGAAATGGTCATAAAGAACATTTGAAAGTCACTATAAATACAACTTTCGAACCTCAGAAGCATGCTTTAACTCCTATGTTAAACTGCAAGCCGGTGTATCATATACTTTCTTATCTATATATCCCACTTCTGTGTAGTCATTTCCATTAAAACTGCTTTTATACTCAGTTTTCTTCTATGAGGAGAAATCTGTTAGGAAGTCTCTTTTTGTGTAACAACCCCTCTGATGACTTAATTGATTTGACCCAGATAGATAAACCACTGCCTAGAGCATTGAGGGGGGCTACTAAGCAGTAAACACAGCCACCGCACAGTGTAGCACCGTAGCCGCCACTCCACATCCTGGGTCCTCCCTACGGTACTCTATGTGCATATTTCCTGTACATAATGTATACCCATAAAAGCATACAGTGGCCAAAACTAACCTGAGAAGTTTGCTGGAATCTTTTGAAATGAAAGCATACAAGTTTGGAAATATTTGAAGGAGAAATTTTTAATCGGAACACCACCAACAACTCTTGTTCAAATATTCTGTTAAATAATTCTGAAACTTTAAGTTATTGTCAAAACAACAATAATAGATCCAGAAAAAATTGATAAGATAAGACACTTCATTCTGTTACTAAATTAGATTTATCACAATCCACTCTTTACTTAGTATTTAGTAATCAAACATGACCAACATAAAAATTGACAAATCTAGGCAAATCTAGTCAAATATAATTTAATTTGCACTACCGATTGGAAGGAAATTTTATTTGTATATTTGTAAATTTCACTTGTATCTGCACAGGAATCTGATTTTGCTACTTGAAAACTGCTCATATGAAAATACAATTTAATTGCTGATGTAAGCTAAAATCAATTTTATTTAAGGAAACTGTTAAATATTGTAATATAGGAAATTAGTATGAAATGATATGATAAGGTATTTTTTGGAAATGATCATCAAACTTTATCAAAAACTCACTTAATATAAACTATCGAATGACTTTCAGTTTAAGAGTATAGGACTGGTCCACACCTAGTGTGAAATATTGACATGTCGTCATAATAGTGTTAATAACTTGAATACTAATTACAAAGCTATTAAAGGGTATATGGACCACACCTAGTGTAAATAGGTGACACTTGATTGCAATGATGTAAATAGCTGAGTAGTGAGTACTGATTACAAAAACTAACGGGCCCATCCTTGAACTAGGAGTTGCCATATTTAATTAGCATTATCCTTGCGTCATTAGCACGTCTGATCCCTATTGTACCCTAGTCCTGTGTTGTAATTGCAATGTACCTTATTAAATATGATGTTAAATAAGGTCATGTAGATAGGTAGTCAACAGTTAAGAAAATAGAGTATAGAAGGTAAAGGCTAGGTGGTTAGGTAAGGATCCTGTGGGCTGTAAGCCATCTAGGAAAATTCCTACTCTATGTATTGCCTGTTATTGAGTTATATTCCCAACTTGGATTGGATAATAAACCAAATCCGTACACCACCAACAAGAAATATAGACTCATTATTATTTAAACCTGTAACACCTCCCAACACAAGTATTACAATATTACGTATATACTTCATTCACTAAATTACCTTTTATTGGCTTACTAAGTTACTATGTATTTTTATATTTATTTATTGCACCTAATACTTCTACAACTCATAGACATTAATTTGTAAATATTGCCCACACCTAGCTACGTACCACACCCCCAATTCCCAAAATCTGCAATTGCTATCCTCAGGCCATTCATTACAATGCATTGCAATCAGATGATTTGTTATGAAAAGATAAGATTATTAGTAAAAAAAGTATTCTGTATTGTATGGCATGTTATAAAGACTTATTGTTTTAAATTGTATGACATATTTCAATGTATTTATGATTTACTTGGTCCATTATAAGCCTTTATGGCTGGCCAGATTTTTACCCTGTATTTATATGTAACGTTTGTTTTAATCTGGATTGGACAATAAGCTATTTATCAACAACAGTAAAAAAAAGTAATAATTGAAAATTCTATTTGGAAATCTTTGCCTCTCTAAACAGGAGTTTTCCAGGATAATGTGTGTCCAAAAGACAGGCTGGATTAATTGGTTGTGGCTAAGTCCCTGGCACTGCATGATCTACATACTAGTCGACCAGGACTTGATGGTTTTCCCTGTCACAGAGACTGAGGTACAAGCTGCCAGCTTCTGTAAAAGGCCCCCAAGGAGAATGCCATAGCTATTAATCATGTAGTATGGCAAAAAAATCAATATGTGGAAGGTTGAGAGCTGTTATATAGACATTAACCCATTAATGCTCACAGCGGCCAAAAGCAGCCTCACAATTTTAATGATAATTTGCAGGCAAAAGCAAAGTCAGGAAAATATTTGATTGGGAAATGTCAATCAGAACATTACCGACAACTCTCCTTCAAATATTTTGTAAAATTAGGCTTAATTCTAAAGTTATTGCCAAAAGTATCATTGATCCAGACAATTATTTCTAGAGGAGCTCTTAAGCATTAATGGGTTAATCATTGAGAGCAAAGGGGATTGAGTCGTTTATGGGTCTGGTAAATGGATATGTGTGGATTCAGTTGCAGATTATACAGAGGGGATTCATGAAGGTGTTTGACAAACTTGGGCCTTCACAATTGAAATTGTTGATTTTTTTGCTTATCAGTTGAAGGTACAGGTTAGACAAAAAGCATTTACAATTGAAAATGTTGATTTTCTTGTTAAGAATTGTCTTTAACCCTTTCAGTGCTGAGGCTATACTTTCGTCCAAAGCACATGGATGCAAAGATTTTTGAAAACCATCTTAACCCTGTCATGTTAGTATTCATTAGTAGCGCTCGCTGAGTACTCTCAGATGAGTACCCATATGCCAGGGTTTCAGTCATTTTTCAGGTGTTTTGCATAATTTTGTATAAATTACCAAATTAGCCACCAGCAACATAAGGGTTAATCTAGCTAGGTCCCTGGCCCTAGTCTACTAGTCCACCGGAGCTTGATGGTTTTCTCAGGGACTTAAGGTACATCCTGCCAGAAGTGCGCCAGTCTCTGTATAAGTTCCCTAAGGAGATTGCAATAGCTATTAATCTTGTAGAAATATGGGCAACAGGCCTCAACGCTAACTCAAAATATTATTGGCCCTGGCTGTAGGACCAATAACACCTAGAATCCACTGGTCCAGGGCTCAACACTAAGAAAAAAACTTCATAAGCCCAGCAGGGCTAGTTACCGAAACTTTTACTAGCCCTGAAATATTTTTGCTAGCCCTGATATTAATGACAACTCTTTTGAAATAGTGACCTCTGTTGATATCATAGCCTCTGTTGATAACATGAAAAGAATACAGTGTATTGTGGTAAATTGAGTTAAATTATCATCCAGGTATGCACAGCCAAAGATGGGCTTCATAATTTTTAAGCGCTGATATTCTAATTCTATCTAGCCCCTCAGGTCTACTCACAGGTAGAAATATGAACAACAGGCCTCAACGCTAACTCAAAATATTACTGGCCCTGGCTGTAGGACCGGTGAATAACAACTAGAATGTACTGGTCCTGCAAAAATTGTACTGGTCCTAGAATTTTTTTCTTTGATATTATAGCAAGATAAAACATTCCATAAAATTTACCGACAGCATTTATTTTTTATATATATTATCTTAATTTATTTCAAGAACATGTGGGAATATCCTTGAGGGGAGGCTTGTTAACAAGAATGTCCCCAAATGAAAAACAAAAACATTTTAATACACAAACCACAATAGCAAGGTACAGTCATCAAATGGAGTTGCGTAATGGGGGTACCCAAAAGATACAAAGGTAAAAACAAACTACTATGTAATAGGTAATGGAATAGCAATACAAATACAATTTTCTCAGGATTTATAGAATAGGAGAATCTCTAAAAGTGAAAATGCTATTCATTCATTATATTTTAGGTGTGATGTTGTTGGGTTTCAATCTTCATCCATTTTAACAGGATGTACAAATTTATTGCAATTGAATATGAACGATCAATTAGCCATGGGTTGCAGTTCAGAAAACATTACCTGTTAAGATGAAAGAAGTTGCATTTAATGTCTAGTATGTCTATGATATATTGATTGCAATTAAGGGAATTACTTGCTTATCCATCTCAAACAGGATGCGGAATCTGAAATGCAAGTAAGGGGCACAATCTATTGCAATTACTTGCAGCAAGTTGCTCACATCTTTTGTTTGGTGATACACTTATTATGAAGGTCATAGTAATTATCATTTACACCCAGTGTCTAGATAATAGGATTGACATCGGACTGTTTAAGGTGATGAATACCATTGCAAGCTTGTTAAAAGCCCCATCCCGAAACACACCTCACAGCGTTAGTTGTTGTTGATAAATTGTTTATTGTCCAATCTAGATAATGACATTCATTACATGCAATACTCAAGTGCTAAAAATCCAGCCAGCCTCAAAGGTTTATAATGGACCGCATACAATCATAAATATATTTATAAATATTATCAGATAAATATTCATCATATAGAAAGACATATACAATGTACAATATATTATCTAATGAATCATAAACATCTTACAGTGAGTCGTGTATATAGGAGTCACTTCTTTTCCACACATTTTTCTAATACCCATCTAAAATCACGCCAGCCAAGTTTATGTCGAATAGGTAAACATGGCTAATATGGTTTAATAATAATCAGTTGCAGGTTAACATTTGTGACCTCCTGTTGTACATCCTATTGAGACAAAATGATGCAGTTTTTAAAAAATTCCCTGAAAGAAAGATAACCCTAAGTTGATCCAAATTAGTGAGTACTATAAAATTAGGATATTGCAAATTGGCTAATTGAAATATGGGGTTTCTCAAATCGTCACAAAAGGACACATTAGAATAAAATGTACATCATCTTCCACCTCCATATTTTGGCACAATATACAGAAACTATTTTCCCTTAGTGATAAATGGCGTTCATACTTCAGAGAAGGATCTCCAGTGCTTAAATTGCCTTTTATGTTAACCCATTAATGCTCACTGCAGCCAAAACAGGCCTCATAATGTTGATCAAAAAAATTCTAATAAAAGTATTTTTTTGAAAATTTTTGAAGGAGAAATGTTAATCAGAAGCCAAGCAACAACTCTCCTTCAAATATTTCGTGAACGTTTGCTTTACTACCAAGTTATTGTCAAAAGTATGAGAGTAGCAGACGATACTTTCTGGAGGAACTCTAAGTGTGAATGGGTTAATTGCAAACGTATCCCCTTCATTGCAATCCCTTTCCAAGCAACCGTTGATTGCAGTATTCTGGTATTGCAATAAATGGGGTGAAAAACACCACCTTCCCACATCATCTAATTTGCGTTATGAGTTAATGGTTCTGAATCGCTATGCAATCAGCTGATCTGGGGGACACCATGTAAGATACCTGGCCTTATAAAGGTGGCACCTGCCATGCACAAGTCATTCACAAGCTCTTCCTCTGAGCTAAAAGCATACAAGCTAAGTCTTTCCATAGACTTGGCTTGAAAATGTCTGACTATATCTGTATAGCATGCAGCTCTCAAATCCTGGAGCGGTATGACGGCTTAATATGTGAGGAGTGCAATAGATGGCAGCACCTGAGATGTGGGACAGGCATTTCCCAGTCTTTCTACTGGAAGGTGACCAAGCACCTAGGTGTGTTTGAATGGTACTGTTCAGAATGCTCATCATCAACAATGACCAGAGCTGAACATATCTGCATTACATGCAGTTCTAAGATACAGCAGCTTCATACAGCTTTAAGGTGCGGAGAATGCAATAGGTGGCAGCACCTGACATGTGGGACGGGCATATCCCAGGCTTTCTACTGGAAGGTGGTTAGATGCCTAGGCGTGTTTGAGTGGTCCTGTTCAGCATGCTCTACATCAACACAGTCAGAAGGCAATGAGATTTCACAGATCTCCCCACAACCCAAGAGGAGATGCTCCCGTTTAGATGGTGATGGTCATCCCATAATTCCTGCTTCTTCCAGCCATCATGCAGCTCCAGATATCAACCTGTCTGCAGCTCCTGTTCCCTGCAGTCAGTTTGCTGCCTCCGTTCCTAGCCAGACTGCTACTCCAGTTTCCAACCGGCCCACAGCCCCAGTTCCTAGCCAGACTGCCACTCCTGTTTCCAGCCGGCCTGCAGCCCCATGCAGTTTTCAACCGTTCCACAGCTCCAGTTCCTAGCCAGACTGCTACTCCAGTTTCCAGCCATCCTGCAGCTCCAGTTTCCAACCGTTCCACAGCTCCTTTCTCCGACCGTTCCGGAGATCCAGTTTTCAACCGTTCCGGAGGTCCAGTTTCCAACCGTTCCACAGGTCAAGGTTCCAGCCAGACTGCTACTCCAGTTCCTAACTGGCCTGCAGCTCCAGTTTCCAGTCCGTCTGCAGCTCCAATTCCTGCCCGTCAAAGCTCAGACTTTCCAGTTCTTCAGGGGCATCATCATCCAACGCCTGTTCTTCAACCAGAGTCACCTGCGTTAGGTCCCTCTACTTCTAGTCAAGAGCCTATATGGTCTCTGGTTCAAGCTCAGACTTGAGCTCGACTGACAGCAATCGTTCAGACTCTGTCACCTATGAAATCCTCGAGGAGGGCTCCGCACAAGGAAATCCATTGCTGGTGAGCAGCGATGGTTATGAGTTTGGCCTGTCACGGGCCAACAACAGATGGGTGTGCACCAAGACTACTTGCCGGGCTTCTTTGATGCAGAGAGGGGAGAGTTTTCTACAGGGAAGGCACGATCACAACCACGAGCCCCAGCCGGGTATCGTTATAAGACGTAAAGTGATCGCAAAAGCGAAAGAAAGGGCAGTAACTAAAATCGAAGAGTCTGCTGAGTCTCTAGCTAGAGAAATACTTGCAACAGTTCCTAATGATACGCCTAATATACCAAATTTACGCAATCTTACGCAAATTATTACGACCAAGCGTAAGAGCTTCAAATTCTCACAAGTTCAAGCTAGGCAGCAATTGCAATGAATAAATGCCAAAATGTTCACAATAAGATGCCAAAATATTATATGCGCAATGATTACATTGATTAGAAGGTGAAAAAGTACTATGATTACTAATCATTGATTAATGATAAAATGATAACTATGATCATATGAGATTTAGCGTGTACAATGACCAAACGAAAATTGATAGATCATAGATGGTGAATCAAAGCTTTGCTAGAGTACAAAATATGAGATACATAAAACATAGATGTACATTTATGAATTAACAAATTCTGTTGCTATGTACTATGTAACTACAGGATTTATTTGACTGCATATGTTAGAATGACTTCATTTAACTCTTTCAATGCTGAGGATATACTTTCATCCAAAGCACAAGAACGCAAAGATTTTTGAAAACCATCTAAACCCTGTCAAGTTGGTACTCATTGTGCTTTTAAAGCCTAATAGATGTCATCAATATTGTCAGTCTGTTTTGACCACTGTGAGCATTAATAGGTTATGATGTGGTGCAGGTTAAGATAAACTACAATTGTACTATAACCTTTTAGTTTCATTGCATAGTATATCATCCTTTTTGGGATGGTATAAGTATAACTTTGGACTTAATTAAGTAACTAGTAAGTTTGACAGAAATATACTCCAATCATCTAATTTGGTTATAGTGGTGCTAACATGTGGTATCTTATAAGATTACATGGTGTATAAATCACAAGGTGCTTTATGAATAATCATTCGAATTGTATACTGTAAAACCCATTATTATCGCGCTCCTTTTAATTTCACGCATTTCGCGCTAGGTGATGATAACGCGTATATTACTGGCGCTGATATACGTTCAAAATAGCATAACAATGCCCCATCTAGTGGTGATACGGTTGATGCGTGTAATTAAATGGCCGGGCTCAGATTCAGACGGCAGTTGCGTGAATAAAAAGGGGCGTGGTTATAAAGGGTTTTACAGTATATGACAAGGTGCTTTATGAATAAATCATTTGAATTCTAACTATTTTCCAGTTGTTATTTCTCCCTTGCCTCAATTGTGTTATGCAAAATAGTAATAATAATAATAATAATAATAATCATCTTTATTTCACGAGGGTAACACAGTCAAATACAAGATTTAATTTTCGCTGTGGCCCTCAGATTTAAGGATTATACATTCAATTCTTCAGGCCACAGAGTTGAAAATTGTTCTTCAAGGTATAGTTTCTTGAATGATGAGAGAGATTGAATGTTTAAATAGCTCGATTTTGATCGGTGGAGGAACCAAATTATGAGATGTATTTGATCTTGTAAGGTGACCATGTTGATCTGAGCAGAACTGAAACATATTTTTCAGGTATATTGGACTCTGTCCATTGACAGTGAAACATAGTGAAACATGGACAACCCCTAAATTATTAAGACATCTTCAATAATCCAGTACATATAGTGGTGCCTCTAAGATATGATGTGAACTATAATACCAGAGTTGTAAATGACTGCTGTGATTGTCCTAGATTCAGTCTATCTGTCTCTTTTGTCTGAAATGCCCCCCTTGAAGCCTGGCCACATTATCTGTAGGACAGCCTGCATTGAATGGGCACTGTCACATCAGGAAAGGACACCCCAAGTCAGATGGGAGAAGAGGAGGAAATGGCACATCTGGAGCATCTCCCCTCTTCAAAGCTTCTGTCTCCAGGCCCACAGACATCTTCTGTTGAACTTGTTCTATTTAACCCTTCCAATGCGGAGGCTACTTTCGTCCAAAGCACAAGGACACACAGATATCTAAAAAACCATCTAAACCCTGTCATGTTGGTACTCATTAGATAGCTCTCATGGAGTACTCTCAGATGGGTATCCATTTGCCAGGGTTTCGGTCATTTTTATGTTTTTTGCATCATTTCGTATTGGTCAAATTAGCAACCAGCAGCAAAAGGGTTAATCCATGCTATTTCTTTATTCTTATCTCTAACATGACACTTGAATAGTTAATCACATATATGATGATAAAAAGGTGTTATTTGAGGGGAGTTTTGGATTGCGCCTTTGTTTCAATTATATTTTCAGTGCAAACACACACTGGCTCTGACAATAACCAGAAAATTCTACAGGCCTGGTAGGGCTAGTAGCACCTGGAATCTACTAGCCCTTCTCCAACCTGTCCTGGCTCTACCTGAAAATCTAAATAACTATCAAAACTTAACCCCTTTTATTATCTTTAGAAATATGCAAGAAAATATGCTATTAATTTGGATTTTTCTATACGCACCAATGTGTCCTGGCCCTACCTGAAAATCTAAATAACTATCAGAACTTAACCCCTTTTATTATCTTTAGAAATATGCAAGAAAATATGCTATTAATTTGGATTTTTCTATAAGCACCAACGTGTCCTGGCACTACCTGAAAATCTAAATAACTATCAAAATTTAACCCCTTTTATTATCTAGATATGCAAGAAGATATGCTATTAATTTGGATTTTTCTATAAGCACCAACCAAAATTTCAATATGTCAAATAATCCATTATATATCGTGACTGGTAAATTCAGACTTCAATCTGTTAGGGCTGCAGGGGTGGAAATTTAGTATCCACGCAGGCCCCTTTTCACACTTTCAAAAGTCCAGACTAGTAGGGCTATCTTTTATGTCGAACACTGATACTGTGATACACATGTGAATAAAGATGAAGACCACTATCTAGAGTTTATGGGGACCTTGAGCTTAATTAGCTGCTGCTAAACAAATTATGCTAGATCCTTGGCCGGGCTCCTAGAAATTTTAGCTGAGGGGCCCGTCGGGCCAAAATACGGGTTGTACACAGGGTAATTCGGTACTTTTGTCCAAATCACAAGGATGCGAAGATTTTTGAAAACCTTTTCAACCCTGTCATGTTGGTATTCATTGAATAGCTCTCGCTGAGTACTCTCGGATGAGTACCCATGTGCCAGGGTTTCAGTCAATTTTAATGTTTTTTTCCTCATTATGTATTGGCAAAATTAGCCAGCAGCAGCATAAGGGTCACGCAGTCATTGTGCAGTCAGTCATCAGGTGGCTTCTGGCTATGGAGGGTATGTTACTGTACTGCAATGTAATACATATTATCTTCCTGTTTTGTTGCGCAACATGTGGACTTACACCGGGCCATATTTTTACAGCCATATTGCGGCAGATGTCGCATACTCATACAGACAGATATAGTTCGAGCTATTAGCGTGGTAAAGACCAGTATACATCCTGTTTGAGGAAATGGTAGTCAGTGAATTATGGTAGAGATAGGCAGGACTCAGCATAAACTGTAGTAGCTATTATAGCGTGATAGGAAAGTGACAGTCCTGAGTCTGTAAAATAACAAGTGACTCGATTGAGGCGTTCTCGTGGCAAGAGGTCTTATCTTTATTGGTGTATGATATTTATAATGAGAATAAAATTGTCACTTTAAATAAAGCGCTATTTCCATTAAAATTTTTCAAAAGGGCTGAACTGCAGTCATAGGATAAAAAAAATTACTTGTTGCAAGGGAAGTTAAGAGAAAAAATAGTCTGTTAACTCTGCTCCTGCCAGGTCTGGATAAAGTCGGACCGTAAGATTTTGGGCTCAGCTGCCAGGTCTGACTTTATCCTGACCTCCCACAGAAACACTAGAAAAGACTGGCTTACCAGTCTAAATTACCCTCTTGCCCCCCCCCCCCCCCCCCCCCCCCCACAATCTACGTGCCACAAGTCTATTTTGAAAGCCCCCTCTTCTAGCTTTATTTTGATACCAGACATGTGGGGATAGCCCCAAGTTTTGTTAGAGTATGGTGTCATTGAATTATAAGGTACTTAACCCCCAGGCATTCTGCTGAATGTGCTGGTTTCAGGGGCATATAGAGCCAGCAGGGGGTCTGGCAGGACTAGAGTAAAGACTGTTTAAAGTTCTCCAGTGGAAAGCCTTCAGGAAGAGTAGATGCAATGAGGATAAAACATCCATTCAACAAACATGTGTCATTCTTGATTAGATTAGACCATAGATGGAAATGATAGCTGCACTTAAAGCCAAATACTTTACCAGATGATCGAGCTGGTATTTATTGATCTAATTAATCTAATTTTGATTAATAGGTGATTATTTGAAGCTAAATAACAAAATGATGTATAGCGAACAGACTGATTATATCACATTACTTCCTTATAAATGTGGATGGGTCCGGGATACTTAGGCCATAGCAAACAAACTGGTTGCATTTAATAACATATAAATTATCTTCCTTTGAGGGTTATTTAACCAGAGATATGCAGCAAATCCAATTCAACAACAACTGAATTATATAAGTAAATAAATATTATAAATGAGTTTTTTAATCTTTATCTCATCAAACTTTTCGGTTCGGTTTTCTTTTGATTATTGCTATTTTACTGCTTATATTGAATAGTAATTAGCCCTTACACTGATGTATTAGTTACTTGATCAGAGTCATACATGATAAATGATCAGTATTCTGCAAATGAAACTTTTGTCCTTGAACTTTTCATCAAGAAAGTCTAAATTTATGATTGGTATGCGAAATCCTGACCTCTGGGCTCATGATACTTAGTTGAGTATGTTCTAATGCCAATTCAAAAATTCCAGAACAAAAATACATGCCTGTCCTTAGTTATTTTCAAACATGTGGGTGTCCAGATAATGCAATGACACCTTTCTGGTTAAGACAGGGCAGTTTTTGATAACCAGATGTCCTTGAGCTGATACTCAGTGATTCACCTGATATGCTACCTGTTAGCACTTGAAATGCTGCATGGTATTAACCCTTATGTAGCCTGGTTCTCAGGCTGTGTTAGGTATAATGCCCCCGGCCACCGCTATTATGCTATACATGCTAACTAGGTTTGATGTCTCTCTCAAACTATAGATGGAAGCACTGTTTTCATGAGTTGAGGCTTGATCAGTTAATGTATGAACATTGCTTCATTAAATATTCGGACAACTCACCCAGGGTATTTTACAAGTCTGTGATACAGACTAGAGCTCAAGTGTGTCCCCCTTGAGGATTTATTCAGAACTAATACTGGAGTGAAATCAACTCAAGTCAGATCAGTGAAAGAGCCAGATCACAGACTTGTAGCAAGTCTAAAGCCCCTTTTACACTATGCTGGCAACTTGCTCGCAACGTGGTGGCAAAAGATGGTTGCGGGGGATTGCCACCACATTTTTACCCCCATAATTTTCTAATGAATCAAGTTTGTACAATGTATTTTTTATATAGAAGATATAGTCAATAAATACTTACTAACCCACTTATTGCCCCCCGTCGCCAATGGTCGCCAGTACGTTGCCAGCAAAATTTCGGCTAGTGTAAATGGGGCTTAACCCTTATGCTGCTGGTGGCCAGTTTTGCTAATACAAAATGATGCAAAAAACAGTGTGTGAAACACTGGCACATGGTACTCATCTGAGAGTGCTCAGTGAGAGCTATCCAATGAATACCATCATGACAGGGTTAAGATGGTTTTCGAAAAAAAAATTAACGTCCTTGTCCTTCGGACGACAGTAGCCTCAGCGTTGGAAGGGTTAAGTGTTCACCTGCATATGTTGATGACTAGACACTATACAGGGTGTGCAGGCACCGACATAAGTTTCAAAAGTAACTTAATACCATGCTGGGCAAGTTGTTTATGAATTTGACTTGCCGAACATAACTTTTGGCTTGCCTGAAATAAATTATGACATAATGCTAGAATGGCGTTCACTATGTAACATGGACTTAATGATTTGACAACCATTTTCTTTTTAATCTTGTTGAATCGTTTGCATATTTCAGAGTATTAATCGCGCCATTTTTTGCAGGTGCTATTGTTCAGCTGAGAAAGCTTGAGGATGTGAGGGACTATGAGAGAAGTCTTCAGGACTTCTGCCAGGTGCTTGAGGACATACTCAGAAAGGGACTCAAACGTAAGTCAATTCTTATGATTTGTTGGAAAAATGTAAATTAAAATGTAGATGCACTGATACGTACCCAACTTTACATCTTATTGATACTCATTCACCTGCTGTCTACTACAGTAAAGAAGCTATACAGTCCTAGCAAAATTCTGTGTTCACTCACTGAGTTCCCTGTGGTAAGTATTGCCTAAATAAATGACACCTATGAAGATTATACTTACAAAATAAGCATAACATTAAATATGGTCCTAACAAGTGTCTTTTAAAACACAATTTTTAATTTAACTTTAAGATCAATCCTAGATTAAAAGAACATTTGAAGCATATGAGCATTGAAGATTAAGGTCTGAATAATATTCAACTTACAAATGTTTTCTATATATTTCTCCTAAAAATGGTAACAGATATAAATTATCAAAATAGTGAGGGCATTTTTGGACAATAGAGGATTGCAGGGATAGCAATCCTGATGGTTATTTTACATTATACAATTATTTTTCTATATATTTCCCCTCCAAAGATTTCCCCTCCAAAAATGCTCAAAGACACAAATCAACATATATATATATATATATATATATATATATATATATATATATATATATATATATATATATATATATATATATATATATATATATATATATACTAGTATATATATATAAAATTTATATATATATATATATATATATATATATATATATATAGTAACATATACTAGTATATATATATAAATATATATATATATATATATATATATATATATATATATATATATATATATATATATATATATATATATATATATATATATATATATATACACACACACATATATATATATATATATATATATATATATATATATATATATATATATATATATATATATATATATATATATAATTGTATACATATATATATATATATATATATATATATATATATATATATATATATATATATATATATATATATATATATATATATATATATATATATATATATATCTTTGTAATTTCATAGATACTGGGTCAAGTTGACCTTTTTGTTCTTTTGTTGCAGAATCTGGTTCATTGTTTGGCATCACAAAGAGAGATTACTGGAACTGGATAGAAAAACTGCCAGAGTCACCAGACAACAGTGAAAGGTAAGGATAAGAAAGTAAGGTATTTACAGCAATAGCTTGCACTTATCTGGAACTTTATACTAACATTTTGTAAGTCATTCAATCATAACATTGTGTAATACTGTATAACTGGTATTTTTAACAGGCATTCGATTATCGCTATTATCGCGCTCCCCATGATAGCGCCAAAATAACATCCTTCAAATAAATATCTATATAGTAATAAATATATAGTTTGAGTGCATAAATGTACAAATTTAAAGTATCACAAATACCCTCCACCAAGGCTGTAAAGCGAAATCTTTAGCACTTCAAAATAAAGCCATATACAGCACTAAATAGTAAATACTATAAAAGCGGCTGAGATTTGCGAGAATTTATGGTAGTACATGAACATTTTTCTTAAATTGATAATACTAACAAGTATACATTTATATGTTCCATTGGCATTTATTGCCTTTGCCAAATATTGCTAATTGGACATATTTGACATTTTGTAAATTTGAAATAATTTAATCTGTGTGTTTTGCTTGGTTGCGTATCATTGGTTGAACACTGACACTTGTCCTCTTCAGATACCCAGTCATAAGCATGTTCTCTAATCCATCCCCTTACACACTCTTACTTCTTAGACTTTCCTCTATCTACTATGATTTGCGATGAAGACTTCCGATTTTTGAATGATATACATATATGTATTAAATTTTCTGAATACTTTTATGCGAAATTGTGTCAGCTACTATACATTTTCAATAACTTCCTTATCAGAATTAATCCAATATTATCAATGTAACATTCATAATTCTTTGATTTTAATGCAGACTTCAATTTTTGAATGATATACATATATGTACAGGTGAACTTGGATATGACGGACCACTGTACGACAGATTTTTGCATATGACGGACGATATGCTTGGTCCCAGTCCGATGCATAACAAGTATTCGTCATATGTATACGACGGATTTTGCATATGACAGACCAATTTTCCTGGTCCCATTGAGTCTGTCATATCCAAGTTCACCTGTATTAAACATTCTGAATACTTTTATGCGAAATTGTGTCAGCTACTATACATTTTCAATGATTTTCTTTTCCAAATTAATCCAATATTATCTATGTCAAACTCACTTAATCTTTATGCAGACTTCAATTTCTGAATGATATACATAATTTTATATACATATAAAACTTTCTGGCTACCTTTACATGAAATTGTGTCAGCTACTATATATTTTCAATGACTTCATTTTCAGATATAATCCAATATTATTGATGTCACACTCATAATTCTTTAAACTTAATGCAGACTTCAATTTTGAATGATATGCATATTTATAAAAACTTTCTGACTACTTTTTCATGAAATTGTGTCAGCTGCTTTATATTTTCAATAACTTCCTTTATCAGAATTAATCCAATATTATCAATGTAACATTCATAATTCTTTGATTTTAATGCAGGCTTCAAGTTTTGAATGATATATATGTATAAAATGTTGTGACTACTTTTTCATACAATTTTATCAGCTACTATAGATTTTCAATTCCTCTTTTTCAGAATTAATCCAATATTATCGATGTCAGTGTCAACAATTAAATCATGTGGGAAGGTAAGTGATATTGATTTTCAGCATCAAATAGAAATGTTATATGATGTTGATTTAACGTATCAGCTATCAACTATCACTGAATAAATATGTACTTGGCATAATATGGATTTCAGATTGGTTAATAAGCATGATTATGTAGCTTGGAGAACTGAGATACATCTATGAATATATATATTACTATATATATATTACTATATATATATTACTATTATATAGTAATATGGCCATATTTGGATTTGATCTTTCTCACACAATTAATGGTTTATCTTTAAACCTTCCAATTAATGCTCAGGCTATTTTTGTCCAAATCACGAGAATGCAGTTTTTTGATAACCATCTAACCCCTGTCATGTTGGCATTCATTGGAAAACTCTTGCTGAGTACTCAGATAAATATCCATGTGCCAGGGTTTTAAGTCATTTTCTGGTCTTTTGCATCATTTTGTATTGGCCAAATCAGCCACCATGCAGCTGCATAAGTGATTAACGATTTGGATTGTATAGCATAGAGAACTGAGATATATGATCACCATTTGGCCATATTACTATATATTTATAGCTAATAGATGATTGATATCCTTTTCAATTTTAAAGAATTAAGATAAAAAAATTAAATTTCTTTATTTTTTACTCAAAAACAGGAATAAAGTGGCCTAATTGATGCAGAATAGTTTTATTTATTTTGTTTCTAACTTTCGAAATTTGCATTTCATTCTGAGCAATTTTCTCTGTGGAATCTGGGCTTGGGGAATGTAATCTCACTTGTTGTCCTAACGGCCTGATGGCTTAGATGTATATAGTGCATGCATTGTGATTTTCGCTACCATATATTAGTAGTTGAAACAAATTAGCTTTGGTCAATTTGTAAATTTTATTTAAGAAATTTGATATCTTTTTTGTTTGTTTTAGGTGAAAACCACAACCGGTCGAGGGAGACTTTTTATCCGCTATGCATTAATGAAAAAAATACTTACAGTTCCTGTGGAGCAACTTATGAAAAATGTAAAATTATTAGAGGTATGTATACAACATTTTGTGTGCCATTTACTTGTCTTAAAGTGTAAATGTAACTAAATTATACAGGGTGTTCAAACTTTGTAGCCCTGGAGCTCAGATAATTGGTCTTGGAGCACAGCAATTTTTGGTGGGTGCTGTGCAACGATCAGTTTGAATATTATCACCAGGTGTCACTACTATAAATCAGCCTCCGTAGCAATATTGAAGACCTAGATCACCCAATAGGTGGTATCAATAAGTGAAGTTTACATGCTTTCTGAATACAATCTGTATTTGAAAATGCAAGTGAAAATTTAATACACTCATTTGATCATGCTTCTGAAAACAAAATCAGGAATTAAGAGATTTTTGAAAGGTTTTGTTTTTGTCGCAAGTTTTGAGGCCTCAGACTTCTGTCGCACAATGACCAGTGTGACATTATACAACAGTTGGACACCCCTGATATATGCAGCCCCAGCAGTAAAAATAAAGTGGTGTGTACCCAGTTTGCATTAGAGAAAGGAATATTCTCATCATTGCTTTAAGTTCATCAAGGAATTGTCTTCTGGATTGATGATACTTTTGACGATAGCTTTTGAATGCAGATATATTTTACAAAATTTTTCAAGGAGATTTGTTGGTAATTTTCTGTTCAATATTTCTCCTTCAAAAGTTCAAATATTTGGCCAATTGTTCTAAAGCCAAATCAAATTCATCAGGCTGGTTTTGGCCACTGGGTTAAAAAAAATAAAGACATCCCATTACCCATGTGTAATGCTGTATTATGTGAAGAGTGATGATATTGTCTTCATTAGACTGGTCAGTTTAATTCCAAAAAATAATATTCATAAATTCAAATGAGAATTTCTTTTTTTGCTTGTATGGCGCAATAACCAGAGGAGAAACATTTTAATCACTAAATAGCTGAATATCTGGCAAAAGTCAATACACTGTAATATCATCTACTATTACTATTTTAAAATACTCTTTGTATTCCAGTCTTGGTATGATCCTCTATTCTCCATAGTTGGAAATGAAATTCTTGGAGGTAAGTCGAATGAGGCCCATGTTGCCCATACTTTTAGACTTGTACTTTTATGAAAGCTAGTTACCTTTAAAGAAAAATGCTTGTTATACTATATTGTAATGAGAAGAAACAATTGATTTATCAGGATTAATTATGTTAACTCCATTCAACCAAACTAATCCTAGAAGGCACTAAATGGCTAACAACTGTAGATTTACCAACATGGAAATTAAACTGTTAAAGATTTCAAAAATAAGTACCACAAACCTTATTCTGTTGATTTAACTGGACTCGTGTTTCGAATGGAATAAACATATATTGTAGGTTATTATATATACAGCTGATTTGAACCCAATTTTCCCATTTCACTATATTTGTATATCTCACTGTTTACCTGTTTCAGAAATCCTTATGTCTTTACTCTATGAAGTAACAGAGGTGAAATTCAAGTTAAACCTGAAGGTAGGGAAGATGGCATGTATATATATATATATATATATATATATATATATATATATATATATATATATATATATATATATATATATATATATATATATATATATATATATATATATATATATATATATATTTGTGTGTGTGTGTGTGTGTAGTTATTCATTTGTGTGTGTTTGTATGTATAATATGTGTGTAAATTTTCATGATCTTTCCAAGAACTGTGTCATAGGAGCATAACTAATACCGTTGGGTCTTGCTTAAATATAATTTCTATAAACTTAAATTGGCAAAGATAACATAGTGTTATGCCTTATTCAATTGCTTAAAATAATCTGAATCTCAATCTTTTTATTATTTTAAGTATGTTTCGATAATTCTTTCAAGTTGTTCATGAGATCTAGATTGAATGTCTCAATTGAAGTTACTGTAAATTCTGGGAAATCTTTCGGAAAATTACGGCCACCATCAGCCAAGGAAAATCGTAGTTAATAAAAAAGTGTTTGATATTTGTGAGAATTAACGGTACCCACAGTAATAACCTGGAAAACACTGGGACATTTTCACTGGAATACTGAACTAAAATATCTCAAAACCTGGTTGAAATATGTATAAACATGGGCTTGGAATTTAATGTTTCAGTGTTTCTCTTTTATTCAACCTGAGTTTGGAAATGACTTATATTTGATATGCTTTAGCCAACACTTAGGAAGTGGTAATGACGATTATTTTTCTGTATATTTCAGAATTCCAGTTTCTTGGATGAAACGCTAACTATTCCAGTAAGTAGTGTTTGTGAATTTTTCAAAAAAGTCCTGATTCAATTTGTTAGTCATATATATATATATATACTGTAAAACTGGTAATGTTTGCGTGTAGTAAATATTGCGTTTTTTTCATTTTCTCTTTTATGCGTATTTTAATTAATGCGAATCAGACCAGACGTCAGATATCTGAAACAGAAGGGACAGATTTATGCGTGTTTTAATTATTGCGTCCTCATGCATTCGCATTAAAACGCAATAATTAAAATCACGCAATCATTACCAGTTTTACAGTATATATATATATATATATATATATATATATATATATATATATATATATATATATATATATATATATATATATATATATATATATATATATATATATATATATATATATATATATATATATATATATATATATATATATATATATATATATATATATATATATATATATATATTGTAATTTCCTCTTTGATCAAAGTATTTGCTGAAAACGACAACAGCAAGGTATCAGACGAGATGTTAACATAAATTTTCAATATCAGCAATAGTTTTATAATTGTTTTGTATCGGATGTCCTATCCTTCCTCTAAGAGAAGTGTCCTGATAAATGTCCCACATAGGCTTCCATAATGATAATGCAGAATATAGTAATGCACTGGGTTTGGAAGTCAGCATCCTGCTTCTTCCATTGTAAACACTACGGACCAAGAATTTTGAAGTTGTTTTGTTTTTTTCCAGTTTTTTTGTGCCTGACAAACTATTTTAGAGGAAAAATCTGAAAGACCAAAACTCAAATTGGAATGGCCTTACTAGAGAAAAAGTGGGGAAAACGCTGACTAGCCCATATCACTGAGAGTGTTGCACCTTATAGTCCCTGTACAGAGGTGGTACAGTATACACTTAAAAACAGCTTAGGCATGGGGAAGCCTCTTCCTAGTAGATTTTAATCTAATTAACTTTGATTTTTGTTGCTGACTTGTTTTTTGTGTTTTGTAGGTATATAAGCAATATGAATTTGTACCATGCAGAACATTAGGAGTCAACTTGCAGTGAGTATCTTAACCCATTCACACTTAGAGTTTCTCTGGAAAGTATCGTCTGCTACTGTCATACTTTTGAACACAACTTGGGAATAAAGCGTTTGTTCACTAGATATTTTAAGGAGAGTTGTTGTTTGACTTATGGTTAACATTTCTCCTTCAAATATTTTCCAAATAATGCTTTTGTTAGGGAAATCTTCCCAAAGTTGTCGGGCCTGTTTTGGCCAATGTGAGCCTTAATGAGTTAATAATGTAGCAAATATTTTAACTGTCACAAAGCTTGTAATTGTGTATGGTAGAAGATACTTAAGAACTCTCTACCATATCTAAAAAGTAAAAGTATTATACATATACTTAATATTTTTCAATAAAATTCATTTGCTAAGCTAAGAAAGTGGTACATTTTTTAATTTGGAGATGATGGTATATACAAAGTACATTCAAAGAACGTACATTAAAAAACACTGTTTGGTATCAAGTTAAAGTGCCTTTAGAAAGTTCAAATATCAATTTATCCAGCATGATTTATTTGCCTGTTTCTATAAATGATTGTAATCTGTCTACTTTTCAGTATAATCATGGGTCGCGCTATAGCTGACACAGTTGAACCAGGAAGTGTTGCTGCTGAAGATGTGAGTACATCTATCATTTAAAAGTGACCAATAGTGTTGGGAATCACTCCTAATTTCAAAGACTGATCATCAGTCTATCAGAGTGATAGTCATCGATGATCAGTCTTTAATCGGAGATGTTTTTGCGCAAACTCGCAGGGACACCTATCAGTCTTTAATCGGGGGTGTTTTAGCGCGAACTTGCAGGGACACCAATCAGTCTTTAATCAGAGGTGTTTTTGCGCGAATTTGCAGGGACACCAGTCAGTCTTTAACCCTTAACACGCGGTGAACGGACAGGTCCGCAATTTTAGACCTTGTCCACAAAACGAATGACGAACAGGTCCGCAAATAGATCCACCGTAATTGCAGGCCGCCGCCATGTTGGGTAACTTCCATTATTCAGGAAGTTATCCACCGAATTCGGCGAAATAACTTGAGAATAGGTGATATAAATATCTCACCTATTCTCACATGTTTTTCTTTGTCAGATTGACAAAGAAAAACATCAATATTATACCTCAAATATAAAGTGAGGTAAAACACGGCCGAATATCGATCTTTTGCAATGTTGATGCCGGCTCGCAGCTAGCCGGTCGGCACTTAAATGAGCACTTCCGGTTTTGTGTACGATTGATATTCCTTTATTCCTGACATCCTAAATTCAATAAAGATAATATTTAGACTAAATGGATGTCAGGGAACAAGAATATCAACTTTATTTTTCGAAATAAATTTATTATGTTTGCTGAAACAATCGTTTTAAAACATTTAGTGCAATTGAAATCACTTCACACTTGTGTAGATCCGCCATTTTGAAAACGGCAGATTTTGCGGTCTCCTCGCCGCACTTTACACAATCCAAATAAATACCTCCCGTGGTTGGATTGTAATAAATATTATATTTCCCGAAAGCCAAGACACATATCTATCTACCAATGTCAATTTTGTATTTGTTTATTGGGCAAATAATATAATGGAGACATGATTCGAAATAGGTACATTGCTTACGGCCAACGGATTTCGAAATCGAATTTGCCGTAAACAGTGCCTGACAACGTGTTGGCCATCATGTTTGAAGCCGTCGAAAAAGGCTATAACTGATGGCACAACACAAAATAAAGACACCATAAGGAGGATAACAAGTTAGGCAATCGATATATGTTTTTATTTCTTTTTCTTTTGTAGATTTTTACTGCACTGGGAATTTTATCTCAGTCTGTGTTGTTGCGCCAGAAAGTTGGCGAACTTGGGAGTGACAAAATGGCGGCCACAAATCAACACTTGCTTTTTGTGTTCAATCGTTGATTTGTGGCGCAAAACATGATCGTTTCTAAATAAAAAATAACATGTATCGATTGAGGAGGTTGAAATTATATTAGATTTTAATATTTTACATTTGATATTTTCTATTTTCATTTGTTTATAGCGCTCTAACATTGAGTAAGTTGATCCTTTAGAATTCCTTTTGAAGCGCTCTCAGAATTCATTTCTTGCCAAGACTTATTTGCTTCCCCTTTGCTTTAGAATTGCTCATGACAAATAAAACAAAGAAACAAACACTAATTTTCATAATGTATATCAGTTTTTAATAAGCACTCTACATATACCATTTTTGAAAAGAAATATTGATGTACAACTTGAGAAATTTCAGGCTAAAGTTGGGCTAATGCATTTTAAATACCTTATTTTTCATTTATTCTAAATCAAAATCAGCATGCTCTCTACAAAACCTTTTGTTTACACTGATCAGACATAATATATTCTAAAAGTAATTTCTACAAAACAAACATAATTTAAGAGAACAAGACCAGTAGTTTCAGACAGTATTTTTTATTTCAGATTTTTTTGATGATATTTTGCCTTTTATGGCTGGAAAGACTTAGAACCCCCTGACAGCGCAACAGCAATGCAACATAATTTGTTGCAAAAAAAAACTTAGTTTGAGGGACAAGCCCCCGTCAGGCAATTCAGCATGCTAAGGGTTAATCGGGGTGTTTTTGCGCGAACTTGCAGGGACACCAATCAGTCTTTAATCGGAGGTGTTTTAGCGCGAACTTGCAGGGACACCAATCAGTCTTTAATAGGGGGGTGCTTTAGCGCGAACTTGCAGGGACACCAATCAGTCTTTAATCGGAGGTGTTTTTGCGCGAACTTGCAGGGACACCAATCAGTCTTTAATCGGAGGTGTTTTTGCGCGAACTTGCAGGGACACCAATCAGTCTTTAACCGGGGGTGTTTTTGCGCGAACTTGCAGGGACACCAATCAGTCTTTAACCGGGGGTGTTTTTGCGCGAACTTGGAGGGACACCAATCAGTCTTTAATCGGGGATGTTTTAGCGCGAACTTGCAGGGACACCAATCAGTCTTTAATCGGAGGTGTTTTTGCGCGAACTTGCAGGGACACCAATCAGTCTTTAATCGGAGGTGTTTTTGCGCGAACCCCTTCTTTCAAATGTTTTACAAATTTTCTTTGAAAACAGGTGTGAATGACCTTGGAATCAAATATGCAGTTCACTTTTAAAAGCCTTTATCTTTATTCTATAATGGAGTTTGAGTTTTCCAGTACTAAATAGTAAATAAGTACTAACTAATGAAATGTACATAGGTGTTGATTTATTTTTCTGTCAAGCATAGAAATGATTATTGTGAGCATTAACTAAGTAAGATATTACGTGATTAACCCTTATGCTGCTGGTGGCTAACTTGGCTGATACAAAATGAAGCTAAAAACCTGAAATATTACTGAAACACTGGCACATGGGTACTCATTTGAGAGTACTCAGCGAGAGCTTTCCAATGAATACCAACTTGACAGGGTTTAGATGTTTTTCAAAAATCTTTGCGTTCTTGGGCTTTGGACAGAAGTAGCCTCAGCATTGGAAGGGTTAAGTTAGTCTTAAGCCAGTATTTATTAATTGACTGCCCAAAATTGGCAATTATAAACTTTTTGGAAGTCCTATTTTTCAAGGGAGGCCACTTACTGAAATAAGGCATAATGTCCTTAAACACTATTATGAAAATTATATAAGGGTGAAAGAAATTCAATTTTATGTTTGAAATTGACATTTAGAAAAATTGCCCACAAAAAGATTTTCTGTCCTGAGGGATAATTATTTAGGGTTCGGATGTCCAAATGATGCCCAAGCACCCGACTCTGATGCCATATAAGAAGCCATGAATTCATTTACTCAAGACATTTAGGAAATGTGTCACTTCCCTTAGTAGAATTACATGTACCTCATTTGATGCAACGATTTACTTAGTGATATTAACTTGGAACCATGCGCCAATATTACTTTAGTTTACAGCTGTTTTGCTGTTTTATGTACTTAAGGGGAATGGTATTGTTATGATGGGGTAATAATAATACAGTTTTATTATCATTACATGTTTGTCTTGATGTCTTAATCTTAGGATTATCTTCCTTTGTCTTAAGACTAGCATGTAAAGGGGGAAAAACTATGTTTATGGAACACTCATCACATGCTTTATTATCTTATCTTGGCAGTCTTTTGGGTGGAGGTTATTACTAAATTGAAAAATTAATTCTTGAGCCTGAAAACAATAACTTAAATAGAAGCAAATATTCTGTTTGCGGTTCATACACAATCTACATACTGTAGAACACACAATGTACGCATCTGTTTATATATAGTGTACATAGCGTGTGGTTCCGCTTCGCTATATATAAAATTGCTGTACAGGGCTCGACGCTAAGGGTAAACCTATGGCCTCAGGCCAGTAAAAATTCTCAAAAACAACTTCGGGCCAGTAAAAAAATACCTCAACTGGTCCTACAGGCCCAGTAAACATTTGGAGACATTCTTGTTAAAAAGTTTCCCCTCCGATATGTCCCCAAATGTTTTTGAAATAAATGAAGATAAAATCTATAAAGATATATGTTGTGGTGAATTTTATGCCATGTTTTTTCTTGTTATGTTAAAGAAAAAATGTAGGACCAGTTCAATTTTTGCAGGACCAGCAGATGCTAGGTGTTACTGGTCCTACAGGGACAGTATCATTTTGAGTAAGCGTTGAGGCATGCTGTACTTTTTTTTACTGTATTGGCGCTGTCGGCGGCAGCTACCGTCGCTAACATAAAGATATGCTATGATGCGAAAACTCCCCAATTCGCTATATTTGGGACATGTGTCATATGTGTGTTCTACAGTATTTGAGATTATTTCGAAATTAAAAAATTGATCTTTTGAATTTATTATAATAACTAAGAAATAAAGCATAAATTTGCATAAGTTCTAGGCATTATTTAACATTAAATGTTGTCAAGGTGATTTAGTGTAATTATTTGCCAACAAGTCCATGTTACTCCTTGGATATTCACCAAGCTAATCCACCCGGCCTCAGGGGTCCAGGATTTTATAATGGGTCCCATCAGAGTAATTGGTCTGTGCAGGCACCAACATAATTAGCAGAACTAACTTGTCATGCTTGGCAAGTAGTTAAGGATTTTTACTTGCCCAACATAATTTTGGACTTGCCCGAAATAAATTATAGCTTATGCTCTAGAAAGACATATATTGCTTATCATGCATTTAATGATGTGAAAACCATTTTCTTTTCAGTTTTGTTGTATCATTTGCATATTTCTGTATATTTGGGCAATTTGATATTCAAAAAAATGTGTGTAGTGTTCAGAAAATCAGCTTGCCAATTCGGGCAAGTGAAAACTAAAAGGCACTTGCCCCGAAAGCCCTTTTTTCAAAAATTCACTTGCCAGGGCAAGCGGGTTAGTACTTATGTCGGTGCCTGCTATGGCAACCGATCCATGTTCTATTCATCTAAGCTTGTAGCAAGAACCCTTTTTTGACATAAATTAATAAGACCATTTTCCAGGTGATTTTTGTTGATATTTTTTCATTTGTATTTCAGGGGAAGATTGAACCGGGGGATATCTTGGATGAGATCTATGGTGAATGTTTAAAAGGTGTGCGTCGAGGCCAGATCAAGTCTCTGTTGAAGCAAAACCAGGGCTGGCCCGTCTACCTATCTGTGGTCAAGGTAAGTACAAAATAATGTCAATAATGTCAACCCTGCATAGAGTGAGGCAAGGAGATCCGTTGGAACTGCTTGTTGTCACAATGCTATGGTAGCTAGGAATATGATATGGAAATAAATCATCTTTACTCGATGTTCCTGACTATTCACCTGGATTCTCATTACTGTAGAACACACATATGACGCGTGTCCCAAATATAGCGAATTGGAGAGTTTTCGCATCATAGCGTATCTTTATGTTAGCGATGGTAGCCGCCGCTGACGGCGCCAAAGTACAGTAAGAAAAAAGTACAGTGTTTTTAGATATAGCGAAGCGGAACCACATGCTATGTACACTATATATGAATAGACGCGTACTTTGTGTGTTCTACAGTGTTCTTCTCTTTGACTTATGGAGGTATTGGAATAGTGGATGTGATCTCCTTAGCAGGTTCTGCTGTATTTACCTTCACACAACTTTTCACCTGGCTTGGTTGAGTAGTGACCACGATTCTCTATTAGCCCTTCCAATGCTGAGACTAATTTCGTCCAAAGCACAAGTATACAAAGATTTTTGAAAACCATCAAAACCCTGTCATGTTGGTATTTTATTGGATAGCTCTTGCTGAGTACTCTCAGATGAGCTAAGTTTTCAGTCATTTTTTTAGATTTTTTGCATCGTTTTTTATTGGCCAAATTAGCCAGCAGCAGCATAAGGGTCAATACTACCAACTTATGCTATGTTATTGTGTATTCCAGTGTAAGTTGCCTGATGGTCGCGTGTTTCTCCCGATCCTGGACTTGCTCAGAAAGGTTGGTCGGGACGTGAGGTCTTACGCTATGTTATTGTGTATTTCAGTGTAAGTTACCCGATGGTCGCGTGTTTCTGCCGATCCTGGATTTACTGAGGAAGGTTGGTCGGGACGTGAGATCGCTCCAGAGTGTGGTCGCGGATGA
>OZ012685.1:51658325-51691172 GCA_963942565.1 Maea johnstoni
GCAATAGGGATAGAGCAATGAACTTTGACCTCCCCGCTGATGACCTTAAAATACCGCAAAGCATGCTGGGAAAGCTCAAATCTGACTGGGAGATAAACATGGCGTCCAATCACATGGCTTTAAAACCAGGTACGTGATCTGGTTCGAACCACAATCGTTTTGGCGAGCTGGTTGACTGGTTAGTCATGTGGTTTGTGACGTTTCTGGTTTGAACCAGGCTTGCCTAAACAAGTCTCTGGTCTTTAAGTTGTGTGTGGTGGCGCCCCCTATATTAGTGTATCGTATTTAATGCTTTCCTCGACTGTCTATTGTTTGTGGCATATTGTTGACTTGCTTGCTCTTGTTGCTCTCTTGCTTTGCGTTGTGATGGGAAGGACTACCAGGTAAAGGCGCAAACGAAACAAAATCAATTTATTACACTTGTAGAATAAACTAGGAATGACATCAACCCTTGTGCTGCTGGTGGCAAATTTGGCTAATACAAAATAGTGCAAAACACCTGAAAAATGATTGAAACCCTGGCAGGTGGGTATTCATCTGAGAGTACTCAGTAAGATCTATGCAATGAATACCAACATGACAGGGTTTGGATGGTTTTTAAAATACCAACATTATGCATAATTGAAATAAGCATGAATTTGTGAGACTGAAATTACATTAAATTTGTGGAATTGAAATTACATAAGATTACATCACCATAAGATGACACATATTACATGTGTATATTTGCTTGAGACCAATATTATATTGACTACAATATAAATCATTCCGAATGCGAGTGCATCTCAGTATTTCATTCATTGTCCATATATATAACTGCAATTGTTAGATCCATTTACATGTCATTCCTAGTTTTATTTTTTATATATTTTGTTTCTTCTGATTACTGACTAGTTCACCTTTAGGTTAGGATTTTAGTTTCAGATTTCTTTGTGGACATTCTTAAGCATTTTCCAGTTATATAACTGCATTTACTAGAATAAATTTCATGTCATTCCTAATTTTATTCTATTTTTAACATATTTTGTTTCTTCTGATTACTGACTAGTTCACCTATAGGTTAGGATTTTAGTTTTCAGATTTCTTTGTGGACATTTCTATGAAGTCTATTCTATAAATGCTTATATTTCTCATTCATCAAAATGTTTTTCTAACATATATGAAATTTATTGAACATTTTTGTTTTGATTATGCTTAGAAATTATAGCTTTACAAATAATGTTTTGTGGAATTTAATTTACAATTCATGTTAGATAATCATTATTTATCTTCACCTATCTAGTAGATATGTGTTGCGTTTATTTTGCCTGTTAAGATTCCAGTGCACTTCGTAATTTAGCATTATAGTAAGCAGTTTTCACTTGTGATTTGAATCTTTAAAAAATCCTATAATATACAAAATAGCTCCTACACTTTAAATATTTTATGTTATAAGTCCTTGTTAGAGGCCAAGGCATTATAAATATGTCAGGCTTTTTTCTTTGCCTTATTTCTTAGCACCAGTTATATTAGCCTTTTTGCTGCTGGTGGCTAATTTTGCCAATACGAACTGACGCAAAAAGCTGGAAAATGACTGAAACCCTGGCACATGGGTACTCATCTGAGAGCACTCAGTGAGAGCTATCTAATGAATACCAACATGACAGGGTTTAGAGAGTTTTCAAAAATCTTTGTGTCCTTGTGCTTTGGACAAAGGTAGCCTTAGCATAGGAAGGGTTAAGATCACTTCAGATCATTTCTACATCTTATTTATGTGTCCTGTCACTGAGTAACACCCCCTCCCTTCCCTCTTGCGTCAAGCCCCCATTACACCCAACACACCTTATTACTGGTTTAGGTTATGTTAATTATATAAAGAAATTGTACCTTGAGTTCTAAATGTTGTTTCAGGAAAATTCGAAAAAACATTTAACTACAGAAGTGTGGATAATTACTTATTTGTACTTCCTTCGTGCAACGAATTTTCTTGAGCAAATAAGAATAAAATTGCTAATTAAAATGATAGCTAGACCACAAAATTATTTCCATGCTTGCACTTTGGATGAAAGTAGCCTCAGCATTGGAAGGGTTAATGTTATTGAAATATGACACACTTATGTATGCCATACATCTACAGAAAGTTAATCTCTTCGAGATGAATCCTCTGAAATATATTAATTATGAATCCCATCTTTGACAATCTCTTATGTTTGATGTTTTACTTCGGACGAAAGTAGCCTCAGCATTGGAAGGGTTAATGTTATTGAAATATGACACACTTATGTATGCCATACATCTACAGAAAGTTAATCTCTTCGAGATGAATCCTCTGAAATATATTAATTATGAATCCCATCTTTGACAATCTCTTATGTTTGATGTTTTACTTTGGACGTAAGTAGCCTCAGCATCGGAAGTACACCATGCAGCCACTGGATGTTAACCCATTAATACTCACAGCGGCCAAAATCAGCCGGACGATTTTGATGAAATCCTTCAGGCTATGGCGTAATTGGCAAAATATTTGAAGGAGAAATGGTGATCAGAACATTACCAACAACTCTCCATCAAACAGTTTGTAAAATCATTCTCAGTTCAAAAGTTATCGTCAAAAGTATCTTAGATCCAGACGACAATTTCTGGAGGAACTCAATGGATTAAGGTGAAACTTCCAAAGTGAACTACCTGTGAAAGCTGTCCTTGATATTCTCATATGTTTGATGTGTTTTGCCTTGCAGGCGGTGACAGTGGAGCTGAGTGAAAAGGATGTGATAGTGAAGGCCGTCGACACTTCTCAGGTAATTAACTGTCTCTTTATACTCTCTTCACATAACAAGTCATCTAGCCTAGATTTCTAGGCTGTTATATGTATTTGCTGTAAGCATCAACTATTCTAGACGAGGTGGCCAGAGTGGTCCTTTTAGTTTACACTTATCTCACCAGGATTCAGTTTGATAAATAAAACCTATAGAGATCTGAGGATCAGGTGGTGCCATCTATCTACCATACCTGGTACTACACCACACTGCTTGGTCAGCACAGAAGGAAATGTCAACTTTTTAGGGACTAGGAACCTAGTCTACAAGTCATCTAGCCTTGCTACAGTACAGTGCCGTCAGGGATCCAGCTAGCCACTAGCCCCATAGCCAACAGCTACTGAAAATTGTGTTGGGCTATAATGATATTTGCCTTTGTAGCCCGGCTGCCTACAAGAAAAAAGAAATTTTAAGATCATGCTCAGAGCAATATCAATTATCAGATCAGATGAAGAACACCATTTGGTTGTAGCGATTTGAAAACCTGAAGTCTGGTGGTCTCTTAGAGTTTTTAACCGAAGCCTGGTGCCGTCTTCAGTCATTCACTTGTGTATTCCCACATCAAACGACATCAAACCTTTAGCTAACATGCCTGTAAACTACTCGGACACATTTTGATATTTCCAAGCTGTCTTTGTACAGTCTTCACAACACGATTCATCTAGTCTTACTATAGGGCCATCTTCCGTCATTCACGTGTTTTATTCCAACATCAAACCTTCAGCTAATACTACTGTAAACTACTTGGAGAACTTTTTTAGCTGTCATCACATGACCATTCATCTAGTCTTACTATAGGGCCATCTTCCGTCATTCACATGTTTTATTCCAACATCAAACCTTCAGCTAATACTACTATAAACTACTTGGAGAACTTTTTTAGCTGTCATCACATGAGGATTCATCTAGTCTTAAATACTATAGTGCCATCTTCAGTCATTCGCCTGTGTATTCCAACATCAAACCTTGAGCTAACACTTCTGTAAAGTACTTGGTGAGCTTTTGATATTTCCATGTTTCATTAAGTGTTACTATGACGTCATTCACTTCTACTGCAGAGAAAAAATGCGCTTTTGAACATTTTCTCTGTTCAGATACTCCTCCGTGGGACAAAGTAGCTCAATTGGTTAGGTGTCGGACTAGTAATCAGTAGGTCGGTTCAATTTCTGGGCGGGGCACTTTGGTCTGTTCTTGGGCAAGACAGTTTATTCCATATTGCCTCAGTCTACCCAGCTGCAATTTAATGGGTACCTAGCATTAATAAGGCAGTGTTTAGAGCTTGTGCACTATATGCTGCCAGCAAGACTGTAAACCAAATACCTTTACCTTTACAATGTCGACATTTCATTCCTGCACTAAATACGTTGGCAACCTGTGGATTATACACAACCGCACGCCCAATTGCCACCCATTTTCCTGGGCTTGGATGACCTCACAACTGAACGTAGCTATGATTCACAAGCTTAGGGGTCATTGATGATCTTGCCTTAACTGTTGACATGTTATCCATAGGGGACAACTCAGTTGGTTAGGTGTCGGACTAGTAATCAGTAGGTCACTTGTTCAATTCCCGGCCGGGGCACTTTGGTTTGTCCCTGGGCAAGACAGTTTATTCCATATTGCCTCAGTCTACCCAGCTGCAAAATGGGTACCTAGCATTAATAATGCAGTGCTTAAAGTTTGTGCGCTATATGCTGCCAACTGCTCTGGGATATCCCTCGGGGGATAGAAATGGTTTCCGTGTGTACAGGCCTGCTAGGGGAGGAAGGTCATGTGAGCACTTCAGTGCATACAAGACTCTAAACCGAATACCTTTATCCATGGGTGCTTGTGCAACCAGGCACTGACAGGCTAGTGCAGGAATTAACCCTTATGCTACTGTTGGCTACTTTGAACAATAAAAAAAAATGAAAAATTACCGAAACCCTGGCACATGGGTACTCATCTGAGAGTGCTCAGCAAAATCTATCGAATGAATACCAACATGACAGGGTTTAGATGGTTTTCTAAAGTCTTTATGTCCTTGTGCTTAGGATGAAAGTAGCCTCAGCATTTGAAGGGTTAAATGTCTTGACGTTATCTGTGTCACAATTACCTTGTGCATACTTGCACCTTCCACTCCATGCTAGTATACAATCTGTGGTGCAGTCAAGCAACCAACGACTTTGTTCTTCTCTCCCAGGAGAGGATGGTACTCATGGTAGTGAGATAAATCAAGCCCAGTTTTATAGCACCTCCACAGAGAAGGCAACTCTTAAAACCTGATGAGTTTTCCACTACACTCCCAAAGGATGACTGATGTGACAAGTTAGTGTTATCCTGTGATGGCCTCAGAGTGCATGCACAGTGCTGTTTATGGTGACTGTCAACTATGTACAGGGAATAAAAGACTCCTTTTTAACCCTTATGCTGCTGGTGGCTAATTTGGCCAACGCAAAATGAGGCAAAAAAAGCTGTAAAATGACTCGAACCGTGGCAAATAGGTACTCATCTGAGAGTACTCAGCGAGAGCTTTCCAATGAATACCAACATGACAGGGTTTGGATGTTTTTCAAAAATCTTTGCGTCCTTGTGCTTTGGACAAAAATAGCCTCAGCATTTGAAGGGTTAGGGAATAAAACCCTCCTTCCTTTAACCACTGGCATGCCAAGTTTTCATCACTAGACCCGTGACAGAAACAATTTGAGGATGCGAATCAGGTTGTATGATATTGGTTGCCTATAGCCTTCCATATAATTTGCACAATACTGTTTTATGGTCCGACTGTCAGTCTGTCACCATTATAGAATTTAAAAAAACTCCTTTAACCACTGACATGCCATGTTTTTCCACTTAACCCATGGCAGAAACAGGTTGGTTTCATTTGTGAGGTTTGAATACTGGTCAGGGGTAGATCTGTTGTATATTGATACTACCATAGTGGAACTTTACAACAAGTCCACCATGGCTCTCATTCGTGCTAGGTCTTAAACTCCTGCAAAAATTTTGTAAAATCTTTCTTGATTTCTACGTTATTGTCAAATCTATCATAGATTCAGACTACAATACCAATAGGACCTCTTAAGCAATATCCATCTTATGTGAGCATGAAGAAGGATAAATTCCCCTTTACTGCAAGATGGAAAAGTATTGTACTAATCACTGATAAGTTTCTATCTCTATTTGCCTATTTCAGTTGCCAAATCTCTCTTCTTCTGACTTGTTTGATGAGATCTGATTGATATTATTGCAATAACAATTGTGGCTTAAGTCTGGCTGTTACCAATACATGTATGCCTCAATATTGTTGTTTTTGTCCCTCTGAAAAATATTATTTTTGGTTTAAAGAAAGTTTCTTTAAACTGTTGTTCAAAGGAAGGGTGTTTTTCTTTTGTCATACTTTGGAAAGCATGGAAAACCTTTGAAATGAATGTTTTCCCCTATAACAAATGTAAAACCCCTGACTGTGACATACACTTTCTTGTTTTAGTTTTAGCTGATTAATTACTCCTTTGGTAATATGATGGTATTCTACATCAAAAGATAATTTAGACATTGATAAAGTGTGAAGAATAGTATTATGAGATGATTGACAACTCACCCTGGTGTTCTAACCATGCAGTAGATGCATTGATATGATTATGATGGAATAGCGGATCATATTCCCCTCTTTATGCAATAGCTATATGCATTATAGAGATAATAGCAAGATTAATAGAAGTCCTATTACTTGATGCTTCAACAATCTAATTGTTAACCCTTATTATGCCGGTGGTGGCTAATTTGGCCTGTACAAAATGATGCAAAAAGCCTGAAAATGACTGAAATCCTGGCACATGGTTACTCAAGAGCTAATTTCCTACGAATACCAACATGACAGGGTTTACATGGTTTTCAAGAATTTTTGCGTCTTTGTGCTTTGGTCGAAAGAGGCTCTAGCATTGGAAGGGTTAAACAGAAAAAAGCAATTTAAATAGAAATTGTGTTACTCGGATGCAGCTACAATCTATTGTTAACATGAGCAAATTACCCTGCCTGCTATACAGTAGCAGATAATGTGATATTGTTTTAACATGCATTTATTGTATTGATGATAATTATCACTGCCACAAACAGGTTGATTGATTGGTTTGTTGATTAAAGGTTCCATCTTTAGATTCATTAGATGTTGGTTTCGTTTATTTAATTCCTTCTGCCGTTTACAGAAATTTGAACTTTTCAGTGACCATATAACCCATGCCTACTAATGGCAATACACTAAATCTCCCCTCTAATACGCCACTGGCAGTTAATAATCGATAATAATTGATATTTGATATAGCGCCCTTTCCACCTATAATGTTCAAAAGCGCTTTAAAGTCATTGGACAGTTGTCATGGTCCATATACATTGTAGTCAAATAAACTCCTTTCGAAATAGCAATGTTTTCAGCTGTTTCTTGAAGTTTTGCACACTATCAGCAGCCTTGATGTTGTCAGGGAGCTCATTCCAAAGGCGTGGTGCATAGGCACAGAATGCTCTGTCACCAAACCTTTTCAGATTAGTGAGTGGTATCTGTAATAAGTTCTTAGTGTTTGATCTTAGGGTCCTTGTATTCGCTTGTTTGACTAACAGTTCCCTCAAGTATAGAGGTGCACATCCTTGCATGCATTTGAAAGTCAAAAGCAGAATCTTGAACTCAATCCTTTTCCTGATGGGCAGCCAGTGAAGATCTTTTAGAACTGGTGTAATGTGATCATACTTTTTGGAGCCACTAACCACTCTAGCAGCATTGTTTTGGACTTTCTGGAGCCTGCATAGCAGCTCATCAGTGATTCCACAGAGAAGTCCATTACAATAGTCAAGGCGTGCACTGACACAAAAGTGCGAATTTACACAAGAAAGAAAATAAAAGAAAGAAAGAGATCACTGAACGAAAAAGAAGGACAGCATTTTGTTGTTGAAGTTTATCACTTTCATATAAGCTGATATGTGTGAGCCTTCAGGGCCCCTTTAACTTTCAGTGTCCATGCATGGCTTAAAGCATGGGCTCATAGCTACTTAACGGCTAGGTAAAAACAGCACAAATGGGAAGTCATCTCTTTCACTCTATTGAAGGTATCAGATAAATACTCATAGAAACTTATTCCCCTCAGTTTCCCCACGAGTGCTTAACCCATTAATGCTCAGAGCGGCCAAAACAGGCCTGACAATTTTGGAAATATTTTTCTAACAAAAGCATTTTTTGGAAAATAATCGAAGGTAAAATGTTAGAGAGAAGTCAAACAACAACTCTCCTTCAACTATTTTGTGAACTTTTGCTTTATTCCAAAGTTATTTTGAAAAGTATGAAAGTAGCAGACGATACTTTCTAGAGGATATCTGAGTGTGAAAGGGTTAACCACTTAGTGAGTTGAAAAAGAGTCTCTGGTAGGGAGTCATATCTCTTTCATTATGTTAAAAGCATCAACCCCCATAGAAACTAGATACCCTTTCTGTTTCCTTTCATGCGCTAGAATAACTGCTTAATGTGAAAAAAGGTCTCAAAGTGGGTGCCATCTCTTTTACCATGTTGAAAATATCAATTCTCATAGAAACCTATAACTTTGAGTTTCCACTCAATTTAGTACTTTAAATACCACTGCCCTGTTGGGAGACTATTACCCCTGCACATTAAGTACTTTAAATACTTAACCCTTGTGCTGCTGGTGACTAATTTGGCCGATACAAAATGATGCATAAAACCTGAAAACTGACTGGAACCCTGGCACAATTGGGTACTCATCTGAGAGTTCTCAACGAGAGCTTTCCAATGAATACCAACAAAACAGGGTTTAAAAGGTTTTCAAAATTTCTATGTCTTGTGCATAAAAGAAGCCTCAGCATTGGAAAGATTTAGTACTTTAACCCATTCACACTCAGAGCAGCCAAAAGAGGCCTGACAATTTTGGTAATATTTCTCTTACAAAAGCATTCTTAGGAAAAAATTTGAAGGAGAATTGTCTATTAAAAGCCAAACAACAACTCCTCTTTAAATATTCTGTGAACTTTTGCTTTATTCCAAAGTTCTTTTCAAAAATATGAAAGTAGCAGACGATGCTTTTGAGAGAAGCTCTGTGAATGAGTTAAATTCTTAATGTGCGGAGAAAATAGTCTCAGAGCGGGAGGTGTCGCTTTCAGCACATTGAAAGTGTGATGCTATCACTCCTCCTGCTCAGGGCCACTGTGTGTTCTGCCCATTAAAGCAAGGCAGGAAATACCACCCCTTGATACCACTCACAGCCCATTAGGTCAAGAATGTCAATCACTAGATGCTCAACCAGCAGATCTCGCTCAACAGCCTCTGCACAACTCCTAGCCCAGTGTGTTCCGCATAGTACAGCAGGGCAGGAAATACATACCACCCGGTGATACCACTCACAGCCCATTAGGTCAAAAATGTCGATCACTGGATGCTCAACCAGCAGATCTCGCTCAGCAGCCTCGGCACAACTCCTAGCCCAGTGTGTTCCGCTCAGTACAGTAGGGCAGGAAATACATGCCACCCCCTGATACCACTCACAGCCCATTAGGCCACAAATGTCGATCACCAGACACGCAACCAGCAGATCTTGCTCAACAGCCTCGGCACAACAACTAGCCCAGTGTGTTCCGCTCAGTACAGCAGGGCAGGAAATATGTCATGCCACCCCCTGATACCACTCACAGCCCATTAGGTCAAAAATATCAATCACCAGACACACAACCAGCAGATCTTGTTCAGCAGCCTCGGCACAACTCCTAGCCCAGCGTGTTATGCTCAGTACAGCAGGGCAGGAAATACATGCCACCCCCTGATACCACTCATAGTCCATTTAAGGTCAAGAATGTCAATCACTGGATGCTCAACCAGCAGATCTTGCTCAACAGCCTCCGCACAACTCCTAGCCCAGTGTGTTTCGCTCAGTACAGCAGGGCAGGAAATACATGCCACCCCCTGATACCACTCATAGTCCATTAGGTTACGAATGTCGATCACCAGACACGCAACCAGCAGATCTTGCTCAACAGCCTCGGCACGACTCCTAGCCCAGTGTGTTCCGCTCAGTACAGCAGGGCAGGAAATACATGCCACCCCCTGATACCACTCACAGTCCATTAGGCCACAAATGTCGATCACCAGACTCGCAACCAGCAGATCTTGCTCAACAGCCTCGGCACAACTCCTAGCCCAGTGTGTTCCGCTCAGTACAGCAGGGCAGGAAATACATGCCACCCCCTGATACCACTCATAGGCCATTAGGCCACAAATGTCGATCACCAGACACGCAACCAGCAGATCTCGCTCAACAGCCTCGGCATGACTTCTAGCCCAATTTCTTCTTCTCTGTACAGGTCTTAGTCAGGATTTCAAAAATGTCTGTCCAAAACAGCAATTCACAAAATTTCTAACTATCCAAATTAAACTACTTAGCTTCTTCAAATCCATGTATCAACTATATTTAAATTCTTCAAGCAAATTTTTGCCTGTCTTAACAGGAGTTTTTCAGGAAACTACCCATCCAAAATACAGGCGAGACTAGACCTGTCTAAGTGCCTCAGACCCCCTCTGGTACACTGTATTGTCCTAAATAGACCCAGCTGACAGCACACTCATGCAGTCTAATTGCATCAAGGAATTCCAATTTGTGGGAAAAACTCAGAGGAAGTTTCTCCAATTTAACACATGGTCTCTTAACCCCTTGGGGCCCAAAAATTTGAAGTTTCTCCAATTTTACACATGGGCTCTTTAACCCCTTGGGGCTCAAAAAATTGAAGTTTCTCCAATTTAGCACATGGTCTCTTAACCCCTGCCTTGGGGCCCAAAAATTTGAAGTTTCTTCAATTTAGCACATGGTCTCTTAACCGTTTGGGGCCCAAAAATTGAACGAGCTACGTACTACTCTGCATTATACTTGACCCAGGCAGCCTCATCCACAGACTACCCGCAATAAATCAAACTGCTGATGTGTAGTTTCTGGAGACATACAAATAGCATTACAAAAGGCACCTTATTGTATTAAAAGGAATATTGTATTTGAATATTTAATTCTCGTAATACAGAGGCTCTAATAAACAGGGTAGGAGAATTCACCTCATAGACAAACAAATGAAATGCATCTTTGAGATGTTTTCATGAGAATGTAACTACCAAACTAAGGCCAAGAAAAAAATATTGTTTGTTTCCTGTAACGGTCTGAAAAAAATAGGGTAGGTAGGTCAGTAAAAAAAAAATTGCAGTATTTTTTTGGTCAAAAATGTGTGTTTTATGCATATTTTACGTTGATTGGGAGTTGGAAGGCGAACAAAAACTTTAGGGTAGGGATTTTTTTGAATAAAAACTTGTTAGGGTAGGGTTACAGGAAACAAACAACTTTTTTCTTTAGGCCTAAACAGGCTGTTTTTGACAGCTGCGGGCATGACAGGGTTATATAGCTTCAATTCTCACAGTTTCATGAAAAGTCAGAACTATTATGGACTCACCAGCTAAGGATAAGCTGCTATGGCAAAATCTACACCCTGTGACAATATCAAACACTCCTCATTTGTTCATGCTGGCAATTTTACCTTTATTAATTCCCTTTAAGGAATTTTTGTACTACCCGTCCAAAAACAGGGCCTTAAGATTTGTGCAAAAATCTTTAGAAATTTCTCCAATTTAGCGCATGGTTTTTTAACCCTTCCTATACTGAGGCTATACTTTCATTTATTAAAAGCACAAGCACACAAAGCACTTTGAGAATCATCTAAACCCTGTCATGTTGGTATTCATTGGATAGCTCTCGCTCAGAGCACTATCAGATGAGTACCCATATGCCAGGTTTTCAGTCATTTCGCAGCTGTTTTGCCTCATTTTGTAATGGCCAAATTAGCCACCAGCAGAATAAGGGTTAATTAGCTTCAACTCTGTGGTTCTACCTCTTTTGTGAGAAATCAGAATTATTATTGAATCCCAGCAAAAGATAAGCTGCTATGGCAAAACCCACACCCTGTGACAATAATATCAAACACTCCTCATTTGTCCTTGCTGGCAATTTTCTCCTTATTAATTCACCAGTTCTTTATTGCCGACAGCTCTATTTACCACTAAATTGTGTGATTGCTTGGATAAATCAATGCCAAGTGGTCCAAGTGCCTACTTAGAGCTGTATCATGTGCTGGTTATTACTTTAGCATGGTCATTAAGGGATCTTGACAGATTACGACTCCCTGAGGGACAGGGTTCAAAATTAACCCCGGTCCACCTGCCCTCAGTATTTACTATCACTGTCAGACATCAAAAACAAATAGTTCCTTTAGTGGTAGGGCATGTTCAGTGAAATAAAACAACCCATTATTACTATTTATTTACTATCTATTACTAGGGGCAGGGTTCAAAATTAACCCCGGCCCGCCTGCCCTCGGCATCTACAATCACTGTCAGACATCAAAAACAAATAGTTTCTTTAGTGGTCGGGCATGTTCAGCGAAATAAAACAACCCATTATTACTATTTATTTACTATTTATTACTAGGGGCAGGGCTCAGAATTAACCCCAGCCCACCTGCCCTCAGCATCTAAAATCACTGTCAGACATCAAAAACAAATAGTTCCTTTAGTGGTCGGGCATGTTCAGTGAAATAAAACAACCCACTATTACTATTTATTTACTATTTATTAATAGGGGCAGGGCTTAGAATTAACCCCAGCCCACCTGCCCTCAGCATCTAAAATCACTGTCAGACATCAAAAACAAATAGTTCCTTTAGTGGTCGGGCATGTTCAGTGAAATAAAACAACCCACTATTACTATTTATTTACTATTTATTAATAGGGGCAGGGCTTAGAATTAACCCCAGCCCACCTGCCCTCAGCATCTAAAATCACTGTCAGACATCAAAAACAAATAGTTCCTTTAGTGGTCGGGCATGTTCAGTGAAATAAAACAACCCACTATTACTATTTATTTACTATTTATTACTAGGGGCAGGGCTCAAAATTAACCCCGGCCCACCTGCCCTCAGCATCTACAATCACTGTCAGACATCAAAAACAAATAGTTTCCTTAGTGGTAGGGCGTGTGAGTGAAATAAAACAACCCATTATTAACAGAGGTTAGTAGAGAGAATAGTTAAACAGATGTCAGATCATAATCAGTTATCACCATCATAAGAAAACATATCATACGGCTGGTTATTATTTTAGTATGGTCGTTAACGAATCTTGATAGAGTACGACTTGCAGAGGGGCAGGGCTCAAAGTTAACCCCCTATTCTAATATCACTGTGAGGCATGGTAAATGGCATCAAAACAAATAGCTTTTTCAATTACTGCATGGGCAGGTAAGTCAAATAAAAGAACCCATTTTTTTCACATCATACGAAGAAAGACATGCATGATTGAGTAAATGATGTATTCATAACCATGTAAACATAGCACAAAATTTTGGCTTGTAGGCACATTTATTTTCATTTTATTATTAAAGATGATAGTTCTGAAAGATATATGTTCAATTATAGGATGCACCGAAAATAGGAGAAAAAAGTGCAAATTTTGTGTAGCCTGGCTGTAGGGCAGTTAAGAAATTAAGTGTGAACTTTTCAGCTCACTCTACAGGTTAACCTGTATGCTGCTGGTTGCTAATTTTATAAAACAAAATGATGCCAAAAACCTAAAGAAAACACGACTGAAGCCCTCTCATATGGATACTAATCAGAGAGTACTCAGCGAGAGCTTTCCAATGAAAACCAAAATGACAGGGCTTAGATGGTTTTCAAAAATTGTTGCACACTAATTGTGCTTTAGACAAAGGTAGCCTCAGCAATGGAAGTGTTAGGTGTAGACAGTGTCTGAGCCAGGATTTAGGAACTGGGTGCCTTAAATTGGCAATTGTAAAATTTTGGGGCGTCCAAATCTTTAAGGGGGATCACAATATTCTCATATTTCAACCATAAACATGTATAAATTCATCAAAATAAGGCATGATATCATTAAACAATGTCATGAGCATTGTAAGGAGATGAAAAAATTCAATTATAAGCTTGAGATTGAGATTTTTAGAAATTCCACACAAAAAATTGGGTGCCCTGCGGGGTTCTATTTAAGGGTTTGGGTGTCCAAAAAGGCACCCAGACGCCCTGCTGGCTAAGACCATGGGTTTAGACTTCTGAGCTCATATGACTACAGGTTAATGTCAAGCCCTGAGGAGCTAGAGCTCTACAGTCTCAACAGGTTCCTGTTGATCCCTGAGGGAATGCAGTGTTGCTGTTGCCATTAGTTAGAGCTGTACATTATCAACACAAATGATGACAGGTTTAATGCTAAAAGGCACAGCAAGATTATTGGCATCATAATCTATAGCACACTGCATGAGAGCTGTATAAGACTATAGTGCTGAGTTTATTATAGTCAATAAACTACACAACAATGAGAAGCCATGATCAACACGGATATCAAAATGGACTTGTTAAACCAGATATAATGGGAATAATGATGTTGTTGCTTCAAATGAAGGGGGATGCCTTTTTCCATGAAGAAACTCAAAAATGGCGTATGGATGGTTTTTCGTCTCAAGCCTTAGAAGTTGATCTGTGCACATACTATAGATGCTTAATCATCTTAATCCTTTCAATGCTGAAACTACATTTGTCCAAAAAAAAGGATGCAAAGATTTTTAAAAAACATCTAAACCTTGTCATGTTGGTATTTATTGGATATAGCTCTCTCACTGAGTACTCTTAGACGAGTACCCATATGTGCCAGGGTTTCGTTCATTTTTCAGGTTTTCTGCATCATTTGGTATTGGCCACATTAGCCACCTGAGCAGCATAAGGAATAAATGGCCTACTTAAAGTCAATGAATTCTTAAAAGTACTTTTTGCGTCTGTCACTTTCAGCTTATTTAGATATATTGCTTGTGAAGCGTATGTCATGGGATTATTGTTTATTAGATTAGGGAGCGCCTAGCACTTTGTAGGTAGATGCTAATTTTCCTGTAATAAAGACCAATTTGGCATAATTCGTTGATGATTTGATTTTGAATGTAACTTAACTCGCTATATGTGACACAAATCACTAAAACGATTGTCCTTATAAGCCCTTTAACTTTTAAATTTATGACTCTGAGTCTGCATACTTTCTGAATCTATGGTACTACCAAGGGGTGCCACTGCTCCTGAAATCACTCATGTACATAAATTTAACCCTTATGCTGCTAATGGCCGATTTGGCAAATACAAAATGATGCATAAAACCTGCAAAATGACTGAAACCCTGGAACATGGGTACTCATCTGAGAGTACTCAGCGAGAGCTATCCAATGAATACCAACATGACAGGATTGAGATGGTTTTCAAAAAATTTGGCATCCTTGTGCAATCGGCATAAAGGTTAACATATTTGAGACATTAAGATACTCACTGCAAGTACCTAAAGTATATGGCATGGTTTCAGTAGCATCATTATGTCTTGGAAAAATAAGCCAACACCAACAGCATAAGGGTTATGATCATATTACAAAATGACACCCCTTGTATGTAAAACTTACCTCTGGTATATTAATTCAAAGTGCCAATTTTCCTAGAATTCAATTAGTTTAACAAAACTGTCCTACCCTCAAAAGGCACTTTCTAACGACCCCTGTATGCCCCAGCCTTGTTAATGTCATAGTTGTGATTACCTCATAACCCCCTTATGCAGATCAGTCTCATTTTATTACTGATTTTCTCCTCAAACTTTCACTATCACTCATCCCCGCTGCCTGTCCGACGCGTAATAAACACTGAAATCTGACACAGGTATGCATTAAGGCGCGATACTGACGAGAAGGCGCGGAAACTCATCACGGTTTACATGCCTGTTTCTAGAGGTCCTCGCAAGAAGGGCGTATCTTGTCAGATCGCGCTGCTAAGTTAGGACTTTGGGTGTAAGAGGCTCAAACTCATCAGCTTTTATTGCGCTTCTCTGGCATTTCTCGTGTGCTGTGGTCAAAGTGGTTCTGTGTATCTGTCATTAGATGCAATAAGCTTTTATGTGATGAGGGGAGAAGTATCATCATCAGTTCTGTAATTGAATAAGGTTTTACGACATGAATATGTTACATAATTCAATCAGGTTTTGGGTTAATTGCCAAAAAAGTGCTGTATGTAATTCTATGTTACATTATATTGTTTATCTGTCTTGGAAGTCTACTACTTTTATGAGTGGTGGTCATAGGATTTTTTTCATTTATGTATATATTTATATATGTATATATATATATATATATATATATATATATATATATATATATATATATATATATATATATATATATATATATATATATATATATATATAAATGTATATATACTGTAAAACCCTAGATGGAGCATTGTTATGCTATTTTGAACGTATATCAGCGGCAGTAATATATGCGTTATCATCACCTAGCGTGAAATGCGTGAAATTAAAAGGAGCGCGATATATTAACGGGTTTTCAGTGCTCTATGAGAATTGAAGTGTTTGTAGGAGGCTGGGATGAGAAGAGTTTCTAATTAAAAGATGGGGAGGCAGGTGTTGCAAGATGAGATTTAGTATATCACGTTCATGCAGTAATTTGCTGGATTATAATCATGAGAAAAGTGCTTAAACCCTTATGCTGCTGGTGGCTAATTTGTCCAATACAAAATGATGCAAAATTAACTTTAAAATGGTTGAAACCCTGGAATATGGTACTCATATCTGAGAGTACTCATCGAGAGCTATCCAATGAGTACCAGCATGACAGGGTTCAGATGGTTTTCAAAAATCTTTGTATCCTTGTGCTTTGGATGAAAGTTAGTCTCAGCATTGGAAGGGTTAAACCCTTTCACATCAGAAAGTGAAAATGTCCCCTGGGCCTTTTCATTCCTCATATAAATGCAGGGTTTACTGATATGGCTTACCCACACTTTGTGCCAAACCAAGGGTTAGGGATGTCATCGATAGTCGACAAATCGATTAATCGACATTTTCACTTTGTCAATTAAATCGAATCGAATGGTTGGGTATCGAAGCGAAATAATCGATATTCTGTACCCCAATAATGGCGTATGATTATTAATAAAAAACACACTTTTCTTAGACATTTTCCTGTTAAATAATGCAAAGTGAAACTCTGACTAAATAATTGAAGTATTTTCTATGGCTTTTGTATGAGAAATTGGAAGGAGTGGTGTGCTTTACTCAGGCATATGGCCAAGACACAGGGTATTCGACCAAAATAAAGGAATACTTATGACATCTCTATAAATAATTGTGCCCGACAAGCATGTTACGGCGTATCGAATCGAATCGAATCGAATCGAAAAATATATCAATTAATCGAATCGATAAAATTCCATATCAATGACATCACTGCCAAGGGTTACTGTTGCCTCCCTATTCACTCTCATTTTCGCTCTTTTCAGGTTTTATGGACACATTCTTATACAGAGATTTCTGCCTGCGGACGGCGAACGGACTCAGAGACATTCTTTGGCTACATTGCTGGGTGAGTAAGAATTTTACAATTGTATTGTATTGTATTGTATGTTTATTGACTGTACTACATTGTACAAAATCATAGCAAATACAATTATAAGCAAAAGGAAATAATAATAAACAAAAGTAACAAATAACCTAAGCGGAATTATTGAATAATATAAAGAACAAGCGAACTAAAATATACTGTAGTAGTGATACAGTGGTTCGGACGTCCGAGCGTGCTGCACTTAGGTGTTCATGTACATAATGTCAGATTTGATCTCAGAAGTGACCGGTGTAACAGGTAAGTACTGCCCTGAAAAAAGCGGTCCTTGGTTGCCAAACAGTGTACAATGATTTTAACCCATTCATGCCTACAGTGCCGGTGTTTAATTCCTGCACTAAATGCGTGGGCAGTCAGAGCAGAATACACGACCGCACACATGATAGAGACCAAGTTTCCTGGGCATGGATGCATAGATGACCTCTGAACCTAGCTTTGATCCGCAAGCTATGTGGGTCATTAATGTGCTTGGCTTATTTTTTTGGCATGTTATCCATGTTTTTTTGTACAACCATGCACTGGCAGACTTATGGTCGACTTGTGTAGGAATTAGATGTCTGTACTGTACACCTGGAAAGACAGGCCTGGATAGCTTTGAAAGTATTTGTGGGCAAGAGTGCCTTTGTGGAAATATTATTAACCATTTGATATTAAAAATGGAAATGAGAAAAACAACCAACATCTGTATTAACCCTTATGTGGCTGGTGGCTAATTCGGTCAGTACAAAATGATGCAAAAAACGTAAAAATGACTGAAACCCAACCTAAAATCTTTGCATCTTTGTGCTTTGGACAAATGTAGCCTCAGCATTGGGAGGGTTAATGGGTTAATGGATACTGGGGAATGAAATAGTTCTCAATGTTCACAGATGTAAAATGAGCAGAAGTTATGTTCCTATGTTTGCCTAATGGGAGAGTAACTGCTGAGGAATGAAAAAAAGAATTCCATGTACACAGGTGCTCAAAGAACATGGTATTGGGTTTCTATCTTTTCTAGTGGTTTGACAGATTCTGAGATTTGTAATGATGTCCAATGTATGCAGAGGTAGTGCACACTTTAGATAGTGGCTTCTATTTTACATCTTGTTTCCATTTGAAGCTAATAGGTGCAAGTTAACCCTTCCAATGCTGAGGCTTCTTTCGTCCGAAGCACATTCGCAACAACTTTTGAAAACCATCTGAACCCTGTCATGTTGGTATTCATTGGATAGCTCTCGCTAAGTACTCTCAGATGAGCACCCATGTACCAGGGTTTCAGTGATTATTTAGGTTTTTTACATCTTTTAGCATTGGCCAAATTAGCCACCAGCAGCATAAGGGTTTTTAAAAAATGGCTATACCTGCTCTACGGTCGGCAACAAGTAAATGTCATGCTTTGACGGCGAGCTCTCTTCATTGTCATTCGCTGCTACAGGAAGGAAATTGAGTGTGATTGAACCAGTAACGCTGCACTCCATAACCCGCCGAGCCACCATAATCAATAAATGGACGCCATTATTGTCTTCCCATCTTGACAAGTGCTCATGAAATTGGATGAAAGTACTAGACGCATCAACCATTTCTATGTTGGTTTAGTCTGTCGGTTTTCTTTCATGCTAGACATGTCTCGGCACCTTGATGTAATGGATCTTTCTAGGCAGACATGAGATTTATACAATGGTGCTTCTGGTGTGTGTGTATATACATATATATATATATATATATATATATATATATATATATATATATATATATAGTATATATATATATATATATATATATATATATATATATATATATATATATATGTTTATTTATAGGTGTGTATGTATATATCTGTATATGTATATATCTGTATATAATTATATATATATATATATATATATATATATATATATATATATATATATATATATATATATATATATATATATATATATATACACATACATATGTGTGCAAAACACCTGAAAAATGACTGAAACCCTGGCACATGGGTACTCATCCGAGAGTTCTGAATGAGAGCTTTCCGATGAATACCAAGATGACAGGATTTTGATTGTTTTCAAAAATCTACACATCCTTGTGCTTTGGACAAAATTAGCGTCAGCATTGGAATTGTTTCTAGTAGCCAGATCTGTGACTACATTTCTGCATCTATTGATATTATACAAGGATGCTAGCAAGCGGATGTTGGGAGCAATTAACCCTTATGCTGCTGGTGGCTAATTTGATCAATACATAATGTGTAAAAAGCTGAAAAATGACCGAAACCCTGGCAAATGGGTACTCATCTGAGAGTACTCGGTGAGAGCTTTCCAATGAATACCAAGATGATAGGGTTTAGATAATTTTTAAAAAATTTTGAGTTATTGTGCCTGAGACAAAAGTAGTCTCAGCATTGAAAGGGTTAAGGCTTAGCAAGCCATGCCATGGCAAGATAAATGTTAGGTGACAATTTATGGGTCAGCTTTGCTATAGGTTGTGCATAGACAATTAACCTTGGTGCCTAAATTGCCTTGTTATTGCAATAGGGCAGTTTCTATGGTCTCAATTTATCTTCGAGTGGTCACCCTTCCATTGCAAATCTATCAGTTTTGCTGTGGGAAAATACAGTTGAATTGCAAATATTGCCAAGTTCTGTATCTCATTTTGCCGTTATGGCGGGTCTTTACTGGATGGCTATTCAAGTGTATCCTTGTTCATGGTACCACATGCAAAACTACCCAAGGATTTGAGGGCCAAATAAATACAATAATTCACTGTCTGAATTCCTCTTTAGAATAAATGGCTTTTTTGGTCAAAATTGAAAAAAAAAATTCAAGGTAAAATCTTCATTTAGGAAATTTGAAAAGGTATTTCGAAGAAGTTACAATACAAGATATTTAAAATGTCAATCCTTCATATATCAAATGCTGCTTTTATTAGAAAAAACATTTCTAAAAATGGTCAAGGGATTTTTGAGATGATTTTTGGATGAATGGGTTGATGCCTAGGCTACTTTCATTAAAAGCACAAGGACGCAAAGATTTTTGAAAATCATCTAAACCCTGTCGTGTTGTATTCCTTAGATAGCTCTCGCTGAGTACTCTCAGATGAGTACCCATTTGCCAGGGTTTCCGTCATTTTTCAGGTTTTTTGCATCATTTATTATTGGCCAAATTAGCCACCAGCAGCATTAGGGTTAAATAAAGCAATGCAATAATTATATCTTTAACAACTATCAGTGCCTCCTTTTGATGTTTAGTACTGCTGGTTTCCCATCGCCTTAATTATCAGCAATTGTACATAGCTTTGTACTGAAACTCAAGCCTAAGATAAAGTCTGTGGCTGGCCTTTGAATAGGCCGCTTCATATTTGTTATTTTTTGCGTGTTTGAAGTTGCTGACAGTGATTTAGTACACAGAAACAACCACAGCATCATACTAACGACCTTGAAAATCTCAAAGCGCTTAAATTCCTATGCAAGCGAATGATAGTGAATGTCTAAAATAAAACATAATTGTGTATTTTTTTAACAAATTGAATAATTATAGAATGATTGAAAATATGGCTTATGCTGTATTTTTACTTCGAAAAAATGTTGATAAAACCACAAAGTTTTGACTGGAATTGGTACAAATCATTTCTCAAACTGGCACAGCGTCACTCTAGAACATTAGTAATGCTGGTTTCCCATCATCTATAGTTTTTTTTTTTATATAAACCTTTATTGACCTCAATAGCAAATACAATGCTAATCTAGGAGGTACAAAAAGAAAACAATAAAAAAGACAAAATAAGACAATTCAAACATCAACACTAAAGTAACATGGAAATATTTGCAATGGTCAAAAGTGACAGTGAGTGAAATAACAGAAAAAAGGCAATTACAGGATAAACGCCACTAAGAGAACCTGTTTGAGTCAGATATAAACAGTTGGACTTCTCTGAATACTTTGGTGTTTTCTTCCTCTGATAATTGTTGATGTCCTTTTAATAAGAGCTCAAGTGAGATTTTTATTCCCGAACTCACTAACATTTCTGAAATTGCATTTATCATCTTAACTCTTATTGGCCTATACTGGTTACAAAAAAGGAAGTAATGATCTGGGTCTTCCACAGAGTGACCACATGAACATGCTGGATTCTCACAGAGATTCCTCTGATGCAAATGGTAGTTTAAGTTACTAAAACCAACCCGTAATTGGGTGTGTATTACAGATAACCTTCTTTCACCACAATAGTAAAATGTTGGCACTTTTTTAACCACAGTTTTACTCAGATTGCTCTTGAAACTGTTTAGTGTGGGAATAGATCTCACAGATATTGGAAGATTATTCCAAGCTTTTAGTGCTGCAGGGAAAAAGGATTTAGAGAAATAATTACAATTTTCTGTGTAAGGTACAAAATTTTGGGATTGCCTAGTCTGATATGGATGTTGTTCTGAGTTCAGCTTTGTCAGTAGGGATCTGAGATATTGGGGGGTTTTATTATTCACAATTTTGTAGTACAAACTCAATCTATGATGACTGCGTCTTGTTTCAAGTGATACCCAGGGCACTTCAAGGTCTAGTTTAATATGAGAAGTGCCTTTTTTACATCCAGTAACTAATCGAGCAGCATCCCTTTGTAATGATTCTAACTTTTCTGACAAGAGTATAGAGCAGTTGTCAAATATAACATCACAGTACTCAAGAATAGGTCTCACATGTGCCAGATACAAAATTTCAAGGGTACGTCTGTCTAATTTGTATTTTAACCCTTTCAGCATATTCAGTTTCTTAGACGCCTTGACTAACAACATATCAATATGATTAGACCAGTTTAGGTTTTCACTCAAGAGTAGACCAAGGTGCTTGTGGGTCTTGACCTCCTGTACAACAATACCATCTAATATTAAAGGGGGATGTTTAGTATTGCTTTGTTTTCTTGAAAATGTGACAGATTTAGTTTTTGTGGGGTTTATAGTAACAGCCCACCTTTTAGCCCAAGAGTTTATAGTTTCGAGATCCCCATTTAGTCGTTCTGCACAAGCATCACAATCATCTACCTCCTCATAAACTGAAGTGTCATCAGCATAAAGGGAAACATTAGATTGTAAGTTGTCAGCTATATCATTAATGTACAGTAAGAACAACAAAGGGCCAAGAACTGAGCCTTGAGGAACTCCAGCTGTAATTTGCTTGACTGATGAACACTGACCATTTATGACCACTCTGTGAGACCTTTCACATAAATAACTATTTAACCACTTTAAAAGTGAACCACCAATACCAAAAGTTTTTAATTTATATAAAAGGTGTGGATGCGAGACCTTGTCAAATGCGCGACTTAGATCTATAAACAGAGCCCTAACTTCTTTTCCATTCTGTAATGATTCATATATCCTGTGTGTAATAAAACATAATTGATTGACTGTAGAGTCACCGGGTCGAAAACCTGACTGTTTAGGGCTAAGTAGATGAAAGTGGTCAAGGTATTGATACACATGGTTGAACACAAGTTTCTCAAATATTTTTGAGATGCAAGAAAGGAGAGATACAGGTCTGTAATTTAATGGGTCTTGTGTACTCTCTTTCTTATGCACAGGGACCACATGTGCAAGTTTCCAAAGTTTTGGAAATTCTCCACTTTGTAAGGAAATATTAAAAAGCCTGGCTAATGAATATGAAATGGAGGGTGCAGTCTCCTTAAGTAAACGATTGCTTACATTATCTGGTCCATTTGCCTTAGACACATCCAAATCTTTTAGGATTTTATAAACACTAGAGGCTGTAAAGTATGGCTGAGTAATATTAAAATCACTCTCAGGTATTCTGGCTGGAGGTGGATCAACAGCAAAATCTGGTTTTGCCTGATCAATGAAAATTGAATTGAAAATTTCAGCCTTTTCAGCACTGTCTGTTACAATATTTGAATGCCACTTAATTGGAGAAACTGCTCCTTTGTTTGATGATCCATAAAAACATTTAGAAGCTTTCCACCAGTTTTTATTGCTCGTTTGTTCATCTTGCAACTGAATTTGTAACTTTGTAAAATATTCTTGCTTTGACTTCCTTATTCGACTGACAACTTCATTTCTAATGTGTTTGTAACTGTCTGTCAATGCCAAATTCTTGTTCCTAACAGCAGCCTTAAAAAGGGTATCACGTTGCCTAATTAACTGTTTTATGTCTGAAGTAATCCATGGTTTGTCTTTTGGTTTGATGGTAACAACCTTAAATGGAATGCAAGTTTTGGATATGGTTAGGAACAGGTTAACCCACGCCTCACACATATCATCAACACTTTTGTTTAAAAACGCAGCATCCCAGTTACAATCCTTTAAGACATTTCTTAAATTTTGGAAATTACCCTTGTTGTAGAGCCAAATTTGTCTCTTATAAGGTTTCTCTCGGCCTAGATAATGAAAGAGTGCCATAGATTGGACAGTGGTCACAGTTATGCAGTGGTGGGAGAGTACCACATGATTTAAAAAGACCTGCATTGTCAGAAAATATCAAATCAATACAAGAGGCACTATTAGTCCCAAAGCGAGTTGGACCCTTTATAAGCTGAGAGAAATGATAAGAGTCAAATGTGGCTTTTAGAATTTTTCCATCAGCAGAAACACAATCTTCAATCCACCACGAACTGTGCTTTGAATTGAAATCCCCCATCAAAATCAGGCCACAATATTTATGACATTCCTTAGCTAACTGAATACATTCATTAAGTCCTTCCACAAAGTCAAGTGTTCGAAGTGATGGAGGTTTATAACAATTCCAAAGTAGAATTAACTGACCCTGCACCTTTATCTCAATACACACAATTCTAAATTTGCTGGCTCAAACTGAGGCATATGAGTAGCAGGACAATCATCGGAAACATAAACAGCAATGCCCCCACCATGTCTGTTCCTGTCCTTTCTAATCGGTGACTGAAATCCAGCAATCACTATATCCTCATTTTTTATAGCCTCACTCAACCAAGTTTCTGATATACCAATAATATCGAAATCATTTGCAACTGCAAAACTTGTTAACTCATCAAACTTTGAAGTGTTAGAATTATCATCTTTAGCCAGAAGGCTTCTAATATTCAAATGACACAAAGTTAACTGCTTTAAAACAGGCCCAGGATTTGATTCAATATCACCTGCTAAAAGAATTAGATTTGGTAAAACCATGTGGCAAAATAGAAAATTTGGCAAAATAAAATTCCAGAAGTAGAGCTGTGACAAAAGAGCTCTTTTATTGCCAGTACAGTGAAAGATGCCAATAGCGGTCCTGTAATCCTCTAAGTAGCTACCCATGATCTGTTTTTGGAAAACTATTCTCCTGTGTTAAATTATTATGTACAGTATCATGTTGGCCATTTAAATACTGCCACCAATAAAGTTTACCATTATAACCATGCAATAGATAAAAGTTGAACTCATACATATTGGACAAACAAAGAAATAAAGAACGAATAATTAACATGAAAGCAAAAGTAGCAAAACAAGGAAAACAAACAATTTACCCACAAAGACAGTTGTGATTTAAGGTAATAATTCACAGAATATAAATAAATTCGGAATTGTAGTTGGGAGGTAAAACACACCAATTAAATAAATTGAATGAGCATGGATCAACTAGTCTCCTAGTGGAGTAATAACAACTCAAGTTACCTAAGAGAGACAGCCTAAGAGAGACAGTTGACTGCAGTGTCACCTACTGATAGAAACATCAACCGGTCAAACAAAAGTAATTATTTTGAAACAATATGTTTAGGTGTAATAATAGTAGTGTGACAAGAACACCATCTATTGCCATTTAATTCATATGCTTACATAGAATTTGTGTGACCAGACATGACGAATATATCAGGGTCCTTTATTTGCAATGTCCAGGACAGTGTCTATGCTGTCAAATAAATCCAGTGTAGTAACTGTTCCATTTTCGCCCTTGATGAACACAGACCCATTTTTAGTCCAGGCTGTTTCCACTCGTACATGCCCTTTTGCCCTGTGAAAGAGACCTAAGTTTTTACGAGTAAGATCCTCCACAATCACTATGCCAGTATTTTTAAGCTTTTTTCTGTTGATGAGCATTTGTGTACATGGATTTCTGTAAACAAATTTAACGATGATTGGGCTAGGACCAGTCCTGTTTTTAGTTGGAAGTCTGTGTGCAACATCTATGTCCGATGGTTTCAAGTCGACCCCAATATTCTTCCCTATCTGCATGACTGTATTCACACAATCCTCCTTTGAATGTCTCGGTTCACCCTCTTCATTTTCCCTTTCAACGCCAAGGATCCTAAGTGTTGATCTGCGATTGTATTGGTCTGTGCTGTTTGATATCATAACAGCTTCTTTAGCCAGTTTATCATTTTGAGAACAGCTGCTCATCAACTCCGAGATCTGTTTTTGTTGGGCAGAAACTTGATCCCGCAATCTGTCATTTTCTTTCTCCAAGATAAAGAACTGGGCATCATATTGCTCCTTGACATCTTTGATGATATCACCCCTTAGAGACTTCACGGCCTCTATCACCATTCCATGGATGCTGCCCTCCAAATTTTTGAGATGATCCCCTGTAAGCAGTTGGTCAAATTTTGCATTTAGGTCCCTCAGCTGCATATCAGTGTTATCCAGCCTTGTATTCAGTGCAGAAAAACTCTCATGTAAATCTGAGCTGGCAGAGTCATTCAGTGATATATCCTCTAAGGATGAGCTCTCATGCTTCCTCTTGGGAGTTGGCTGTTGAGACTTCATAGAAGCTGTTGAGTTTGGTTTAGGGGTGCTTGCAGCAGCAGTTGTATATACCTCTGTACTGAAACTAGCCTAAGATAGTATCTGTGGCTGGCCTTTGAATAGACCGCTTCATATTTGTTATTTTTTGCGTGTTTGAAGTTACTGACAGAGATTTAAATTAGTACACAGAAAACACCGCAGCATCATACTTATAAACGACCTTGGAAATCTCAAAGCGCCTTTCTTTGCAAGCCACAGAACAATATCAAATGTCAAAAATAGAACTTTTTTTAAACAAATTGAATGATTATAGAATGATTGAAAATATGACTTAAACTGTATATTTATTTTGAAAAAATGTGGATAAAACCACAAAGTTTTGACTGGAATTGGTATAAATCATATTTCTCGAACTGGCACAGCGTCACCCTATAGCATTAATAATGCTAGTTTCCCATCATCTACAATTGTATTATAATGCCTCTCTCTGTACTGAAACTAGCCTAAGATAATATCTGTGGCTGGCCTTTGAAAAGACAGCTTCATATTTGTTATTTTTTGCGTGTTTGAAGTGTCTGACAGTGATTTAGTACACAGAAACAACCACAGCATCATAAACGACCTTGGAAATCTCAAAGCGCTTTTCTATGCAAGCCGCAGAATGTGTATTGATGCCAACTCTTTGCCAAGCTATTCATTTGCTGCGCGAGGGCCATCTATAACTTTGGCTACACCGCATAACAATGTGCCACAGTCTGTATGGCACATGATGTGAATAAATGTGTTAGCCCTTTGGCTGCTCTGATGGCTAATTTGGTTGATACTAAATGATGCAAAAACCTAAAAAATGGCTGAAAACCTGGCATATGGGTACTCATCTGAGAGTACTCAGCGAGAGCTTTCCAATGAATACCAACATGACAGGGTTTGGATGGTTTAGTACTCAGCAAGAGCTATCCAATAAATACCAACATGAAAGCGCTTAGATGTTGTTCAAAAAGTTTTGCTTCCTTGTGCTTTGGACGAAAGTAGCCTCAGCATTGGAAGGGATTTATCAATGTGCCACACTTTATGGCACGTGATGTGAATAAATGCGATAGGGTGCTGGGTCGGTCTGAGCACCAATCTTCACAGATCAAGAAGATGCTGATCTTTTCCAATGCTTTTTTGTCCAACTCATTTACCCTCATGCTGTTGGTGGCTAATTTGGCCATTATAAACTGAGGCAAAAAAATCTGAAAAATGGATGAAACCCTGGCACATGGGTACTCATCTGAGAGTACTGGGCGAGAGCTTTCCAATGAATACCAACATGACAGGGTTTGGATGGTTTAGTACTCAGCGAGAGCTATCCAATAAATACCAACATGAAAGCGCTTAGATGTTGTTCAAAAAGTTTTGCTTCCTTGTGCTTTGGACGAAAGTAGCCTCAGCATTGGAAGGGATTTATCAATGTGCCACACTTTATGGCACATGATGTGAATAAATGCGATAGGGTGCTGGGTCGGTGTGAGCACCAATCATTACAGATCACGGAGATACCGATCTTAACCAATGCTTTTTTGTCCAACTCATTTACCCTTGTGCCGTTGCTGGCTAATTTGGACATTTTAAACTGATGCAAAAATCTGAAAAATGGATGAAACCCTGGCACATGGGTACTCATCTGCGAGTATTCAGTGAGAGCTTTCTAATGAATACCAACATGATAGGGTTTAGATGGTTTTCAAAACTTTTTGCATTTTTCTGCTGTGGACGAAAGTAGTCTCAGCATGGAAAGGGTTCGGGTGCTGGCTCTGTTTGGGAACCAATCAACACAGATCTATGAGATGCCGATCATTACCAAATGAATGCTTTCTTGTCCAGCTCATTAAGGTCTTACGACACTTTTAGAAATCTCAGTTTAATTTTTCTGAAATTTTGCAAAAGGAAAGAACATAGCACAGTGATCTTCAAAACAACTTAAAATCATGGGGTCATCAACTTAGTTTTTTTTCACAGATTTTTGAAAAATTAATGCAATTTATGTCACAAACATCACTTTCTCCAAAATTGGCGTCTTTCGTTGCTAGATTTATCCCTTCAGAGATACTGGCACTGCCTGAAATACTGTTCTGCCTTGTTGAAATTAATTTTCTGCTGTTATATAGGAATTATTGGAATTATCAAGGAACTCGAGAAACAAGTTTTTAACCCAAAATTGATATAAGTCAGAATTGCCTAGTTTAATTTTCACCAATTTTTGTCTACACTATCTACACAATGCTCTTAATAAAAAGATATAAAGAAAATGATAGGTCATCATGTTAGTTTTCGAACCACAGATGGTCAAAGTTTGTGAAATGGGACTTTTTTGGGTCAAATTTTCATGAAAATGTTAGAAAAGAGTTACTCAGTTGTTACCGAATATGCCCATCCTTATATAAGATATTGTTGAGCAAGGGAACTCCATTTTATACACATAAATTATCACAAATTATTCCTGAAAACTGGTCAAAGCATCAAATTCAATGAATATGGAAATCACTGTAGCCAAAAACAAAAGACTCGTAGGATACTATTTATAATAGGCAGGTATAATCAGAATTGGTACATATTCAATAAAAATCAATTTCATTTCAATTTTTCCAGTGATGTCAGGTAAATTGTAATAAATTATTTTAGTTTGTCAAATACCCAATAGGTGTCACCGGTATAGAGTATCGTAAGACCTTAACCCTTCTAATGCTAAGGCTACTTTCGTCCAATGCACAAGAATGCAAACATTTTTAAAAACCATCTAAACCATGTCATGTTGGTACTCATTGGATAGCTGTCAAGGAGTACTCTCAGATGATTACCCATATGCCAGGATTTCAGTTATTTATCTGGATCTTTGCATTATTTTATTATTGGCCAAATTAGCTATTGGCAGCCTAATAAAGTTTTTTTTAATCCTTTCATACTTAGAGATCACCTTTAGAGATATAGTATATATCCTGAATGTCACTCACTCGTGGAGGTCACTTATATTACCCACAAAGTTATAGGCTGTGATTCTTGATTTCTTATTCTCAGCATGGATGTGTTAAAGGTTTTGTTTACCAGCTGATATGCCTGACCACCAAGCTCTGTGTCTAGCATGGCTTACCGTATTCTTTCGATTAAGCGCACATGCCCAAATAAGCGCACAGGGCCTATTTTTCACGGTTAGTCAGGGTGAATGACCAGCGCAAATGTCACGAAAAACTTGTAAAACTTCCGCCCAGAAGAAGTAAGAAAAGCAAAATTACATACCCAAAATTTCCTCTTGCCGTGTCTGCAAACCAGGGCTGAATTCCGCAATTTCAGCAGTTTCTTTGCGCTCTCACTGTTCATATTCGCCGCATAATCGTACTTTTGACCAATTAACGATCTCACGTGCGACAGTGTAGCTGCAAACGTCTAAGCTAACTGAACAGCGAGAGCGCAAAGGCGCAATAACGGCCAATGCTTTCGATTGGCAATCATTGAGATGTGCGGTAAAACGGAAGATCGCCAACACCCCTACTTCAGAAAAATTTCCCAACTTCTATCCGCACCGTGCGCATAATCGGAAGAATACGTGCTAAAGGTGCTAGGTAGTGATTATGTGCGTACAGGGTAGGTGGGCGGGTTGTCTGAATGCTTCCAGCAGCTGAGCATAATTGTGAGGTATGTGTAACACTGTGGAGGTATGCTTGTGAAGAGGAATGATATATTTGTGGCCTAGGAATTTCTGATGTTTTGAGGCAGGCTGCTCGATCCAGATCAAAGGATAGAGGTGCAAGCCATTTCAAGTGCTCTAACGCCTTTAACTAAAGCATAGTATGAGCAGAGCAATATGCTATAGTGTTAAGTGTTATATGGTTATATGGTTTGAAAAGATATATAATATGATTTACTAGTGATGTCATTGATATGAAATTTTATCGATTCGATAAATTGATATATCTTTCAATTCGATTCGATCCGATTCGATATGCCGTAACATGCTCGACTAGGGCACATTATTTATAGGGATGTCTTTGATATCCCTTTATTTTGGTTGGATACCCCGTGTCTTGGCCATATGCCTGAGTAAAGCACACCATTCCTTCAAATTTCTCTTGCAAAAGCCATAGAAAATACTTCAATATTTAGTCGAGTTTCACTTTGCATTAGTTTAACAGGAAAATGTCTGGGAAAAGTGTATTTTTTATTAATAATCATACGCGATTATTGGGGTACAGAATATCGATTATTTCGATTCCATACCCAACCATTCGATTCAATTTAATTGACAAAGTGAAAATGTCGATTTATCGACTATCAATGACATCCCTATGATATACCCTGATAATATAATATACCCTGATATATATATATATATATATATATATATATATATATATATATATATATATATATATATATATATATATATATATATATATTTATATATATATATATATATATATATATATATATATATATATATATATATATATATATATATATATATATATATGTGTGTGTGTGTGTATGTACACACACACACACATTGCTCGCAAAGTGTGGTTCATAACATAGTTGATAATGAGTAACACATTGTCAATTATGCTCAATGTAGAAAAAGAAATTGCTCCGAAGAAAATGTAGTCCCCTAGTGCTATTTGATTCATGATATATGAGCAGTTAATAAAACAGGCCCCTCTGCAGAACTCCTGCTATATGTGTGCTGCACTGGATATGATTCAACATGAAATCCCAGGCGGGCAGTTAATCTAGCACTAGGTTATTCATAGAATCGCCACTAAACTAAAAGAGTTGTCCAAAGGGCCCCTGATGATCACTTCTCGCTTGTTTAATTACCTCGCAACTCCTGGTAGGCACTCAGCAATTCTGGCTCCGTCAGCCTGCGGTTGTCCTGGGAGTGATTTTTCCTGTTCTCTCAACGCTTGGATAGTTGGATAATAGAAGGGAAATGTTTTGTTGCCATTAGTAAAAGGATTGATCATGGGCCGCTATGGGAAAAATACAGTCACATTTCGACTTAATATGTGAATCATAGCATTTTGATTTACCTAGATGTGCTTTCTCGTAAGTAAGGCCGTGACTCTTATGAGTTGACCAATCAGATGCAGACACGTACCATACTGACATCATCAGGGATGACTGAAAGCCTGGCACACGGGTACTCACCTAGCTAAGAGTACTTAGTGAGAGCTATCTAATGAATACCTAAATGACAGGGTTTACATGGTTTTAGATGGTTTCATATGTACCCCTCAACATTTAGCAATCCAAAATCAGGATATTTCAGGCGGTTTACCATTGCCTCTTTCGGTTTTGTTTTGTTTAGTTCCAATTCTGGCCACTAGGGGCCAGGTTAGTACTTTTGCTTAAGGAGGGCGCCTTTACAATTGATAATCATGTACATGTATGTTAATGGGATAACTTTAATTTTATGTAGCAGATCACAATTGCTGCATGATGATATACACACAGTCATGGTCTTAGCCAGCAGGGTGTCTGGGTGTCTTTTTGGACACCCAAACCCCTCAAAAGCACCCCTCAAGACACCCACTTTTTTTGGTGAAGAATTTCTTAAAATGTCAATCTGAAGCATATAATTGAATTTTATCATCTCCATATAATTCCCTTGACATTCTATAAGGATACCAAGCCTTAGTTTGATAAATTTATACATGTTTATGGTTGAAATATGTGTATATTGTGGTGCCCCTTAAAAATTTGGACGCCCAAAAATTTTACAGTTGCCAATTCTAGGCACCCAGTTTCCAAATCCTGGCTAAGTCCCTGCACACAGTTATCAAAAACACACAGATAGCTTTGGAACTGAAAATATTATCATCAACAACACTTACATTGTGTGATCTTTCAAGATGAAATACTTCTATGTTCAGCATATTATGAAATTTTGGGCTCTTGGCTAGAAAATAAATTTATTTTTGAAGAAGGGTGGATGATTTTTGAAAGTTGGCAAATCAGTAGCTAATCTGAAGATTTCTCAAAAACCAGGTGCTCTATGAGTAGACTATGACAGTATAGAGCATATTTGAGGTCTGAAATCAGGAGAGTACTGCTCAAATCAGTGGAGTTGACAGGTATATGTGGTTTTCAAAAACCTTTTGCTTTGGATAAACGTAGCCTCAGCATTGGAAGGGTTAATATAATGTTGATTGATAATTAATACCACTCCTCATCTTCCTGGCAGCATGTTCTTTATAGCTAAACACTTGACATGCGTTAGGATCAAATAGACAAGTTTAAACGTCATTCCTACGTCAATCAATTAATTAATTAACTAATGAAACCGAGGACTAGATGGTTTTCAAAAATCTTTTTGGGTCCTTGTGCTTTGGATGAAAGTAGCCTTTAAGCACTGTAATGGTTAACCCTCGTAATGCTCAGCCTACTTTAACCCAAAAGCACAGAAATCCTCAAAAACCTTTTAAATCTGCCAGGTTGGTATTCTTTGGAAAGCTCTTGCGGAGTCCTATCAGATGAGTATCCATTTGTCAGGGTTTCAGTGATTTTTGGGGTTGTTTGCATCATTTTGTGTTGGTCAAGTTAGCCACAAGCTGCATAAGGGTTAACCCTTCCAATGCTAAGGCTACCTTCGTCTAAAGCACAAGGATGCTAAGATTTTTGAAAACCTTCTTAACCCTGGCATGTTGGTATTCATTTGATAGCCCTCACTGAGTACTATCAGATGAGTACCTATATGCCAGGGTTTCAGTGATTTTTGGGGTTGTTTGCATCCTTTTGTGTTGGTCAAGTTAGCCACAAGCTGCATAAGGGTTAACCCTTTCAATGCTGAGGCTACTTTCGTCCACAGCACAAGGACACAAGTATTTTTGAAAAC
>OZ012685.1:51691372-51736372 GCA_963942565.1 Maea johnstoni
CTCCTACCAAAGAAACATTTTAGGAACCAATAAATGCATATGAATTTCTCTAAAAAAGGCTTTTGAAAATCTAGTATTGCATTTTACTAAAAGCAGAAATACACCTGAGAAATTACGTTACTGATATTTCCATTTATGTCAAGGGTAGGTATGGTTTCACAAAGTAAGGATTACTGTAGAACAGCTATTTTTTCTGTGTAACAATTTTCCCTAATTTTTCATTTTTGGGTGTTTCCGTTTCTAATATTTCCGAAGAGAGGACATGTTTTTTTCCATTTCTAATTTTCCCGTTTTATGTAGATTTTTTATTTTAGTATACCAAAGAGTAAATATTAATGGGTAAGGACAAAGATTTCTCCGTGTTTATTAAGTCCGGACATGTACTGTATTATTTTTTCCTGTGTTGTTTATACCCGTTTAAAAGCATTCGGAAAAAAAAGGGAAAATCAAAACTCACAGAAAAATTAGCCATTCTACAGTAGTTGCAAAATCCCATACAAAGACACATACTGAACCCTAATGCTGGTGCCTAATTTGGCCAATACAAAATTATGCAAAAACCTGAAAATGACAGAGACTCTAGCAAATGGGTGCCCATCTGAGAGTTCTCAGTAAGAGGAATATACATATGTATATATATATGTCAAGGTTTAGATGGTTTTTAAAAAATCTTTGCGTCCTTGTGCTTTGGATGAATGTATAGCCTCAGCATTAGGAGGGTTAACCCTGAATCAACTGGTACCCATCCTTCTCTTAGAAAATAATGAGTGACAAGGATATTCCACTTACTAGATCTAATTCAAACTCCCGGGAATAATAAAGTAAGTTTTATATTTTCCATCAAGTGATAATCTCCACTTATATTCAAAATGTGCAGTCATTTGTCAGGATTTTTCTACTCCATTTTTTCCTGTAAATTGCTTTCAGAGATCAATTTATTTCATCATGAAATATCTGCAGATCTATCCATCAATGAAATGACTGTCACCTTAATAGTTATCACTCACTATTATTTTGGACAGATATTGATTTAATAAATGTCATGGGCCTCTTGAGGAGACTTGCTGGCACAGTGACGAGATTATACCTAAAGGTCTGGGTTCTTTGGGGGGGGGTGAGAACTCAGGGGTTGACAGCTAGCCACTAATAACCCTTCCAATGCTGAGGCAACTTTCATCCAAAGCACAAGATTTTTGAAAACCATCGAAACCCTGTCATTTTGGTATTCATCGGAAAGCCCTCACTGAGCACTTTCATATGAGTACCCATTTGCCAGGGTTTTGGTCATTTTCAGGTTTTTTGCATCATTTTGTATTGGCCAAATTAGCCAGAAGCAGCATAAGGGTTAAGCCCCATAGCCAATGGCTACAGAAAATTGTGTTGGGCTCTAATAATATTTGACTTTGTAGCCCGGCTGGCTTTGAGAAAATTGCATTTTTAAGATCATGCTCCTAGCATTATCAATAATAAAATCAGTTGAAGAACACCATTTGACTCATCAGTTGTCCTTTGGTACGATTCCAATATGCCATAAAACAGTGAAAAGATATAGCTCAAGCCTTCAATAATTGTTTTTTAGGGAAGGACTGTAGTGGGATTGCAGCATTTGGAAAATCTAGGGCTACGAGATCTTGGGTGGGGCTATGGCGATTTGAAAACCTAAAGTCTGGTGGTCTCCTAGAGTTTTTAACCAAAGCCTGACCCCTGAGAACTAGGTCTCAGGTCTGGGTTTCTAGACCCCATTTTGAACAATTCTTGTATATAGGGGTACCCTCAAAAAGCATCTTTTGGACCTAGAATATTTTCAAAAGTAAATTTGGAATAAAGAAGTGATTCAAAAATATTTGGTCTTCCAACTAACATTTCATCTTCAAATATTTCCTAAAGAAAGCTCTTATCTAGCAATTTTTATCTAGCAATTTTTTTCTAGCCTTTTACCTGCACATGTGCTTATCAATGGAGGAATATGGTATATTAATCTATATTGAATTCATAATCAGACAAATAAACTTTTCAGGTCCCATCCTTGCACTGAAATTCAAAGTAAAGCTTGATGCTTATCCTATAGAAATGAAAAGCTAGAAAATTGTTTTAATTATTTTGAGAATTGATGGTTTAGATCTTATTATCATTACTCCTATACTATTGTCAAAAAGATACAAAAAAAAACAATTCAAACTTTTTTATTTTTATTTTTTGTTATCCAATTGCATGTGAATAGAAATACAGTTACTTCAAACCTCAATCTTCAAGATTTTCTAACTTTCAAACTACTCAGAGCGATCTCTTCTTACCTTGAAACAGTGTCTTAGCTAGGATTAAGAAAACGGGTGCCTAAAATTGGCAGTTGTAACATTTTTGGGCGTCCAAAGTTGTAAGGGGGATCACAATATACTCATATTTCAACCATAAACATGTATAAATTCATCGAAATAAGGCATGATATCATAAAACAATGTCATGGGAATTATAAGGAGATGAGAAAATTCCATTATAAGCTTGAGATTGGGATTTTTAGAAATTCCACACAAAAATATTTGGGTGTCCTTAGGGGTTCTCTTTAAGGGTTTGGGTGTCCATAAAGGCACCCAGACGCCCTGCTGGCTAAAGATCATGCCTTGAAATATGATGTGATCCTGTCTTCTCAGCTATCCATTGATTAGAGAAATTAGTTATGATACTTCATTTCCTCAGCGTTGCTTGAATCACGGCCACTGACTGTCAGCGCATGCTGAGTTTAATATCTCTCACAGTTCTAATCCTGTGTCATACGATACCACTCTCTACGGGCAATCTCGCTCTATAATACGGTACCCAGGGCGGACCGGGTACATAAAGGCCTACCCTGATGGCCGAGTGGTCTAAGGCATTGCCATTGACTGCTTGCTGTCTCTCACCACTGCAGGGCCTGCCCTGATGGCCGAGCGGTCTAAGGCGTTGCCACTGACTGCTAGCTGTCTTTCACCACTGCAGGGCCTACCCCGATGGCCGTGTGGTATAAGGTATTGCCATTGACTGCTTGCTGTCTCTCACCACTTGGGGGCCTGCCTTGATGGCCGGGTGGTCTTAGGGTATTGCCATTGACTGCTTGCTGTCTCATACCACATGGGGCTTGCCCTGATGGCCAAGTGGTCTAAGGCGCATGCTGAGTTTAATATCTCTCACAGTTCTAATCCTGTGTCATACAATACCACTCTCTGCGTGCGAAGGAAGGAATGGGGTTTTACGTCGCTTTCAACAGCTTAGGTCGTATCGCGACATGATTGAAATTCCCTTCTCTTCACAAATAGTTTCAAGGGGTCTCAGTTGCTGAAGGGCCATAGACAGCCTTAATATAATTCAACAATGTCGCACATTTATATAGCGACCAGGCCAACCCGCTTGTGGGTATATCCAGCTGAGACTCGAATCCACGACTGCACACTTGGGAGTCAGGCGTCGTAACATTTACTAGTCCTCAGCGGATCCCTTTCTTTGTGGGGATCGCTCTCTGTAATACACAAGGCTGTCAAAGTACATAAATCTTGGAGCACAGAAAACCAGCCAGGGAGCGCAGAATTCGTAAACAGAGCTGAAAAGGCAAAAAGGAAAATGGTACTAAACATTAATTGTCACCATATTTCATTAACATCGCTTCCTCAATATTAGTCGATAGAATCTTTCATCCCATGTGATGCAACAATTGTAAATAAGACAATATCTACATAAATATGACACAATAGCCCTTCAAGTAAGAGTAGCAGGGCAGTATTACCTTAAAATATGACATCTGTGCCCCCTTATGATATGACACATCTGACCCTTTGGGAATGGCTGTTGTGAATTGTTTTTTCTTCAGTGTGTATGCCTTATAGAGGAATTACATATTAGTACTTGTCTCACACCCAGTATAATGCCTATCTAAACATGGTGACCAGGCTGGTGATTCGTGTCTCTGTTGTATATTTGTATGCACATGTGCTGGTAACTTACATGTTATTGATAGGCACATAAACAGGCAGGATCAATGGAGTGCCTGCTTATCTAAGTAGTTGCCATTTAACCTATTAATACTCAGAGCAGCCAAAACCTAACCAGAAAATGAGATATGGCCTATTATACCAACCTGAGCTGCATCCTTAACCCTTCCAACGCTGAGGCTACTTTCGTCCAAAGCAAAGATTTTTGAAAACCATTGAAACCCGGTCAAGTTGGTATTCATTGGATAGCTCTTGCTGAGATTAACTCTCAGTTGAGTACCCATGTGCCAGGGTATTAGTCATTTATCAGTGTTTTTGCATCATTATGCATTGGCCAAATTAGCCACAAGTGCCAGGGTTTCAGTCATTTTTCAGCATTTTTGCACCACTATGTATTGGCCAAATTAGCCACCAACAGCATAAGGGTCAAACAAATGTTTTGGCTCAGTTCTTGAGTGGAGATGAGACCTTGGCCAATATTTGACATTGAGTGACCAGGACTGCTGATTTGATTGTAGCATGCTTAATGTTGGAGAAACTATCCCAATATGATCTTGGCATCAATGTCAAATTCTGATGATCAGTCTCATTGTTGCATATAATTGAAAATTATGGACACATGCACAGTGAAAATTTCAAGCCTGTACTTATCCAATATCTAATCAGCATTGTCAATGGATCTACATGGTCCTGTTAATGACTAATCTTTTATATAATGAGAATATGTTTGCTCAGCTCGTAGAAGGTTCATATTTCACAGACTTCACAGTGCATTAATATGCTTAACCCTTATGCTGCTGGTGGCTAATTTGGCCAATGCAAAATGATGCAAAAAACCTGGAAAATGATTGAAACCCTGGCACATGGGTACTCATCTGAAAGTACTTCGCGAGAGCTATCCAATGAATACCAACATGACAGGGTGGTTTTCAAAAAGCTTTGCATTCTTGTGCTTTGGACAAATGTAGCCTCAGCATTAATTGGAAGGGGTTAACCCATGAATACTCCCAGCAGGGGATAATCTTCAAGGAAATGTGTAATTGGGAAAGTATGTCAGGATCGAATAACTCTCCTTGAACTCTTTTGTTTAGCCTTCCAATGATGAGGTTACTTTTGGTAACAGGACCATAGTTCACGATTTCAAATGAACCATATAGAAGTTGATTCTCGCACAGTGCAATACTTCTACAGTGAAGATATTTAAGTTTTGCACCTGTCGACCAGACGTCTGCCAGTGCCTGGTTGTACAAACACCCATAGATAACATGTCAAAACATTAGGCAGGCACATCAATGACCCACTGAAAGCTACATTCAGTTGTGAGGTCATCAATGCATCCAAGCACAGGAAACTGGGTGGCAATCAGGCATGCGGTCGTGTATCATACCTGGGCTACCCATGCATTGAGTGCAGGGATTAAATGTCTGCACTATATGCTAGCAATTGCCAGATGTTTCCTCATTCACCAAAACCCTCTTAAGGCTGAATCATAATTAAACTATTTAGCGATGTAAATAGAAATGTGACAGCAAATATAAAGAGGCATTGTAAGCATTCAGGAATCTGTAGAAATTACATTTTTTTCATCACGCCAATAGAATATCGAGACAATGGGTCTTTATTATGAGGTAGTTTCACACGTTTTTCTGGTAATTGGGTGGCTTCTATTGAATTAAACATGAATAGAATACACTACAAAGCATGCACAATAGTACAAATAGCTCAATACCTGTCTTAATAAGAAATACTTAATTGTCTGAATCTCATCAGCAATTTTCTCACACTTTTATTAAAAATTCTCAGGAATTGATAGAATTACTTTGATGAGAATTACAGTTACTGATAACGCATTACTGAATTCTCAAAAGGCGCACTCTTTGAATAATAGTCGCATATTTGCTTCATTACAACAACGCTTTCTTGTAGGAGTCCTTATCAAAATGTTCGTTGCGCCTTTTATTACATACCCCAAAAGAAATTGATGCAGTATTTAGCCAATTTGTGGTAAATCTACCGCTATTCAGAACGCACGTTTTTTCGCACATCACAGAGAGCTTCAAATGGCGCCCGTAATCGCTTCACCACTTTGCGGTAATTTATATTAATTTACGGTGAATTACTCGCCACTTGAATCGCCTCATTGAAAGGAAGAGAATGATCTACTTGCTGGCAGCTCTTTTTTAACCCATCCGATGCTAAGGCTACTTTCTTCCAGAGCACAAGAACGCAAAGATTTCCGAAAACTATCGAAACCCTGTCTTGTTGGTATTCATTGGATAGCTCTCTCTGAGTGCTCTCAGATGAGTACCCATTTGATAGGGTTTCAGTCATTTTTCAGATTTTTTGCAGTTTTTTGTATTGGCCAAATCTAGATTAGCCACCAGCAGCATAAGGGTTAAGGAAGAGAATGATCTACTCGCTGGAAGATTCTCTCACTACCTGTAGAATCCCCCCTCTGTGTAATTGATTGTCCCCCATTAGGCAGAAAATGACGGCACATTTTCTCAGGCACATTGCCAACAGGAGGTATTATTGCATCTCTGGGGGTGCTGGGGATATTTATGTCTCCCTTTCAGGGACTTTTCCAGGACCCATCCCTTCTCTGAAGGCCGAGCGGTCGAAGGCGTCGCCACTAGGTACCCATTTTGCAGCTGGGTATAGACTGAGGCATTATGGAATTTACTGTCTTCCCACTAACTGCACGCTGACTCTCTCACCACTGGCCAGATTCAAATCCCGGTCTGGGCACGTGAGAAAGTTGCCAGTGACTTGGGGTTAGGGGGTGGTTTTCTCCGGGTACTCCGGTTTGCCTCCACTACTTACAACTGGCTAGTCACGAATTAGTTACAATATGGCTTACATGTGACAAAAAATGAAATTCTTAATTCGAAATTCCACGACCCATCCTACCTGTCTCTTGGACAGGCAGTTTCCTGAAAACCTCCTTTTTAGACGGGCAAAAATTTCCAGATAGTATTTTCAATTTTCATGAGTTATGGTATCTCTGAGGGTGCTGGTGATTTTATGTGTCCCCCATACAGGCCTCAATGCTTTTCAAAATGTTACTGACAGTATAGGACCAGTAACACCTAGGATCTACTGGTCCTGCAAAATCTTTACTGGTCCTACATATTTTTCTCTAACATAACAAGACAAAAATTGCATACAATTCACTGACATCAGTTAGATTTGCTTATTCCATTTTATCTTCATTTATTTGAAAACATTTGGGGACATTCCTGGGGGAAGACTTGTTAACAAGAATATCTCCAAATGTTAACTGGCCCTGTAGGACCAGCTGAGGTCTTTTTTACTGGTCCCAAACTGTTTTGGGGGATTTTTACTGGCTTGGGACCAGCATAATATCAGGGAAGAAGTGTTGTTGTTCCTGTCCATTTTGGCATTGATGTCTTCATTTGGACTTGTCTGCAAGATATCTCAAAAACGTTTAGGGAAATCTTTTCTAATTTTCAGGGATCCTTACTTATGGCATTTACATGTGAAGTGTTATATTTTGGTAATAACCTTTGATTTGGTTATAAGGTCATTCTGGGATGTTTTGGATCAATTTGGGTTTTCAGTTCCACCAAGACAATCTATTCATAGAGAGAATGATTGAGTGGATGCCAAGTCTTTGATTTACCTATAAGTAATTAAAAGTGCTAATCGCATCAAGGTCACCATTCTAAGTTGATTTTATTTCCACATAGACAATTCATTCCTGCAGAGAATGATTGAGTGGAGGTCACATATTGGGTTTACATAATTAAAAGTGATAATCACCTCAAGGTCACCAGGTCTCCAGAGGTTGACATCGCTGTGTAGATCATCTCTATGTATTTGACATCTCTGTGATTGATGTAGGAACAATTACTTGGATATTAATGCTTAAGAGGTCCATCAGAAATTCTCATCTGGATTTATGATCAATAAGTATCATAATCTAAGAATTATTCTAAAAAATCATCAATATTTAACGAGTGCTTCACCCTCAGCACAATATAATATTTCCAGCTTCTTATTGAGTATCAAAAACAGCAGTTTGTTATGTAAAATAATAACTGTTACACAGATATGTCATATTTGCCACACTTAACCCTTCCGATGCTGAGGCTATACTTCCATCCAAAGCATAAAGACGCAAAGATTTTTGAAAACCATCTTAACCCTGTCATGTTGGTATTCATTAGATAGCTCTCGCTGAGCACTCTCAGATGATTACCCATGTGCAAGGGTTTCAATCATTTTTCAGGTTCTTTGCACCATTTTGTATCGGCCAAATTATCCACCAGCAGCATAAGGGTTAAAGAAGAGGATCCCTCAGGGCAGACCTCTGAGGAATGCAACGTCTATATTCACAACCATGAAGGTTGAAATCGTACCAATGTGACAAGAAAATCGCACGCTTAATTTTCTTAAAGTTCCTCCTGCGGGGATGAGTGTCTGGCTTCAAGGGAGGATAATTCAACTCTTCTTTTGACACATGAGAATGCTGATATATAATCAATATAGTTATCTTAAAAAGAGTAATCATTATATAGTCAATTAAGCTTGCTCAACAGCCAACCTGTTATGAATACAGGTCCTTAACCCATATGCTGCTGGTGGTTAATTTTGCCAATGCAAAATGATGCAAAAACACTGAAAAATGACTGAAACCCTGGCATCTGAGAGTATACTCAGTGAGGGCTATCCAATGAATACCAACATGACAGGGTTAACATGGCTTTCAAAAATCTTCGCATCATTGTGCTTTTGACAAACGTACCCTCAGCATTGGAATGGTTAATATTTATCCTTCAGGGAGGATAATTTCAATCCAATGAATTGACTTCATTTTGAGGAACGTCACTGACTAGATTTTGGTTTTAACCTAGTTCTCATTCTGTGTTTCAGCTCAAGGATTTGGCAGAACCCACTGGTTTGTATAGCTGTGAATTAAGACGCTGCTTTCAAGGAATCCTGAGGAACCGCTTGGTAGAGCTGCATCAGCAATATATAGTTGTCAAGGAACCCAGAACTGGCAGAAGTCAACCATATGAAGGATGTCACACACAGCAGCACAGAATATACACCAATCACTTAACCCATTAATGCTCAAGCGTTATTCTTGAAATTGTCGCCTGGATCTAAGATACTTTTGACAATATCTTTTAAATTGAAAATGATTTTGAAAAATATTTGAAGGAGAGTTGTTTGTTATGTTCTGATTAACATTTCTCCATCAAATATTTTCTTAACTATGCCTTTGCCTGTAAGATTTCATCAAAATTGTCAGGCTGCTTTTGGCCGCTGTGAGCGTTAATGGGTTAATGACCAGATTGAGAAGATAGAATATCCTCTCATTTTCTTTAAATGACCTGTTAAATTTTATATGACAATGCTATATCCTAATTAAGTATTTTGTGATTTGTGTCATAATTCCATTAGGCAAATATCCTTTGAGTGGTATGTACCTAACCAGGTGCTACTTTTAACTTATTCATGCTGGTAGCAGGAAAATCCAGCTGATGATTTTTTGTGATATACCCCTGGTGATATCCTTCTGACAAAACCACCATTGGGAAAATATTTGATGGAGAAATGTTGTTCAGAACTTAACCCACAATTCTCCTTCAAATATTTTGTGAATTTATGATTAATTCCTAAGTTATTTCCAAAAGTGTCTTAGATCCAGAAGACACTTTTCAAGGAGGTATGCAAGCATGAAAGCATTAACTCTTTTGCTGCTGATTGGTCAATATGACAGGTTGACAAAAGCAGAGAAATGACCGAAACCCTGGCACATGGGTACATATCTGATAGTACTCCGCAAGAGCTCTCAAATGAATACCAACATGACTGGTTTTAGAAGATTTTTATACATTTTGGCCTTCTTGTGCATTGGGAGAAAGTAGCCCCAGCATCAGAAGGGTTAAACAAACTGCGATTTAATTCCCTTGGCTTTGTCGTTTCCCACACCACAGCTTTTATCCTTTCCCTACGTAACCCATATGCTGCTGGTGGCTAATTTGGCCAATACAAAATAATGAAAAAAATCTGGAAAATGACCGAAACCCTGAAAAATGGGTACTCATCTGAGAGTACTCAGTGAGAGCTTTTCAGTAAATACCAACATGACAGGGTTTAGAAGATTTTTATACATTTTGGCCTTCATGTGCATTTGGCGAAAGTAGCCCTAGTGTTAAACAAACTGGCATTTAATTCCCTCTGCTTTGTCGTTTCCCACACCGCACCTGTTATCCTTTCCCTACTTAACCCTTATGCTGCTGGTGACTAATTTGGCAAATACAAAATGATGCAAAAAACCTGAAAAATGACTGAAACCCTGGCACATGGGTACTCATCTGAGAGTGCTCAGCGAGAGCTATCCAATGAATACCAACATGACAGGGCTAAGATGGATTTCAAAAATATTTGCTTTCTTGTGCTTTGGATGAAAGTAGCCTTAGCATTGGAAGGGTTAAGGAGATCTCCATGGATAATAAGGTTAAATACACTGGCATTTTCCTAGGCGTTGTCCTTTATTCCCACACCACATCTGTTATTCTTCCCCTAATTGATTAATAATTGATTAATAATTGATTGCTCATTTAGTTATCCTGAACTTCATATGCGTGTTTATTGCTTTGAATTATGAATGCTGTCAAAATCAGATTCTAGTCAATCGAGTAAAACAATTACTGCATTCATTACTCGTCACCCATAGGGATTGTCTTTAAATTGCTGCTCAGATAAGGACAATAGAACTATTGTTAATGTTATTTATGCTTGGTTATTGCAATATTTGGGTGGCCAGCATTGCTCTGCTTGTACAAATTCCCAACAAAATGTTACAATTGTATGGTATCAATGTTATGTATGCCTGATTATTGTGATATATGAGTGGCCATGCAGTATGGCTCTGCTTGTACAAATTCCTAGGAAAATGTGACAGTTGTTTGGTATAGGCATGATCGATTGCACATGATCGATTCCTCCGATTAAGCGCACTTTTGGGTAACAGGTTAGAAATTCTTTTTGAATATTTGAAGTTTGAACATTTACATTTGTGGGGGGAGGTTCACTAGATCAGAAAATATTGTATGCTGGCTTGCCTTTTCCAAATCTTTCAGAAAAAAGGGGTGTGCTTATTTGGGGTCTGTGCGGTTAAACGTAGGATTACGGTAAAGTTTTAAAGGAACTGAATGTGTGATCTTGATTTCACATTAGAATTTGCTAATTTATTGAATAGTGTCACTTTGTATATATTTATCATTGAATGCAATATCAATTTTTTTTTAAATTCCAAATATTGAGATTGAAATGATAGCAATATGGTCAAAAGTTTGTATAAAATACTAATGTATGTATGCATCTTGGGAGGGTTTGAAGGATTCTTCATACCCAGCAATATGGAGTTGTGGGTTACCAGTGGTCCTCGGTTTGTATATAAGGTATTCATAAGAACTGTGTATTAGAACCATTGTATTATACTATACGTATAAATGTAAAAAGCTACAAGGTTTGATTTTACTTTTATTCTCATTTTCCTAGCTGCTTACATATATAACAGATCACTTATACAATGTTTCATGTTTCCCTCTTATACAGTGTCGCTTAGTTTTCAGAGTAACTGCATTATTGTTATTTAAATTTCTTAATCTGGTTTTTTATTATAACTCAACAAGGGAGCTAACGATTTCTGCTCATATTCGCAAATTGCTTTAGATGTGTTCATCGTTACTTTTCCCGCAAAAAAAGATCAAATTTGTGACTAGCCAGATATTAATGGGTTTGGAAACCAGAGTACTTGGCAAAAATTACTGTCTAACCTCAAGTCATCTATAACTTTTTATTTGACTTGAAACAGGATTCAGATGTTCATATCTGAATCTTACCTACTTATAAGTATTTTGATATTGACATGTTACTTAATAATTGGTCACAGTAAATTAATTGTTGAGCATTAAGAAATGTTCATATTTTCAACCACTGGTAAATTGTGATATGAAAGGGACTAATTCAAATGTTTGATAATTAAATTGTATTAGAATTGGATCTTTTGCAAATAAAAGTGTTTAATAAACATCATACAAGCAATATATAACATATATATATATATATATATATATATATATATATATATATATATATATATATATATATATATATATATATATATATATATATATATATATATACATGTATATGTATATATATGGCAGTCAATCTATACATTCCCTTAAAGGTCTTCATTTCAGTACAACTTATAACATAGGATATTTTTATTGCCACATGCATATTGACCAAAGGTACCAACGAAACTATTCAATAGCCAGCTGGTCTTGTTTGAATGTTATCTTATTAACCAAACTTTGAAACCAAATCTTTGTTTGTGCAATGTATATCTATCTTAAGAATATTTATATTTATATTTATATTCTACTTATAGCAATGATTTCTTTGTTTATTATCGTGACTTGACAGGAAGATCTTTCATAAATAACACACAAACGGTTTAGGTCTGGCAAGTTGGTTATTTTCCCCACCAGCGCACCTCCTTTGGATCGGAACCTATGCAATTTTTCATCCTAATTCCTTATCCATTGCCGCCATGAATTTCCCTGGTGCCTGCTCTTGAGACAGACCTATGATCTTTGGATTCCCGTTATCAATAATTTAGGTGTGTATATTACGTTAGTGGCAAGCTGACTTTTGTCAATTTCCAGATACCGGCAGCATACATAAAGAAATGTGCCCTCTTGTGTGTTTCTCAACCGAACAATACCCAAACCTTTAACCCTTAGACTGCTGGTGAGTAATTTGGCCAATACAAAATGATGCAAAAAACCTGAAAAATCCATCAAAACCCTGGCACATCAGTACTCACCTGAGAGTCCTCGGAGAGAGCTATCCATTGAATACCAACAAGGCATGGCTCAGATAATTTTCAAAAATCTTTGCGTACTTGTCCTTAAGATGAGAGTAGCCTCAGCATTGTATGGGTTAACTTCAATAATTGGATTTTTATTTATCACAATTTTCTCTCTCATCCTGGGCTGAATTTTGGTTAGCTAACTTAGTTAGTGATTAAGATAACATTGACTCTTTGTCAAACCATTCGTGTCTGGACTGCGCAAAAAATCCAGATTATTTTTCTTCTACCTTTTGGACCAGCGAAACTTGTCTGAAAATATTTTCACAGAAATGTTGATAAGAACTCCATGGGGTGCTCTTCTTCAGATGTTTTCTTTTCGAATTTACATTTAGCCCTAATGCTGCTGGTAGCTAATTTGGCCAAAAAAAACTATGAGGTTAGGGTAAGGTTGAACCCTTCCAATGCTAAGGCTACTTTTGTCCAATGCACAAGAACGCAACTATTTTTGAAAACCATCTAAACCCTGTCATGTTGGTAGTCATTGGATAGTTCTCACTGAGTGCTCTCAGATGAGTACCCATATGCCAGGGTTTCAGTGATTTTTCAGGATCTGTGCATCAATTTGTATTGGCCAAATTAGTCACCAGCAGCATAAGGGTTAAGGAATTATCCGGTATTTTACATTTCTTGCTCCAGAAATCTCTCCCACAAAATTTGATGAAGCAATCCACTTATTTTTGAATTGCAAACTTGTAAATGGCAATATATACTTTTACGGGGGACCCTTGGAAACATTAGATAAATCATCTTATCATTTTTCTGTCGGGTATATACTAGTGCTGCTAAGTTTCATGATAATGCAATATTGAATTGGCTTTTTCTATGGTTCTAAGTAGCAATTTTATGGAACTTTTACAGGCTAGTTCTATTTTTTTATGTTGGGTATAAAAAAGGGCTGCACAACTTCATGACAATGCAATATTGAATTGGCATTTTCTATGGTTCTAAGTAGCAATTTTATGGAACTTTTATGGGTCTAGTTTTAGGTATAGGTTGAAGGTTAAAATGTGCAGAGAAGCCTGACTTGCGATGTCGCTGAAACTGTACACGGAGGATCAGAGGTTAATAGGGGTGAAATGATCAGAACAGAACAGTGATGGACTGTGGGTTGAGAACTAATGGGAGATATTTTATCTTTTTGTGGGCAAAGGTACCAAGTCATTGATCCATGTGCTGAGGCTACACATAACACACCAGGTGCTGCCCTGATAGCCGTGTGGTCTAAGTTATTGCCTCTGACTGCTAGCTGTCTCTCACCACTGAGGGCCTGCCCTGATGGCAGTGTGGTCTAAGGAATGACTCTGACTGCTAGCTGTCTCTCACCACTGAGGGCCTGCCCTGATGGCAGTGTGGTCTAAGGTGTTGCCTCTGACTGCTAGCTGTCTCTTACCACTGAGCGCCTGCCCTAATGGCAGTGTGGTCTAAGGTATTGCCTCTGACTGCTAGCTGTCTCTCACCACTGAGGGCCTGCCCTGATGGCCGTGTGGTTTAAGGTATTGCCTCTGACTGCTAGCTGTCTCTAACCATTGAGAGCCTACCCTGATTGCAGTGTGGTCTAAGGTATTGCCACTGACTGCTAGCTGTTTCTCACCACTGAGGGCCTGCCCTGATGGCAGTGTGGCCTAAGGCGATTCCACTGACTGTTAGCTGTCTCTCACCTCTGAGGGCCTGCCCTGATGGCCGAGCAGTTTAAGGTATTGCCTCAGATTGCTAGCTGTCTCTCTCTACTGAGAGCCTGCCCTGATGGCCGTGTGGTCTTAGGCATTGTCACTGACTGCTAGCTGTCTCTCACCACTGATGGCCGTGTGTTCTAAGGTATTGCCTCTGATTGCTAGCTGTCTCTCACCACTGAGGGCCTGCCCTGATGGCTGTGTGGTCTAAGGAATTGCCTCTGACTGCTAGCTGTCTCTCACCTCTGAGGGCCTGCCCTGATGGCCGTGTGGTCTAAGGCATTGCCTCTGACGGCTAGCTGTCTCTCACCACTAAGGGCCTGCCCTGATGGCAGTGTGGTCTAAGTTATTGCCTCTGACTGCTAGCTGTCTCTCACCACTGAGGGCCTGCCCTGATGGCATTGTGGTCTAAGTTATTGCCTCTGACTGCTAGCTGTCTCTCACCACTGAGGGCCTGCCCTGATGGCATTCCCTGCCGAATTGGATCATTGCCGAAACATGGTTGACCATGTTCAGACCATGGTTGAAACATGGTCAAGGAACGTGTTTTGACCATGTTTCAAACATCAACGTTAAATGGCCACCATTGTCAGAACATGGTCGAAACACGTTCCTCTGACCATGGTCGAAACATGTTCTTCTGACCATGTTCTGACCATGGTCAGAATTGACTATGGTCAACCATGGTTTGACCGTGGTGGCCATTTAACGTTGATGTTTAAAACATGGTCAAACATGGTCAGATATGCTATTCGGTTTGAGTTTGACCATGGTCTGACCATGTTTATGTAAAGCAAAATAAACACAAGAAAAAACATATAATGGCAATGTGGTTCTCAAGAATTCGCGACCTATTTACGGAAATGACCATGTTTTGACCATGGTCGACCATGGTCAAAACACTGTCAACTTAGGACATAGTCAAATTGTGGCCTATGATTAAACTATGGCCAATCATGTCCAATATAACAATACAATGGAATATAACATAGCCATTCCATAATCAAGCATCTATTGTGGTCATGATATTACCTAACCATTATTAAAAAACACAGTTGTCAAATATGTCTTTGATTGGGATCAATTTCATAACAAAGGGGACTGACACACAATTATCAGTAAATATCCACAGCTATGCCAGATAATCAAATTGTTATCAATAAATATAAAAAATCAATTTAAAGTACCTTTATATATTTATTTCTTGTTTGTGACTTTAAAGTTCCAAACATGGAACATGGTCAACTATGATCATGGTCAGAACACGTTCAGAACATGGTCAGAACACTGTCAAAACATGGTCAACATAAAAAAGTCAGAGAGCAGTGACAGACCAGAGTTGACCATGTTCCAAACATGAAACACGGTCAACTCTGAACATGGTCAGAACACGGTCAGAACAAGGTCAAAATAACATGGTCAGAAAACGATGTCGACCATGTTCCAAACATGGTCGACCGTGTTTTGACCATGGAACATTGTCACCAGTTCGGCGGGGTTGTGGTCTAAGGCGATGCCACTGACTGCTCGCTTTCTCTCATCACTGAGGGCCTGCCCTGATGGCCGTGTGGTTTAAGGTATTGCCTCTGACTGCTAGCTGTCTCTCACCACTGAGGGCCTGCCCTGATGGCTGTGTGGTCTAAGGTGATGCCACTGACTGCTAGCTGTCTCTCACCACTGAGGGCCTGCCCTGATGGCTGTGTGGTCTAAGTTATTGCCTCTGACTGCTAGCTGTCTCTCACCACTGAGGGCCTGCCCTGATGGCATTGTGGTCTAAGTTATTGCCTCTGACTGCTAGCTGTCTCTCACCACTGAGGGCCTGCCCTGATGGCAGTGTGGTCTAAGTTATTGCCTCTGACTGCTAGCTGTCTCTCACCACTGAGGGCCTGCCCTGATGGCATTGTGGTCTAAGTTATTGCCTCTGACTGCTAGCTGTCTCTCACCACTGAGGGCCTGCCCTGATGGCAGTGTGGTCTAAGGTATTGCCTCTGACGGCTAGCTGTCTCTCACCACTAAGGGCCTGCCCTGATGGCCGTGTGGTTTAAGGTATTGCCTCTGACTGCTAGCTGTCTCTCACCACTGAGGGCCTACCCTGATGGCAGTGTGGTCTAAGGTGATGCCACTGACTGCTAGCTGTCTCTCACCACTGAGGGCATACCCTGTTGGCCGAGCGGTCTAAGGCATTGCCATTGACTGCTAGCTGTCTCTTACCACTTAGGGCCTGCCCTGATGTCCATGTGATCTAAGGCATTTCCACCGACTGCTAGCTGTCTCTCACCACTGAGAGCCTGCTCTGATGGCCGAGTGGTCTAAGGTGTTGTCAATGACGGCTAACTGTCTATATATCACCTCTACGTGGGTTTGAATATCAGCCGGGGCATGTGATAAAGTTGCCAGTGACTTAGGGTTAGGTGGTGTTGTTCCCTGGGTACTCCAGTTTCCTCCACCAGTTACAACTGGCTAGTCATGATTTAGCCGTAGCATGGCAGAAAAAGTGACGAAAAATGAAATTCCTGGTGCAGGAAATCAGAGGAATTGAATGTATTCCATTCCTACCTAAGGGTCAGAGTAGATATTAACCCTTCTAATGCTGAGGCTACATTCGCCCTGATTATAAGAACGCAAAAATCTTTGAAAACCTTCTAAACCCTGTTTTGTTGCTACTCATTGGAAAGCTCTCACAGAGTATTCTCAGATGAGTACCCATTTGCCACGTTTTTTGTGATTTTTCAGGTTTTTTGCATTATTTTGTATTGCCAAAATTAGCCACCACCAGCATAAGGGTTAAAGGGAATTGAATGTATTTAAAATATCCAAGGAAGAAATTCAGAGTAATTGAATGTATTCCTTATCTACTTAGAGTTCCAAAGTAGTAATGGAATGGAATCGAATGTATTCCATACATACTTTGAGGACATACTTGGAATTGACTTGAATTGTGAATAGTAAACTTATGAAGAGAAATAATAATTATCATTATTATTATTATTATTATTATTTTTATTATTATTATTATTATTATTATTATTATTTATTTTTTTTATTATTATTATTATTATTATTATTATTGTTATTATTATTATTATTATTATTAAGAGAAATGATGATTACTGGTTGTGTTAAAGTAATTTATGGAAATATTTCACATTCAAAAATGGTACAATATTTGTTGAAATTTTGGAGCTAAAATTGCTTCATTTATTTTGAAGCTATGTGATTGGTGAAATATGCCTTATGATATGTTAATTAATATAAGTTAAGTAATTTTACTACAGTCACAGTTATTATGCAATGATTTTGCTTATCATTACTTTTATGTTATGTTAATTTATTCAGTGTTTTTCTTCTAATGTTTGTTTTGGATCATAGACTGCTATTGATCGAATTGAATGCATGGGTGAATTATACATAGAATTGGTCTATTCTAAATGTACTTTCAAAACCAAACCTTCATGTTCCAAGTTCAAAAAGACAAGGACAAATTATATATGCAATCCACAGTCATATTAAGGTTGTCTTATTCTTTATGGTACGTGCTTTTCTGTTATTTAACATATTTAATGTATTAGTGTGTGTGTATGGTTTAAAGCAATCTTTTCTACAAGGTGATTAATAACAATTCTCAAGAGACTTGATGGGAGTCATTCCTGCAGTGTATGAAGGGTCCAAAAGGCGGTCTTTTGATGTTTTGTACCTAGTCATGACAGAGTGTTTTTCTCACAGCAGACGAGCAATAAAGATGGCTTTTTGTGATAAATTAAGCCATTAGCGTGAGGAATTCTATGATGGTATGAATAGTGCCGTTAATAGCACGGCCCCCACTCTATTTCGCACCTAAACAAAATCCATGGTCACTTAATTTTAAGTCATTAGTGTTGTGTCTGGATTTCTATGATGGTATAAAGTGTCGTCATTAGCGTTATTTGCTCAATAATACCTTTAGAAACCTTACACCCCCCCTCCCCCACTCTATTTCGCACCTAAACAAAATCCATGGTCACTTAATTTTAAGTCATTAGTGTCTGGATTTCTCTGATGGAATGAATAGTGTTGTCATTGGCGTTATTTACTCAATAATACCTTTAGAAACCTTGCACGCCCCAACCCCACCACTCTACTTCACACATCAACAAAATCCATGGTCACGTTTTTAACCTTTATGATGCTGGTGATTAATTTCGCCAATAAAAAATGATGAAAACCTGAAAAATGACTGAAACCCTGGCACATGGGTACTCATCTGAGAATACTCGGAGAGAGCTTTCCAATGAATACCAACATGACAGGGTTTAGATGGTTTTCAAAAATCTTTGGACAACAGCAGGCTTGGCATTGGCAAGGTGCAGTAAGACATTAGTGTCTGGATTTTTCTGATGGTATGAATTAATAGTGTTGTCTTTTGCACAATAATACCTTTAATAACCTCTTATCCACACCCAAGCAAAATCCATGGTCACATTTAAGCCATCAGCGTCAATATTTCGTATGAATAATGCGGTCATAAGCATTATTTGCTTAATAATACCTCTAACAACCATGCACCTTCGAACCCCATCACTCTACTCCACACCTAAACAAAATCCATGGTCACTTTTAACCCTTTCAATGCTAAAGCTACTTTCATGCAAAGCACAGGGATACAAAATATTTTTGAAAACCATCCAATCCCTGTCATATTGGTATCCATTAGATAGCTCTTACTGAGAACTCTCAGATGAATACCCATTTGCCAGGGTTTCTTTCATTTTTCAGCTTTTTTGCATCATTTTGTATAGGCCAAATTAGCCACCTGCAGTATGAGGGTTAAGAACCAATTACACTGCTGAATAGCTCCATAGAGTGATGCTTAACAAACAAACAAAAATACTCTCTAAATTTATGACCACTTATGCGCGTGAGAAGAAGCAGATATGATGATATGTTTTGAGGTAGATTTGTGATGATTGCATATTAGTCTTGGCAGTTGGGGAAATATGTTTTCAGGTCTGATTAGATTTTGCAGAGAGCTGCTCAGTTTGATAAGTAGTTGTGTCATCATGGGGAATATTAACTTGAGTGTATCTGCCACATCTAGTCATTATCGGGCTCTCTAGGACTTAACCCTTCCAATGCTGAGGCTACTTTCGTCCAAAGCACAAAAACGCAATTTTAGTTGAAAACCATCGAAACCCTGTCATGTTGGTACTTATTTGAAAGCTCTCGCTGAGTACTCTCAGATGAGTACCCATTTGCCAGGGTTTCGGTTACTTTTCCGCTTTTTTCACATTATTTTGTATTGATCAAATTAGCCACCAGCAGCATAAGGGTTAATAGTATACCACTCTAGTAGTGGAAGATATTCGTTTTATTACGTTGATGATCATTGGTTGCTTTTTACCATGCGTATAAGCAGAGAGGTCTATTTAATAAAAAATATTGTCCCTGGTATAAGTATATGGGATATGAGAGAATGCATTACTATAAATAATCTAGTCTATCATCGGTCATTTATAATAAAAAAAATTCGCAGCAAATTTTGTAGCTACAGTACAGATGATTAATTCCTGTACCAGTCGACCAGTCGTGTGCCAGCAACTGGTAGATACTGGAAAAAGTTGCCCTGGCATGCCCGACGAGATAATGCATTCCTTAGGCAGTTTTTTTACTGCTCTTATGTGGTAATTTGTCTAATTTACAGTTGATGCAAATATTGCATATTTTCGAATAATTTCACCAAAAGCATATTACATAATTTCAAAATATACATCAAAATTTGACTGTAAATCTAAACGAAAAGTATCATTTGTTCGTCGATGGGAATGTATTCTTCATGTATGTAGTTTGAACTCTTAACTCTTATGCTACTGGTCGCTAATTTGGCCAATACAAAATAATGCAAAAACCCAAAAAAATGACTGAAACCCTGTCAAATGGGTACTCATCTGAGAGTACTTGGCGAGAGCTCTCCAATGAATACCAAGATGACAGGGTTTAGATGATTTTCAAAAATCTTTGCGTTCTTGTGCATTGGACGAAAGTAGCTTCAGCATTGGAAGGGTTAAACCCTCATTATTACTGTGATGCTGCTATTTACACATGTTACCTTTGACACTTGTACATTCCAAGGGTAGATATGGAAATACTCAATACTAGCATCTGTGCAAGGCTTATTTAACAAACTTCATAAACATACACACAATCTGTATGTTGTAGACCATTGAGGATATTCTGAGACCAAATCATTGCTTGATATGTTAAGATTACATCATGATTGTACATAGGTTCTTATCTTTCAACATTAAGCCATTCGGATATTGTACAGAATTGTCTTTTCAGGTGAATTATAATGCATGTATATTTATTTTATGATACTGTATCAGAGGTCTACTTTCCTGTCAGTCTGTCAGGACGGACTGGTGAATTTATGCCTCGGAAGGACACATCCTAATAATAGCCCTTCTCATGGACTTGCAGGGATTCAAGTATTTCGCACCCTCTTTTTGTGTCATAACTGGGCAGGACTAGCAAAATATTTGCAGGACCATCAGTCCGTTGGACTGGAAAGAAAAAAAATGAAAGTAAACCTCAGCTGTATGCAATGTTAATGTTGATATTTTACTGGCCAATATTTGATTTAGGGAGAATTCTTTACTGTACAAAGGTTGTTTCTTTCTCTTTGCATGCTTGCGTTCAATATTTTTAGAAAGCTGTCTTTCAGGTTCAAGTGATGGACAGGGACAGAATATGTACTGTAAATATTTCATGGAAGACTAAGACATGTTTTAACTTATATTTATAAAATCTCAAAAGATTTAAGTCATATAGGCAAAACCCAATCTCAATTTAACTTTTGCGTAGTTTGTGATTGAAAGATGTGATCATTTTTACATAATCTTGCAAAGAAATAGGTAAAGAAAATGGAAAATTTTGTATAGTAATAACACTGTTACATCAACATTGTGATACCTTTTCCAATAGTTGTGTTCTTAGGCTGTGTGTCGCACTATTAGCCTTTTATCTAGTAGTTACGGTTGTTTTACTATAGTAGAAAAATGTACAAAGAGATGATGAATTTTGAATCATCAATGAATTTTATCGTTACATTCCAATATATGATTTTTTCAAGATTCAAACTTAATTTCAGTGAATTTGAATTATTTGAACACTTGTAGCCTGCGAAAAAATGTTTAACTTATGCATGATTAAATTATTGATCCCTAGTAACCACTAGAAAGTGTTCAACTGGAGTAGCTTTCCAACTCTAACGGAAAGTCGTGTAGGGAGATTCTGCTGTACATCTTACTTACAATGCTGACATTTAATTCCTGCACTAAATGTGTGGACACGACTAAACGCCCATTTCCCATCCAGTTTCCTGGGCATGGATGCATGGTTGACTTTACAACTGAACGTAGCTTTGATTCACAAGCTACGTGTGTCATTGATGTGCGTGGCTTATTTTTTGACATGTTCTCCACGAGTATTTGTACAACCAGGAACTGGCAGCCATCCAGTTGACTGGTGCAGGAATTAAATGTCTGTAATGTACAGTACAGACATTTAATTCCTGCACCAGTCGACCGGACGTCTGCCAGTGTCTGGTTGTTCAAATACTCATTGACAATATGTAAAGAGTAAGCCAAGCACATCACTGACGCTCGTAGCTTGCGAATCAAAGCTACTTTCAGTTGTGAGGTCATTTATACATCCATGACCAAAAAACTGGGTTACAATCGGACGTGCAGTTGTGTATTATGCTCGGGCTGCCCACGCATTTAGTGCAGGAATTAAATGTTGTCACTGTAGTGGTACTTTTATGCAGCAACATGCAATACTGACTCTATTGGAAAGATGTAAATATATGTATGTGTATGTTCAACCTGTTAGTGTAAAGGAATGTATGTTTTAAATACTTATCACTTACATTACCTAAAGTGTTTTCACTATGCAATACTTGTGTTTCAGGTAGAATAAGTCATTGTTCTTCTTTGAAATGATTGTTCACAATAAATTTAAGCTACTTCATATCACTTGTTATAGTCTTTTTTCTCTAATTCTTCGCCGAGCATCCTTAACCCATTACCGCTTAAGAGTTCCCCCCAGACATTGTCGTCTGAACCTTTGCTGCTTTTGACAATAACTTCAGAATCATGATTGATTTCAAAAAAATAAAAAATGATTGATTTCACAAAATATTTGATGGGGAGTTTTCGGTATTGTTCTGATTAACATTTCTCCTTCAAATATTTTCACAAATATGCTTCTGCCTGAAAGATTTTGCCAAAATTGCCATGCTGTTTTTTTGCCTCTGTAAGCATTAACGGGTTAAGGTCTAACGGCATTGAAGGCTGTTCACAATACAAAGTGAAAAAGTGTGTTTACAGTACAGACATTTAATTCCTGCACCAGTTGACTGGACGTCTGCCAGTGTCTGGTTGCACTAACACCCATGGAAAACATGTCATTAAAATACACAAAGCACACCAATGACCCACATATATTGAAAATCAAAGCTTTATTCAGTTGTTAGGTCATCCATGCATCCATGCCCCGGAAACTGGGTGGCAACCGGTTGTGCAGTCACGTTTTATGCCCAGGCATGTATATATAGGGCAGGAATTAAATGTCGGCAGTGTAGGTGACCTCTTCTGTGTCTTATTATGTGTGGCCAGTTGTTAAAGTTGTAGGGAACCATAATACCTGGGAAAGAACTGCTAAACCCTAAGTCAATTGCAACTATCTCACATATCTCGAGCCAGATTCAAACCATGACAGGGGGCTTGCCCTGATGGCCAAGTGGTCCAAGGTGTTGCTCTCCACTGCCGGCCTTTGAATCTGTTTTTTTTTTTGGCAAGTAAGAGAGTTGCCAGGGACTTGGGGTGAGGCGGTGGTTTTTTCGCTGAGTACTCTGGATTCCTCCACCACTTACAAAAGGCTAGTCACGACTTAGCCGCAAAGTGGCTGAAAAAGTGACGAAAACCAGTAAAAAATAATTCCAACCCTGACAAGATTGAGAGATAGCGAGGAGTCAGTGGCAATGCATTAGATCACTCGGCTATAGGGGAATACCCTCTTTACAGTACAAGTAGTATATTGAATACTATGCTTTTTAAACATGAATCACAACATTACTGTTTGATCACAAGATTATTATTAGTGGTGGACCAGAGTTTCCTGAATTATAATTTAGTTAGGATTTTCACTGACTGGATGGGTCAGAAATCCCATCATGGGCTGGCCGCAAGGACTTGGCAAAGAAATTCTGCTAAATATATTTGCGACCACTAGGAGGCGAATTGGTCAATTAGTTAGCAAAGTAAGCTGTAGTTATACTTTGATGAAGTAGGGACATGCTTTGGAGGACTAAGTGTCAAGTAAAGGCTGCCTCATCTACTGCTACTCCTTAAACACCTGATATTATTGATCCCTCTACTGGCAGTTGTTAGGATAAGATAAATGGTCATTTGGAATCGATGCGCTGATGTTGGAATATAGGCTGAGACATTGGAAGTAAAACCTTCGTCCACGACCTACTATCTGTTAAGACCGGCCTCAAGTGATAGATGTGAACTTTGTTGTAACTATGTTTAAAGGTGTTTCTAATTACAAAATTGCAAATCCCTGATGCCAGCCGTGGATACCCAATGAAGTGAAAGTATAGAGATTAAGTCTTGAATTAGAAATCACGGTTCACTTGCAGTTCATCGTGTTTTAACAATTCTAATGTTTCAAAACTTAAGGATCTCCATTAATCTTATGAAATTCGATTGTTTAGCAATATATAGCATTTGTTCCTCTGTTTTCCTTGGGGACGTGTAATCGCAGATTATAATTTATCTTTGCTATCGAAATATACGTAGCGTGTTCATGTCTTGATGGATAATATTTCACAAAAAAGAAAATCAATTATCTTACTGATTGTCTTTAACTGTTACTTCACATTTGAAATCACCGCGACGGGCCTGCCCCCGTAGCCCAGTGGTCTACGGTTTTGCCAAATCAGGCTAAATCTCACCACAACGGGGCTCGAAACTAGCTTGTGGCAAGTGATGCTGTTTTCAGTTACAAATCGACATGTGTATTACTAAAACAGGAGTTTGGGGTGGTCTCCCCGGGTATCATCCGCCAATTACAACAGTCACAACTTGGCAGGGTATGGCAGAAAAAGTAACCAACATTTTAAATTCCAATTTTATGAGGTCTTTAACACTTTTTTCGCCTCGAATGATGTAAAATAGGCTAGATCGAATTTTAGAACTCATTCCTTTCGGAAACAAAGGTTCTTAGAAAAAAGTAATAAATTGTATTAAGCCGTGGTCAGTGAGAGAAGAATACCCAAGTAAAGTACAGATTTCTAATTCCTGCACTAAATGCGCGGGCACACCGGGCATACTACACGACAGCAGCCCAGTTTCGTGGGTATCGGTGCGACCGCAAGCCACTGACGTCACAGCTGAACGTAGCTTAGATACGCAGCTACATGGGTCTTTAAAATGCCGGGCTTATTTTCATGTTGATATGTTATGCATGGACGTTTGTACAACCAGTCGACTGGTGCAGGAATTAAATGTCTTTACTATACCATTGAAATCCATGGAGTAACTCCAGTAATCGGTCAAAAATTTACTTACAACTCTTAATCTTGCATAGACTATTATTCAAACGGAGTATTTGATTCGGAATTTGGCAATTTTGTTTTGAATAATCAGTAGGTTTCTCTGCAGTTAGGTACCGAACCCCTAGCACACATTTTACTGATTTCTTTTATTGTATAGAGGCTACATGGGCAACGGAGAACATCCACATTGCGATATCGTTCATATAGTATGGTTTGATATTATTGAACTAGGTTTATCTCTTAGATGAATAAAACAAATGGATATAAAACCAGTCTGTCAACTTGAACAGACTGGCTGCCGAGAAAAGCCCAAAGGTCGTGTTATGCGCATGTTGTGCACAGGTTTCTCTGTGTAATGTAAACGATACGAGAGCCCTCATTGGTCTTTGTCTCCTAGTGATGTCACACGGAGGCAAGATCCGAGACCCCTGGGATAGCCAGGTCTTCACTATTTATAGCGCATATAGTAATTGCTCTCTCGCTACATATCCGTTCTTTTATTCATCAAAGGTTTATCTGGTCAGGGTAATTTAAATCTATTTTCTTATCAATTCCTTTCTTTGCACATTCCTCATTGAAACTGACACTGAAACTGACAGGCATTTTCTCCCACTCTAAAGAGCATTAGCAGTAATCGTGTGCCTCATGCCAATGTCCTGTAAGTGGTTTGAGGTGGATCACTGTCTGTGCTCCATCCCCTATAAGTACACACCCATACCGGCTCTTTCTCTTCTGTAGTTCCTTTTCTCCTTTGGATGATCTTCAGGGCTGCTATTGCGGCACGTCACTCTTAACCCTTCCAATGCTGAGGCTACTTTCATCCAATGCACATGGACCCAAAGATTTTTGAAAAATATCTGAGCCATGTCATGTTGGTATACATTGGATGGCTCTCGCTGAGTACTCTCAGATGAGTACCCATATGCCAGGGTTTCAGTCATTTTCAGATTTTGTGTTGGCCAATTAAGCCACCAGCGGTATAAGGGTTAACCCTGTCATGTTGGTATTTATTAGATAGCTGTCACCGAGTACTCTCAGATGAGTACCCATATGCCAGGGTTTCAGTTATCTTTCAGATTTTTGGCATCATCATGTATTGGCCAATAATAGCCAGCAGCAATACAAGGGTTAACCCTGTCAAGTTGGTATTTATTAGATAGCTCTCAATGAGGACTCTCAGATGAGTACCTATATGCCAGGGTTTCAATCATTTTCAGCGTTTTTGCATCATTTTGTATTGGCCAAATTAGCCTGCAGCAGCATAAGGGTTAGTTCATCTGCTCACTTGGGTGAGCCGGACGGCTGCCTCTGTAACACGTCACTCTTAATAAAGTTGACATGTAGAAACTAAAGATACAGATAATTCCAATTACACGAGAAATTCTAGTGTAATTGATAGTTATTATCTCAAAAGAAGTTTTTTTAGAAATGTTCAATGTCTTTACAGTACGTGGTCACTATCGCCTCAATTTACACGAACATTTCCTATGTAAATATGAGATGTTTTCTAACAAGAACATATTAGAAACAGTCATCGGTGTTATAATTTGGAATTTCGTTTTAACGTTGGTTTTTTGTTAACCCTTTCAATACAGGTGCTACTTTCGACCAAAGCACACTGACGCAAAGATCTTTGAAAACCATCTAAACCCTGTAATGTTGGTATTCATTAGATAGCTCTCGCTGAGTACTCTCAGATGAGTACCCATATACCATGTTTTCGCCTAACTTGGGAAAGCCGGAGGGCTGTCTCTGCAACGCGTCACTCTTTAATAATAAAGTGGGCATGTATAAACTGCAGATACAGCTTATTCCAATCACACGAGCAATTCTAGTGTAATTGATATTTATAAGAGAAGCGTTTAGAAATATTTACTGTCTTAACAGTGTGTGATCACTAGCGTCCTAAATTGCACGAGTATTTCCTATGTAAATATGAGTTGTTTTCTAAAGGAAAAAGCTATTAGAAACATCGTTGTTACAATTTGGAATTTCGTTTTAACGTCGTTTTTTTATGAATATTGCGACTTAGTCGTGACCAGACTGGGTAAGGTCATGTGTTGCGAAAATTTCCCAGTTAACCCATTAATGCTCACAGCGGCCAAACAGGCCTGACAGATTTGGAAATATATTACTAACAAAAGCATTTTCTGGAAAACATTTGAAGGAGAAATGTTTATCAGAAGCCAAACTACAACTCTCCTTCAAATATTTTGTGAACTTTGGCTCTGTTCTAAAGTTATTTTCAAAAGTAGGAAAGTAGCAGACGTTAGGTTCTAGTGGATCTCTAAGCGTGAATGAGTTAAATAGTGCTTTAGGTTTTCGGTTTGTCTCACATTCTGAAGCCCCTGGTGGACAATTGGACACCCCTGTACCGGAGTACCTGGCGAAAACTACCTCCTAACCACATGTCATCGGCAACTTTCTCACACGCACTGAATGGGAAACTTTGCAATACTGTTATTCACTTAAGTATAGCGGTAACAATAAGATAGCGATGATAGCGCTCTGCCCATGTGCGCTATTGTAAACTCTCCGTCCTTGTTAAATTCTTAATTGAAATTGTTGCTGCCGTTCCCGTTCAGCGCTATACTTAGATCACGCTATCCACGCATAATTGCGCTATATAATGTTCACGCCATATTTAAGTGATTTACAGCTAGTAATCTCTGGCAACCCTTCATACAATCAGTGATTAATGAAAGGACTGGTAACTAAGTTAATAGGTAAGTAGCCAAATTGCGTTTATGGTAAGTCACAGCTGTAACCGAAACTGGCACCTTGTGCTCAAATGATACAGTACAGACATTTAATTCCTGCACCAGTCGACCGGACGTCTGCCAGTGTTTGGTTGTTCAAATAACCATTGATAATATGTAAAGAATAAGCCAAGCACATCAATGACACACGTAGCTTGCAAATCAAAGCTACGTTCAGCTGTGAGGTCATTTATACATCCATGACCAAAAGACTGGGTTACAGTCGGACGTGCGGTCGTGTATTATGCTCGGGCTGCCCACGCATTTAGTGCAGGAATTAAATGTCGTCATTGTATCTGTATCATAAATGTTCTTAAACAGTATTGGGTAGATCATGCCTGTACCGCTCTAATGTGTTTAAAGAAACGTGTATAGATTGTTCTCTATTCACGATAGTACCTGGTTGGATCACATAAGGTATTGACACAATTTCGTAATCATTAGAACAAAACGGGCACCATGTTGCAGTTTTATTATGGTTATACCATCACGTTCAACTAGTGGCTGTGCAGTGCCGTTGGAGCTATCTACTTTGAGTTTGGAATTTCGTTTTTCGTCACCTTTTCTGCCATATGGCTGGTAAGTCGTGACTTGTCTGTTGTAACTGGTGGAGATTATCCGGAGTATCGACAAAAAACCACCACCTAACTCCAAATCACTGGCCACTTACTCACGTGCCTCAGGTGATATTCGAACCAGGGCAGTGGTGAAAAACAGCCAGCAGTCCGTGGCAATACCCTAGACCACACGGCCATCAGGGCTCCCGGAGGAAATTTCTGGCGGGGAAATTGATCGGTTTTTAAGACCTGACCTTCATTTAGGAAGCACCTAATAAAATCTACCAGGATAAATGGAATGAACATGATTGTAGTTAAACCATTAAACTCTAATATCTTACCAGACAAGGTGGCTGTTATTAACTTCCAATATCCCCTGTGGTAATGATAAAAGCTACAGGATGTGTGGGGTAGTTTCTCTTTGCCATCTTAATATAAGGTTAAATATGGATTCTGTGGTTTCATTAAAAAAAACAATTTGGTAATATGCACTGGGACCATAGACGGCCGTTGTTACGTAAGTTGAAAAAAAAGATCAACTGAGATTTCCCATCAGACAGATTAAAGACAAAACATTCGGATGAAAAGATATCCACTTATATATATATATATATATATATATATATATATATATATATATATATATATATATATATATATATATATATATATATATATATATATATATATATATATATATATATATATATATATATATATATATATATATATATATATATACATACACCGTCTTTTTACGACCTGTCATCGAGGTCGTCTGGTCGACCGGAGTAGTCCGAACTGTTCACTTTTTACAGGGCTCAATATGGGTTCAGATACGCGACCTATAGCAGTAATGTATGTTGAGTGAGCAATGAGTGCGCAATGCTTAAAACACCTACAGAACGAAGAATATTGGAAACTTCAACTGAATAGAGAAAAAAATAGGTGAAAAATAGCAATATTATTGTACACAGTTTCATAACTACCTAATCATTACACAGCACGTTACGGTTGCAGATGTTACAATATTGCTTATTCATCCATCACCCAATAAATCAAATATATTATACAACAAAGTTTCCATAACATTTGCTTGTATCCTGTACTAGTGCTGTGGCAAAGAAAATAACCATTTTGTAAGCATTTTTTGAAAAGTATTTGAAGGAGAAATGTTAATCAGAAGCCAAACAATAAACTCCTCTTCAAATATGTTTTGAACTTCTGCTTTATTCCCAAAATATTTTCAAAAGTATGAGAGTAGCAGACGATACCTTTAAGAGCAACTCTGAGTGTGAATGGGTTAGACTACACAAGCTAATACCAGTATTGTATTATATCGTATGTTTATTGACTGTAACTGCAAAGAGTACAAAATCATACGTGATATAAATACTTTTGTACAATCACAAAGAAAAGAACATTAAGTAAATGAACGAAACGATTAATTTATCGCATTTCCTTTTTACGTTCTCTATCTGTTTAAAATGTAGCGAAGAAAACACTCGTAAGATGAAAAGAATGCCTGCAGAATATCATGAAATGGAGTCAAAATATACCTGTATCTGAGAGATTACTGTGAGGGAGCAGGTGTTCTAGGACTTTAATGGTGCATTGATGATGGCAAAAGTACGCAATCGAATATTGTATAACTGGTTAATTTGGCGTTTTTTTTCAAAAAAATATTTTCCGTGTATTTATTTTTGGCGTCTGCAACAGTCAAAACACCGCTATCCATATGTAGATATAGGAACCAATGGCCGCCGCCCTTTTTCTTTTGGGAGCGATCAATAGAAATTCACGCTACGCTGCCAACCGCAGCTCCCCCAGCGGCCCTGAAAGACACTACAAATATATTTTTATGCGATCTTTAATTTGGCGTTGATGGGCATTCGCCAAAAACGCCAAATTAAAAACCACGCCAAATTAACCAGTTATAAAGCATCACCAAGAGATGTGGTGGTAGTAGCATTTTCTGTAAATACCCAATCCAGTAGACTTTTTTTTTTAAATTTCGCACCTGCTGTTTTTTATTTTCATAAATCGAATAGCATTTTATAATATACAATATCATAGTAAACAATTGATTTTCTTCATATATGTTTTTTAAATAACACAGCATGATATCATTTTCCAAATATTCTTTATAACAATTGAATGGTCCTCTAGAAATAGTTAGTGTTTGCATATTAGGCTATTTGGTAACATCAATATAGCCTTGCGTATACCTTCTCCCAAATATCTAAAAAAAGGCAGTGCCATTTCCTTTCACATTAGCTTGATATTCTTCTATTTTCATCTGTCTCGTTAACACATTCTTAACCTCTTTTATACTATATTTTATACTATATAGTCGTGTAGACTTTACTTATTTACGTATTTAGAGTTCACCCTTTTGCTGCTGATGTCTAATTTCGGCCAATACAAATTGATGCAAAAAAAGAAAAACTTCTTTTACTGACAGTCAAATAGTGGCTGATTTCTCTTGTATTTAATACTTCTGACATAAATATCTTTACCCTTATGCTGCTGGTGGCTATAATTTGGCCAATACAAATTGATGCAGAAAACGTTTTAGAATGACTGAAACCCTGGCACATGGTATTCATCTGCAAGTGCCCATCGAGAGCTATCCAATGAAGACCAACACGACAATGTTTAGATGTTTTTCAAACATCTTTGTGCTTTGGACAAAAGTAGCCATTGTAAGGGTTAAGCTACTAGTATTCCATTATCAGGGCACGGTCGATTTTTTCAAAACCGGACATCCGGACATGGCCCTTGAAGCCCGTTTTGCCTTGGGCGTTTTTCAACTCATTGCATTATTTCTGAAACTGTGTTCGTTACGAATTCCGATCAAGTTCACAAATACTTACATTTGCTAGTGGTAATTCTAGGATGATCTCATTCAGAATACAAGGTCACGAAAGACTATCGTTGTTGTGACAATCACAAAGTAACTAACACTATGCGTGTGAGTTGAATCACACCAAGAGTTGTGTATCTCATTTGACCATCTGCAAGGATATGCATGTATAAGGTACATATAAGTATAGCAGAATCTTGGCAAATCATCATTCTTACTGGGTACTTGTTCAGAATTCTTGTATGTGGGACCTGAGGCTCTTGTGACCTTAGATGAATAAAATAATGGATTTGTAGCGAGAGACCGATTACTATATGCTGTAGTGAAAGCCTTGCTACGCCAGGGGTTTCGAATCTAGCCTAAGTGTGACGCCAGTAGGATACCAATATTGGCCCTCGTATATTTAACATTACAGAGAAACTTGCGCACCAACATGCGCAGAACACGACCCTTGGGCTATTGACCACAACCAGCTTGTCCAGGTTGACCGGCTTGTTTTCATATCCACTTGTTTTTACACTTTCAAGAAGTCTGTGCCGCTTGAAAAGAGATCGGACGAGGGTCAATATGCACGAACCCATACTACACCATTAATTTCATTTATTTAGATTGATTTAGAGGGAGTTATCTGTAAAGGTTTAATGAATTACATGGTAGATCCAAACTTATCACTATACAGTGAAACCTCGGGATGTGAACACCCCGAAAGTGTGAACACCCCCTATCGTGAACACTTTTCCCCGGTCCCATTTTTTTCTAATACATTTTAGTTTTACGAAGTGTGAACACCCCTTTATCCGAACAGTGAACACTTTTTTGGGGAATAAATGGTCCTGAGAACCTCATATAAGTGAACACCTGGGTACAAGTAGGTCAAAGTCAATGCCACTTGTGTGCAAGTGTTTCAGTTGTTTACACTAATTAAGTCCATTTTAATTGAACTTGCCAGGTTAAGTTTAGCATCAATGATAGCAATTGCATTTGTGTCAGCTTGTTTTGGATATTGAGACAAAGGGAGTAGCAATGTTGTGTGCATATGAGTGGGTAATGTGCAGTGGATGGAGGAACTTAGGATTAGTAAATGATCTAAAGCTAACTAAGTTTAGGCCCAGATCTGGTGAAGAAAGTAAGGATGCTCCAAATGACACTACCCCTTTGAAAGATACCTTCTCAAGGCTGCTGAGTTATTTGCCTGTGACGACAGCATACTGATCTGATATACCAGGTTGAAACTTCAATAAGCGGAATCTGTCTAGAACAGCGAACCAAGGCAGCAACCCAGTGTAAAATCAGTAAAGTGTCACTTAATGAACAGGGTACTATTTGTGATATAGGGTTATTTTCAATTAGGTTACTGATTAAAGATGAGTTTTAAAGTGCGTATCTGTGTTTACTAATGAGTTATGGTGCTCTATAAGAATCAGAACTATGTATCTAATGTAAAATGATAAAATGAAGAAAAATAATTCGTGTGAACACCCCCTATAGTGAACGTTTTGGCCCGGTCCCAAGGTGTTCACTCTTTCGAGGTTTCACTGTACATTTTTACTATCAAATAAATAAAAAAAAAATGATAAATGAAATAAGATTTTTAAAAAAATATTCGTTTGTAAACAAAATAATTAAGCGGGGTTAAAAAAGATAAACAAGAAAATAGTTAGGTGTATCTCCTAGCCATACTGACCATGCAAAGGTTCCAAACAAATCTTATCATACACAAATACACTTTTCCTTTTCACCGCCTACCTCATGTTAGCATGTATAGTTAACAGGAGTAAGTATCACTTATTCAACTATTTCAACACTATTTCTCATCCTGATTATAGGTACGTCACCACTCAGATATGTAATCAGACAACTCACCTGTCAATGTATAATTAACAGTTTAGAACTGAAAAATAGCGAAACTACAGTGCTTGGATGGCGTATAATTATTGGTTTCTGCCGTAAATTATTTCTACATACGTGATGGTATGCAGGGATGCTTTTAAGTTCACATTCGTTAGTTGTATCAAATGAGCAAACGTTTTGAAATTGGACAGCTTTATATACGTGTATGTATGTATGTATGTATACGCGTATGTATGTATGCATGTATGTATGTATGTATGTATGTATGTATGTATGTACAGTACAGGCATTTAATTCCTGCACCAGTCGACCGGACGTCTGTCAATGCATGGTTGTACAAAAACCCATGGATATGATGTCAAACATTAAGCTTAGCATATCAATGACCCATGTTGTTTGCGTATCGAAGCTACGGTGAGATGTTATGAGGTCATCCATGCATCCATGCCCAGAAAACTGGGTGGCAATCGGTCGTGCGGTCGTGAATTATGCCCGGGTTGCCCAGGCATTTAGTACAGGAATTAAATGTTGGCACCGTATGTATACGCGTATGTATGTATGTATGTATGTATGTATGTATGTATGTATGTATGTATGTTTGTATGTATGAACGCATGCATGTGTGTATGCATGTATGTATGTATGTGCGTATGTGAGGATGTATGTACATATGTATGTCCGTACGTACGTATGTATGTGCGTATGTATCTGTGTATGTGTGCATATGTATGTACGTATGTATGTATGTATGTATATATGTATGTATGAACGCATGTATGTATGTATGTATGTATGCATGTACGTACGAATGAATGAATGTGTGTGTATGTATGTTTGTACCACAGTCGCCTGCCTTCCACCAATAACAATCCTCGAAAAGTGTAGGTATGGTATAACCCACACCTTGTGAACCTTTGTTCTCTAAGCTGTCAAAACCGCAAAGATGTTACCCAAGGGCATTGAGTAGAGTACTCAGCCTGGCGTCTCTCGGCCTGGGATCGTCATCAGTGGAACAAGCTACGCATACCCTTGAGGTTACTCGGATTCGCCTCGTTACACCTCGGGTATATCACATACACCACAGATTCCTTGGGGTCTATTTATCACTTGTATGTATGTATGCATGTATGTATGAACGTATGTATTCGTATATGTGTCTGTGTTTGAATGTACATTGTACACGGACAAACACACTGTCTCGTTTTGAAAACCTGCACAGACATTGAAGGAAGACAAACACTTATCGGAACACATGATTTCTTATTTTTTGTGGTTGATTACCGTAAATTATGCCTATATATAGCGGACTGTTATGGTACGTTATAAACTTTTGTGTTTAGTCACTTTGTCCGCTATCTAAATACTTTGTAGCCTGTAAATGCATTTCATTTATGACTGTAGATAACTACAAAAAAATCCATACATTTATACTAGACAAAAAATATATTTTTAGTAGTGTAGTATTGGAGGAAACCAGAGTATCTGACGAAAACACCGACTAACGGCAAGTCATAGACAACTTTGGCACTTGCCTTTAGCTGGATAATGCTACCCCATATCTAGCGTTCGAGGGTTATCAGGTAAGAATTATACATTAAGGCGATTCTACAGTACAGCCATTTAATTCCTACATCAGTAGACCGGGCGTCTGTCAGTCCTTGATTGTACAAACACCCATGGATAATAACCTAAGCAAATTAAAGCTACGTTCAGTTGTGAGGTCACCCATACATCAATGTCCATGAAACTGGGCGGCATCCGGGCATGCGGTCTTGTATTATGCCCGGGCTGCCCAAACATTTAGTGCAGGAATTAAATGTCAGCACTGTATAGGATTTCTATCAGGCAGACATGGTGAATTGCAGTAACTGCGTACGGGGGTCTGTGGGCGCAACACAGTGGTGACGAATCGGCGTCGTCGCACAGCCAGTCAGCCTGGGACCCGTACAGTCACTGACCAAAACACTACTACAGCAACAACAGAAGCACACAGAGACAACCCTCGTCATTCTGACATCCCAGAGACCGTCAGACGTGCTCACAACAAAGACTAGACCCGCGATATCCAGTGGCAGTCATCTAAGGAATAGATAAATCACTACAACAAAGCCATTGCAACTAGCAGATGTTCCGCGGACTGTAGGCGTGCGAGTTTGGCATTGTTTGATATTGTGAACGTGGATGCGACTAATGGCGCACTCTTTTCCGTACCTCAGACAGAGCGATTTGCTGGTTCGTGGCCAGTACTAGGAACTATCTCAACAGCAAGTGAAAGACATTCAAGCAATTCATGCATTGACGTCTAATTATATGGCATTTGTTGCATTTGAGAGAAAATTGCCTACCGACGCGTCCGGAATCTTTGTCTCTTGTGGTCATAACTATTGCAATGGACATTCATTACAACTTGTAACATGGAACAGTACGGTCAGCCGAGTCCTATAGCTTGGGATGCGATCAATCGTGTGACTATACACGTGAACTGTTGACATCTATGGTAAGTCAAATCATTATTTACAAACAGAAAAGAGTGTTTGTTGTATAAGGCAACATTTCCAAAGCACAAGGATGCAGAGATATTCGAAAACCATCTTAATCTTGTCATGTTGGTATTCATTAGATAGCTCTCACTGAGTACTCTCATGGCACTCCCGTCCAAAGCACAAGGATGTTAAGATTTGTGAAAACCATCTAAACCCTGTCATGATGGTATTCATGGGATAGCTCTTGCTGAGTACTCTCGGATGGGTTACCCATGTGCCAGGGTTTCAATCATTTTCCTGGTTTTTACATTATTTTGTATTGGCCAAATTAGCCACCAGCAGCATAAGGGTTTACATGTTCTGAAACCAATGCTTGTACAGTACCGACATTTAATTCTTGCACTAAACGCGTGGGCGTAATACATGACCGCACACCCGATTGAAAATCAATTCCCAGGGCATGGATACATTGATGACCTAACAACTGAACGCAGCATTGATTCGCAAACTACAAGGGTCATTTATATGGTTGGGTTATATTTCTCAAATGTTATCCATGGGTGTTTGCACAGCCAGTCACTGGCAGACGCCCGGTTGACTGGTGCAGGAATTAAATGCCTGTACTGTATGGAAAAACCTCCAAATGTATACTACTCTCAAATATGGACATCTCATATTTTGTTTGCAGTTACCTAATTCAATTCTGTAATATATGTAATTGTCATGAAGAGATTTATTCGATGAAGGTTCTTTATCAATATGCCGAATTGGTCACAGCTACCTGACTCATTGCTGCATACAGACATTAACAGTGCTGACATTTAATTCCTGCACTAAATGTGTGGGCATACTGGGCATGATACACAACTGCACGCCCGATTGTAACCCAGTTTCCTTAGCATGGATGACCTCACAACTGAACGTAGCTTTGATTCACCAGCTACGTGGGTCATTGGTGAGCTTGGTTTATGTTTTGACATTGGTGTGTGTACAACTATGCATTAGCAGACGTCCGGTCGACTGGTGCAGGAATTATATGTCTGTACTGTAATTCCTGCACCAGTATTTGGTTGTAGAAACACAAATGAAAAACACGTCAAAAACTGGGTGGCAATCGGGCGTGCGGTCGTGTATTTTGCTCGGGCTGCCCACTCATTTAGTGCAGGAATTAAATGTCTGCACTTTACATTGAGGAAATCCCCCTGAGAATTGACCACCTCCAAAATGTGAACCTTATCGAACATGTCTGAACGTTCACACGAGAGAAGGTGTGGGATTTTACGTTGCTTCAACAGCTTCGGTCATATTGCGACGAGATAGAAATCCGGAACCAGGAAGAAATTTCCTTCTCTTCACGAATAGTTACAAGGGTTTTTTCAGTTGTAGATAGATCATAGACAGCCCTCCACAACGCCGCACATTTATATAGCGACCAGACCAACCCGCTCACGTGTATCCAGCGTAAAATCAAAGGAAGGAAGGAAGGAATTGGGTTTACGTCGCTTTCAATAGCTAACATGTAGGTCATATCGCGACGAGATAGAAACCTGGAACCGGGAAGAAATTTCCTTCTCTTCACGAATAGTTCCAAGGGTTTTTTCAGTTGTAGATAGATCATAGACAGCCCTCCACAACGCCGCACATTTATATAGCGACCAGATCAACCCGTTTATGTGTATCCAGCATGAAATCGAAGGAAGGAAGGAAGCAATTGGGTTTTACGTCGCTTTCAACAGCTTAAGTCATATCGCGACGAGATAGAAATCCGGAACCAGGAAGAAATTTCCTTCTCTTCACGAATAGTTCCGAGGATATTTTCAGTTGTAGATAAATCATAGACAGCCCTCCACTTGGCCGCACATTTATATAGCGACCAGACCAACCCGCGTATGTGTATCCAGCGTAAAATCGAACATACGAACTAACGTTTACATTATAGAGTTTAGTTACAATGCTCTCTTACTCATACAAACCCGCGGTCATAGTTTTTATCATCATGGAATATAAAAAAACAGTAAAATGATAAGAATGGAGTGCTCTTTGTTTGATTGGGAAAATCATATAAATTACAATTTATTTGATATGATGGTATTGTTAAGAGGAAGCTCACAGAGTGAGGTAATATTATGACAACAATCGTATTCTGAATACAGTAGTCCGGTGTGCATCAGTTTATGGTACAGTGCCGACATTTAATTCCTGCACTTAATGCATAATGCACGACCGCACGCCCGCTTGCCACTCAGTTTCCTGGGCATGAATGCATAGATGACCTGACAATTGAAAGTAACTTTTTTCCCAAGCTACTTGGGTCATTGATGTGCTTGGCCTATATTTTGACATGTTATCTATGGGCGTTTGCACAACCAGACACAGTGAGACGTTCGGTCGACTGGTGCAGAAATTAAATGTCTGTACTGTACGATATCATTTTGAAATCAAAGGAAAATGCACAGAAACATTCCCCCCTATAAGCTGGACACAATTCTTTATCATCAGCTCCACTGTGATACTCGCAGCTGATTGGTCAATTGCTGTTGGGTACTGGATTGTATTTCATTGCTTTTCATTAAATGTCAATGCTAGGATCCGGATAAGTGTTTTATCCTCACTCTCAGTGTTTTATCCCACTTCGCCATGGCAACTATGGGTTTGACCTCAAGTTTTACAGGTCACAGCCTCGTTTTGAACCCTTGACGACGAAAAGGAAAATGGCGGACATTCCTCTTCACACCGCCGCCTGACTCGATTCTTTTGCCGTTTAAAACACTATTTGCGCATGTTAGTCTGCCAACATGGTGTATACATGGAAATAAAGATGGCAGAAAGTAATTAAGATGGATTTAGGTTGGTATGTTGTTTATACATAAGAGAAATAATTTCCGTTTGGTCGGAGTCAGGTCTGACGAAAATCTCCGTTGCTACATTACATACTAGCCTGTCGGACTCGAGTCTGGCAACCGCTTCTTTCATTTTCTTTGTGACCAATCGCTCGAATTTGCCATCCAAACTTGGCAAATCCCTTTGGAGCACTAAGTTGTGTATAGATGAACGTACGTTTTGTCTCCACTCTGCATAATGTTAATTTTACCCATTAGGTCCCATTGTGAAATTTACCCATTGCCAACAATATACGTATGTTGGGAGGCTTGGGGGGGGGGGGGGGGGGGGGGGGGGTGGGGGGGGAGGGGGAGCTGATGATAAATTCGTTATCCTCCTTGTAAAAAAGGGATACGGCCTGGTATCTGCGTTTAGCCAGTCGTATCACACTCGGCCTCCGGCCTCGTTCGATACGGCTGGCTTCACGGCAGATACCAGGCCGTATCCCTTTTTTACAAGGGGGATAACTAATATTCTTTACCATCTTGTATTTGTGGTAAAAAATATAGTCTGTAAATTTTGAATATAGCTTATATAATAGGTTTATATTTTGAATTCCCTACACTGGGAAATGTTGAACAGCACATGCATTGATTTGTCAAATATTTCTTGGAATATTTCTTCGTACATTGTAAACCTTCGTAAGCATGATATTTCCACGACCATTCACACCACGTGTCTGCATTATTTTAGCTGTGAATCGGCTCATACATGTAGGTATTATAAGAATGTGCACTATTTAATACACATAACCCCAATATGTTGGACAAATTTATAAAATAAACTCTGCTCTTAAGGAGGCTTATGGGGTACTTTTGTGATTATAGAGTCATTTAAAGAATTTAAATATTTTAAAGCCTACACCCTTATCCTCATAATACTCATAATCAGACCAGCCGTGACTGTCTAGGCCATCACTGAGCAGGGTTAGAGACGGCGTAATTCAGAACCCCACATGGGCTTGCACATACTTTAAATCACTTAAGTATTGTGGGAACAATAATATAGCGATAATAGCGCTCCGCCAATGAGCGCTTTTTTTAAATCCCGTCTTTATTAAATTACCAAATATACATATTGAAGGACAGAACAAAAGTCTAGTCATGGGGAGGCACATGGATACTGCATACAGCCATTAAACACTACCCTCGCAATCTGGCAGGGACTGGAGGTCAAGGACGTGACCCCCGATCCCTAGTGAGCCTGGCTAACTGCAATTATATGTGGGTAAAAATAAACAGTGGGGTTCTCCCACCGCTAAACTTAGACCACGCTATCCAGGGCAGTACCGTAATTGCGCTATATAATGTTCACGCCATATTTAAGTGATTTACTGGAATCGGTAAACAGGAATCGTATTAGCTCTTTTCTCTACGTTTAATTGCAGCAAAATATGGCCGATTCAAAGAAGCATTTTGGGTACCAAACGTAAAAGGCCTTGTTTGCACTTTGGTACACAATAGTATAGTATAGTATTTTATTGACCATCTCTGATGAAATGAAATACATATACACAAGAAAACAAGACGTGATTGACAAACACTAAATAACCAAAGAACATATACAAATACTAAAGCCACATGTAGTGGCGAAACGAAAAATTATAAAGTAACCACAAGCATTCTGTACAGTTATGGATACTAACATAAATAAAAGGAAAAAGGACTGCAAAACCTTTTTAAATTTCGAAAGCGACACGACTGAGGGTCTTGTCAGAAACAAAACACACTACACTCGCATGGTTTAGAGGCTGGGAAAGCGGCTGTCACTATCCATTACCGTAGTGGTGATGTATAGCGGGCCGATCCGCTGCGAGTAGAGAGTGAGGGCAGAGATCAAAATCCTAGGTACTTATGCTGGGGTCTGATTACCGGAGGCATTATGGTAACAGACAAGAGCATTTAGCCTATTCCACTTCTGTTCAGGACTGCTTTATGGTACATTTTATATATCCACTTGCCCGCAATGCACCTGAATTTAACTTGACATTCTTCACTTAGCTAAGGATATTTCGGAAGAACGAATATCACAGTTTCCTTATTTTAAGAATTTGTTTTTCAGTTATGCAAACCATAAGTTGAAAGATACACCATTTTTGTCATTTTCGATAATACAATTCCGAAAGGAATGGTCATAGAATTTTAACGGAGCATTTTTTTTTCAATTGTGATACTCTTCTATGTGTATTGGTCCTTTCTCCACATTTATGACCAGTACATAATTGTGGATGCAAGCTCCATTTGAAAGCATTTTTCATGTTTTTTATCAGGATTTTAGCCGCAAATATTTTGCACATTTTGGATGCTTGGTGTGCTTGATGTTAACCCATTAATGCTCACAATGGCCAAAACCAGCCTGACAATTTGATATAATCTTTCAGGGTAAAGCATTATTAGCAAAATATTTGAAAGAGGAATGTTGATCGGAACATTACCAACAACTATCCTTCACATATTTTGTAAAATCATGCTCAATTCAAATATTATCGTCAGAAGTATGATCAATCCAGACGACAATTTCTGGAAGAACTTTAAGTATTAATGGGTTAAAAGACCTTTCAGGCAGTATATACTCTGTATAGACTAAATTGTCAAATAAATGCAAGGTAGAGGAAAAACTCAGTCAGAGAAGATAACCCAACATTACAGTGACGACATTTAATTCCTGCACTAAATGCTTGGGCAGCCCGAGCATAATACACGACCGCACGTCCGATTGTAACCCAGATTTTTGGTCATGTATGTATGAATGACCTCATAACTGAACGTAGCTTTGATTCGCAAGCTACGTGTGTCATTGATGTGCTTGGCTTATTCTTTACATATTATCAATGGGTATTCGAACAACCAGACACTGGCAAACGTACGGTTGTAACAACTGCTTATGTTATAACTACAGCTTATGTAATACAACCGCTTGCGTAATAAGAAATTGACTGCTTATGTAATAACACAAAACAGTTAAACGACTGTAACAACTGCTTATGTAATAATCACGGCTTATGATATATTCAACCAGTCATCCATGAATAATTGATAAAAACACAACTAATTACCATTATTTTGAGTTGTGAATTAAACATCTATCAGTACCAGATTTTCATACCTGTTTTGCTGGAACATTCCTCCCCCCCCCCCCCCGTTGAACATCAAATGTTCACAATGAGAACTGAACGATGATATCCATTTACCAGTCATCCATGACCAATCGAAAAGAAAAAAAACACAACAACTTACAACTTATTTTTCCTGCATTCCTTAAATCACCTCTATCATGTATTAACCAGTATCATAATACATGCATCATCCACATCATCATCATCATCCACATTCAGTGTCATTCATCATCATCATCATTGATCTGGGATCAGGACCACCCCTGACCCTGTTGAAAAATGATTGGCTAAAATTCTTGCCTGTATTAACTCTTCTGTGTTTCTGATTTTAAATATATTTTTCTTTTTCTACAATGAATTTGGCCCTACTCCGTGGGGCATTGCTGTGTTAGTTATTCTATGTCATGGATGAATAACTAACACAGCAATGCCCCACGGAGTAGGGCCAAATTCATTGTAGAAAAAGAAAAATATATTTAAAATCAGAAACACAGAAGAGTAAATACAGGCAAGAATTTTAGCCAATCATTTTTCAACAGGGTCAGGTATGTTGAGCAAAACCTTGGATTAAGAAAAGAATGGATATGTAACGAGAGACCAATTACTATATGCCCTATAGTTACATGCTGGCCTCATGCCAGAACTACCAGATAAGGCAGCAGGGCGAGGTCACGTGGGAACAAGGACCAATCAGGGCTCTTGCATCGATTACATTACAGAGAAACCTTACCTCCACCACCTGCTGGGGGTGCCCAGAGCACCTATTAGCGACTATTAGTTGACACTGGTTGAGGCTAGCATGTTCAGGTTGACCGGCTGGTTTCCATTCCATTTGTGTCTAAGGCAAAACTAAATTAAATACCCCGTATCAAATAAAATAAATACAAGCTTACCTACAACTCCTTTCCGTCTGTGCCTGCTTCCATGATACTAATACGTGTATGCAGTTGAAAACGGCAGGTCCTTTATTTGTGCATTGCACACCCATAACAAAACTTATTTTCTTTCAATATTTGGTTTATTATTACATAAGCAGATTTTGTTTATTACATAAAGAAGTTGGTGCTACATAAGCGGTTAATTTTTTATTACGCAAGCGGTTGTGTTACACAAGCGGTTAATTTTTTATTACGCAAGCGGTTGTTATTACATAAGCAGTTGATTTTTTTTATTACGCAAGCGGTTAATATTACATAAACCGTGATTATTACATAAGCAGTTGTTACATACGGTCGACTGGTGCAGGAATTAAATGTCTGTACTATAGCTACCTTTAAATATATACACTCAGCATTTAATTCCATCACTAAATACCTGGGCAGCCCGGGCCCAATGCACGACTGCACACCCGATTGCCATCCAGTTTCCTGGACATGGATGCGACCATGGGTTCCTGACCTCACAACCGAATGTAGTTTTGATTCGCAATCTTCGTGGGTCATTGATGTGCTTGGCTTATTCTTTTGTTATGTTATCCATTGGTGTCTGTACAACCAGGCACTGACAGACGTACATTTGATGGGTGCAGGAATTAACCCTTTCAATGCTGAGGCTACTTTCGGCCAAAGCGCAAGAACTCAAAGATTTTTGAAAATCATCGAAACCCTGTCATGTTAATATCCATTAGAAAGCTCTCACTGAGTTCTTTCAGATGAGTACCCATTTCCTAGGGTTTCAGTAATTTTCTTTCGATTTTTTGCATCATTTTGTATTGTCTAAATTAGCCACCATCAGCATAAGGGTTAAATGTCTGTAAGTATAAAGATTTACTTTTAAACATAATCATCAGCTACTTTTGCCATTTAGTTTATGCAGTTAAGATTCAAACATCTCCGACCGTCAGCAATGTTTTTGATAAGAGACTCTGTCACCCGTAACGCTAATACGTTACAGACATTTAATTCCTGCACCAGTCAACCGGACGCTTGCCAGTGCCTGATTGTACAAAAACGCGTGGATATATATCAACAAATAAGCCAAGCACATCAATTATCCACGTAGCTTTGTGAATCAAAGCTTGTTCAGCTGTGAGGTCATCCATACATCCATGCCGACGAAAACACGGGTGGCAACCGGGCGTGCGGGCATGTATCATGACCAGGCTGCCCACACATTTAACGCAGGAATTAAATGTCGGCGCTGTACATCTGTATAACTTGCAATTTCCAATCTCTGGTGATATCCCATAACTGCCTTATTACAAATTTAACCCTTCCTATCCTGCGGCTACTGTCGTCCAAAGAACACACAAATATTTTTGAAAACAATCTAAACCCTGTCATGTTGGTATTCATTGGATAGCTCTCACTGAGTATTCTCAGATGAGTACCCATGTGCAAGGGTTTTAGTGATTTTTCAGATTTTTCGCTTCATTTTATGCAGGAAAAATTAGCCACCAGCAGCATAAGGGTTAATTCCTTCCTTCTCTAGGATTTCAATCAGGCAGTTGTCAGGTTTTTTGCATCGTTTTGTATTGGCCAAATTAGCCACAAGCAGCACAAGGGTTGAACATAGACGCAATTTAACCTAAAACTTATGTCATCCCGACGCATCCTGGCCAGGGCGTGTCTAGATGTGTCTAATGTGTCTAGAAGGCATTGTAAGAGACGAACCCCCTGAGATGTTTCACAAGTAGGTCTGTTATTGACAGATGCCATACAACCTTGCTCATCCACATCTTTTTGTATGCCAGCAGAGCTCTGACTTTCATGTTTCACTTGAAAATGCCATTTACACGTGTTTTAAAGTGGTTCTAAATATCTTGGTGATAGAAAATGGCGAGAGCGCGAGATGAAAAACGTTAGGTGTCTGGCATGATAAAATGTTCACACATTGTACAGCTTTGTTGTAGGGACAGCATCTATAACTCATAACTTGGAATTTGGAATTTTGATTTTTATCGTCACTTTTTCTGCCAAGTCGTGACTAGCCAGTTGGAATTGGCAGAGGAAATCGTACCCGGCGAAAATCACCGCCTAGCCCAAAGTCAGTGGCAACTTTCTCACATGCCCCGGACGAGATTTGAACCTGGGCAGTGGTGAGAGACAGCTAGCAGTTAGTGGCAACGCCTTACACCACACGGCCATCAGGACAGGCCCTCAGTGGTGAGAGACAGCTAGCAGTCAGTGGCAACGCCTTAGACTGCTCGGCCATCAGGACAGGCCCTCAGTGGTGAGAGACAGCTAGCAGTGCAGTGGCAACGCCTTAGACCATACGGCCATCAGGGCAGGCCCTGTGGTGAGAGACAGCTAGCAGTCAGTGGCAATGCCTTGGACCACACGGCCATCAGGGCAGGCCCTCAGTGGTGAGGGGCAGCTAGCAGTCAGTGGCAGTGCCTTAGACC
>OZ012685.1:51741372-51748872 GCA_963942565.1 Maea johnstoni
TAATGTTGGCGCCAACTAGTCAACCTTTGACGAAATCTATTGATGGACTAGCAATTGCTAAGCATTATCTTTAGTGGTTTATTTGTTTTTTCTGTGAACAATATTGACCAATATTTGTTATAAATATTGATGCATATTATTTTATACTGAACACTTTGTAGATGATCTACAGTCAATAAACTATATACATAACACAAAGAACGTAATACAATATAAAAAAAACATAACCTGGATACGTAGACATAATGCAAATAAACAAAACAGAATATCATACAAAATTCATCTGAAATAAGAAACCCAAATTATACATTGATAAACTGATTTGTGTGAAGGTTCCAAAAGGAGTTAGAGAAGTGCCAGTTTCAATAACAGGGGAAACACAAATGCCAATAACCCTTCGCTCTTTCGTGTTCTTAGTTCCTCATACACTCTAGAGATATGAATAGTTGAAAGGGTTCATTGTCACCCGTATCTCCAATGCCTATAAAAGCTGAAATATTTATCATGAGTGGTGGCTCATAACTACAAAATATAGCAAAGAAATATCTACGCCTGTTCATCGTGCCACTATACAAAGTAGCTCAGTTGGTTAGGTGTCGGACTAGTAATCAGAGGGTCGCTGGTTCGATTCCCGGCCGGGGCACGTTGGTCCGTCCTTGGGCAAGACAGTGGGTACCTAGCATAAATAAGGCAGTGCTTAGAGCGTGTGCGCTATATGCTGCCAGTTGCTCTGGAATATCCCCCGGGGGATTGAAATGGTTTCTTTGTGTACAGGCCTGCTAGGGGAGGAAGGTCGTGTGAGCGCTTCGGTGGATACAAGACTATAAACCGAATACCTTTACCTTTATACAATACGGATGACGTCCAAGCCATTGGGGCAGCCCCTGTCGACAATCAGCTGGGAGGCTGTGAAAAGAAATATTTGAATTCAAAAATCCTTCGATATAGAATGATATTTACATATCTCAAGGAATTTGGATTTTGGAATGTTGATTTTCGTTACTTTTTATGCCATATTGCGCCAAGTCGTGACTTGCCTGTTGTATACTTGTAACTGGTGGAGGAAACCGAAACACCCGGCAAGAACCACAACCTAGCCCAAAGTCGAAGTCACTGGCAATTTTCTCACTTGTCCCGGCCGGGATCCGAACCAAGTCAGTAATGAGAGACAGCTACAGTGCAGACATTTAATTCCTGCACCAGTCGACCGGACGTCTGGCAGTGTCTGGCTGTACAAATATCCAAAGATAACTTGTCCAAAAATGAGCGAGTTACATCAATGACCCACGTCAAGCTTGTGAATCGAAGCGACGTTCAGTTGCGAGGTTATCTATATATATCTATACCCAGGAAACATGGTGGCAATCGGGCATGCGGTCATGTATTGTCTGGGCCGCCAACGCATTTAGTGCAGGAATTAAATGTCGGCACTGTAGCAGTCAGTGGTAACATCTTAGACAACACGGCCATCAGGGCATGCCCCATATCTCTTAAGGTAGAAGAACTGTCCCAAGCCATATAGTTTATTAGAAAACATCCATTATTTGCATTACTCACAGTAGAGATTATCGCTTTATCCTCCTTCACACACATAATACACAAATGGGTGTACTAAGCAGTCATGAAAATCTGAAAAGTGATGCTCTCGAAAGAGTTCGTGCCATGAACCGCTCTCCCTGTTTTCCGAAAACTCACAGTAAAGACCGTCTTCACAATCACTTTCTTTCAAGAATTCAATATCGGTAATGGACCTCCATTCACCGTTATGGATTAAGTGCGAAGTCAGTGTTAGGGAAATGGAGCTCTGGGTATTTAAACTATGTGTCCATTACCGCATGTAAATATCATTGCTTCCTGGGTTCATGACGCTGAGATCATCAACTCCAATGTTCTCACGTGTTGTTGTGATGATATAGAGGAATGTATGGCTGCTTTGGTAAAAGCTTTTTTGCTTTTTTTGTTTTTGGATAGTAGTGACTTTACTATATCGTTTATCAGAAGTTATCAGAACTGGCCCTGAGCAGTAACATATACTGTAAAACCCTTTAATACCACGCACATTATTATTCACGCATCTGCCGTATGAATCTTATAGCGGCCATTTAATTACACACATCAACTGTACCACCGATAGATGGAGCATCGTTGTTCTATTTTGAACGTAAATCAGCGCCAGTTATATACGCGATATTATCACCTAGCGCGAAATGCGTGAAATTAAAAGGAGCGCGGTAATAATGAGACTTCATTCGAGCTGCCCAAACTATAGCGCATACTTACCTATAGGATGGTTGAGTTTGGACAGGTTTATACAAGGAAAGAAGTTGATGTTCCTCCAGAGCATCCTTGTCCAAGATGATGATGCAATATGTAAACGAATCCCTAAAGAACGCTCTCTGGAATTTTCACAGAATCCCCCTAGAGCTAGGAAAAACGAAAATGATAGCCCGATCTTTGACATCCTCAATACATGTATTGATACCGGTCTATATGAGACATGTATTAATATGATTCATAGAGACCGGTTTTATACAAAGGAACAGTGGAAAGGCATGGTATGATAAGATAAGATAAGATAAGACAATTTTATTAAGGTCTCACCCATAGATAAATAATACATACAAGACAAGATAAAACAAAGGACGGTCAACTTTGACTTACGAGAGACCATACAATATGAACAAAGAGAAATATACAATTTTAAAATGAAATAATCATATAAAATCAGTTTGGGACACATCTGTTCTGATGTTTAGCATTTTAGAACAGGTTTTGGCACTGAAAAAGATAATATCACAGTTGGACAGTAGGAACACCAATTTATCAGTGTCATTTAAATAGATAAAGGATGGCAAGACTGTGCAAGCCTTACGCAAAAGGTTTTCTCTAAGTACTTTGAGGTCAGGGTGCAGACAGCGCAAAAGAAAGTGTTCTTCATTTTCCGTTTCAATAAATCCATTTTTAAAACAATTCAAACACACTCTTTCTTCATGAGGAATCTGTATATTGTTACGTTTCTCCCAGCGACCCGTTTCTAATCTTAAAGGAGCTACTCCACACCTGACTTTAGCTAGCGCTTTCCTCTCTTTTCTAGAGATGGGCATCTCCAGGTAAGGCTCTGATATGAACTCAGTCTTCAATAATCTATAAGTTCTTAACTTGTTGCTAGTTTCACTATCTAATGTTGCCTGCCACTTAAGATTGCAGTCATTAAGAAGCTTATCACTTAGCTCTTGCCCAATTTCTGGGAATGCAACAACATCATTTACATCGTTAAGCCTATGAAGACCGAGAGTCTCGAATTGTTTTCGCACCTTAGTGGGCCAGGTGTTTCTGATATTCTGTGCTAATGCCCATTTAAAGACTTTACTAGGAAGTCTATCCTCACTCATTTGGGAAAGTCGGCAGCGAAACCTAGAGATGCTCATCCATTGCTTATGGATAGGTAAGAACCAGCCCATTTCACCCTGAACTCCAGCATTGGGTGCATAACGACCAAGACCCAAGAATACTCGGCAAGCCCTATTTTGGACAGCATTTATACAACTGAATTCCCTTGTACCCCAAATGGCTGCTCCATAGTCAATGACAGGTGCAACAAGGGACTCATACACTTTAGTAAATACTTTATAGGGCATACCGCCATTAGCATAAAATTTTGAAATTATAAGACCTAAGGCCCTACTAGCGGAGGCAGCCACAGATTTGGCAGTTTGCGCCAGATCATGAAACTCATTAAAAACAAGGCCTAGATACTTATATTGAGGGACCGTTTTAAGCAACTGGTCACCACAATAAAATTGGACACTCGACCTCTGCTTAGAAGGGTTTCGAAAATGTATAACTGAGTTTTTGTGTCATTAATCTCTAGCCGCCATTTAATACACCATTTGTATAAAACATCGAGCATTATCTGTAGGTCCGCCTCCGTTTCAGCCAGTAGGACCACATCATCAGCATAAAGTAATATCGAAAGCTTTTCATTACCAAAAGGAACTCCTTTCCGCAATGACTTGATTTCATCAGAGAGACTATCAAAGAACAGGTTAAACAGACATGGTGATAAAAGACAGCCTTGCTTTACGCCCAGGTCAACATTGAACCAGTCAGTTAGTTTACCATTTATACGAACACAGGCTTTGACACCCTTATAAAGGGACCTAAGTGCATTTAAAAAGGTACCTGAAACACCCATTGAGATCAGACGAAACCATAATAAGTCCCTGTCAACACGATCAAAGGCTTTTCGGGCGTCCACAAAGCAAGCAAAAGTTTCCTTTTTTTTCCGAAGTCTGTTTTCTAGAATAGTAGATAATACAAAAATATGATCAGTACAATTACGGGCTTTACGGAAGCCATTTTGTTCTTCACACAACTTTCCATTATCTTCTGCCCACTGAGTAAGTCTTGCATTTAGAATATCACAGTATACTTTGTAAATGGCAGAAGTAAGAGCAATACCTCTATATCCCGTAAGAGGATCTGATGGGTCTTCACCATGTTTGGGGACGGGTTGGATGATACTACATAACCATTGAGAAGGAATTATTCCTGACATAAAACAAGTTTGAAAAAGAGAGGTAAGATATTTGATGCAGGCTTCATTTTTTATCACTTTTGCTGGGATGGCATCCCAACCAGGAGCCTTATCAGCTTTTGCTTTAAATATTGCCTGCTGTACCTCTAATAGGGAGATCTCATTATTCAGACCAGCCCCATCTAATGAATCAGAAACAAAACTACCAAGTTCGGTTTCCATAGAGTTAACTTTTGTACGAGCCATATGAGCAAAGTCTTCATCGAAGTCTTTATTTATGGACACCTTGGAGTATAATGAAGAATAATCCTGATACCATTTAGAGATCACTGCTTGTATATCATTACAAATGGAACCATCTGGGTTCTTTACTTCCCAGGGGATACTTTGCTTTCTCTCATTTGCTACTCCAAGCTTACCAATTTGCTCCCAAAAAGACTTTGGGTTTGAGGACTGCAGGAGGACAAGTTCATCCTGTTGCTCCTTCCAGTACCGTCTCTTAGCTTGTTGTTTTTCACGATTAAATAGTTTACTCTTTTTGATAAAAACTTCCTTGAAATGCGACCTGCTACTTATGCTTGTGCAACGTCTCCAATTTTTCTCGGCGGCATTTTTCTCTTGATTGAGTTTTTTAAGAACATTATTCCACCAAGGTTTATGGAAACGTATAGGAAGAGAAGAAGGAACATTGGGCTCAGAGTAAGAAGCAGGTGAGAATGTAGAACCCATTTCATTTTTAAGAAGATCAGTGAAGTTACCGTATACAGTATCAATAACCTGCTGTCCCAATTCCCTCTGATCGAACTCTGAAATTAAATTGTCAATCCTAGACATAATATCAGGACTAGAAAAAAAGTTGCATGGGACTGAGTCAACCTTGTATCTTTTAGGTGCAGATTGACCGAAAGACTCACCTGAGCTAATCCCAGGCAAGTCTGGACTAGGCGGGAGTCCTTTGACTCCTGGAGCAATAACAGGAAAAGTCACTGACCATGTTAGAAGGGCATGGTCAGGAAGGGACTCTAAGAAAGAATTACGGAGACGATCTTTAAGGGAAAGAGGTGGATGGACAGCAAAATCATTGTACATGTTTAAATATTCACTGGGAACTAAACAATAGTCAACAACTGATTGACCACTGTGTGTAAAACAAGTGAAGTCATTAGAGGGACTTCTACCATTAAGCATTACACAACCAGCATTACATAGAAAATCAATAAGCAGATCACCTGATTCATTGCGTTTAAAATCAATTGTGGAACGAAACGGCAAATTATCCACACCTTCAATGAAGTCTGCACTGTCTCCACACCTGGCATTAAAATCACCACAGATGAAAAAAGGACCAATACTCTGATACAAGTAGACATGAGTAAGCAACTTGTCAAAAAACATACGCGCATCAATGTTTCTACTTGAGGACTGGGGTGGCAAATAACAAACACAGACAGTAAAGGAACAAAGAGGCTCATCAACTCCTGTCTTAGGTGTACATTTCAGCCACATAATTCCTTCAACCGAATCATCGAGAATAGAGACATTATAAATATGTATAATAGAGTTTCGGACGAAGAAGCCAACACCCCCAGAACCTCGAGAAGCCCTAGGATGCAGATTTTTCCTGTTATTACAAAACCAAGTGTACCCATCTAACTTAAGAGTTTGGTTATTTACCCTAAACGATTCTCCGATACCAATAAAATCAAGATCAAACTTTAAAGCACAGTGAGCACGCGATTTGTAATTTTCAGAGTTAGTGTTCATGGACCAACCATTGACGTTCCAAAAACCTGCTTTATATTAAACTGATTGTCTTTGACTATGACGGTGACCGGCTGTTCTGTTAATTGAACTTGAATGGTTGGACGAAACACTGCGATTTGTAGACCTTGATGCGGTTGGGTCGTTGATCTTGTTTACCACTAAGCCATTCCTCACGGTTATGGAATCATCCGCCATTACACGCACAAGAGTTTTAAGGTTCTTCTCAGCCCTTCGATCAGCCCTGGATTTATCGTTGTTGATGTAAACATTAGGATACCTCCTGGACCGCGCAAGTTTGTATTTGTTTGCCATGATATTGCTTTTTTCCTCCAAATTGATGCAGGTTGCCACCACAACACCAGGGTATTTCTTTGATCTAGTTGGCATCCGTTTAGCATGGGCTATACTAATTTCAGGTAAACCCAGGTCCTGAGACAACATATCTTCAACTTTTTCTTTCACAAGTTCATTTTCTGAGAAAGGTAAGTTCATCACAACGAAGTTATTTTCCAGGTCTGCATTGGGAGAAAGATGGCGAGAAATGTTAGGCAGGTCTGTTTTTTTAACTGTATCCGCATAACTGGCCTTTAACACATCCACATCTGACTCTAGACGATGGAGATCAGATTTGAGTTCAGTTTTTACGTCACTCACCTCCTTTGAGAAGGAAGTTTTGATATCACCAATTAGAGAGTCAATTCTGTGGTTCATGCTTTTTTCCATCTCTAACATACTTTTTTCAACAGCAGTGAAACGTGAAATAAATTCCCGGTTCATGTTGCCAATGGCCTCTAGAATCTGGACACTGAGATTTTCCTGACCTGGGTAGGACGGTTGAGGGGTCCCATTTGACTGCTTTTGAACAGTCTGCTGTCTGTTTATGTTCATTTTCTTGAGTGCTGTCAGTGGCACTCCAGTGCTATGGGCCCGTTTTCTAGACCCAGGATTTTTACTATTTTGGCCAAAAATAGCTGTAAAGTTTGCTTCTCGAGCTGCCTGACTTGACGATTGGAACACATCTGCACGTCCAACAGCACTGGTTTGAACGATAGAGGCCATGAGGAAAACAACCGAGCAGAAGTGTGGATGAGCGGTAATACAGATTAGCGGTCTCACGTCAACAACTCCCTTCAAAATTACGTTTTTAAAAGTTATTATAAGAATGTTTTTATGTCTGCAGTGGTGCCTTGAACCGTCAC
>OZ012685.1:51753872-51789809 GCA_963942565.1 Maea johnstoni
AGTGCCGACAAGAACCATGGCTTAAATCCCAAAATCACTGGCAACTTTCTCAATGACTCAGCCGGATTCGAAACGGGCAGTAGTGAGAGACAGCGAACGGTCAGTGGCAAGACATAAGACATCTCGACCATCAAGACAGGCCCACTTATAGAGTAAAGAAAATAACAAAGCCATTTGGAAAAACAATTGTCCATTTTAGATCCAGTCTACTAGTTTGGAATATCCTAAAGTTCCTAAATTGAGTAAACGGGTGCTGTAAGATAATGCAGAAAACTTGTCTTGCGGCCGTCGGCACGGCATAAAACTGCATTTCTTTCGATTTTATGAGCAGGATGTGCAGATATCCCTCATTAGGTGTGGATAGATCGCATCTTGCTATTTGCTGCAGGCCCCATGGGTGTGGTGGATTGCAAACTGATTGCTCGTTCTATCTGGAAACAGCTCACGGTCACTTTTGGTTAAATACAAAATGATGTCTATCTGAAATAATTGACTGCACATGATGAACACAAAATATATTTTTTTGCATTTTCGTTACTTTCGTTAACTAATAGTAAATGAATTATAGTCTAGAGTGGCACTGGCAGTAACAAAATAAACATGTGGCTGGTCCATTCCTTTCCATTTGCAGCTCGCAGATGCAGGTGCAGTATCTCTACCAACGCCATCGTTTTACTCATATTCCAGAAGGAGGTATGCTGATAATTCGCTGTCTGGACGGTGCACAATTATATATATATATACATATATAATATACATATATATATATACATATATATATATATATATATATATATATATATATATATATATATATATATATATATATATATATATATATATATATATATATATATATACATACATATACATATAATATATATATACATATGTATATATATATTATATATATATATATATATATATATATATATATATATATATATATATATAATATATATATATATATATATATATATATATATATATATATATATATATATATTTATTATATGCCTACTGCTCATTCTCTGCTGTGATTGGTCAGATGATGGTCACATGACCACATTACAAAAATGATATTGGGGTGCAATATCACTTTCCAACACTCTGACACAGAGCTGTCAGGTTCATGTGCTCAATTCTCAACTTCAACTCTTGAAAAGGAAGCCAACAGATGTGAATTGAGACAAGGAACTGAGAAGAGTTTGGGCTTCTTGTAAAATCATGATTAGGAAGGGAATTAGTAAAACACATTTTTAAATTAAATAAATAAATCATTACATTTCTAAAATTAATGCATGTGACTTCTTCGGGTATGTATAGTATTTTGATTGCGATCTTACTGAATTAACACAAGAATATATTATAGCTTAGAAATTTACAATAACCCAATGGTTTATGGTAAAACCTGGAAATGAAAAAAACATTAATAATATTTACATTTTTATAATTTTTTGACTTAGTAAATTATTCTATTTGAATGAGCAGTAGGCATGTAATAAAACAAATATGGCACTTTGGTTTCGTGCAATATCAATTTCTATTGCACTCTGAAAAAATGATATTGCAATCGACGCAAGGGCCTCGTGCAATATCATTTTTCAGAGTGCAATAAAAATTGATATTATACTCACCCAAGTGCCATATTTGTATAATATACACACACACACACACACACATATATATATATATATATATATATATATATATATATATATATATATATATATATATATATATATATATATATATATATATATATATATATATATATATATATATACTTAGTAAATAGTAAATTATTCTATTTGAATGAGCAGTAGGCATGTAATAAAACAAATATGGCACTTTGGTTTCGTGCAATATCAATTTCTATTGCACTCTGAAAAATGATATTGCAATCGGCGCAAGGGCCTCGTGCAATATCATTTTTCAGAGTGCAATAAAAATTGATATTATACTCACCCAAGTGCCATATTTGTATAATATACACACACACACACACACACATATATATATATATATATATATATATATATATATATATATATATATATATATATATACATATGTATATATATATATATATATATATATATATATATATATATATATATATATATATATATATATATATATATATATATGTATGTACATTTATTGACCATAGCTCTATAACTATAAGTATCTATCGGTTGCTGTAAAAAAGCGAGTCGATGTACGTATCTTTATTGACAGTGTACAATCTACACATAATAATAATAATAATAAAAATAATAATAATAAAAGCAACAACAGCAATAATGATGATTAGTAACATCACTCATAATTAACTAGATCTTTGTCGTGCAGGAACTTTATCATAACATAGCTATTTATTTATGTATGTATCTTTATTGACCATATAATATATTCATATGAAAGGTACATCCAATATCAAAAACATATACAAACTGGATATAGACAAATACAAAAGAAATTTAAACTACTTGTATTAAGGCTGTGATGATGGTGACACACTCAAGACAACTCCTAGTTTAGCACTCCTGTCCCCTTTCTAACAATAGTTATCTAATCCCTGAGGTCTTGGTGTTTCAAGTATGTTTTCTTTAACTTAGTTGCTTGAGCCGACCTCAATTTTAACACAGTTCCTATTTTACAGTGTTTTGCCTCAAATGAGGTTTTCTTGATCAATAAAGGTACATTTGATTTATAAATACCACACGTCTGCTAAATCTACTAGGCTAGGGCAACTGAATGGCAAATTTGGAGTTCCTGCAAGATAATAATACCTTACAGCACGCGATTTAGTTGGAAATTATACTTACAAAAGTACGTCAACAAGGTAGAGAGAGCCTGTCCATTGTGACCTACTTTCCTAGGAAAATAATTCAACTAAAGTCGTGTGTTGTGAGGCACTATCTTGCAGGAACTCCAAAATTTTCCTTCCAGTTGCCCTAGCCTAGTACATTTAGCAGGCGTATGGTATTTACAAATCAAATGTACCTTTGTTGATCAAGAAACTGTCTTCATATCCAGGTCAGCTCAAGCAGCTTAGTTTAAAAAAATATATTTGAAACACCAAGACCTCAGGGATTAGATAACTATTGTTAGAAAGGGGATAGGAGTGCTGAACTAGGAGTTGTCTTATTTTGAGTGTGTCACCAGCATCACAGCCTTAAAATCCCTGTGTTCCTGATTTCTTAGAAATTCTCTTTCTCCCTCTCCATACATGGCCCAGGGGGGGCACTTGGGTATTTAGGGGGGTGCATACGTTCGTTATCAAAATTAAAATATCAAAATTAAAAAATACCCCTAAAGCACTGATTTCTGGCCAAAAAAGCACCCTTATTTTAATAAAACGCTGATTTTTTTCACTAAATAAACACCCCTTCTTTTATCAAAACACTGACATTGGATGAACGGGAACACGTATTTTAACTTTAGATTTTATAATCCTCTGCGTGTTTAGCGGCAGCAAGTGGCGGCAGCAAACTCGGAAGCCCAGTCACTTCGGTAGTCACTCGGCGTCAGAGCCGCGTATATTTCGTGGATTGTAAGGGGATTTTGATCCCCATACTTCGTACCTCGGTACAAAAAAGTACCCTTCTTTTACAAAATCGCGGACATGCGGAGGTCTTAAAAAAAGAAACCCTTCTTCCGCGAAATACGTAACGAAGGTGCGGCCCCCCTTTGTACCTGAGTGCCCTCCCCGGGATACATGGGGACTGCAGATTTTCTTATCTGTAAGTAAGAAAACGCCATAGTGATAAACTATCTCATGTATTTTATCAGTCCTCCCCTTTTATATACAAGCTGTGGCAATGTCATCCGCATAACCCCCTGGGGAGCTTGGTATACCTGACACGTTGCAACACAGATCTGACTTCTCCAGCATCATCAGGAGGGCATCAATAAACGCTGTATAATAAAAAGTGATAAGAAACTCCCCCGATGTATGCCACATAACATAGTGTACCAGCCGGAGACACTTTTTAATGTGGTGTATATCTTTTTTGAACCTTGAAAAGGCATATGACACCACTTGGAATACTGAAAATTGAAAAGATTTATATTATATGGACCTCAGTGGACGTTTACCCCTTTTTTTATTCAAAACCTTTCATCCAAAAGAAAATTTAGAGTCCAAGTAGGTACATCCATATCTACCAATGGTAGCATTTTATCTGTCACCCTATTTATATTTAAAATTAACAGCATCACCATCTGCATAAGAAATGGTGCTGACAAATCTCTCTTTGTTGATTTGGTGGTGTTTCATATCGGTTCAAACACATGCAAGCCAAAGAAGGGCAGCTTCAACTCCATCATAACAGAATAAAAGATTGGGCAGGAAAAGGAAATAAAGTTCCTCAGTAGTTTTACCAGATTCAAAACTGACATTCGTCCCTCATATCAAGGGCCTTAAGATGATGAGTACCACTGCAAACTAGTTAAAAGTACCGTCCCAAAACACACCTCACAGCAGCATAATCATATAACAAGGTGCATCTCCAGGTTCTTGAGTATCATCAGGTAGAGAATAGCAAAACCAACCGTCCTTAGTCTACCCATAATCTGTTTCATTTCAATAATTACAACTTTTCACTCAAATGGCATAATCTCATTACTTACGCAGGTGATGGTCACTACAGGTTCATAGTTACCTTAGGGATATCATTGGCTAGGCCCAATAAGAAGTAAATTTCGGATCCCTTACTGCTAAAGATTTTAACAGACCATAACATTGAACATTTTAGTGAGAAATCTTGACACCAAGTACATTAAGGTCGTACAGGTAGAAGCCTTTTCAACTATTTATGGCATGCCGGACACTTGACTTTGTGTTGGCTAAGACGTGTGACAACTGTCTTGTGTTCCATGCCCACAGTTGATCAGCTAGGTCTGTCCTTTTACAACCATCGCCTCCACACACACACGAGTTCTCACTAAAAGTATAACTGTTATGGTCTGTAAAAATCGATAGCAGTAAGGAATCTGAACCTGTATTAACCATTACCTGCGTAAGTAATGAGATTATGTCATTTGAGCGAAAAGTTGTAAATATTGAAATGAAATAGAATATGGGTAAACTTATCAATGAGTGCCAATTTAGAGGTAATGTGGCACCCTTAAAGAACATATCTGGATGTGTTTCGTTTTATGGCAAAATGTAAGGACTTGGTGACCGTACTCTTCGAGTTCAGATAGATGATTCATTCTCCGCATTACAGGAAATCCTATGGTCTGTACCACAAGGATCAGTGTTGGGCCCTCTGCTCTTCCTGATTTACCTCCTACCCTTAGGAATACTGATAGGAAAGTATGGTCTAGAACTCCATGCTTATGCGGATGATACACAACTTTACACCTCTCTCAAACCTATCAATCAGCGTGTAGTGGACGAAGGTGTAGCTAAGTTGGAAAACTGCCTCACTGACATCTATAATGGATGTCTCAAAATAAACTGAAATTGAATGCAGACAAGACAGAGGTGCTGGTCATGGGTACCCCACAGATGCGGGCGAAAATCTCCATTCCTAGTATTAGGTACGTAAATGGTGTAATAGTACCAGTTTTTAATGAACCCGTCGGTAATCTGGGCGCTGTTTTTGATCCGCATATGAATATGTCTGCACATGTATCAAAAGTTATCAAGTCTGCAAATTACCACCTTAGGAACATTGGAAAAATAAGGAAATTTCTCAATACTGATACAACCAAGAGTGCCATCGTCTCACTGGTGACATCACGCCATGACTTTTGTAATGGACTTCTCTGTGGAATCACTGATGAGCTGCTATGCAGGCTCCAGAAAGTCCAAAACAATGCTGCTAGAGTGGTTAGTGGCTCCAAAAAGTATGATCACATTACACCAGTTCTAAAAGATCTTCACTGGCTGCCCATCAGGAAAAGGATTGAGTTCAAGATTCTGCTTTTGACTTTCAAATGCATGCAATGATGTGCCCCTCTATACTTGAGGGAACTGTTAGTCAAACAAGCCAATACAAGGACTCTAAGATCAAACACTAATAACTTATTACAGATACCACTCAATAATCTGAAAAGGTTTGGTGACAGAGCATTCTGTGCCTATGCACCACGCCTTTGGAATGAGCTCCCTAACAACATCAAGGATGCTGATAGTGTGCAAAACTTCAAGAAACAGCTGAAAACATTGCTATTTCGAAAGGAGTTTAATTGACTATATGGACCATGACAACTGTCCAATGACTCTAAGGTGTTTTTGAACATTAAAGGTGGAAAGGGCGCTGTATCAAATATTAGTTATTATTATTATCATTCATGTCTTTGGTATCTATAAGGTCGTACCTCAACAGGGCATCTGCACGATGAGTATTTTAAATCTTTTATTGGAGCAGCATATACATCTTTTATTTTTTTGCTAGACCCAATTCAAAACCATGGTTTGTAGCTTTCTCTTAGAGCTTTTAAAAGCTTGCCCTTTAATTTGCAATTGAAATAGCGTCACATCCAAATAACCCTGTCTATGAAACATAAAATGGAACACTGTAGTAGGAAACCAAGAGTCATTCCAACTTTTGGTATTAGTGTGAGAGTCTTTGGAGTTATTAGATTTTAACCCTGGCATCATAGCAAAGTTTCAATTTCCTGAAACTCCGTGGACATATCTAACTTCTACTGTCAACCTCACTCTTTATTATGCCAAGAGGAATCACATGGATCCTTCCATCTACATTAGTTCACACAATGAAGTGAAAGCAGTGTTCGTGGAGACTTTGCTTTTATTAACACTGATGTTTCGGTTTTAAATGGAAAGTCTGCTGCAGCTGCAATTATTGACAATTATTCTTCACGTTCTTGATAGGGTTGAGATGGCAGATGATGATGATGAAAGGAATTGTATCATTTTTAGTCGATTCAAAGTCTCCTCTTTAGGCCAATATGGGGCAGAGACTGGATGCATCCTCTTGTCATCAAGGTAATGGAACGCCTTCATTAGCTTACAAGTATAGTACCAAGAGGAAAGAATATTAATTTATTGGATTCCTAGTCATATTGGCATCAGGGGTAATGAGAAGGTGGATGCTGCTGCCAAAGCTGGTCTTTTGAGAAGAGTTACAAATGTTCCCATTCAAGAATAATAATTGGCTATACTTACTTGACTCACTCCTTCCTTTTGAAATTGGAAGATCCTCCTCAATGTATATAGCCTGTGATTGTAGTTTGACTGTCAAACACATTTAATTTGATTGTGTTGGTTTTATCTAATCCAGAAAGAGACTTTATTTTACACAGATGTTATGACACTAATTAAATGCCCTTTGTGTGCCGATGTGCCTTTACGCATTCATTCATTCTAAATTCATTCATTCATTCAAACCAATCAGGGTTTTTAGTCTTATTAGGTTTGTTAACGGTTGAAATTGATGCTACCCTAATAGATTCCAGGGTCACCTGAATGATAGGAGATCTGAACCCGTCTAGTGATTGAATTGTGGTGATATCTTGTGGTAGGGTATTTCGGGCTCTTAAAGCAGTTGGGGAAAAGCTTTACTAGTAAGAGTATTTGGTTGCCTATATCTGCATGTATACGCCTCTGGCTCTGCTTCTGGTGTTGCAATGACCCATCATTAGTTGGGTATCAGGGACGCAGAACAAGGCATTGGTGATCTATTCAGTATTTCAAAGTGGTGTCATATGCATTTTCAAGGTCAAAAAAGATAGACATCACATGTTCTCCATTTAAAAACCCCTCTTATACAAAGGTTCCGAAATGCACTACTGTAGAACACACATATGACGCGTGTCCCATATATAGCGAATTGGGGAATTTTCGCATCATAGCGTATCTTTATGTTAGCGACGGTAGCCGCCGCTGACAGCGCCAGTACAGTAATAAAATAGTATAGCGTTTTTATATATAGCGAAGCGAAACTACACGCTATGTACGCTATATATAAACAGACGCTAACATTGTGTGTTCTACTGTATATGATCCATTATGCTTCTTGCTTTACGGAAGCCACTTATTATTATTGGGCTTCTGTGATGAGTGAAGAGGATTCAAGAAACCAAACAAGACAGGCGTTAATCATTCTTTCCTTAGTCTTGTATGAAAATATCTTTATCTCTAAGTCACACCTTGAGGAATAGTTCAATGGAAATTGTAGAATATGATGGTTTAAAAATTTCAGTTTCAAATATTTTTTGGATAATTCCCAAAGTTGTGAGACAATGTGTGCACTCCAGGTGCAGAAGGGTAAAGTGTTGAACATAATCTTTAGTTTAATACAATACTATGTTGAAAACATTACATGACTGAACACAGCCATAAGTGTTGGAATGTTTGTAAACGTTACCGTTTCTGAACACTATCAGAAACTGGTTTGACTGACCAGGTGTGGTCAAGCAGGTGTGGTCATTCAATGCTGTGTAACTGTATTGAGTGGTCCTTACTGCACGTGTCATTGCATTATATACTGAACTCACAATTTTAAAGAAATCAGCAGATGAGGCGCTGACAGACTACATGTTAAGGGCTGAGACAGCCTCAGCAATGAAGAAAAGCGCTGGAGAGAACATTAGTGATAGCCTGTTGATTGCAATGATATTAAAAAGTTTACCAGCACAGTACAAGCCATTCATCACTGTAACAACACAGAAAAAGGACCCTGAAGATTTTGTGGCGTTCAAGTGTACTCTTCGCAGCTATGAAGAGACAATTAGGTGTTGTGGCGAAGAGACAAGTGATAATGTTATGACAATAAGCAAGGGCTGAAGAAAATACATCAAATGTAATGGATGTGGACAGCTTGGCCATATGAAATCTGAATGTAGAAACAAAGGAAATGATGACCTGGAGAAGAGAGAATAAAAGAGACTGTGGTGTGATTATTGTCGCAGCGCAACGCATGGCACAAGCTTCTGTCGCAGAAAAATGACAAATGAAAACATTCAAGGTGTCAGTCGATAATGTCATTCAGAGCAGCTGTCATCCAGCACCCGAAATAGAGGATGACCTGTTAGTGGATACAGGAGCAATGGCCCATATTCTGAATAATAGTAAGTGCTTCTCAAATTTCGACCATGATTTTGATCCTGCAAGTCAATTTCCCGAGCTTGCAGATGGGAGAAGAGTGAACAACATGGCAAAGTGCCGAGGTTGTGCTCATATTAAACTGATGGACAGTCAGGGTAACCCGAGAGATGTTGAGCTCGGAAGATGCACTATATGTGCCGTCATTTAAACAGAACATATTCTCTGTTCAGTGCGCCACGCAGAAAGGATCTACGGTTGAATTCAAACAAGAGGTGGCAGAATTGAGAAGTAGAAATGATACAGTGTTCAACATATAGACAAAAGAGGCAAACTTTATTACTTGAACAGTGGTGATGCAGAATAGAAGGTTTGATACAGAACTTCCATATCGCCCACGGAGGTAATCTGCAAACGATCCTTTGTATCTTGTCCTCCGGTACAGCCTATCTAGATGACAGTGGCTGTCTATGAACCAATGACTGTGCTCTTCCGGTGAAGGCTGCTTCGGTGGCGGTAGCTTCTTCCGAGGCTGCTCTTTCTTGGCTTTGTAAGCAAGGAGCCTACCCAGTATACGCCAATGTAGAATTGATGAAACTCTCTTGGGCGCCGCACAATTATGGCGCTTGGTCTTTTCCAAACCAAGATGATCGTCCAAGGCATCAAAAATAGTCGTTTCTTTGGCATTGAACGTCGATCCAAAGGTTCCCAAACGCTTCTCCTTGACGGATTGTAGCAATTGTCGATCCGACGACAGCCCAAGCTTTCTTTTGGTGTCTCTGAGAAAACCACTGAGAAGTCTCGCAAATCTTGACATATGGCGCCGAATAGAGAAGGGGGCGTGGTTATGCACATGAATGTCGATCTCGTGTCTTGAGCATTTCCAGCAGGCTTTAGCGGGATTCAAAAACAGTACCTCCTGGCGACATGGTGCTTTGTGAAATGCATTTTTAGATTACGTCGGAGCCTGGATTTCCGAAAGCTTGTGACTTTGGCTTTTGCTGTCGGCAATACCACTGATGCACTTTCCTCTTGCCTTTGATAGTTGATCCTTTGGTCGCCTTCTCTGATGGCCTTTTCTTATGAATGTCATCGATAACCACGAATACTTCTCAATTATCTCCTTCTCCGACTACCAGGGTTTCACAGGGATTTTCGTCAAGTATGACCGTGAATTCCGGCTGAGGTTCATCATCTCTTTCAGAGTAGTCGTAATAATCGGGAACGAAGTCGTCGTCGCTCATTGTGACCTGCAATTACAACGTTCCGATTAACGTCATCAAAATGTGCTGGGTTAGTTATTAACCCATGTGGTCGTGATTACATGCTGCACTCAGGATTAGGACACAGAACGGACAGGTGTCACCTCGCGGCCCTCTAACTTTGTTTAGGTGCAATCTTAGACATCTTTCCCCCATTACACACATGGACTGGAGGACGTCTGGGAGTGATCCTCGGAGCATGTAAGCGATCTACTCACATTTGGAGTAATCGTAATATTTCTGTTGGTATTGCTGGGTAGCCCGGATCTTTTCCCTTGCTGTAGTATGAGCCTTGCAGAGACATTCTCGGAGTAAGTGCAAATAATCTGGTTTAGTCTGTGACTCGGAGTTAACTTCAGACACTCCAAACATACGATCCACTGGTTGAGGTACTTCTCTGCCAAGCATGAGCATGTTGGGCGTAAATCCAGACTGACGGTTCGGCAGGGATCTGATAGCACCAATTACGATTTCCAGATCTTTGTCCCAATTAGCCACATTCTTTTGAGGTAGCATCGAATGATTTGGAGGAGGGTTCGGTTGTAGCGTTCAACCTGACCATTCGAACACGGCCGATAGGTGGTTGTCCTGGTCTTCGTCACATCCAGAAGATCGCCGATAGCTCGAAACAGTGCAGATGTGAAATTACTCCCCTGGTCTGTATGAATTTGCAGCGGACAACCAAATCTTGTGATGAAATTGGTTATGACCTTTTCAGCTACCTCTTCACTCGTACAAGATGTTACTGGATAAGCCTCGATCCATTTCATGAACTGGCACACTAACATGATGATATACTTGTTTCCAGCGGAACTTTGTGAAAATGATCCAAGAATATCAATATGTACCCTTTCAACAGGTGCTCCGGCATGATATGATCCAAGACTACCTTTTGCTTTACGGCTCGTCTTCTTTTGTCTGTTGCAATCAGGACATGATTTCACGAAGATCTTACAATCTTGCCTCATGCCGTACCAGAATACTGACTGACACAACTTTGCATATGTTCTGTCGATACCAGGATGACCTATCATCTTAAAGTCATGACAAAGACGAAGAACTTCATCGCGTAGGGAAACAGGCACTAGGAACAGTAATCATGAAAAGTTATCATCAATCCAGCGGTAGTATAAAACACCGTTCACGACTTTGAGGATCGTCTTGTTAGACCAAAGGAATTTGACTCCAGGAGAGCTCAACTGAATCTCATCAGGTCTAGGAGAACATCCTTCGCCATCCAACAACGGCGTTTCCTCACCTTCCTCCCAGCGTAGCAACTTTCCAAGTTCAGCATCCTTGAGTTGTTCTCTACGGAGGTAACCACTGGAATACTTGGCAGCAAGGGACAAGGGACTTGCCTCAACAACAGCAGCCTCATCTTGATCCTCGTCTTCAACTTCAATAAACTGAATATGCAATCCTTGGTTGTCTTGACAGTAAGATTGGCTTCTCACCAGTAAACACTGGCGGGGATGGAAACAGACTACTTGGCGAACCGACAAGGGTATGACGTCACATCATCTTCAAACCTGGACCATTGATTGTGAACGCGAACACAGAAATGGCATCCACCTCAAGGAAGAGTATCTGGTTTACATCCGGCACGATAGCAATCACAGACGTCGACAGTCTCTGCAATCCTGGATCTTGTTGGCTTTGGCCTTAGCGGCCTCAGCCAACCAAAGCCATTCAGGCCTCAGCTATAAATCATCAGAAGGCCATCTGCCCAATCTTAATCCCTATAACTACATATTTTGATAGTATGCGGGAAACCCTTTTTTGATAGAAAACCAGCCTGAGTTGTCAATGTTGATGGTAAGTATTTAACAAATCATCATGGAGGAATTTTATAAATTATATTGACCAAAAAGGTTCTTGATATGATATAGTTTGTATAATTTCTCCATTCTTAAGTGCCTAGTCCACAATAAAAAGAGGCTCTTTAGGAGCAGTGTCCCCTTTTAAAAGATGAGAATGAATAACAAAATTATAGGCTTCTGCTTGACTCGTCATTTAATAAGGCCTGTCCAGTGTGGTGCAATTTGACTGGCGGTCTGCTAATTGATTATTATTATCATTATTAATATTATTAATTGCTAATTGATGAGCAAACACAGTGGGCACGGTAACATCCATGGAACATTCCAGGAATGTTTCGTTGAACATTCTGAAATGATCCATTCATAGTTCAGAATGAGTTCAGGGGAGAATGTTCCCAGAATGTTCAGAGCTGAATGCTAAATGAGTCATCTGTATCTGAACATTGGAAGTTGTCTGTGCAGTGGAAGCACTCGGTCACTGTTATTACATTATGATATAGGAAATATCTGAATTTAATGTTTATATAATGTCAAATCTGAACATTACAGTCATGTTCGCAGGAATGTTCATTATTGGTGCATGACATTTAGATCAAAATAGAACATTCATATGACATCAAATAAGACCATCTCAGGAATGTTACGACCTAAACGCTTCTAAAATGTTCATAATTGGTCCAGAATATTCCGACCAAAATTGAACATTCATATAATATTCAGGTAATATTTGTGCCCACTGGGTTCCCACTCTAACCCGACATTTAAAATTGTCGTAAGCTCTAAAGAGTATTCGTCAAGTTTTACCCCTTATCCCCATTTCATGTAACTTAATAAACAGGCCATTTGTCCAGACTCCATCAAACACCTTGGATACATCAAAATACGACACAAAGACATGTCTGTGTGTCTCCGAGGCATCTGATATGGTCTCTTGTAAAGTTAGAGCTGTATGTACACAAGATTGTTTCTTCCTGCATGCACCTCGCTAGTCACTAATACCCCCTTCTCTCCACGACCATTTCTCCAGTCGCCTCCATATGATCATTTCACAAATCTTGTTGAAGTTGGATAGAAGTGTGATGCCCCGATAATTGTTGGCAACACAAGTTCTTCCCGTTTATACAAAATTGTTTGGGTACCACGTCTCAGATTTTCCGGTTTATACTCTTGTGACCGACAGGTAGAAGTAATGACTCAAGATGAGATTTTGTTTCCAAAAGGCAATTTATTTCCAGAGGAAAAGCTCTGTAAGGTAAGGATATGATTCAATTACAAACGCATCATAGTATTACATACATTCATCTTCAAATCATACACATTGACACATTAGTGTTGGAGAAGTAGCTAAATAGTAAAATACAGACTAACATGATGTTTTATCCATAGTAGTTACATGGTAATAACAAATGACCAAGTCAAATAGAATGATATTATAGCATAATACACGACTGCTCGCCTGATTACCACCCTGTTTCTTGGGTGACCTCACATCTGGAAGTACCTTTGATTCGCAAGTTACATGGGTCATTGATATGCTTGTCTTTTATTTGGGCATGTATTTGAAGATGATTTTTCTCAGACAAATATTTCTCAAAACATTGAATTGCTATCTTGATATGTTCAATAGTGTCAGAATATGTGTAGACTAGACGCTTGTTGAGAAATAGTTAACACGTACCTGTAGTCCTTCTGTACAGGAAAGCATCTTGTTTGTGCCTCGAATGCCTGATGTACAGCCTTATTCAATACAGAGCTATGGAATAAGACAATGGCCTTTTGGAGTACACTGAATGTCAATGGGACGTCTAGATGTGATTCCCCCAGAGAAAGTAGAAATAATATGACATTAGTGAGGTGATATTTTAGCAAATGATAGTAGTCTCCGGCATAGAAAGCACTTGGGTTATGTTAATGACCCAAGTGTTGTCGACCTCTAAAATATAGTATTGGCTTTATTGAATCAAACCCTTAATTATTTTACCAGTTAGGCTTTGTGCTTGGTCATTGATTAAAATCATACTTATAAATCAAAATCGTTAACATTGCAAGTGCTGAACAGCTTGTATATAATAGGTCAGTCAGCAAATGATAGTAGTCTCCGGCATAGAAAGGACTTGCGTTATGTTAACGACCCAAGTGTTGTCGAACTCTAAAATATAGTATCGCCTTTACTGAATCAAACCCTCAATTATTTTACCAGTAAAGCTTGTTGCTTGGTCATTGGTTAACATCATACTTATAAATCAAAATCGTTAACATTGCAAGTGCTGAACAGCTTGTATATAATAGGTCAGTCAGCAAATGATAGTAGTCTCCGGCATAGAAAGGACTTGCGTTATGTTAACGACCCAAGTGTTGTCAACCTCTAAAATATAGTATCGGCTTTATTGAATCAAACCCTCAATTATTTTACCAGTAAAGCTTGTTGCTTGGTCATTGGTTAAAATCATACTTATAAATCAAAATCGTTAACATTGCAAGTGCTGAACAGCTTGTATATAATAGGTCAGTAAAATATTGCAAAATCATCAACAACAAAAATATATCCATAGATGTTTTCCTTTGTACCTTCATTTGCATTTACAAGTGTGACAGGTCATATGATATATGCTATCTAGCATTTTATATAGATATATACGTATATATCCTAGATATGAGATGGATTATCATAGGAATGCAATTTCCTTATCCCAATACGGCTGTCAATGATATAGATGCAAAGAGGAGACATATGCCTTTTTAGCACAGCATATTTCTCTACATAAACACATTGTTGTCTATGAAAAATAAGAATACAGCCATTATTCACAAAATTGAGCACACATTATATCAATTTAAAGATTTGTAAATACGAACAAGAAATTAAGGTACACCTACATCATATGATATAAAATGGGATCGGAATTCAAGTATTCAATTCTGATTTTATTCTAAAAAAGAGTGTAGCATGTATTCCAAGATTTTAAATCTACTAAGATAGAAAGGGTATTAACGATATTGCCCCACCCCTCCCCAACTGATATTTCTTGAAGGTTTTCTCTTTGTAATTACTTATTTATTTGATTTCAGTTAAAACGTAATCTACTGTTGGATACCATTGATTTTCCCGTTAATCTACTTGTCGCCCACCTCTTTTATTTTTAACCAACAATCTTTTTCTTCGGTGTACATGCCAAATTTATCTGATAACGATGATATGTGTTTCGCTGGATAGATTTCACTTGAGGTAGACTAGAAACTGTTCTTTGATGTTCGCCACCTGGGATCTAGACATGATGAAATATTAGTACAATCAGGGAATGTAGGGGATAAAAGTTCCCCTATCAATGCTAGAACAGGTACCTGATATATGGCGTCTTGGTTTCAGATTTATGAGCCATTGATACAGTTCACTGGTCCAGAACACTATGGATTACTTCAAATCACAGGTAACAAACTATTCACCTAAGCTTTTCACGAACCCCAAACAAATACTCACTACCCATGCCAAATTACTTCATTATCATTTTAATTGGTAGGGCTTAATGGATATAATTGCGAGAAGATAACATTTCAGGAGGAATACAATAGGTTTGGTTGAACATATTACCGATACGATCTGTACTTCAGTAATACTTAACAAGTGCATTATAGTTGGAAGATTTTTCTGAATTTTTGCACTTAACTCAAACATAGCGATACTAAGTAACTCTATTTATTTTATTTATTTTCATAAGGATAAACACCTGTTCTTGCTCTAACGAATAGGCATCCAATTGCTAGCTTCCAGTACTATATGCATCTGTGTGAACCCAGCATATTCTTCTTCCCCTCCTTCTTCCTTCCTCTTCTTCTTCTTCTTCTTCTCCTTCTTCTGGAGTAGCCTTTATTATAATGGGATTTGTACAGATATATGCAGTTAATTGAAATAGAGTGGAATGCGTACAATATGAACTGCAATAGTTTAAAGTTTAAAATTGTAATCATAACAAACGTAATTGCACTCTTGGTAGTATATACTTCCACAAAGACGTCATCGATGACGTCATCACAAACAAAGATCATTTTGAAATTTGTAAAATAACAGCTTATTTGTCACGTTGCCACAGGTTGTCACGTGTATGTAAATTTATTAGTAAAGCAAGCAACTCACCTCACATAGGAAGTCCTCGCACTATTATAGTGTTTGACCCCAGGGTTTCATTAAGTCGACATCGTGTAATCATGGACCAGCGTTAAGGCATTTAGTTCCTAAGACGCCACCATTTCCGGCACGTAAGACTCCATTAAAGACTTTCTGGAATTCCCTTTGACAGACTTTAAGAGTAGAGAGACGTGGGTTTTTAAATGTCGAATTGGAGAGCATCATTAGTTCATTTCCCTCTATTAGTAAGGGCCCTGGGATCATTAACTAACCGTTTCAGAAGGCTACAAGTCATGATACGGCTAGAAAAACCTCTTACTGCAAGTAAAGGTCATTCCTAATGAGTTCCAGACAGTGGTGTGGGTTACATACAAGGTGTACAGGTATACAGGTATCTTATGACCCTGATACAAGTATTTCCTATAAGACCAAAGTGGTTTTGATTTGCTGAAATAACGATACTGGCGCCTACTGGTGTATATCATCCCACCTGAACAAGTAAATTCAAGTATGTTGAGACAGGCATAATGGCATTAGCTAAAGTTAATATTGAAAAAGGTAGAATATGTATGATACGACTTTTATGTGATAAAGAATACGACAGACAGACACACACACTCACATATATATATATATATATATATATATATATATATATATATATATATATATATATATATATATATATATATATATATATATATATATATATATTTACATGTGTGTGTGTGTCGTATGTATGTATGTATGTATGTATGTATGTATGTATGTGTATATATATATATATATATATATATATATATATATATATATATATATATATATATATATATATATATATATATATATATATACAATATATATATATATATATATATGTATATATATATATATATATATATATATATATATATATATATATATATATATATATATGTATATATATATATATATATATATATATATATATATATATATATATATATATATATATATACACATACATAGATACATACATACATATATAAATACATTTATGTGTGTGTATATATATATATATATATATATATATATGGATATGTATATATATATAATATAATATGTTTTATACAACTTTGATTTTTAAAATTTCATTTTTGTTTATTTTTTTGCATTTATGATGCGACTTATATGTGTATGTCAAGGGAAATGCGATCAGCTCATGCGGGGTCCTAACTTTAAGATGTCCTTATTGTCTTTAAAAAGCGTAAGAAACCAAATGGTTTCAATTTATTTATCAATTCCTGTCATAGAGCAGATGAAAATCTAGCTCCAAGCCTTGTTTTGTAATTGTCACGCAGTTCGCAGGACCACCCGGCAATGGGGTCAACCCCAGCCTAAAATTGGCATCGCATGATTGTTATCAACAATGCGACCTTTGGAAATAGACACTTAGCATTTCAAGTACGTGATACCGTCATTGGAATTGCTAACAGCAGGGGGTATGTGCGTTTTAGAGAATTAGCAGGATTGAATGAGTAAGTGCTTCGGAATTTCTCTTTCCTACAAATGGGCTTATACTGGTAACAGAGGAAGTATTAGGGCAGGCGGAGAGATAAAGCATTCGATTAAGTTCATTTGGCGCTATCGCTCGCAATCGCTTGACTAGAATAACACGCGAAGTCTTTAATAAGACCAATGTAGACATTCACCAGCTGTGCGACTGTGGGACATATTGCTATCTGCAGCGACCGAAAAATACACGCATTTTCTCACCTTTTCCGGCAATATCTTTCAAGTAAAAGCATATTTTTACAAGAATTAGAAGAAGAAATGCTGTGCAGACGCTAAACTATAATCCTCCTTCAAATATTTGTACAATTAATGTTTTTTTGTTATGTTATTCTATAAAGTATTAAAATAACAGACGACGATACGTTTAAGAGGAAGTCAGGTTAGAAATCTGTTAACTGAGGTGATGATTGCTCGCTGGGCGATTTTATGCGGTCTAAAAAAACAACCGAATATATTGGCAAGTAGGTAGAAGTTACAGGAACGAAATTACGAATTTTCCCGACTGGATGAAAGTTCCCGATTCAAACATTCTGAACTTTTGAAAAATAACTCTTATTTATAAAAGCTTCCAAAAATCTAACGCGTTTGAGTGATTTAACGAATATGCACGACCACAACGCCTGTTATTACGACACAAAGAGTGGCAGAAACTACCTCAATATTTCGGATAATAATCTTGAAAAAATCCATTTAACATCATTTCAATGAGAAAATGATGATTTTGTCGTCAGTTAATCCGACTTATAGATATCCAATCTCAAAACATACAATGGGCATACTTGATTTTCATCACCAAAGCTTAAAGATTTTTTCCGTATAATCACGATTTTTTTGTCTTGTTTATAAATTTCTGATCTTGGTGTACTATGTATGTTCTTTCACATTTAATTTGTATGTATACTTCCTATGTCAGGATACGGTAAACGAACTTACAGTATACTTACAAAGGAGTGTGAATTACCGTGAAACTCAAGATCCATATTTTATTCCCAAGACGTCAGACACATCATAAACCAGTCAAATTGATTGTATGCGCATGCGCAGCAGACAGTTCACAAAGACCTAGACGTATCGACATCAGCATCAGAATGGAGGGTGAATGGTCGGGGTATTTGATCCCTTTCTTCTTCAGACGTCAAACGCAGCAAAAAAGCGTTGGCCAGACAGTATATTGCCTTACCAATGCCCCATACCACTAATTGGCTCATCAATTAGCTGACTTTATTAGCATATTTATACCGTGTAAAATGTCTCTCCTTTCACAATGCCTAGATACAAACATCTCGGCCTGATGTGTGAGACGACGTTTAGCGACGGAAAGTCGTGACTTTTATACAGAGTGGCTATCAGCGGTTCTAAGAATCTGACTGTTTTAGTAGAAGGGCAATAAACTACGACGAAAAGAACCAAAAAGGTTAATTACGAACGTGTAAGGGAAAAATACTAGAAATACGGAGATTCTGACCGTTTTTAGCAGAAGGACAATACTTTATAGTAAAAATGAGAACATAAAGGTTAAATACGTATTTCGAAATGATTGGTACTAGAAACAAAACGAAAACTGAACCATTATCACAGCTACATTCATTAGTTACATGAAATAGATTTAGATATGACTGCACCGTAAACGTCCTGTATGTTTGACCATTAACGCAACTACATTCATTAGTTACACGAAGATGGAAAATAGATTTAGAGATGTCTGCACCGTAAATAAGTTATGTATGTTTTTTTTGTGGCATGTTACTGCTAGATGTGTTTGTTTTGCCGTGAGAAAGAACACAAGGTCCAAGAAGAGATTCCAGTTTAATTTTCGTTCACCAACACGCAGTTGACAAATGCACTACAACAATACAACGTACTGGCAGACGTTTATAAAGCAATATAGAGGCAATGCGACCAAATCAACTCACTTTAAAGGATTCAGCAGAAACTTGAACCGAGGGAAGTTTTAGAAAAATAATAATGAATATATCAAAGGATTTAAGGTAAAGGTATTCGGTTTATAGTCTTCTATCCTCCGAATTGCTCACACGATCTTCCTTCCATAGCACTGGCCTGTACACACGGAAACCATTTCAATCCCCCGAGGGAGATTCCAGACCAGTTGGCAGCATATAGCGCACAAGCTCTAAGCACTACCTTATTAATGTTAGGTACCCATTTTCCAGCTGGGTAGACAGGTGGAATAAAGTGTCTTGCCCAAAGGACAGACCAAAGTGCCCCGGCCGGGATTGAACCAGCGTCCGACACCTAACCAATTGAGCTACTTTATCCCCAATTACGGGGTTACCGGAGTTGAAGAGTTGGTAATAGATATATTCGGTGTGATTGGTGTAGCCCCAACCAGGACCAAAGTGAAGCTTTCGTCACAATTGTAGCAAATTGTTAAATTGCCTATTGTGGGTACGTGTATACTGTAAATTAGGAAAAGATTGCGTTAGTTTAATTTTTACGTTTTTAGCGTTTAGCCTCGGACGCAAAATTAAAATTCGCAATGATTTGTGCTGCCACTTTAAGTGTATAGCTGGCACTCCATGTTGCGGCCAATTTGGAAATTTAAAAAACACAAAAATCGATTTTCTGTAAATTCGCAAAATTTACTCTACACAATATTTTGTAAATCTACAGTATAACCGTGCGGTCTAACCCATTGAGCCAATCTTCTATATTACTAAGTTTATAGAAATAGACAGATTGATAAAGCAAACCGTCACAACATTTCAAAATATACTTTATCGAAATGATAACTGCCAAAATATCAAATGAGGGTACTATATGGACGAAGAGCATGTTATAGTGTATACAATTCCTCAGTGTGTCTATATTGATTTTATAAAAGCAAGGAAGGATAAGAAATAAAAACTCATGACCATTTAAGCAAAAATATCAAAAAATAATATAGGAAGATGAAATATGCGATGCACATGATCACACCTACAGTGCGGACATTTAATTCCTGCTCTAAATGCGAGGGCAGCCCGAGCATAACACTCGACCGCAGGTCTGATTGTAACCCAGTTTTTTGGTCATGAATGTATGAATGACCTCACAACTGAACGTAGCTTTGATTCGCAAGCTACGTGTGTCGTTGATGTGCTTGGCTTATTCTTTACATATTATCAATGGGTATTTGAACAACAAGACACTGGCAGACGTCCGGTCGACTGGTTCAGGAATTAAATATCGGTACTGTACAGTGCCGACATTTAATTCCTGCGCTAAATGCGTGGGCAGCCCGGGCATAATAAACGACTGCACGCCCGATTGACACCATGTTTCCTGGGCATGTATGCATGAATGACCTCACAACTGAACCTAGCTCTAATTCCCAACCTACGTGGGTCAAATTTGATGTGCTTGGCTAATATTTTGACATGTACTGTAGATTCACAAAAGATTGTGTAGAGTAAATTTTGCGAATTTACAGAAAATCTATTTTTGCGTTTTTTAACTTTGCGAATTGGCCGCAACATGGAATGCCAGCTAAACACTTAAAGTGGCAGTAGTAATCATTGCGAACTTTAATTTTCTGTCTGAGGTTTAACGCTAAAAACGCAAAAATTAAACTTACGCAATCTTTTCCGAATTTACAGTAATCTATGGGTGTTGTACCTCCAGGACATTGCAGACGTCCGGTCGACTGGTGCAGGAATTGAATGTCCGTACTGTATACTCAACACCTCAATATATAGGAAAATAAAAAAGGATGTTCTTTATTGATCTACAGTGCATGTATTTAATTCCTGCACCAGTCGACCGGACGTCTGCCAGTGCCTGGTTGTACAAATAGCTACGGATAGAATGTCAACAAATAAGTCAATCACACCAATTACCCGCGTAGCTTGCGATTCAAAGCTACGTTCTGTTGTGAGGACATCCATACCACCATGGTAGTGGAATGTTTATTCCGGGTCATTCAGGGAGGAGGACACATGAACCCCCTACACCTGGAACAACTAGGTCAACAGGGGAATCCCAGACCTCAGCCAGACGGCTGCTACGTGACTTCCTGGTTGGGCCAATCACAGTGAGCTCTGGCACGAGCTCTCACTTGAAGCACATGTTTGGGCCAGTCTGAAATTTGCTCCTGACTGGGAAACTCGTTTTCTGTGCTCTTGTGAGGAATCTTGGCTGCCCAACTACCGTTTTCATCAGTACATCACCAACCACCTCCAAGAATGTCTGCAAGGTTATGTAACCAGTGTGGAGATCGCCACCCACCCCCAACTGGCCGACAATGCCAACACATGCAACAGCAGGGGGAGGATGAAGCAGACCAAGGGGAAGTACAGGAGTACGTGGAGGACTCCAGTAGCGAAACAGACCCCCTGGAGGGCCAAAGCAGCGAGCAGGCGGCTGACCAAGCTACAGATAGGCTTATAGCAGCCATCAACCAAGTTGCTGAAAAAATGAACAATGCAGCTGAAAGAGTAGAAACTGCATTGGCGGCTAGCAGAGTGGAGCCTCCAAATGACATACCAGACCCCCCTCCATTGCCAGACAATAATCGAGATTTAGATCATGAGGGGGCAGCAGCGCCAGCTCAACAGCAGCCAATACCAAGGTTGGTGCAGGCCCAGGCTGTGCAGGCCCAGGCTACACCGGCGACTCTTCGAAATGACAGTGACCTGATGTCAAGGGTGGCAAGGCGACTCTTCGAGCTAGGAGAGGACCAGGGCGACGATAGCGACCAAGACAGAACAGGGCTATCCCTCTTGGGAAGAAGAGGTAAGAAAAGTGGGCAGGCCCGCACGGTGGAAGATGTTGTTATTACTGAGATAGACTGGCCGCATCTCAATGTATATCGAGGCCCGGAGCGCCGCCCAGTCCGATTCAATGAACTCACTGTGTCAGAATTCATTTACGGCTTCTTGCAGATGATATCAATACCGAGGAACCACTTCAACCAGGATATAATGCTAAACATCCTGAAGCTAATGATGGAAGATACCCTGAATTACCCATGGGAGAGTGTACGAAACTTCTATCGGGTTCTGGCCTCATCTGTGGAGATGAATAGGATCCAGTGGGACGACCAAGTGGGCATAGCAAATCTACGCTATCAGTTCTCTCACCGCTTGCCCAGCGCTAATAGAGCGATGCCAAACACTTCCGTCAGGAATACCCCCAGGGTGGCGCCACCGAATACTAAGACATGCCACGCCTACCAGCGAGGGGAGTGTAGGGAGGCGGCAGATCATGCTGGGCTGGCCCATGCATGTGGTTATTGCTTTAGAACCAAAGGGTTCCTGTGCGCTCACCCAGAAAAAGACTGCAGGAGGAAGATGGCCGACTCAAAAAACGGCCAATCGGGGGAGCAGTAAGTCCCTCCCCGACGTCAACAAACATCGGATTTAACACAGACACTCGGCCTCAGCGAAGCCAACTGTACCCCCAGCTACCCAGTGACATTGACAGTCCCTCAGCCCCATCGCGGATTGGGACAATGGGATACGGTCTGGGTGGCGCTGTCGATTGTGGTGATGTGGAGAGAGAGAATAACTGTTTCGAGCGGGATTCATGTGATGGCGATTCGGATGATCAGCCATTGGACTGTGCCGTGTCGGACGTAACTCATGTTTCTGACACTGACCTCTCGGTTGCCACACAGGATGGCGATGTTCCTCGGGACTATGCAGGCATCGGACATGATGCTCTTGGGAGTGATGGCGCAGATGAGCAGGTAAGCATCAGTAATGCATGTAAAGTTGGCACACTTAACCCCCTAGCCCCCACATGGCCCCAGGGATATCGTGGCAATCTCTCTGCCAACCTTAGCGATGGCAGCACCATAGAGGGGGCCGTGGCGCCCTTGGCCGGCTGCACTGCAGGAAGCACAGTGGAATCCCCTAATCGCACACCCATCAGTAGCGTGCCAAGGGATAGCTTAGCACAGGATTCAGGTAGCTTGGAAGCACAGGAAGACGATCACCAAAAGTATCTCATTAATATACATAACACAGTTAGACATAGTGGGCTCCCCAATTATCGCTCAGCTAGGATCCCGGTCCCATCAGGTCTTAACACAGATGCATGGGAAAGGTACTTACGGGGTCACCCAGACACAGAACTGTTAGATTTTCTCAAATATGGCTGGCCAGTCAGCTATGATTATATCACACCAATCACCAGCTCAGACCATAACCACCCTTCAGCTGCCCAGCACAGCTCCCACATTGATTACTACATCACCACTGAATTAGGTCACCGTGCCATGCTAGGGCCGTTTTCGGAGCCCCCCTTCTCAGACACCCATTTCAGCCCCATGATGACTAGAGCTAAGAAAGACTCCCCCCACCGCAGAGTAATAGTAGACTTGTCCTGGCCCACCGGGGAAGCACTGAACGATGGCATTCCACAGGGCATGTACATCGGTAAGCCCTACAGGTTCCACCTTCCGACAGTTGAGGGGATGGCTAGCAGGCTTAGGACACTTGGCCCTGGAGCTTACATGTTCAAAACAGATCTGGAGAGGGGCTACCGCCAGCTGCGCATTGACCCCTACGATTGGCCCCTTCTGGGAATTCAACACAGAGGAGACATGTTTTTTGACATCTGCCCCCCATTTGGAATGAGAACTAGCGCCCTAATGATGCAGCGTACGTCTGCTGCCATTACGGACTTTCACTGGGATGAGGGGTTTGAATCGGAGGCTTATGTTGATGACTACGGGGGGGCTGAGGCAGATGAGCGGGAGGCTTGGAGGTCCCTGGGGTCCCTGCAGGGTATCATGAAGAATGTAGGACTCAAAGAGAACCCCGAAAAGATACGCACCCCCTCCCAGGTCATGACATGGCTTGGGATAGAGTTTGATTCGGTAAGGATGATCATGAGGGTGCCTCCCCCAAAAGTCAGTGAGCTGCAGGCAATCCTGGCAGACTGGCAGGGCAAGGAGTCGGCCAATAAGAGGGAGGTGCAGAGCCTCCTTGGCCTCCTTAACTTTGTGGCCAGCGTAGCGCCCCCAGCCAGGATATACACCAATAGAATGCTCGAATTCCTTAGAAGCATGCATGACACAGGGTACATCCCGCTCACTGCTGAGTTCAGGGGGGACCTGGAGTTCTTCACTGCCCTTTTCCCCCAATTCAATGGGATATCGGTCCTCCTGAAGGAGCACTTAGCGCCAGCAGATCAGGTAGAGCTGGATGCCTGCCTGTCGGGCTGTGGGGCATTCAATGCCTTGCAGTTCTATTCTAGGGCTTTTCCCCAGTGGGTACAGGATAGGCAACACCACATATCCCGCCTCGAGCTGTTAAATGTTGTGGTGGCGGCTAGACTCTGGGCGCCGGGCTGGAGGGGCAAGAAAGTTGCTATATATTGTGACAACATGGCAGCATGTTGTGCAATGACATCAGGCAGATCCCACGACCCTTACCTTGCAGCCTGCGTCAGGGCAATTTTTGTGTGCACAACAGCATCTGATGTGGAATTGCTCATCTCCCACCGCCCGGGAGCTGAGATGGGACCAGCCGATGCTCTATCGAGAGCACACTTATCTGTTAAATATCATGATCTAGTGTTGAGGGTGGCGGATGGCCGCACTCAGGTGTGCCCTGGAGATGACATGTTTGAGGTGGGGGCATAGATGCATAATCTCATACAGTATGCATCATGATTCACGTGCATGTATGTTTCATTTATTACAGAACCCTCAGACGATCTGCGTCAGCTCTGGAGGGATGCCAGGAGGAGGAGGATTAGCGCGTTTCGACCCGGCACACGAGCAAACCATCTGGCAGCACTTCGGCACTATCTGGCATTCTGTATGCACTACGGTCTCCAGGATCTTCCAGCGACCCCTACCACCCTAGTTATATTTGCAGAATTCTTGCTAAGACAGTTTAAATCTGGGGACTCTGTCCGCAATACAGTGGCGGCACTCAAGACCTGCCATAAGATAAGAGGTTTACCAATTGAGGCGTTTCTCCACTTTCACGTAACCACCTACCTCAGATCCTTGAATCTAACAGTGAGACATGTGCCCAAACCACCACCCCCATTCCCCCTGTCTCTTCTCGCCTCCATAGCTAAAGGTACACTCACAGCCTATCCCCATTCCACTCTCCTTCTCCCAGCTCTCCTGACCCTCCTGTTTCACACCTTCATACGTCTCTCCTCAGCCATCCCCGCCACCACCGCCCAGTTTGACCCAACCCGCCATCTCTGCATAGGGGATGTAATTCACCTCCCAGATAAACTAGTCTTGTTGATCAAGTGGGGCAAGGCACACCAGAAGGCGTCACAACATTACCTAGTTCCACTTTCCCCTGCCCCGGGTTCCCCGGCATGCCCTGTGGCAAGTATCAGGGCCCTTCTCAACTCTTACCCGCCCCTCCCATCGTCTGCCCCACTTTTCTCCGTCCCGCCCTTCCATAGACCCTGTTCCCTCTCTCGTGGCATGGCTACGACATGGCTGCGTGCTGCGCTGGTGGCTCAGGGCCTGTCTCCTACTGAGTACACATTTCATTCCCTTCGTAGGGGGGGATCAACAGCGGCTGTCTCCGCTGGGGTTCCCCTGAATGAAGTTCAGACACATGGGGCTTGGGCCAGCAGCGCGGTCTTGCGATACGTTCCGGAATTCCAGACACGCTCCAGAGTGGCATCTACACTTGCCTCCCTACATTAACTTGGCCCTTAACTACCTATGGCACCTATTTTGTAAACCTTAAAACTTAAAACCACACCAACTACATGCTAGTACAGCAGGGTTATCACCACCCAAACAGGTAAAAAGCCTAACAGGTAAAAACACTGTAACACCTGCTCAGTTCAGGCTCAGCACCCACACAGGTGAGAAGCCTGTAATGCAGTCAATCGCCACTGCAGGTCGCCACACTATCAGGTCAGCTCAGTTCAGGCCCAGCACCCACACAGGTGAGAGGCCTGTACATGTAATGCAGTCAATTACCACTGTAGGGCGCAGTATCTGCACAGTATCAGGTCAACAACAAATAGCTGATGCTCAACTCCAATAGGTGGCGCCTGTATCGCCAAGTGCTGGAAGCACATTTTGTTGTAATCACTAATAGTTGGTGGCATTTTCACACAATAGGTGGCGCTTTGGGCATTAACAATTACCACTGATTAATGAGTTCACAACTCGGTTAGTTCTACATGCAGATGCAGCATAATCTATCGTAATCATTTATGTTCACATTTAAGTCATACTCAACCTGTGTATACTGTAATTATGTATATAGACTACTGATAATTTAGCCTGATGGCCAGCCACCTTGACGCTATACTGCTTAACAATGTATCATTTCTACGTTTCTATCCTAGTGCTGTGGGTAGTTAATAAAGTTTCTGATGCCACTACTGCCTTATTGTGTTTCTTCCCTGAATGGTAGTGGAATGTTTATTCCGGGTCATTCAGGGAGGAGGACACATGAACCCCCTACACCTGGAACAACTAGGTCAACAGGGGAATCCCAGACCTCAGCCAGACGGCTGCTACGTGACTTCCTGGTTGGGCCAATCACAGTGAGCTCTGGCACGAGCTCTCACTTGAAGCACATGTTTGGGCCAGTCTGAAATTTGCTCCTGACTGGGAAACTCGTTTTCCCAGCCCGCCCTCCCTATTTCAAAGTTTTTCGTTTTCTCTCAGGCATCTTTTAGTTAAGGACGCAGCACTGGGTTAACCTCAGGTATCACCTATTTTGTAAACCTTAAAACTTAAAACCACACCAACTACATGCTAGTACAGCAGGGTTATCACCACCCAAACAGGTAAAAAGCCTAACAGGTAAAAACACTGTAACACCTGCTCAGTTCAGGCTCAGCACCCACACAGGTGAGAAGCCTGTAATGCAGTCAATCGCCACTGCAGGTCGCCACACTATCAGGTCAGCTCAGTTCAGGCCCAGCACCCACACAGGTGAGAGGCCTGTACATGTAATGCAGTCAATTACCACTGCAGGGCGCCACAGTATCAGGTCAACAACAAATAGCTGATGCTCAACTCCAATAGGTGGCGCCTGTATCGCCAAGTGCTGGAAGCACATTTTGTTGTAATCACTAATAGTTGGTGGCATTTTCACACAATAGGTGGCGCTTTGGGCATAAACAATTACCACTGATTAATGAGTTCACAACTCGGTTAGTTCTACATGCAGATGCAGCATAATCTATCGTAATCATTTATGTTCACATTTAAGTCATACTCAACCTGTGTATACTGTAATTATGTATATAGACTACTGATAATTTAGCCTGATGGCCAGCCACCTTGACGCTATACTGCTTAACAATGTATCATTTCTACGTTTCTATCCTAGTGCTGTGGGTAGTTAATAAAGTTTCTGATGCCACTACTGCCTTATTGTGTTTCTTCCCTGAATGCCCAGGAAATCGGGTGGCAATCGGGCACGCGGTCGTGTTTTTGGCCTGGGCTACCCACGCATATAGTGCAGGAATTAACTATCGGCACTGTAACATCGATGGTGGAACGATTTACAAAAATACTCAAAATATTCCAACTATTGACCTTAGTTATGGGCAATCACAACAGATTTACAACATAGGCATCAAAATAATGTACTCGTCTAGTTCGGGGCTAAAAGACTACCGCTCTTACCATAACGTCTAATCAGTTCCCTTTGTTGTAGGAAAATAGGCAATAGAAGGTCAACTGCCTGGAGTTGCTAAGCAATCAGAAAATCACGTAGAATATAAAGGAAATAATCAACCGGCGAATAAGATATCGAATGACTTTGACTGCTCCAATTGCCGTTATACTACGCAATAATTTTGTCTTATATGGGCGCGACATTTTTGATAGAAAATGAGTTCTAAACATGAATCGAGTGGACTTAGGGATAATTACATCTTTATTTCATTTCTCTAGGCGTGTTTGTATTTTTTGTCGGCCAAAGATCCTTAGTAAAAATCATAAAATACACGGATAGTGTAATGGTCTTCAATAATGAAAGAATTTCATTTCAGTGTTACGCAGAAATGTATGGGACACTTCCAATATTTGAACAAAATTGTCAGATCTAATTCACATTTTAGGGTCATATTGAAAATCCTATCTGATGTTGACAAAATGTAGGGTTTAGCATTTAAGGCTTTTGTCTCATAATCCATAATCCTTCCATTTTGTACAGAAAGTGGCATTTGCTGTGTGTTATATGTACCAGTATGTGTCTTTTCTGTGTGTGTTGTTAAAAAAACATGCGTTTTGCAGAAATAAAAAAAGAAAGAATTTCAAGAAATTAAGTGATTTACTGTATTGATTAAGATCATTAAAAATGGAGCACATACTGAACATTTTAATTTTCTAAATAAGACTATGATGATTTACATATAATTTGTTTTGCGAACATTTCAAAATAAAATAGTGCCATCACTGATTCTGGTACTACGTCTTTCCTATCTTAGCTCCGTCCAAATGCCAAACTGCAGTGCCGCCATTCAATTCCTGCACTAAATGCATGGGCAGCCCGGGCATAATAAACGACCGCACGCCTAATTGCCACCAAATTTCCTAGGCATGGAGGCATGGATGACCTGACAACTGAACATTAGCTTAGATCTGCACGCTACATGGGCCATTGGTGTGCTTGGCATATATTTTGACATGTTATCCATGGGTGTTCGTACAACCAGGCAATGGCAGACGTCCGGTCAACTGGTGCAGGAATTGTCAGAAATGTACGTTATCCCCCTTCTTGCAATTTACTAAGACTATGCTAAAAGTTTTAAAGAAACAAACTCGTCCCATAGGGTGCTAAGCTAATCAGACTTAACAGTTAAGGCAATGCCATATTGTTCTTTTTTAAAACACTCTGCTTTGCACAGAAATCTTGGCCAAAATACATTTCCTTATTAATTGCACTCGATAAAAACAATGCCTTTTCCTATGGCTAAACCATACAGGCAACTCTGCTTAATCCGGACTGATGTGGACCCTAAATTTCTGTCCGGATTAGGCAAATTCCGGATTACTAGTATGCGTATAGGAATTATATGTATAGAAATGGACTGGGATCTTCCAATCTGTCCGGTTTAGACAAAAATCCGGATTACACATTTCTGGATTAAGCAGAGTTGTCTGTACTACCAACTAAGTTGCTAAAGAAACCACTATCCTGATTGATGCACTACATACATTGTATAATACAAGATGTATAAAAGATGCATAAAAACAGGTTTCGATCAAATATCTCTTAAAGAACATGTTGCAATAATTTTATTAGGTAAAGATTGCATTTATAAAGCAAAGATAATAGATAAACACCCAGACTTATTTTATCTCCGAAAACTGTCAAAAAGGACTTACATTTAATATAGAAACATCTCTATAAGCTGTACTACTGTATTTTATTGATGTGAAGATGAATAAACTAAGATATTCTTAGAAATAAATAAAAATGTTGCATTGCTTATTGGATTTGGGTCGGTTTTCTTGTTCAAGACCAACTGGGAAATTTCTGGCAGTATTACTACTACAAGTGCGAGTAATCTGGCGAGAAATTCTTGACTATCTTGGCTCTTTCATGATTTCCCTGAACAGTTCTTCTTTTCTCTGCAGATATTAGGACTTAAGGTATGGACAGCTGAACAAAATTGCTCTCTCATACAGTCAGAAAAATGTTTCAATTGATACTTCTCGAAAGCCTACATCGTAAAATAAATTGACTCAACATACTGTAGAACACACATATGACGCGTGTCCCAAATATAGCGAATTGGGGAGTTTTCGCATCATAGCCTATCTTAATGTTAGCGACGGTAGCAGCCGCCGCTGACAGCGCCAGTACAGTAAGAAAAAAGTATTGCGTTTTTATATATAGCGATGCAAAACCACACGCTATGTACGCTATATATAAACAGACGCTAACATTGTGTTTTCTACAGTATTTGAGCTGCAACATGTTATCAGGCTATTTTTAATTGGAATTATAAATTAATAGTTTGAAACATAAATTCGGCAATATACTTTATGTTTGAAAAAATTCTTTACTGTCTAGCTTGTTCAAACGCACACATGTCCAATAATACATAGAAAAATTATCCAACTCGAAGATAAAGTAGCAATATATTTATCATTTATTTCTATTGTTACTTTCTGTATTTTTCCTTTCGTAAATTGGAAACTCTTCCCTAATTTATACATTCCTATTTGTGCTACATTAAAATGCGACGTTGGATCGATGATATAAAATGCAATAGCTTACATGTATATACAGTCCCTGTCTGACCGAATAGTCTGTAGATTCACAAAAGATTGTGTAGAGTAAACTTTGCAAATTTACAGAAAATCGATTTTTGTGTTTTTTAACTTTACGAATTGGCCACAACATGGAGTGCCAGCTATACACTTAAAGTGGCAACACTCATAATTGCGAATTTTAATTTTGCGTCCGAGTCTAAACGCGACAAAACGCAAAAATTTAACTAACGCAATCTTTTCTGAATTTACAGTAACTGGCATTCTCTTGTACATTGAGACACATACCTACGATTTGATTGCTGTGTGATCACGTTTCCAAACATAAGGATTTTATTTCGATTTATCGCTTAGCATTAGTAATATATAGTCATCCATGTAGGCATCATTGCCGTTTATTGTGCATTCACATTCTGCAAATTAGCTTCCAAACCTTAAATCATCTTTAACACAGTGCTATAACGCATAACGCACATAACTGTACTCATATGATTACATAACCTTCAACCAATGGGAGTTAAATCCCAAATTGAGTTAACACTTCCAATGCTGACGCTACTTTCGACCAAACCACAAGTATTCTTTTTTTAAGATTTTTTAAAAACATCGAAACCCTCTCAAGTTGGTATTCATTGGATCACTCTCACTGTGTACTCTTGAATGAGTACCTATGTGCCAGGGTTTCAGTCATACTTCATGCTTTTGCACCATTTTGTATAGGTCAAATTAGCCACCAGCAGCATGAGGGTTTATTGTAATACAATATATTATTAATTCAGTTATTTTAAAAAGCGGTGCTTTAGTGCACGACACATAGAACAGTACTCAAACGCTTATATGGCAGTCAATCTATGGTAGTTAAATCGCTAATGGAGTTAATTGTAATACAATATGATATTAATGCAGTTATCTTAAAAAGCGTGTGACACCGCACCATAGACATGCGTCGCTTAATGACTACCCATCAAAGTATGGCTTTATAATGGATTAACTGTTCATGATACTGTTCAGACCTGGAACCATCTTGACAGCTGCTGTAACTCATAATGATTTAATGAGCTTGTTACGCAGAGATAAATAGCCACATGTAATGTCTTCTGAAAGGGACAGGCTAAATCTAATAGCTGAAACAATATTCAATTAATGCCAACATATTGACGTATCACTTTTTCTTAAATAGCTGACAAAATACACAGATTACCGTCGTGTGAATATGGATACTGAGGCATATTAATAGCAAGTTCCAAAGTCACCTTTACACTAATTTACCTATTGTCTTAAAGAACTTAAAGTAATACCAGCATATCACTATCAGCTGATTGTGTAAACATTGTAGGGGCAAGCCAAACATTGCCTTAACCCTTCCAATGCTGAGGCTACTTTCATCCAAAGCGCAAGGACACAAATATTTTTGAAAACCATCTAAACCCTATCATGTTTGTATTCACTGGATAGCGCTCACTGAGTACTTTCAGATGAGTACCCATTTGTCAGGGTTTCAGTCATTTCTCGTTTTTTTTGCATCATTTTGTATTGGTCAAATTAGCCACCAACAGTATAAGGGTTAATTGTTTTATTGTTGGAGGTCCATATTATGTATTGGATTGCATGTTGCCAAGCATATCAGTTAGACCATTTCAACAGATAGGGGCTGTGATAAAATGCATTGTACACATTGGGCAAGGTCAACCCAGTATAAGATGTATCGCCTTGTTTTGAACTTGCATCTTCCCATTTCCGCCGTGAGAGACAAGAAAAATAGCCTATCACAAATCAACAATCTTTCCAAATTAGGGCTCTTACGCTTCAATGACACTGAGCAGTGCAAAATACCACAATAGGTTTTGTTAAAATAGCATTGCTATAGCAATCTCTCTCTCTCTCCACACATATACAATACATGTATATATATATATGTATATATGAATATATATATATATATATATATATATATATATATATATATATATATATATATATATATGTATGTATGTATGTGTGAGTCTATCTATCTATATGCCTATATCAGTTTTTTTGTTGTCTGCCATTCTAACTTTGCACACACAGCTTAACAAGACACCAGCTGAACCTGTTGAGTCAGACAATGGTGAGCGTTTCGTCTACTAATCCGATTAATTTCCTAATCATTCTCGTCCTCGCTACCTCCCCGTGCTAGGAGTCAAACCCCATGACACATTACCTTTTATGTGTTGTGTCCAAGATCAGAATGAGAAGAACAGATCTTGTGCTAATTGAATCTTCTTTCGTCGACCGGATTAACACTTCTATCTGCCGCATAAAGGAACTGAAAGGACACACCAGGCTTAACACTTATGCTGCTGGTGGCTTAAGTTTGGCTTGAGGAAAATGATGCAAGAAACCCTGAAAAATGACTGAAACCCTAGCATATGGGTACTCATCTGAGAGCACTCAGCGAGAGCTATGGAATGAATACCAACATGACAGGGTTTAGACGGTTATCAAAGATAATTGAGTCCGTGTGCTTTGGATGAAAGTAGCCTCAGCATTGGAAGGGTTATTAAAGAGGGTGATCTCAGAATGAGGGAACTGTAAACTCTCATTGGAATAGCAATTTCTACGTCTACACTCCAGAGGCTACGTTCGGCTTAACCCATCACTGACAGGGTGTCTTAGCTGGACATGTAGTCTGGATCTTTGATAACTTCGATGAGTACCCATATGCCAGGGTTTCAGTCATTTTCAAAGGTTTTTTGCATCATTTTCTACAGGCCAAACTAGCCACCAGCAAAAAGTGATTTGCAATCAAGCCTAAATTCCCAACCCAAAATATTATCTAGAAGAAGAGCTGCCGAATAGGTGATTCCCATCGACATTTCTCCTCAGATTATTTTATGAAAGAGTTATCAGCAACAACTAGTTCTTTAGGGGACATCAGCCATGAATAGATTAAACATGAAGCACAGTTTGATTATTTAAAATCTCAGACCTCTCTAAGGGTGCCTAGTATGCACAGAATATGCATAACAAATCACTACAGGTGATAAAAGGGTGCTGCATTTCACACTCGCCTTTGCCTCGTGCACTTCAGGTGTTCAGTACCATTGGGAGCTAGTTGATTGTATGTTATATTTTATTCAATGTTATAGCATGTAAAAACCTTCAGCAGTAAAGAATCTGAAGTTTACTTCTCATTGGCCATAGTCAATTATATCCCTAAGGTACCTCTGAACCTGCGGTGACCGTCACATGTGTAAGTATTGAGATTATGCCATTTGAGTGAAAAGTTTTACATATTGAAATGAAACAGAATGTGGCTTGACACAATAACAGTTGAATTTTGAGATACAGATTGTCATATGATTGTGTTGCTGTGAGGTATGTTTTTGAACAAGGCTTTTTAATAAGGTACCAATGGTACTGACCACCTTAACCCTTCCAAGGTGACTTTTGTCAAAAGCACAAGAATGCAAAAATCTTTGAAAAACAGCTAAACTATGTCATGTTGGTATTCGTTGGAAAGATCTCGCTGAGTACTCTCGGATGAGTACCCATTTGCTAGGGGTAAATTAATTTATCAGTTTTTTTGCATCATTTTGTATTGGCCAAAATAGCCACCAGCAGCACAAGGGTTATCAACATCACGAATCCATGCAAGCATCCAGGAATAGATTTCCATCCAGAAATGGATTGTCTTCAGGTTTCGAAAAACTAGCTTGCTTTTCTGTGTACTGCAGTAAGATCGTTCATTGTGAACACCCCGGTGATGTGAACACCTCCTAATATGAAAACAATTTCAAAGTCCCATTCGTATATTTCACGTTATGAAAACAACCCTGAGATATGAACACCCCCTAATGTGAAGACAATTTCACGGTCTCATTCGTATCTTTTACATTTTATGCAAACACTGAGATGTGAACACCCCCTTATGTGAATGCTTTTGCCCCGGTACTAAACATGTACTTGTTCTACTACATGTAGCTATTATGCAGATGAGCAAGACCCTGTTAACCCGTATGCTGCGGGAGGCTAATTTTGTCAGTACAAGATGATGCAAAAAACCTAAAAGAAATGGCTGAAACACTGGTAAATGTGCACTCATCTGAGAGTAATCAGCGAGAGCTATCCAATGAATACCAAGATGACAGGGTCTAGACGGTTATCAAAAAAAATTGTGTCCTTGTGCTTTGGATGAAAGCAGCCTCAGTATTTGAAGGGTTAAACTATGCAGTTGTCGACATACTACGTACATTTTGTTCTTCAGTTGTCCTTCGCTGTGCTATAGCATAATAACCCTATTGTGGAATTAAAACCTTATAGATACCTAATTGGGGAGTATAACAAAACTAATTTCGTTTGTGCTAACAGCACTGCTGATGAATTCAATTGCGTGTCATCCTAGAAATATCTTGTAGCACCTTTATAATGATAGAATTACTTAGTGGCTCATCTGCAGCTAAATGTCCATTCTATTGTTTGGTCATGACTCGTCTTCCTAATGTAGCTATATCACGCGCCTAGCTGTACTGTATGTTATCACCCTCTGCCCTTTAAGAGGCAAATTATGTCACACTTTGCCCTTTAAGAGATATCAGGGAAAGACGCAGGAGGATAAAGTTGGTTGTGGCTTGTATTATCGAAGTCCCTATATATATATATATATGTATATATATATATATATATATATATATATATATATATATATATATATATATATATATATATATATATATATATATATATATATATATATATATATATATATGTATATATATATATGTATATATGTATATATATATATATATATATATATATATATATATATATATATATATATATATAAATATATATATATATATATATATATATATATATATATATATATATATATATATATATATATATATATATATATATATATATATATATATATATATATATATATATATATATATATATATATATATATATATATATATATATATATATATATA
>OZ012685.1:51795009-51814429 GCA_963942565.1 Maea johnstoni
CTGGCACATAGGTAATCATCGAGATTACTCAGTGAGAGCTATCTAATGAATGCCAGCATGGCAGGGTTTATGTTGTTTTAAAACAATCTGTGATTTGGATGTAAGCAGCCTCAGCATTGGAGGGGTTAAGGGGAATAACTCAGCTTCGATGTAAACAACTACAGAGGGGTCGCCCTTCAAACTATAAAGCTTTTCGAAATAATCATTTGGAATAAGTTAAAATATTGTTGGTTCTCCAAAAATGTCATCTTAACGTACTAAGTTACTAATCGTAAATCGCGTATTCAGACAATTGTTACTGGCCATTTCCCCGCCCCCCTTTCAGGGGATTCAATTGACTCGAGCAGTACAGAAGAATGTGTCCACGGCCCCAGAGACTAACTGAAAAGTATTTGTTTCATATTTTGATGTCTCAAAGGCCTTTGACACCCTCTGGATTAATAGCTTATTCTTTAAACTTCACGGATTTGGAGTTAGAGGTCGCCTATAGTGGCTGATGTATACGTACTACAGTGAAGACATTTAATTCCTGCACCAGTCGGCCGGGCGCCTGTCACCGACTAGTTGTACAAACGTCCATGGATACCATATCAAAACTACTACGCTCACCAGTGGATCTCGTCACATCCATGCTTAGAGAAATGGGTGGCAATTGGGCGTGCGGTCGTGTAGTATGCCTGGTCTTCCCGTGCATTTAGTGCAGGAATTAAAAAACCGGTACTGTATGTTAACGTTATGTGCTGAGTGAGGATTGAAGTTGAGATGTATCAATGGTACCTTATGCAATGTGTCATACATCAGGGGGCTTTTAATCCCTAACAAAATATATTTTATCTATAAACGAGCTGTTTGTTGTTCCATCCAAGGGGTATACAGATAACCTAGCTGCAGCCATCCTATCAAAATGGTCAATAAAGATATATACATACAGCTGGTATTGGCAATATATTGACAGCATGCACAGATAATGAAGAGAACGTCATTTGTGCATGCAGTTAATAATACATGCTCATATGAATGACATTCGGAATTTCAATATTAAAACAGATTTTTTTTATTCCATTGCCACTTTCTGCATTGTCTCAGTCTTATATAGCGACCAGAAATAGGAGATTATAGTTCGAAATGAACATTTCTCTACAAGAAGTGTTGATAATCATTGATATCAACATATAATAAATGTAGCATTTAATTCAGATTTAAGACTAGTTAATATTAAATCAAACCAGTCTTATTAGTTACTAGAACACGCTGTAATTAGCCCAGGGACCACCTCCTTGACTTAGAAGGCAGGCGCTCTCTGGGACTCAAATCTTAAACCTCGTTGTTGGTGAGTGATGCAATAGGAGCACCCCCTTAAAATCTTGATCAGAACCCCCCCCCCTCCCTCCTTCCCCGGACACACACCTATGACCATGTGTGCCTGCGCCAGTGCGGTATGTAAATTGTCTGTGTACACATGCCTCAGTCAGCAATGGAAAACTCTGAGCGCTGGTTTTCATCAACCGTAGGTGTTTACTAATAACAGGCGTCCGCAGGACTAATTTCCTATAGACGGTCTGCATTGGAATCTCCACAGTAAATATAGAACGCCCAAAATATAAAATCCTGTGGGAAAATGCCCCCCAAATTGTTTGCATTTGGCTTGTTTTGAATGGAATTTCGTTTCTCCACACTTTTTTCATCATATCGAGGCTTGATCGTGACTAAAAAGTTATAAATGATGAGGAGAAAACTAGAGAAACGCAAAATAAGTCGTTGTTACCTTTCCAATGTGCCTATAGCCACGTGTGTCTACGTGTATGTGGCACATGTTGACATATTTCGCAGACGGCAGTCCTTAACCCATTAACACTGGGAGTTCCTCCAGAAATTGTCGTCTGGATCTATGATACTTTTGGCAATAACTTTGCAGTTAAGAATGGTTTTACAACATATTTGAGGGAGAGTTGTAGCTAATGTTCTGATTGACATTTCTCCCTCAAATATTTTCCAGACTTTGCATTTACCTTCAAAATGTAGTTAAAATTGTGAGACTCCTTTTGGCCTCTGTGAGCTCTAATAGGTTAAAGTATAATTGAATTCCATATTGCAGACAACTTGCAGACAAATGTGACAAAGTGTAGTAAGACTACAAACGCAGGAGTTCATATGAATAACGGAACAATTCTAAAGAATATAAAAGAGAATTTGACAGGCGACGCCATCCATATAAATCAGTATGATAAATGTTTTCTATTTGAATAATGATCTTTGGTCCTACATTGGCCTTTACTCTGATATGCCGAAACTGTACAAACACATACAATGACCCGTGACGAATATTAATACGGTCAGGTTAACTATGTTGACATCGCAATATACTGAAACCACTGACGCATTTAATTGATTTTGTTCCATATTTTCATTCCATATTACACAATAGCTCTGCACTCAGACCATAGGGGAAGTCTGTCAGAAGAAATACAATGGTGGATGGTAGACTTTTACAAATCGATTCAATCAAGGATGTGTGCTATTGTTATTGGTATATACAGAAAGTAGACAATATATATATATATATATATATATATATATATATATATATATATATATATATATATATATATATATATATATATATATATATATATATATATAAAAATACATGCATTGACTGCATTGTACGACTGAGGAAAGTTCTGATAAAGGCGATATGGACAAACAAGAATTCAAATGCGTGTTCAAGTTATTTACTAACTAGTCTGGTAAGGCTCAATTATTTTATATTTTGACCAATACCCTTGGTCACTACCTTTATTGGCGTCATTATTAAAGGACAGTTCCACCATGGATAAAACTGAGGCCCAAATAGTTTCTTATGGTATTCTCTACTTAAACCCAAGTTCCCACTAGTGCCAACCTTCATACACGAAGTATATCGCTGTTTGAACACCTCCTAAGAAACACACAATGGAGGCACTGGGGGCGGCCATTTTAGCCTGTTAATATGGTAGCGGCTAAAAGTAGCAGCAAACAGCTGCTAAGCAAACTGTCAGGAGGGGGGTAAAAATAATAAAGGGATTTTTTGGCTAGTACTAAAATACATGCCATATTTTTTGAATATTAAAAGAATGATTTTTTAATAAGATGATGCATTTTAACAACACTGTATTGCATTGCTATTGTAATGATGTATTGCTCTGGTAGTAATACTCTTGTAGTTTTGTAGATGTATTACCATCCATGGTAAATGTATTGTAGGTGTGGTGTACCTACTTATGGCTCGGCGGCAGGGCACGACATAAAGTGAGGATATTACATTTATTTTCCCGTCGGGTCTATTCCACTTTGAACGGCGGATCCGGGAACCAACAAATCGCCTATTGGTTTTAATATAGAGAAGCAAGATTTAGATATTTGAACAACGTAAAATTGCATTCCTTGCCTAAAACACTAGCCATTTCGATGACTGACCAAGAATGACTACATTTTTCCAAAGTCTGTATAAATAAAGATGCGTATTGCAGAAAGTAATTGGTGGCTTGCTGTTTTATGCGGTCTCACGTCTTCCATAGAAAATATTCATTACATATCAAATCATATCAGAAGCTTCCTTCTTCTCTATAGTCGGATTACACATAATCAGAAACAGAAAATGAATATAAGTTTCCCTCAAATCTTGCTAATTCTGTTCTTGACAATTACTCTTGTGTTTCGTGTGTATGTACATGTTTATACAGTGCAGACATTTAACTCCTGCACCAGTCGACCGGATGCATGCCATTGCCTGGTTATACAAACACCCATGGATAACATTTCAATAAAAAGAAGATACGCGCATCAACGACCCACGTAGCTTGCGTATCAAAGTTACATTTAGTTGTAGGTTATTCATGCATCCATGCCCAGGAAACTGGGTGACAATCGGCATGTGGTCGTGTATTTTGCCCTGAGGCTGGCCAGGCATTTGGTGCAGGAATTAAAGGTCGGCACTGTAGGTCTATCAACTCTGTATATGTATTATAAGTATACGTATAAGTATTTACAATGTATTGACTATATCATAGACATTAGGAATGAAAACACACATGTTACATACAAAAACATGTTTGTATTTGAAATACAATCCTTCGTTACCATATACCACTATTGATTTTTCCATACCAGGAAGGGTTTATTACTCATGTATAGCTAATCTGGACATTCCATCTTGATATTTTATTCTGCTAATAAAATAGATGTTCCGTTCTTACTGTCTGCACACTGCATACAGTACAGACACTTAATCTATGCACCAGTCGACCGGACGTCCGCCTATGCATGGGTGTATAAACTTCCATGAATAACATTTCGAAATATTTTTGACAAGCATATCAATGACCCACGCAGTTTGTGAATCAAAACTACGTTTAGTTGTGGGGTCATCCATGCATCCATACCCAGGAAACTGGGTGGCAGTCGGGCATGCGGTCGTGCATGTATTTTGCCCAGGCTGCCCACGCATTTAGTGCACGAATTAAATGTCGGCACTGTACGTGAGCTATTGGAATGTTGACAATCTTCATACAAATGGCATTTAACCAGTGGCGGGTTGTACAAACACATATGGATAACATGTCAAAAATAAGCCAAGCACATCAATGATCCACCCAGCTTCCGAATCAAAGCTATGATGTGTTTCGCTTATTTTTTGACGTGTTATCCATGGGTGTGTGTACAACCAGGCACTGACAGACGTCCGGTCGCCTGGCGCAGGAATTGCATGTCTGTACTGCACCGTGTACTTTGAATGGTCATTTTAGAGAGGGGGAGGGTAACTTTTCGGAGACTAGGAAGCTGGCCTATCGCTGCAGATGTACACGTGCAGTGCCGACATTTAATTCCTGCACTAAATGAATTGGCAGCCTGGGCAAAATGCACGACCGCATGCCCGATTGCCACTCAGTTTCCTGGGTATGGATGCATGGGTGACCTCACAACTGAACGTAGCTTTGATTTGCAGGCTACGTGGGTCGTTTATGTGTTCGGCTCCTGTTTTTGACATGTTATCCATGGATGTTTGTACAACCAGGCATTGGCATATGTCCGATCGACTGGTGCAGGAATTAAGTGTCTGTACTGTAGCTACAAGGCTCTATTATGATTTTACTTTGTTTTGTATAAATGCCTGCACCTATACTAGATAGGGACTTGTGGCCTACTGTTGGCCATTTAGTTCTGAGGCTTTCCCTCACTCTTCAATTCAATGTGGCGGTTACATGTATTTGTTCATATAAGAGTGAATTAGGCCACCAGCTAATCAAAAAGTACATATTTAACCATAATGGCGAACGTTTTTACCACGAAGAAGATAACGCCAAATATAGACGACCAACCACGCAAAAAATACACATTTAACCAAAATGGCAGGTGCGTTTACCAGGATGCAGAGTGGCAGAGTATGCCAATGCTTCCCCAGTGGCAGTTTCCAATTTGCATGTAGTCATAGTTAGGTTGACAAGCCACGCTTTGAATCTATCGTTCTCTAGTGGTCTCTTAACACTTCCGATGCTGAGGCTACTTTCGTCCAAAGCACAAGGATGCAACGATTTCTGAAAACCATCTAAACCCTGTCATGCTGGTATTCATTGGATAGCTCTCGCTGAGGACTCTCAGACTCAGATGAGTACCCATTTGCCAGGGTTTCAGTCATTTTTCAGTTTTTTTCATCATTTTATAATAGCGAAATTATTCACCACCAGCTTACGGGTAAGCAATAGTTTTAGCATTGCCATTTCAGACGCCTATATACAAAAAGGCATGTATGCATAAAATCGATGTTTTCCACGATCTTAAAAAGTTTTTGAAAAGGACGTTGCTTCTTACGAGTCACTTAAGGTCGCTTATGGGGTTAATTGATTGATCTGATTATGAGGAAAGGAGGATGTAGGCTTGAACATATGTAAACATCTCAAAATGTTCTTATATTCACACAATAGTCCCATACGCCACCCTAAAGACTTAAATAGTGACCTGCAAATAAACACGCTCCTTCAAAAATGAGCCACGTGGATAGTTGATAATTCTATTTCAGTGGCAATCTTACATTATGAGGCTTATAAAGATTGATGAATGCACTACATGGGAAACAAAACAGGTCACGTCACAAGCCTAAGGTTTCTTGGTGGTCCTATTGTCCTAAGAACCTTTATAGTTAATATATATATATATATATATATATATATATATATATATATATATATATATATATATATATATATATATATATATATATATATATACATATATATATTGTCTATTTCACATGCATTACTAGCAAAATAGTTTCTACCATCGTCTCTTACTCTATGGGGAGGTCATGGATGGTACATACCTTTTTTGTTTAATTCAAAACAACTTTAACCAAATATTGCTCATAAACTACATTGTCATGGGGTTTCAATGATGGTTTTGTTTGGTTTGTAAGTAAACTAAAACATAGTGGGACGTGAGAGTTGTTCGGCACATTGCCTTAATAGTTCCGCATTTATAAGAATACCACAGAGAGAATTTCCCACACGGATATTTAAATAATTGCCTGTACTTTGTAGTCTTGAATGTATGTCAAGTTACACTAGCGTATTGCCAATTTGGATATTTTTATCGTCACGCTTTTCTGACAAATCAAGGCTAGGAGACGCGGTAGGAAAATTATGAGGAAACAGAGCGTTGTACCCCAAAATGTGACGTCACATCTACAATAGGCTTTGCCGATTGTAAAAGGCATTCATTTTATGTATTTGTATCATATTTTGCCTACTTCACAAGAAGACAATACACGTATATTCGACGTTTTAGGAATAGGCATAATAATCCTTTTTTGCCACCTCTTGTTTACTTTATCAACTTATTGCTGCAGTTTACTTTTGGTTCATCTAACTTTTTATCCTAAGTGTATTTTATTTGTTATCACTCCCATTTGGGGAAACATTATAGTTGTGTACAGGTAGTTACGGTCAATGAACATACAACTACAAATTCAAAAATTGCAGTATGATCATATAACAAAACCCAAGATTTATGCAAAGTATATGTTTTGCCATTTTTGCTTTTACGTTCGTTTTACTCATTCTCAATGGCATACTGTATGTGTATCAAAGTATGACCCTAGGATTCTGTTTTCCTAATATGGGCAAGGGTATATACCGAAAGTGCTACAGTGCAGACTTTAATTTCCTGCACTAAATGCACGGGCAGACCAGACATTATATACGACCGCACGCCTGATTGGGTTCCAATTACCCCAGATTGTGGATGCGACCCACAATTCTTTTAAGCGCTTTTGAACATTATAGGTGGAAAGGGCGCTATATCAATGTCAATTATTATTAGTAGTATTACGTCACAGCTGAACGTAGCTTTGATGCACAGCTTCATGGGTCATTTATACAATTGACTTTTACATGTTATCCGTGATTGTTTGGAGAACAAGTCGCTGAGAGACAGCGGGTCAACTGATGCAGAAATCAAATGTCATCACTGTAGATATTTTAGGTCAAAATGTCTACACTTTGCCATAAGGCTTGCGATGAGCATTTGAGTAATCATTTATGTACGTGTCAAAAGAGGAGTCACGTAAAAAGGCAATTTATCGCCTGCTGGCATTAAAAGGTGTTATAAGTTGTTAAAAGCATTGCAGGAGTGACCCTATAAATATAAGAAAGAGAAGGATGTCTTGGTGTGCAATGGCATATGTGTAATCACTTTTTGGCATGCCATGGATAAAAAAGTCTGGAAAAGTGGTGTATGAAACCAAATGCCAAATGATTTAAACCATTCTTAAGTATGTGTTTTTATTTATTGAAAATCATGAAATGTACATAGAATGAATTCTTGCAAATAGAAAACATAGAGTGACACTAAACTAGAGTGGCATGTAAGTTTTGAAATCATATCACCTATAGTTATGTAGCATCAGGCGACTATTGCAATCCTTGAAAAGGATCATTACATTCACAATAGCTCATTCTCATCTTGTTCCAGTCATTTTAGTTTCCAATCATACATTAGTTTTTTGCAACAGACAAAAACAAACACATAAGCTGGATGAATAAAATATTCATTTGGTTACCTATGTAACAAATCAGTTAAGGCATGACAATTACATAAGATCAATAAATGTTCAGGAATATAAAAACCTGATCTGCATTAATGAATCATCCAGCATAATCAATGCTGCTCCCCTGTTAAAATGAGACATAAAAGTCATAAGATGAAATTACATTCTAAGCAAGTGTCAGTATATAATAACAATGGTTTATAACAAAGAGGCATATCCTCAGTTATGTTATATGTGACAGGTTTATAGTTCAAGAGTTAGCCCTAACATAACATCCAACTACATGCATTAACACAATAGTATCCTAATTAACTAACGCCTTGTGAGGATGTCCTCAACAGAGCGCCATAAGTCCTGATGAAGTCAAGATTGACAGCCCACAAGGGGAGGGAAAGTATGATAGTGATAGAACTTGAGTTCTATCTCAAATCTATGATGGCAAATTTAAATTGCCAGGGCGAATATAACCCATGTAAACTGTAGACTTCCATCGACCTGTATGAATTCTTGCAAATAGAAAACTTAGAATGACACTAAACTAGAATGGCATGTACGTTTTGAAATCATATCACCTAAATCATATCACATCAGGCGACTATTGCACTCCTTGAAAAGGATAATTACATTTCCGATAGCTCATTTTGAAAAGGATAATTACATTTCCAATAGCTCATTTTAAGCGATTTCCAGTCATTTTAGTTTCCAATTATATATTAATCCATGTATCGTATTGTATTTGAATTCATTGTCCGATCCAAATGGATACAAAATTTGTACGGATGCGTAAATAATAACATCAAAGAATACATATCAAAGGAATTCATACAAAAGTGTTACATCAAAAATGGCGAATAAGTAACAGCCGGTACTGGTGAGTATAAAGAGGTAATTCGAGCAAGAACCGGGACTGTATCAAAATTCATTTCCTGAAAATGTTTCGACATTCAGGTTACAAGGCCTTCCCTCGCCTAAGAAAAGTCGTTAATCACTAGACAAAGTCTGTTTCTGTTAACTCCTCAAAATGTTCGTCTATCTCCGTTTTGCACCTCTTTGTTTTAGTTTATTTATTCATTGTTAATACCTTTGGTTACCCCAAATAGTATGTGTAATTTCTACCCTTAATTCCTTCTGTATGTTTATTTATCTATATTTTTTGTACTTCTTGTATGATTTTGTAGTCAACCTATTACAACAAATAACCATACAACACAACCAATACAATACAATACAATACATCACAATACAATACAATACAATACAATAGGTTGCCGTTCCCGTTGAAGAGCAAAGCAATGAATGGGAGAGAAATAATTACCTTTGATACTGAATTTGTTTATTTTTTGTATTTATAAAAACCTCGTTGTACTGCGCAATTATTACTTTGTTTATGAAGCAATAAATTATAAAAAGGAAATAATTACCCAACTCCCTCCTTTGCATTTATTAATCCTTGTGCATTCTTACAGTCCCACTTAAGTAATTGATGGAGTTACCGTCTGTCTATGGTCTGTATACAAGTAGTGTTCTTCACACTCTCCCAGTTTATCAAGACAGGGTTCCGGGTTAACGTATAGTCCAATAATCTTAGTTTGACAGTAACACATTCATTTCAAAGACGTATTCTGATGCGAATCTATCTCTAATCTCGAAGTTGCGGTAAATCGTTGATAGCGTGAAATTGGGTGGTCTCGATTGCGTTATAAAGCTGTATTATATAGCCTTTTTACCCACAAGCCACACTATAACCCACTTAGTATTCGTAAAGCAGTTATTGCTCTAAAAAAGTTTCAAATCACTAATGGTTTTGTTGTGAATATATATATATATATATATATATATATATATATATATATATATATAGTATATATATAATATATATATATATATATTATATATATATATTAGTTATCAACTGTTTTGGAGTATGATACAACTTTTATCTCGCAATCAGAGGGCTGTATCACCCGAGGCGCTAGAATTTATCTCATGATTGCCCCCTCGACCTCTCCATAGGTGATAAAAATGAACAAACTCGAAAACTTTTCAAAGGCATGGTCCTCCCTATTTCTGCTAAAAAGGCCTTCAGAGTTTTTGCTGCATTATCATTTTGCACGCTAAGTGTTTCCAGGAATAACATTCTTTTTCTTCACATTTCTCTCCTCCTCTGACAGGTGTGCAAAATCTTCTCTTTTTGGATTGATTTGGTTCTATCGGCAGAGAATTGTCTGCTACAGGGGCAGCCATCTTGCAATGTTTGGGAGATGGCATCATGCACTTAGGGGGGTAGGGAGTATTGGGAATTGCATCATGGGCATAATCATCTGATGCAATGCTCAACTCTCCCTACCCTAAAAAGCAGCAGGGTTAATAGGATTCAGAGAGGTTAATATAAGATTCTGAGAGGTGAATTGAAGGAATTTCACATACAGCTTCATATCATGTGCCAATTGACCAATCAAAAGCCTAGGATTTTGACAATCATTAGATAAATAAATAAATAAATATATATATATATATATATATATATATATATATATATATATATATATATATATATATATATATATATGTATATATATATATATATATATATATATATATATATATATATATATATATATATGTATATATGTATATATATATATATATATATATATATATATATATATATAGTATATATATATATTATATATATATATATATATGTATATATATATATATATATATATATATATATATATATATATTATATATATATATATTATATATATATTAATATATATATATAATATATATTATAGAGAGAGAGAGAGAGAGAGAGAGAGAGAGAGAGAGAGAGAGAGAGAGAGAGAGAGAGAGAGTTTATGTACATGTATGTATGCCATACATGAACTTATAAATTCACTGGGCATATGACTACTTTTGTGGTGCTAAATCTGATTGTATTTCTCCTTTTGTATGCGATGGTATTTCGCAATTTAACTGCTGAAACATGATACGCAACAGGCGTGCAGGAATGCAAAATCGATTCATCTACACGTGTTGTTGCTCATCACCAATGTAGGTTACAAACAGTAACACCAAGCCGCCGCCAGATGGACCAGTAAATGTGTCAACAGTAAACTACAACAGCACGTACTACATAGGATAGTAGTTAATGCTTCTACTCAACTGACAATTTTTACGCTCCATAAAGTAGACAAGTGGTATTGGTTATATGACTGTACATAACAATTGGATTTAGGAAGATTGGGTACATCTACACCTAAGAGTGAATTAAAAGGACCATCAAGATACTGTAAGTTTGTTTTAGCACTGCTTTTATACAATGTGGGTATAGTCGCTCATGTTAATGTCTTGGTAAAGATATTATAATTTTATGTTTTGTTCGAATAAGAAAGAATGCTTTACTTTACTTACCGGCAAAACGACACATATATACATATTTATATATATGTATATTTATACATATGTATATATATATATATATATATATATATATATATATATATATATATATATATATATATATATATATAATATATACATACATACATACATACATACATACATACATACATACATACATACATACATACATACATACATACATACATACATACATACATACATACATACATACATACATACATACATACATATATATATATATATATATATATATATATATATATATATATATATATATATATATATATATATATATATACATTTATATATATATATATTATATATAAATATATATATATTTATATGTGAGTGTGTGTGTGTGCGTGTGTGTGTGTGAAGCATGCTCATTGTGTACTACTGATTTCCCCGTTTCTTTGGCGCCGCACAAAATATGTTTTCATTCCTGGGAAGTGTGACAGTTGATGATTGATGACAATGGCCTTGTCATCAGACTGATTCTCTTGCTATAGAAACTATTGTCTAGGCGTCACTTAAATATCATCTGATGAACATGATTATGATTTTCGTGCCCTTGTCACAAAAAACCCTCGTCAAATCACACATACTGTTAGTTTTGACAGTTTATCATATACTGTAGCATAGTCCACTACATTGAGTCAGTTGCTATAGCCACTGAATATAAATCATCAAACTAGGACCTATCATATTTTGTGAAATAGACGTGATCTTTTTTTTTTTATTCAATCTCAAAATATCAAATATACAAGTGTACACGTGCTTGAAGTGAATCCTCGGAATATTCAAATATTTTGTAACTTTGATAGGATGCCTGATCAATAATTATCTGGAATTCATTACATATGAACAATACACCAGAACAAAGAAAATGCAACATAAAACAAGTGTACTGGGTGTAGTTATCATCTTGTATCAGTAAAAGGAGGTTTTATTTCTACATCCTAAACAGATCTGTATTCCTCTAAGGTAATTGTGTGCGTAATAATTCACCACACCTATCCAACTTTTATTAGAATTTTTCATTTTTATATTCACTTTACAATAATATACTTTAGCTTTCATTTCTTAACCCTTTCCATGCTCAGGCTACTTTCATCCAAAGGACAAAAATACAAAAAAAAAATGGAATTCATCTAAACCCTGTCATTTTAGGATTCATTGGAAAGCTCTCACTGAGCACTATCAGATGAGTACCATATGCCATGGTTTAAGCCATTTTCAGCTTTTTTGCATCATTTCGTATTGAGCAAATTAGCCACCAGCAGCCAAAGGGTTAAAACAATAAACTCAGAATTGATATGCGCCTCATGCTACTACCATCATGTCTTTGATTGTAAATGGCAATCAATCATTATTATAGCCATATCAACTATGGTGACTGATTTGCAGTTATACCAAAAATATTTTCTTTCCCTGCAATTTTAATATTTCTATTATCATTTCATACCTCTATCTGCCTCCCACAATTCAGCTGCATAGGTACAATTAACCAGTCCATTACACGTTGAGTCCAATGTGTTTTTACAACATTTATCTGTTTCAACATTTTCCGTTTAAAAAGCAATTCGTTTTTGTTTAATCTATTGTGCAAGATTTAAACATATTTGAAAAAGATTTGGACATATCTATTACAAAAAACACATTTTGGTAGTTTTTGCATGATTTAAAGGTACTTCACATGTCACCATCATTTCAGATATTTTTCCATGTTGACCTAAATTCGTATATGACAAATTCATCTTTAACTCGGAGTAGAAGTAGATGTTCCAAAGACATAAAAGATCCTAGTAGAAAAAAACTAACATAAATTTCACTAATCATTCATTATTAAAATAATTAAATATCTTTTTGCTGTACCATATTGTCATTAAGGTTGTATCAGAGCAGCGAGGCAACCATATATTTGGATAACTAATGTTATCATCAGCTTCACTCTGATACTCGCAGCTGAATGGTCAATTGCTGTTGGGTACTGGATTGCATTTCATTGCTTTTCATTAGTTGTCAATGTTAGGATGCGGATAAGTGTTTTATCCCCACTCTCAAAAAAATAATAAATAATAAAGTAAAATATATTAATAAATAAAATATATTTTTTTAAAATTAATTTAAAAAAAAAATTAAACAAAAAAGAAATTTGAAAATAAATAAAATAAAAAAAATTGATAATTTTCTTTTTTTTTAAATATTTTTTTTTGTTAATTTAAAAAAGAAACTGATGATAAATTCGTTATCCTCCTTGTAAAAAAGGGATACGGCCTGGCATCTGCGTTTTTTACAAGGAGGATAACTAATATTACCCTGACTTACTTTCCTACATGTATCAAGTTGACACCTACACCAACGACGGTTATCACAACCACATTAATTAACGTATTATTGAACAAGGAAATGATGTGTATATCCTTGACTCACCCGCAGGTAAACAGAGACCGCGTGGGTCTCCTTTTTAAGTGGTGATAACCACTATTCTCATCTTTAATGAGCCCCAGGGGCATGGCGGGTAATAGAAGAAAGAATGACCTTTGTGAATCTCTCTCTCTCTCTCGCGCACGCACGCTCTCTCTCTCTCTCGCGCACGCTCTCTCTCTCTCTCTCTCTGACTCTCTCACGCGCTCTCTCTCTCTCTCTCTGACTCTCTCTCTCGCGCGCGTTCTCTCTCTTTCTCTCTCTCTCTCTGTCTCTCTCTCTGACTCTCTCTCTGTCTCTCTCTCGCGCGCTCTCTCTCTCTCTCTCTCTCTCTCTCTCGCACGCGCGCTCTCTCTCTCTCTCTCCGCTCTCTCTCTCTGACTCTCTCTCTCTCTCTCTCATTCGCGCGCGCGCTCTCTCTCTCTCTGACTCTCTCTCATCTCTCTCTCGCTGCGAGCGCGCTCTCTCTCTCTCTCTGACTCTCTCTCTCTCTCTCTCTCTCTTCTCTCTCTCTCTCTCTCTTCTCTCTCTCTCTCCGACTCTCGCTCTCTCTCTGACTCTCTCTCTCTCTCTGCCTCTCTCTCTCTCTGTCTCTCTCTCTCTCTCTCTCTCTCTCTTCATACTCTCTCTCTCTCTCTCTCTTTATCTCTCTCTCTCTTTGGCTCGCTGTCTCTCTCTCTGGCTCTGTCTCTGTTTCTCTCTCTCTCTCTCTCTCGCTCTCCTTTAAATGGTAGTAAAATTTGGTTTTATATAATGTTTTGACATTTATGTATGTATGTATCTTGATTGCCTAGTGGTTCTCATCACATAAATATATAGTATACATAGCATCATAATGAAGAAATACATTTCACATAAGTTTGGTTTTCAATGATGTTTTGACATCTATGGTAGAATACATATATGAGGTTATACATTTACTGTCTAGATCTCAAGTGATTAGTATAGTAATTAACACTTTTCTTTTAATACTAAACGTAACTAATACACAGAAAAATATACAGTCATTGCCTGCACAGTAAAATATACAGTCATTGCCTGGCAACCAAGTTTGCAAAAATCCTCTGTTTATGAAATACAGTGTGTCTGTTGTCACTATTTACTATACACGCCATTGCCAGATTATTTACCTAAGACATGAAGTCAACATTTAAAATAGCATAAGTCATTTGACAAATACATCAGTGTAATCTCTGTGCATTGTCTAATTCCTCGAACAAATTTTGCAAGAAGAATAGTAAATTACGTGAAGACAGCTGTGTATGCAAAAAAATGTTTGCAGTGTTGACATGCAATAATGATGAGCCTGCTCCCTTCTGATAGAGAGAGAGAGAGAGAGAGAGAGAGAGAGAGAGAGAGAGAGAGAGAGAGAGAGTAGAGAGAGAGAGAGAGAGAGAGAGAGGGGGGGGGAACGAAATAATATAATATGCCATACCGATATACAGTACATACATTTAATTCCTGTATCAGTCAACCGGACGTCTGTTAGTGCCTGATTATACAAACACCCATGAGTAGCATGTATAGAATAAGCCAAGCACAATCAATGACCCACGTAGCTAAGTGCTAATAAAAGCTACGTTCAGTTGTGATGCATGCATCAATGCCTAGGAAAATGGGTGGCAACCGGGCATGCGGTCATGTACTTTGCCCGGCTTGCCGACGGATGTAACGTCGGCTCTTTAGATACATTGCAACTGAACTAGGCAATTCTTTGCAATTCAATATTCTATGGTGGTTTGTGTATTTATTGTTTTTCCACTGCGATCATAATTTAGATCGTGCTAGCGGAGATGTCACTGTTTATACAAACAACTCTGGACAATGTGCAATCCGGATTTTCGTCTAAACCGGACAGATTGGAAGGTCCCAGTCCCTTCCTATACATATAATTCCCTATACGCATAATCCGATTTTGCCTAATCCGGACAGAAATTTAGGGTCCACACCAGTCCGGATTAAGCAGAGTTGCCTGTATGTCGATGACTTCTGACGCTACAGTACAGGCATTTAATTCCCGCAGCAGTCGACCGGACGTGTGCCAGTTCCTGGTTGTACAAACATCCATGGATAGCATGCTAAAAGATAATCCAATGACCCACGTAGCTTGCAAATCAAAGCTACTTTCAGTTGTGAGGTCATCCATGCATCCATGCCAAGGAAACTGGGTGACAATCGGGTGTTGCGGTTGTGTATTATGCCCGGGCAGCCCACGAGTTTAGTGCAGGAATTAAATGTCGGCACTGTAGCTGATGACAACGCGTTGTCTCTCAAATATTATCGCCAGCGGTGGTGTTAGGGGCCATTATCAATACGTTTCAACTATAAGCATATATACCCTTGAAGCCTACCCTAGTGTGTGGCACAGAACACCCGTCTATACAACCCTCACCAAACCCCTCTGAACCATGAGGCGACCGTGGTGTACAATACACTATAAGATAAGCCAAGGAGGCGCCACGCCCCAGGAGGTCTAGCATCACGTTACAGCTTCCTTAGAAAGACCACATGCGCACTAATAGAACAAGCGGCGGCGCTGATTGGTTGAGTAGCGCGGCATAGTGGGAGAGCAGATAGAACCACCACATTACGTGTGCAGTCAGGCAGGCAGGCTGGCAGCTCACTCGCCAACTATCACAATATAGGACTCTATTCAGTGTCAATAGGACAATACGGACTAGCAACAGTTATTGGGGACAGTTCTACAGTGCGTGGTACGTTCTTGTTTATGCAAATATTTGTCTAGTTTATATATAAAAAACTTTGTAATTGATATGATTTTTGTACATCAAGATTACAGTCAATAAACATACAATACTACAATTTAAGGGATGAATGCACGGGCTACTTCTTGGCTGGGCTGTCTGGGCGTACTGCGGGACCGTTTAATTAGTAGTATGTTTACTTTCTGTAATATATCATTACGAAATTCATACGTGTACACAAAATAATACATAACTCAAAATTGAACAAATACAGGTGAACGTAGGTTTTAGTTATAACTCAACGTAACATAGCATCTACTATTAAGTTATTTCCGTTTCACAGAGTGTTGAGTAGAATTCTACTTCAGAAATGTGATAAAATTGCAGGTCACTTTGGGTCAGCCATCGAAGTTCATCATCCACGAGTTACCTACCTGCTAGTGGATAGTTTTACCGTTAACCCTTATGCTGCTGGTGGATAATTTGGTCAATACAAAATGATGCAAAAAACAGTTTAAAAAAAGGAGTACTCATGGGAACCAATGAATACCAACATGGCATGGTTTAGCTGCTTTCAAAGATCTTTACGTCCGTGTGCTTCAGCATTGGTAGGATAAACAAAAGTGGCGAGGTTAGGTAACAATCTTACCCTGCCACACGAGGACGATTCCTATTCTAGATTTGCTTAAATTATCTGTGTGTTATATTTGACAACTCCATTACGTCAATCCTTCCAGTGCTGAGGCTACTTTCGTCCAAAGCACAAGGATGCAAATGTATTTGAAAATCATCAAAACCCTGTCATGTTGGTATTCATTGGATAGCTCTCGCTGAGTAATCTCAGATGAGTACCCGTGTGCCAGGGTTTCAGTCATTTTTCAGGTATTTTGCATCATTTTGTTTTGGCCAACTTATAGCCACCAGCAGCATAAGGGATACGTTGTTAAAGATATTCCCCGTCTCCATTTGTAAAACATGTGCTTCATCATGTCACACTATGTGAGCTCTTTCTCCTAACAAAACGGACGTTTCAGCATTCTGTTTAGACTGTATGTGTATGGTAATTTATTCTGGTCAAAAGGTCCATCACTACATAAACATAGCCTGTTACGACTGCGAAAGCACAGTTGAACAATGTGTTTTGCGATTATTGAATACAAGAGAAGAAGGAGAAATAAATTTCCTATTAGACTCCAAAAAAAAGTGCAAGTTTTAAGAATATTCATTGTAAGGGTGATTAAATCAACTACAGGAATTTATCAATGCTGTAGTAGAGCCTCGGATTGATAATCTCCCACCCTTCAGGTTACAGGATTAATTGATTGATTGATTTTATTTAGTTGAGAATAGGGCTGTTAGAAACATCTCACTACCAGTCCTAGTCGGCAGACTCTAAAAAAAAAAAAAAAAACAACCCCATATTTTTCAACTTTCTTTTTATTCCAAAATGGCTCATTTTCTGCCTCCGGAGCTCGTAAGACAAGTAATTAAATTGGAGTGGTCTTAAATACTATTGCATGCATGGATTTTGTTAACCTTTGCATAACGTGGTATCTCATCATAAATGGAATTGTTTGGTTTCGTAACTATTGATACGATGAAACTAACGCATTCAGTGCGCATTCTCAGCTTTTGCATCGTAATATTTTCGAACACATTAGAAGGACAGTTGTAAGTTGTAAGGTTTGGTTCACTGTTGTTCCTCACTAAGTACAGTAAATGCTTTCGTTCGATAGTTATCACCATGATAGTCACACCTTTTGGGCCTCTGAAGTGCTAATTCTATCAATATAGCTTCAGAAGAATTATAGGAATGTAAAAAAACCACCGACCCTCTTCCTCTGGAGGCATAGTACACACGCCTTTGTATGCCTCGCGAGGTTATAATTGATGTCTTCGTGATGGATCACCCGCATGTGTATTAAAACCAGCTGCTAAAAGCATCAGATAGAGATATGAGAGGCAGACATCTTCCAGAGCTATTTAAACTCAATATATCACTGATTCCAGGAAAACAGGAGTTTTCTTGACAGAATTAGATTATAAACAACCTCACCGGAACACTTTCTGCTACCATCCTACCGGGAGGTTACCAGTTTAATCAACTTATCAATTCTTGCGAGGTAGCTTCGAATTCTCTTAAGGCCACATCTCATAGTTTGGATTCTCTGGATATATTTATGAAAAAACTTATCTGTCTCGTTTTTTTTCCTAAAGATCTTCGTCAAGTTTAACGTACAGGAGAATTGGTAGCTCCAAAATCTCTCGAGGAAGTATCTCATAGTTTGGATGCTCTACATATATTTATGAAATAACATATCTATACCGTTTTTTTAAAGCTTGTCGTCAAGTTTCACATGTGAAGTGGTATTAAGATGGTCAGGGGATTTGGAATTGTGTTTAGCGTCACATTTTGTGCCATTGTAAGGCTTTCTTTAGCAGCGTGCAAAATAACCACTTGCCCTCGTTGCAAGTGAATTTGGCAAAAAAAAACGGTAATCGGGCGAGCAGAACTAGACCCTAACTTGCCCCACTCGGCAAGTGATGTTTTGGGCAGACTCCTTGCAATGTAACTCACCTTTGTTTAACTGGATGGCGGGGCAAATGGAAGTGCCGGCGGGGCAAGTAAACTTTTGGGGCAGATTGCCCCCACTTGGCAAGTAATGTTTTGAACCTATTTTTGCACCTTGATTATATTCAGATATAAACCTATTTTCCGGGCATGGACGTCACAAGTCAAGCTTAATGCTCTATGGGAGTGATGACTATCCTATCA
>OZ012685.1:51814629-51840569 GCA_963942565.1 Maea johnstoni
TCCACATTGTGATAATTGGTGATATGTTATTGCACATATTTCATCACTATAATTATTCCATTCCCATGAGCGCCTTGCCTTAATTCCCAGCTATGAACTACATGCATTGTTTGATATGGTTTATGTAAGTTTTATTAATTCAAGTTATTCATTATTCTCCTTTGACATGTGTGCCCCTGAAAACGGGCTTTATATTTCTGATTCGATAGTCATTATTCTTTCTAGATGTCGCCTCTTACTGTCATTCTACTTCTAGTCCTATATTCAATGTGGAATATGTATTTTACACACACACACACACACACACATATATATATATATATATATATATATATATATATATATATATATATATATGTATATATATATATATATAATATATATATATATATATATTTATATGTATATTTGTATATATTTGTATATATATATATATATATATATATATATATATATATATATATATATATATATATATATATATATGTATATATATATATATATATATATATATATATATATATATTTATATGTATATTTGTATATATTTGTATATATATATATATATATATATATATATATATATATATATATATATATATATATATATATATAAATATATATATATATATATATATATATATATATATATATATATATATATATATATATATATATATATGTATATATATATATATATATATATTTATATAAATATATATATATATATATATATATATATATATATATATATATATATATATATATATATATATATATATATATATATATATATATATATATATATATATATATATATTTATATATATATATATATATATATATATATATATATATATATATATATATATATATATATATATATATATATATATATATACATATATATATATATATATATATATATATATATATATATATATATATATATATATATATATACATATATATATATATATATATATATATATATATATATATATATATACATATATATATATATATATATATATATATATATATATATATATATATATATATATATATATATATATATATATATATATATATATATATATATATATATATATATATATACATACTAGTTTCCCATTTGAGTGCTTGTACATTTTGACAGGCAGGACGTCCGGAATATTAACTGTTATTGTGGACTCTGTATTGTATTACACGTGGTTATAGAGACTTGGTGTGTGTGTGTGTGTGTGTGTGTGTGTGTGTGTGTGTGTGGATGGCATATTCACAGTACAAATGTTACTCTGTCAATGCGCATGACCTTCATGTGTCCAGTGTACTGATATTTATATAGTTTTACGTTGACGAGAATGCTACACGTGATATGATACGCGTGAATACTACGTGAATGCTAAATCATAGTTCAAAGGTCCTCGTTATATACGATATAAGCACATAGATTTGGCAAGTAAAAGGTAAACCCGTAACACGTGTACAGCTAAGTCAGAGAACTCAGAAAAAGTTTCATTTCAAATCACAATATGATATCGTATTCATTTTCGCTGAAAAATGCAAATCCACTGGATTGAAATGTACCTAGAGTGTACAAATCAGCACCATTTATTACTTTTCCTCTTGAAAGAATTTCATATCCTAGGTTGTGCAACCAATTAAACGTGCTTGCCATCTGAAATAAAATAAACATCTGAAATATAACCTCCTGTGAGAATTGAAGGAAAATACAACAGACAGGCGAAACTAGTAGAACAGATAAATAGTGTAATACTCATACTTTTGTAATATGCGTTGGTGGAAGCCCATGCATGTTCAACCTTATATTTATTATTTATTCTATATTCATTTTTGAGGTATATGATAGAATCTTTGCTGGTAATTTGATAATTTTCACCGTTCCTCCTGGATGTTTCTAAACTGAGGGCATTGCAATTCCCAAACACTATCTGGTAAATGTCATAAGCTTGAATAAATGAGCATTCTGTCAACATCATTGGCAGTGTCTTCCCGAGTTAATGAATTGTTTGTAACATAATATCGCACTAATAGCCTGGTGAAGGAAATTAGAGTTGAAAAAATTCATACCTTCACGTCAAATAGGGATGTTGATTTGAAATTGAGTTTGTTCATCTCTCTCTCTCTCTCTCTCTCTCTCTCTCTCTCTCTCTCTCTCTCTCTCTCTCTCTCTCTCTCTCTCACACACACACTGTCACCTTGTTGAATACCTACTATGCCTTTAAAGGGGACAGGAGTGCTAAACTAGGAGTTGTCTTATTTTGAGAGTGTCACCAGCATCACAGCCTTAAGCATTACTATCCGGCAAGGAAATTGCATAACAGAAAATGGTATGTATGTATGTATGTATGAATGTATGTATGTGTATGTATGCTATACATACATATATATATATATATATATATATATATATATATATATATTGTATATATATAATGTATATATATATATATATAAATATATATATATATATATATATATATATATATATATATATATATATATATATATATATATATATATATATATATATATATATATATATATATATATATATATATATATATATATATATATATAGAGAGAGAGAGAGAGAGAGAGAGAGAGAGAGAGAGAGAGAGAGAGAGAGAGAGAGAGAGAGGCGTGTATGTATGATGACTGCATGCTTGAAATCTTCCGAATACGTGTCAACCAATTGAACAGAACCAATCAATCATTCCTTTCAGTCCTCCGTTTACATCAATATCTACCTTAATAGAATGAAAACCTATCGGTAATTAGTTTAAATGCATATGAAACTTGAGATGCTAGGTGCACAGGTGCTGTTTTGAATTCATAGTATAGCGTATTGCATGTGGTGTTGGCAGTTTGCCAAACTATGGAAAAACATTCCCTTTACAGGACATCAGTATTTTCTGATTTACATTCTCTTTACAGTACATCAGTATTTTTTTTATATAAAGTCCCCGTTGTAGGACATCGGTATTATCTGAAATATATCTCCCGTTACAGGACATCAGTATATTCTGATATTAATATGCAATATAGCACTACATGCGATGATAGTTTGGCTAATTTTTCCTTAAAGCTAATCCAGAACTTATCAGTTGAATGTTTAAAACTCAAACTGTTCGTATAAAGTTTCACATATTTAGACCAGTACAAAGGCAGCCCACCAATGCACACTAAGTATAGTCACCATTAGTCCTTATGCTGCAGGCTATTTTGGCCAATACAAAACAATGCAAGAATCCTGCAAAATGATTGAAACCCTGGCACATGGGAACTCATCTGAGGGTAGTCAGCGGGAGCTTTCCCATGAATACCCACATAACAGGTTTTAGAGATCTTTGCATCCTTGTGCTTTAGACGAAAGTAGCTTCAGCATTGCAAGGGTTAAATGATGGATAATGTTATTGTCACAGACGCGCTGCGATTTTAATAGACGAAATAGAGTGTTGTGCGAAAAGTATTTGAGGACAGCCAGTTTTGCAACAAATGGTTTTTCATACTGCTTGATGGCTAATTTGGCCAATGCAAAATAAAACAAAAATCCTTAAAAGAAATAAGTGAAGCACTGGCATATGGGTACTCATCTGAGAGGACTCATTGAAAGCTATCTAATGAATACCAACATGGCAGGGTTTAGATACTTTTCAAAGATGTTTGCGTCCTTGTCCTTTGGACGAAAGTAGCCTCAATATTGGAAGGATTTATCTAAACTCCTCTCCTCCGTCCCTTTGGTTTAATTGCAAAGTTTTATTGTATAGATTTGACATAGCCTTCCCGGCCCATATACATTCAATTTTTCAATTTACCCGTGGATTAATCTTGAAGGTATCTTTTCTGTCATAAGAAGTTTTTGTTTTGTTTTCATACTGCATATTCTGTAGTAGATATCTCATCATGCAATCAGCAAAATGTATACATTTATCTGAATGGTGATCATTTTTTGATAATGCACCGAAATGACTCTGGAGGAAAATACTTATAAAAGTTATGTATAATCTAGACCTAAACAGTCATTCTGGCTGACAATTGGTGTAAACACTTCCAGTTTTATCAATGCTAAAGAAATATCGAGCATATAAAAACACCTATATCAGGATAGGACGGACATAAGTACCATACTGTCCTCGCTTTGATTATATACCAAATGATAGATGTTCGTGTGTCTGCATGACACGTTTTTCACGGGGAAGTCGACTCTCTCTAATGTTATGAGATAAACTTCAAGCACAGGTGATTGAACTTTTCTTTGACACAAACCAGAACCAGTTCTTGCTATTCCTGTAGGGAAAAACGAACGGCGGTTCGACGCGCAGTCTTAAACAAAAATAGCGCGTGGGACTTAATGCTAATATCTCGCAATTTAGAATATGTGACTGGGATTTTAAGTCATACCATGCAAAGAATTTTCAAAATAATTTCAAGATTGTAATGATTCAACTGAAATTCTTATTAAAATCCGGATTTTAGAGGTATTTAGGGGACACAACAATTAATTGCCATATTTTAATAAAAATCATTTTTCTAAAAGTTATAAAGGTATGGCAATCAGAACACAAATTACTCCTCCATATCCAAGACGTACAATACAACATGTACAGTACAGGTATTTAATTCCTGCACCAGTCGACCGGACGTCTGTCAATGCCTGGTTGTACAAACACCCATGGATAACATGTCAAAAACAGGAGCCAAGCACATCAACGACCCACGTAGCTTGCAAATAAAAGCTACGTTCAGTTGTGAGGTCTGGGACGTGTGGTTGCATACATGCATAGGCAATCGGTCGTCCGGTCGTGTATTATACCCGGGCTGCCCACGCATTTAGTGCAGGAATTAAATGCTGGCACTGTACACGTGCAGTCAAACACACCATTATGTGCGCTTGAACTTGTACACATTTATCACTTGTCCCAAACGTGTAACGCCTTATTGTACGTTCCTTTCTTCCTTGTTTGTAATTTATTTATTCAATTTATTTTATGTACCGTATCTACGGCAAAAAGTCATACACTACAATACAATTAACCATATTCACAACCATCTATTCTGGTCGTCTGAGCAAAGTATGCTTTACTCCCCAATGATTTCTCAAAACTACCACAGTATCAAAAGGGACGATTTCATGGAAATGTTCAAGCGTGAATGGGTTAGTGTAAGGAGTCTTGGCTGCTCGTGGAGCAGGCTTTGCGGGGAGAAATACAATGCCGCTCCGCGTTATCGCTACGAGATTAAGCAAATAGGCTGATTTACTGTGATTGCGAGACCCTGGGCTAATAGAGGCCGCGAAACCCGCGCCCCGACTGCTGACATAGACAACACACTTAGTGTGAGCACATTATCACAAAACGATCTACTGAGTAAAGGCATTTAATTCCTGCACCCGTCGACCGGACGTCTGTGTCAGGTTGTTGTTGCGAGACCCCAGGCTAATAGAGGTGGGGAGACCCGCCCCCTGACTGCTGACATAGACAACACACTTAGTGTGTGCCCATTATCACAAACCTCTACAGTGCAGACACTTAATTCCTGCACCTGTCGACCGGACGTCTGTGTCAGGTTGTTGTTGCGAGACTCCAGGCTAATAGAGGCCGCGAGACGTGAGCCCTGACTGCTGCCATAGACAACACACTTAGTGTGCCCATTATCATAAACCTCTACAGTACAGACACTTAACTCCTGCATAGTCTTTCATTTTAAGGACCCTTTGAATATCTAAATTAAAAAAGGGGGTCACCAGTCATCCTGTCCATATAGGTGCCGCCAAAGTGACAAACAATGTAATTTGTAAACGCCACTTTGGCGCCACCTATATCGCCGGTGCATAACTAGTGACCCCCTTTTTTATTTTGCATTTTCAAAATGGAACTGACAGTGCAAGATTATGCAAAGTATAATGGATTTCTAACTGCGGTATTATTAATGCAAAGTTTTAGATGTTACTGTCACCTTGTTAAATATCCTACAATGCCTTTAAATGGCAATTTCCTAAGCACAACTGGACAGTCACGACTCAGCCATGATATGGCAGAAAAAGTGGCAATAAACAAAGTTATAAGTCTCTGAGTCTCAATGATCTCACTCTAAGTTGATTTACGTCTATATTTTGTTCTGTATTGATCAACAAGAGGGAGCCACTTAAGTTGTGTCGGATGTGATTTTATCCGCAATCCCGGAGAACAGTGCTGCCATCTATAATTTGGTAGAGACAGCAGACCTACAGAGTACTTAATATCTAGTGCAGTAGTGGAAAACTACCCAAGTATGTAACTCGGCTGAGAAAAAGGCAAAAAACTACAGCTGCTGTGTTTGATAAAAAAAGGTAACAATAAAGAGTGCCGGCATTTAATTCCTGCACTAAATGCGTAGGCAGCCCTGGCATAATGCACGACCGCACGCCTGATTGCCTACCAGTTTCCTGTATGCGACCACAGGTCCCTGGCTCAACACTGAACTTTGCTTTGATTCGCAAGGTGCGTGAGTCGTTGATGTACTTTGCTTATGTTTTGACATGTCATCCATTGGTGTTTGTACAACCAGGTACTCAGACGCCCGGTCGACTGGTGCAGGCATTAAATGAAACTCATCATCACATTGGCAATGTAAAATTTGATTGAACCACTTCTAATATCTAATTCATCACGGAAAATGGTTTAAACTACAGACTGCATAAATGCACGTGCTATTCAAGGACATACAGTGCCGGCATTTAATTCCTGCACGAAATGCCCGGACATAACACACGACCATAGACCCGACTGCCACTCAATTTCCTGGACATGGATGCACGGATCACCTAACAACTGAATGTAGCTTTGATTCCCAAGCTACTTGGGTCATTGCTGTACTTGGCTTATGTTTTGACATGTCATCCATTGGTATTTGTACAACCAGGTACTCAGACGTCCGGTCGACTGGTAGAGGCATTAAACGTATGTACTGTGCCTGACGGTTCATATACAGCCCTTAACTGAAGACTCCCATCTGATATTTTTCTTCTACATGTAGCAGGTTATGTAATATCGAAATTAGCAATTCTCGTAGCCGTGCTCATCTCTTTCTAGTCTGAGTCATAATGAGGGTGCATTGAACGGTCAAAGAAGTGGACACGTAGAATGAGAATGAAACATTTCCAGCATTGTAGGAATCTGGTGAGGCTAATATGTATTCCTTTAAGTATAGACCTTATTAGTAGAAAGCACTCATTGCTTAGATGACGTTCAGTAAAATAAATGCCTAAGCGGGTTGGAATGGTCGCTCTAAAAATGTGCGGCGTTGTGGAGGACTGACTATAGTCCTTCTGCAACTGAAAGACCCCTTGGAACTATTCGCGAAGAGTAGGGAATTTCTTCCCGGTTCTGTGTTTCTATATCGTCGCGATTTGGCTTAAGCTGTTGAAAGCGACGTAAAACCCAATTCCTTCCTTCCTTCAGTAAAATAAATAGTTTCAGTAAGAGCTTGATGTTTATACTGATTGCATACTGATCGTATTCATACATCCAATCATTTCAAGTCCGAATAGTTAATATATATAATGCCATATCACAGGTCAATATTAAAGCGTAATGCTCTATCGTAGCAATGCATATACAGTATATACACCATATCATATGTAATCATTTTCGAACGACCATTCGCATGCTATTAGTTTAGTTGCAAAGAAGCATACGAGTTGTTCGACATATGTTAAAGCGATCATTACTTTAATTGGAACATTCAGTACAGTCATTCAATTCCTGCAGCAGTCGGCCGGACGTCTGCCAGTGCCTGGTTGTACAAACAACCATGGAAAAAATGTCAATAAATAATGCAAAGCACACCAATGACCTTCGTAGCTTGCAAGTGAAAACTACAATCAGTTGTGAGGTCATCCGTCCCTCCATCCCAAGGAAACTGGCCGGCAACCGGGCCAGCGGTTGTGTATTATGCCCGGATTGCCCACGCATTTAGTGCAGGAAATAAATGTCGGCACTGTACATCATTATGTGTAATGCATAGGGGGCTAAACCATGCTCTAAAATTGAAGACATGAAAACAAAATTAGCTTATTAGAGCTAAAGTCATGTCCATTTCTGGCTCCGAAGATGGTTCAGGCAGAAGCATCACTAAAACGTGCTCTCTTAAATTCAAAAATATCCAACGGCCACTGAAGTACTCGGTTTGAATTCGCGCACCGTTAGCTTTGTGGCCAATAATATGCAATCCTCTGGCGACTACTCATTAGGACCTTGGTTCTTCTACTAACCCAGGGAACTTAGAGATCATTAGACTGTGTATGATAGCACTTCACTTGTTCGCGATATCTGCATTCACCACGTTATTCTCCCTCGTTAAAATGTCGCCACACTATAATCAATAATGAGACCTCCCCTCTCTGCACCTTACCCCAGTAACGGCAAATAGCTACATCACAGACATTTAATTCCTGCACCATTCGACCGGACGTCTGCCAGTGTCTGCTGATGCAAATATCAATGGACAACACGTCAAAAATAGGCCAAGCATATCAATGACCTACGTAGCTTGCGAATCAAAGCTACCTTCAGTTGTGTGGTCATCCATGCTGTATGAATTAAATGTCGGCACTGTACATTACAATCATTTAATTCCTGCACCATTCGACCGGACGTCTGCTAGTGCCCGGTCGTAAAAACACCCATGGAAAACGTCAACATATAGGCCAAGCACACCAATGACCCACGCAGCTTGCGAATCAAAGCTACGTTCATTTGTGAGATCAGAGACCTGTGGTTGCACCCATGCCCAGGAAACTGGCTGCCAATCGATCGTGCGGTCGTGTATTACGCCCGGACTGCCCATGCATTTAGTGTAGTAATTAAGTGCCAGCACTGTATGTTTACCATATTATGTTACTGCCATATTCAGTTGTACAAGAAGATGATGATAGAGTAAACCGGATAAGAGAACATACTTTAAATCACTTGCGGACTATCATGTCATACATGTATGTAGTAATGATAATTTTATCCGATTGGCGTTCACAATAGAATAACCATTGTGAATGCTAATCGAAAAAAATATTAGAAATGATCATTACTCCTGGCAAACATTCCCTTAAAAGGCAACATTTTTGATGAATATTTCTAAGTGACACCTGTAATGATTAATTGTTTCAATGATAAATCAGTTTTACTGCAAATTATTATTGTTATTATTATCATTATTATTATTATTATTGTCCGTATTTTTATTATTATTATTATCATTATTATTATTATCGTTATTTTCACTACTATTATTATCTTTAATATTATTATCATTAGTAGTAGTAGTATTAGTATTATCATTATTATTATTATTATTATTATCATTATTACTATTCTTATTATTAGTAGTATCATTAGTATTAGTATTATTGTTAGTATTATTATTGTTAGTATTATTATAATTATTATCATTATTATTTTGTTTTTTGTCATTGATGAAAATAAGAGGACTTTGTAATGTTTTACTTTATTTTTTTTACTTTATTTTTTTACTTTCACGTTTCGGAGGTGAAGAGTCTTTTGAAAGCTTATATCATAACTATGTTTTATAAATAAAAGAATGTCAGTTGTAGTGAAACAAATGTATTCATGGTCCATGCGGAATCATAGTGTGCTTTATCTACGCGAATCTTCGTTTCCTTTTTTGACTTACAGTTACACCGCTTAGTAAGTGTACATATAACATGCATGTAGACGTAACTGTTTCATGATCCAAGCAAGCACATTTAATATTGCTGACTATTCGTTGTATCATATAAATGAAATTGAATACTCTTAAAAGAAATAACTCTTAAAATGTGACCATCAATATTGAGGCAATCCCAAATGCATTATATATTCCTTGACTTTAAGTATTGGCGAGAACTCGTACCAAAGCTTTTTTGTTTGCGTCCATACTCTGAAGAGTTCACAATCAGGTTGGTTGGGGAAAGAGTTTACACATGGTGGTATTTAATTTGATCATGGTTTTGAAAAAGAGAAATGACTTCCTTATAGGCAATAAAGAATCAATAATGTAATAGTTACGATTCGTTATGTCTGTAAGACTATTTATGAAAGTAATGAGAATAAAAAACTAAACGAACTGTAAATTAAATGGTATTGCTCATTTGAAATAGTCTACACATTCACTTTTGGTGTTATTGTACGTATCGGTTTAAAATAGAAACGATGAATTGTAGTGAATCGTCAAATGTTTTTATAGAGATTTGAATTCGCGAATAATGTGAAGCATCATATACTAGTTTACTTTATGACTGTTCTTATCAAACTGACTGACTTTATTGTAACATATATATATACATATATATACATGTATATATATATATATATATATATATATATATATATATATATATATATATATATATATATATATATATATATATATATATATATATATATATATATATATACATATATATATATATATATATATATATTCATATGAGTGTATATATATATATATATATATATATATATATATATATATATATATATATATATATATATATATATATATATATATATATATATATATATATATATATATATATATATATATATATATATATATATATATATATATATATATATATATATATATATATATATGGTACATAGAATATCTATTCTTTGACACTATTTGCTAGTAAAATCCATTTGCAGAAAGTATGTGCTTTGTGAGAAAATGAAGCGAATCCTAACCTGTATTATGAAATAATCAAAAACATCTAAGATAAAACACGACAGTTTGTGGAAATTATAGTGTGGTATATTAATAACTTAATAAGAAGAGAAGAAAACGTACTACAGTGACGACATTTTATTCCTGCACTAAATGCATGGGCAGCCGGGCATAATACACGACCGCATGACCGATTGCCACCAAGTTACCTGGTCATGCGTGGATGGATGACCTCACAGCTGAAAGTAGCTTTGTTTCACAGGCTACGTGGGTCATCAACGTGTGTGGCTTATTTCTTTTAACATATGGGTGTTCATACAACCAGGCACTGGCATACGTCCGGTCGACTGGCGTAGGAATTAAATGTCTGTACTGTACTCTTGCGCTGCTCTCACGAGTATGTGTATTCAATCAACCTAAACTTGTTTGACATAGTGAAATCCCTAAACATGTGTACTGGTGATGGATGGGGAACCCCCCTGTCTACTCTGATTCCGCCTGGACTCCAGTATCGACACAGGTCGCTGCACCACCTTGAGGTACCCACACACTGAAGCACATACGATACTCTTAAGCGGCTAGTACATCTCTCTGGGGCGAGGCTGGTTGACAGGCACGTATGGGTACTCGCCTGTGCACCTTCTTGAAGTACCCACGCACTGAAGCACTGGAGATACTCTTAACCCTTCTAATGCTGAGGCTACTTTCATCTAAAGCACAAGGATTCTTGAAAAGCATCTAAACCCTGTCATGCTGGTATGCATTGGATAGCTCTCGCTGAGTACTCTCAGATGAGTACCCATGTGCCGGGGTTTCAGTCATTTTTCAGGTTTTTTGCATCACTTTCTATTGGCTAAATTAGCCACCAGCAGCATAAGGGTTAAGCTTCTAGTACATGTCTCTGAAGCGACTTGGTGACAAGCATGGATAGTTATTCGCCTGTGTAGACACATTTATCATCTTGAATGGACGACTGGTCAAGTCCACTATTGTCTTGAGTCAGTTACAGCAAAAAGAGACGTTGTTCACCGAGAAACATAACTGGTGGTTCAAATTACAGCGACTGCTGGGTTGTCGTTTTCAAAAGGCTGGCGACAGATTCCCAAATTACGTCTTGCAACGATAATGGTGTGTGTGTTTCTTTCAAAAAAGATCAGGAGTTTTAGGAAAAGGTTTCATTGAGAATGGTATTTCAATACCCGCCATGTTAAAAAATGTTTAGAGCCTTCCTCCGTACACACATATACATGTACATACATACATACATACATACATATATACGCACGTGCATGTATGTACAATGTATGTATGTATGTATGCGTATTTGTATGTATATATGTATGCTTGTATGCATGTATGTAATGACGTATGTGGTTGTGCGTGAATATTGTGAGATGTGCTTGTTTAAACGTTTTTAACGCTAAGATAGTACATGTACCTCTTACCTTTTTCTATTATTTGTAGTTATGATCTAGGATATGATCACTAAACATTACAGTACATTACATAATTATAATGTTGGTATAGGAATTAAGGAACGTACATGTACAATACATTTCCTCATTTACGTATATATTAAAGTAAACGTTTCATTGTGTACCTTCTACAATATATTGAAGTTTGAGTATCACAAGTGATACGTGTACCGATTTTGAAGCGAATAACCAATAGCACCTTAATTCCATTATTGGTTTACCCGTGAATTCTACATACTTTTTTATAATTCTCTGCAAAGCAGATGTTTTTATTGCCTCTCAACATCATGTTATTTCAAATTTTCAATAATATAGTTTAGAGAGAGAATCAATAATTATCAATGATAACTATCGAGCATGTAATAACAACTAAACTAAATTACAACACCGATAATATTGCAAATGTACAGTGCCGACATCTAATTCTTGCACTAAATGCGTGGGTAGCCCGGAGATAATGAACGACTGTATGCCCGATTGCTACCCGATTTCCTTGGCATGGATGTATCGATGACCTTATTACTGAACGTAGCTTTGAATCGCAAGCTACATGTGTCATTGATGTGTTTGGATTATCTTCTTGACATCTTAGCATGGATTTTTATATAACTAGGCACTGGCACACGTCCGGTCGACTGGTGCAGAAATTAAATGTCTGTACTGTATGTAACCTCATCTCACTCTCAATCAATCGAAAGTACTATTGAGACATTGATAACTCCTGTCATATAGGGTCCCATTTTAAGGCAAAACTGACCTCTCCAGCTCCTACAGTGACGACATTTAATTCCTGCACTAAATGCGTGGGCAGCCTGAGCATAATACACGACCGCACGTCCGATTGTAACCCAGTTATTTGGTCATGGATGTATAAATGACCTCGCAACCGAAAGTAGCTTTGATTCGCAAGCTACAAGTGTCATTGATGTGCTTGGCTTATTCTTTACATATTATCAATGGGTATTTGAACAACCAGACACTGGCAGACGTCCGGTCGATTGGTGCAGGTATTAAACGTCTGTACTGTACATACTTGACTGAGTACCAGTTCTGAGCCAACCTCATTTGCAATAATCAATTGGGCTGAGTAGATTGTGATCTACTGGAAGATTGTTTGGTAGGAGAATGACCCATATTGATCTTCAATCGTATATTGAACATCATGCCTCGTATTCCTAAACGAACGTTGACTTTTACCATGAATAACGGTCCATTCAACGAAGGGTATCCCTTTTGGTTTCATTGTATGTACCTTTATTGACCATGTATAGTGACATACGAAAGGTACATGTACATCCAGAAAGGCAAATCAATACAAAAGAGAACGCAGAAAAGAACAAATTTACATTATGACGCAAAAGTTAAACCAGAAAGATTTGTTTGCTTCCTTAATAAGACCAATCTGAACATAGGAACAGGCAGTCCATTCATATCAAGTAAATGTATGTTAAAAAGGAAAGGAAACAGAAAGCGACTTATTTAATTGTATTACAATTGTATTACTGGCATCGTATTAGAAGTAAATGTTTTGTGTGTCTAATTCGTTTAAGACCCGCCGTAGTGATACTCGCATATTATTAGATCAGGTGTGTTCGTCTCGAATACATGTTCCTTCCTTTTAGTAGGTTCATTTGTCAGAGTATTTAAACAAGCGAGTAAAAGAAAGTTTCTTCAAAACATTTAGGGCTCCAAATGGCCTTGCGTCCTTGAGGAAGCTTATTGCAATATTTTTTGACTCGTTTTTGCTTAACCCTGCTTTCGTTCTTCAATTATTACTAGGTGTTGTAATTGTATTGAATATGAAGTGTCAAACATACTAAGTACATGTAGTTAAGCAAAAAAAAAGATGTTCAGCTTCGTAGCAGCCAACATCTTATTTTGATAGACATAATATATATATATATATATATATATATATATATATATATATATATATATATATATATATATATATATATATATATATATATATATATATATATATATATATATATATCTTAGATTCTTATTTCGAGATGAGCTTTACACTTACATACGTGTACAGCTGTACATATATACATATACATAGAACGGCTTTGATCAAAACACAGAATTCATTACTAGTTTCGTCAAATATACTGTAATTACGCTGATATTTCTGATATGTAAGAACTGCCGCTATTGTGTAGACAGAGCATAATAGTATAGGGTAATAATTTATTGAGTGAATACTGTCTAATTGGTAAGTATTTCACTGTGCGGAAAGGGGAACAGAGACAAATCATATACCAACGTGTTCCAGACTCTAATCTAGTAATTAATTATATGGGACTCGTCCAATGCCTCTTGTTGTCCCATTTGCAGAATGAATACTACATGCGTGCCGTTTGAGGTTTATAGGTACATGTAGCTGTCTCTAGGTCAGTTTAATGTGTGCCAGCTGATCTTCCGCCAAGGCCTGAGGGACGTTGCTTAACGTAACCCTCACCCTGGCTGATGATATAGACGAGCTGAAATGGAGTGAAGGTCGAGGTATTAATGATGGAGGCTAATTTGACCAATAGAAAATAATGCAAAAGATCTGAAAAATTATTGAAAGCCTGGCTTTATATAGGACAGTTACGCTACAGTGACGACAATTAATTCCTGCACTAAATGCATGGGCAGCCCGTTCATAATACACGACCGGACGTCCGATTGTAACCCAGTTTTTTGGCCATGGATGTATAAATGACCTCAGCTGAACGTAGCTTTGATTCGCAAGCTACATGTATTGGATTATCTTCCTGACATCTTAGCATGGCTTTTTATACAACAAGGCATTGGCAGACGTCCGGTCAACTGGTGCAGAAATTAAATGTCTATACTGTAGATGTTTTTGATGCAAAGTGGGGAATCTTTACATGGTAATGGCTGGGGACATCTACATACATCGCGGAGAGGCATAAGTATGGGCTTTAACTCAAAATAATATGAGGTGCTTTATGATAATACCAAAAAATCATTTTGTTTCAAAATTCGTTAATTGCAATAATGTACATGACTGTTATGTAATTTAAAGGCAGGAACATAATCAAAACATCTGCTTTGCGAAGAATTACAGAAAAATACAAAGACGGCCGATGAAACGATTAGAATGCTTTGTATTCAATTATCCTCGCGTGATGTTTTAACTGCATTTATCCCACCCGGGGCATGTGAGAAAGTTACCAATGACTTGGTGTTAGGCGGTGGTCTCCGCCGGGTACTCCGGTTTCCTCCACCTGTTACAAGTGGCTAGTCATGACTTAGCCGCATTATGGCAGAAAAAGTGACGAAAACGAAATTCCAAATTCCAAATTAATTGCCAACTGGCAACTTTTTTCGCTGGGTACTCCGGTTTTCTCCACCTGTTACAAATGGCTAGTCACGACTTAGCCGCATTATGGCAGAAAAAGTGACGAAAAACGAAATTCCAAATTAATTGCCAACTGACCACTGCTGTCAAAAAAGCTTAGTGCGGGTAATGGTTGTTCCGGGCCACAACACAGTTGATACGAGACAGGAGGCAGTATTGTATTTAAGATGATGGAGGATCCCACACGTTTTCACCGTACCGTATTACAGATGAGGTATAAACACGACAGGGAAGATGAATTGGAGAGCTAGCGCGACCCATGGACCAGATAATTGGGTTTCCCCCAAAAAGGATGTGTCGGTTAACCCTCAAAATCCTGGGGCTACTTTCGTCCTAAGCACAAGGACGCAAATATTCTTAAAAACCATCTAAACCCTGTCATGTTGGTATTCATTGGATAGCGCTCGCTGAGAACTTTCAGAAGAGTACCATAGACCAGGGTTTTAATCATTTAATCGTTTTTTCGTATCTGATTTTGTATAGCCCAAATTAGCCACCAGCAGTCTAGGGGTTAAGCCTGGTGCGTTCCGTTTGGCATATCAACGTCCTTCATGTTGAACGCCTTAGGGATTTCATCAAAATACTAGATGTGGCTCTAAAGTGGCAATCTTATATTGGGGTCCAACTCCGCACACCCACCCTATTTAATTATACATTGACACTCGGAGGAAACCCGCAAGCTTCATCGAAAGCTGTAACACACATTTAAAGTGGCCATCTTGCGAACACCCTGAACATTTGACCCAAACAATTTGTGTATTGAGCCTCATTTCCAATACGTTTAATTAGGTCATGAGCCTCATTTCCATAACAGTTAATTAGTTCATGAGCCTCATTTCCATAACAGTTAATTAGGTCATGAACCTTATTTCCAAATGAGTTAATTAGGTCATGAGCCTCCTTTCCATAACAGTTAATTAGGTCATGAACCTCATTTCCAAAACAGTTAATTAGGTCATGAGCTTCATTTCCACGCCGAAAGTAATAGAAAACATATCAAATTGACTAGCAGGTGCCATATATCCAGCTTCCCTAATAACTTTACATAAACTATTTCAGTTGATCTAGGAACCTAAATTCCACACGGTCGCTGAAGGAGTAAAACATGTTTAAAGTGAATCTTATAGCTAGATGGGGCGAATGGACACCTAAAAGAGTTCACACGAATATCTTGCATTGGCCTATGGACCTCATTTTCACGTGAGCGCTAAAAGTGATAGAAAACATATTCCAAGTGTCCACCAAATGGGAAGAATCAGCACTAAATATTTGAATCGAACTTTTGCCATTGGCCTATGGACCTCATTTCCACGCGGTCGTGGGACTGAGAGAAACATCCTTGACGTGGCCACGAGATTGGACGAATCAACGTTGAACATTTTACACGGAAGTCTTGACCTGGCCTTTGAAACTCATTCCCACGCTACCACAGACGTGACAGAAAACACATTTCCAGTCGTTTTCCAATCTCGTGCATCCTTAGATATATCATTGCATATCATCTTGGACACGCACAAGCAAATAATCCACCAACAATCCACCTACCCACACACCTCTTAAATGTAAAAAGGTAAAAAGTGGTATGTGCGTGTCAACTTATTGTCATTATAAAAAATACCCTCAAATACCACACTTTGGTAAGTTCCTATAAGCAAATCAGTAGCAGAAGTCCGTGAGGAGATAATATTGACAGTGACTTGGTTATAGGTGATTATATATATATATATATATATATATATATATATATATATATATATATATATATATATATATATATATATATATATATTGTATATATATATATATATATATATATATATATATATATATATATATATATATATATATATATATATATATATATATATACATGTATAATGTATGTATGTATGTTTGTATAAGCACACATACTCACACGGGTTTCTTCCTGTTACATATGAAATCAGTATGTATACACAAAAATGAAGTTCTTTCTTATGAATAGCTGCCTCATAACTAGCTAACAATGATCTCAATTCAGTTTACAAGTCTTGCAAGACTCAATACCCTGTCCAGCTATATTTTGGTGATATCTTGCTATTCAACGTATCAGTAGTAAAATGCTAAAAAGTGTAAATCAGAACTAAGCTAACTACTCCCTCTCAATATTTCGGACAAATATGTTTGATTCCAAAATCATCGTATGATTTTGTAACAATATATGCTTACAGTAAATAAACAACATACAATGCAATTCAATTCAATCGTGAAAATATCCTCGCACACAAAGAAAAGTATCAGAATAGCGGCTTGACATAAATGTGTTTCAGGTCTATCCAGCCATTTGACTCTCATTATATCGTTAAGCGGTGACGTAACGTGTGACGTAACGTATGACGCTTTAATCAAGTGGTGAGTGTGAGTTATGTAACTTAGGCTTGTGGAATGATTAAAGCCAAAGGCAAGTGCTGGATAAATAATAGCGTACTGCGCTTTCTGTGTCTGGCTTTTTGACAAACTTTTGGGGCATTTTCTCAGAACAGACGAAGAATCAACAACATTAAACTTAGTCAATCTACTTTCAATTTCAGAAAAAGTATACCTGAGCGCTAGCTTGTTTGAGAATTCAATAAGTACGGTGTTCAAAGCAGTGCAAATTTTGAGAATTGGTGAACATTATCCTATTGAGATATGGAAATTACGAATAGAAATGGCAAACATATCTATGATGTTTTACTTAAGTTAAAGTATTTGTATATACAGTGTATATATATATATATATATATATATATATATATATATATATATATATATATATATATATATATATATATATATATATATATATATATATATGTATATAAGATCGAGAACCTAACTAGAAAGGTAGAGGTATTGTGACTTAGGAGCTTAAGGAAACACAGTCGAGTGAAACGGATTAGGATTTGTGATCATTATTAGTAAAACAATATCTTTTTGAATGAAAATCACACATATAACCGCTGCATGAGTCACCATCTTTAACCATGAATATATTTCAAGAAATTCTTTGATCACAAAATTATTTTCATACGTACATGTTTCATAGTTTCACAGTATGTTTGAACAACAGGTACACGTGATAGCATAACCTGGTTATTGCTGTGATATACGGAAACTGCAAACTTAATATTAACACCTTGAAACTATTTGTGAAGAGAAGGGAAGGTTCCGGGTTTCTATTTAGTCACGATATGACCTACAGTGCCAACATTTAATTCCTGTACCAAATTCCTCAAACCGGGCATAATTCACGACCGCACGACCGATTGCCACCCAGTTTCCTGGGCATAAATGCATGGATGACCTCATAACATCTCACCGTAGCTTCGATACGGAAACAACGTAGGCCATTGATGTGCTTGGCCTAATTTTTGACATCATATCCATGGGTTTTTGTACAACCATGCATTGACAGACGTCCGGTCGACTGGTGCAGGAATTAAATGCGTGTACTGTAACCGGTTGAAAACGACGTGAAAACCCATACCATTCATTACTTCCTTCCTTCTACAATACCCCCTTAGCACTCTAACTTCGCTGCCTGCAAGATCTCAAGCTTATCTCGCATTGTAAGTGGCCTGTTTAGGGAAGGCCCCCTCATTTCGTCTGATTGTTCAGATAAGGAATCTAGTGTTTCTTATTGTAGCCCGGCCAGTTTACTCTCGGTGCAGTCATCGAGAGAGACGCGGGCTAATTTAGGAAAGAGGTCAGACTGTAGGCCAAACAAAAGAAATCGCGTTCATGTCGGTCAGTCACACCCGGACGTCTGGCATGCCGGTCGACCGGCGGATACCGGTCGAATTCGCACCAATGGGGGTGGGGGAACGGAAGATAATTAAAAATTCGACAACCCCCTCAACTCCTGCCAGAAATCTTATTTAATCTAATTGGATAAAATAATTCAGAATTCGGCCCCTCACCACATTCCCAAAACCTTCCGTTCCTCCAACCCCCCCCCCCCCCCCCACACACTTTGTAACGGAACTGCCCCAAGGAAAAATGCACGTGTTCATACTAATTAGAAATCATTGGTGTATAAGTATACTAAGCTGTTTTCTGGCTAGGGGTTATTCTGCTTGTACCATCACAGATCATAACATTTATTTCTGTCTTATATGTATTTCTAACTCATATGTATCATATATTCATTATGCGCGTGTCTGTTTGCTTAGGTTTTCAGGAAGTGATATATTATTCTGAAAACGTAGAAGTACCATTACACATTTTTCCTTTACTTTTCACTGGAAGGCTATGTATGTATGTATGTATGTATGTATGTGTGTATGTATGTGTGCATGTATGTATGTTTGTATGTATGTATGTATATAGGTATGTATGTATCTATGTATGTATGTTTGTGCTTTATTGATAACGACATATACCATAAAATTACAAATCATACAGTTTAACAAATAATGCACAAGACACTAGTACATGATTGAATTTTATATGAAATTCACATAAATAAAGTATTATCTCGAAGCTTTAACATTGATTTAGTTCATTATTTATGGTCCATTTTCTGGAAGAAGTCTGGTTTCCTATTTATCATTAAATCATTGTGTTTTATTTTACAGGAGTGTTACCGGATGAGCGTCATAAGGAATTAGAGGAAACTAATTTAATTCACGTCCAGAACTCTAGAAGAGAACAAGGCGAAAATGCTGGCTCCTGATTGGTTGATTCATTATGACCATGGCAACGCATCAATGTCCGTTACCATCACATCTTCGACGTAAAGGACCGACACAACAACAGTGATTATAGTAACACCATGGCAACGCAGATGTGTTAACGACGGGTTGCAGACCAGTGAGGATTAATCAGAATTGTGCCTTCCTGCTCTTATTAAGAAAATTACTACTGCTACTACTGAATCAGAGAGAGCAAGCGGTGGTTATATATATCATGCCTGTATGATGATTCTCTGACAGAAATACTTCACTGGGAATAAGCGGCATTGTTAGAATGATGGTGATGACGGTCTTTACCTTGATTACTGCTGTACGGCGCGTGGTTGGCACTTTATGGCGGTCCACTGTTACTAGTACTACCACGTGAGCCGAAGATGCCTGTCACATATAAACTAATCACCGTACCTTCATATTCATACGCGAGCAGGTGCACCCGGAACTACCTTTCATTGGAGACAATCTAAAGAGTCCATCGCTCTCAGAGTATCATCAAAGGTTCTACCACGAATGTCGAATCCATGTGTCTATTCATCTAAGATTCTATAATGATGATCAACTCTAAATGGACCTCCGTTGAGGGGGTGCTGATAATTTTATTCAGTTATATACTCACAGCATTCTCGGAAACCTACTCTTTGGGTTTCTTGCCAGCAATCACAGTAGGTAAGGGGAAGAAATATGCGGGTGCTTTTGTGTATGCCCTGAACAGAACAAATAATGATTCCAGTATACTACACGGCCACACCCTGGATTATTTCTACAGAGACAATCAGGCTGATCCCATGGTCACCATCAGGGCCATGACAGAGATGTATATGAATAACACTGTGGCTTACATTGGGCCGGAGGATACATGTACTACAGAGGCACAGCTGGCCGGAGCTTGGAATATACCCATGATAGCCTTCGTGAGTAGTTTTAATGTTTTTATTCATATACTTCACTTCGCACACTTTGATTGTTTTCTTGAGTACAAGATTGTTTTCTTGAATACACCGGACTGTTGGTATACAATACCTGAACACCGCGCAAAAGTGTGAGCCTCCCTAAAGTCACACACACACACACAATTGGCATAGGTGAGGATGGTACTGACTAAAGTAGGGTGGAAACATAGGGCAGCACTTCTGCTTAATACGAATACCTGTTTGAAAGTTATCTATCTATCTACGCACCTATCTACATATCTGTAATTATATATATCTTTGTGTCTGCCTATGGTATCTATCTATCCATTTTTCTATCTACCTATCTATCTACTAATCTTTTTATATATACATGTATATATATATATATATATATATATATATATATATATATATATATATATATATATATATATATATATATATATATATATATATATATATTGGCAAGCAGATAGAAAATATTGCAGTTCTAGCTGCACCTTGCTTTGTAAGCACAACAGAGACAGTAAATATGATTTGAGATGGTCGCCTTTATTAAAATTTGGTAATGTTCCCGGTTACTTTGCATTACGTAACCATGATGTAATAGGGTCAGTTATGTGTCATAACAATAGTTAGGTCAGGTTAATATCACCAGATCTAATAAACCATGTTTATGTAACATTACCGGAGAAAGAATATCAATATCTAAAAGGAACCAGAATATCAAAATACATAAGATAGGCAACTCGTCTCAGTGGTGCGACAGACCCACGCCCTAATGTTAGGGTATATATATATATATATATATATATATATATATATATATATATATATATATATATATATATATATATATATATATATATATATTATATATATATATATATATATATATATATATATATATATATATATATATATATATATATATATATATATATATATATATATACACATGTATGTATGTGTTTATGTATGTATGTACGTACGTACGTATGTGTGTATGGTATTGTTAAGAAGATTAAATGTATATTTATGTTTTAATGCAAATTGATACATGGTGATGCATCCAATTTATGTTCGATCCATTGCACTGAGAAGGTGTATAATTAGATGTTGCGATTCTGAATCGTGATGAGTCAATTGATACCATTTCCAACTAAATACTAGAACAATGGCACTCCCGTGCACACGTGTACTAATCAATGCGTTCACTTGCACTTATAAATACAAAAAGTGTTGCTAAGTGAAGAGCAGTGTGTTTTAATTACACAATACAAGCACTTTCAATTGAATATAATAGGGTATGTCATAGCGTCAAAGATTTTCCGGGTTAAATGACAGCTGACAGAAGAAGATGAAGAAGATGAAGTTCACGTGGTTCAACGCGTATCTTTACAATTCTAAATTTTAATTCTCCTGCTAGGAATTATACCTTTCCCCCATCTGGGAAATTACAGCTAAATTCATCTATAGGATGTTCTCCCCTCGCATAGCCAGTAGGATGGGCAATTTAAAGGGTGATTTGGTACTTAACTCTAACGAATAGATGTGAATGGGAATATGACCTTAAAAGACTAAGACTTCGTAATGTGAATTCCCTGTTTTTCCCTCTAAGTGGATAGTTATACTACTTATTCTGTTATTTGTTTCTCTTTTGTATTGTCTGGAAGGGTAATTTGCCATTCTACTTTAACTTATATATGTGAAATTGAACCGGACCTCAACAGGGCAGAACATTGTAATGTACTTTCCCTGTCTTTCCAACCTAAGTGCTTAGCTATTCTACTAAGTGTATGTAATCATGAGTTATGCATTTCTCTTTTGCATTTTCTGTTGAGTGGTGAAGTTGCACACCCCGGTAATAGTACATGTACTTTATGTTTTTCATATTTGTTCGAGTTCTGAGATATACTTATTATGTGTTCCTTTTGTATTACTTATTTAGAACTTTCGTCTTCATTCAATTGCCTGTTAATTATAACTATATAGCATAGGCCGGGTCACTTTGGTCTGTTCTTGGGCAAGACAGTTTATTCCATATTGCCTCAGTCTACCCAGCTGCAAAACGGGTACCTAGCATTAATAAGGCAGTTCTTAGAGATTGTGCGCTATGTGCTGCCAGCTGCTCTGGAATATCCCCCGGGAATTGAAATGGTTTCCGTATGTACAGGCCTGCTAGGGGAGGAAGGTCATGTAAACATTTCGGTGGGAAAGACAGGGAAAATACATTATTTATAATGTGTTCCTTTTTTATTACTTATAAAGAACTTTCGGCTTCATTCGATTGCCTGTTAATTATAACTATATAGCATAGTCCTGTGTATTGTTCTTTTAAGTCCACGCAGCATATACATACATAGTACTGTAGACATTGCCCTTAAATAACCTGGCAAATCATTAGAACTTTCAATTGTAGACGATTCTGAATCGTGATGAGTGAATTAATACCATTTCCAAGTTAACGCTAGAACATTTGGCACTTCTGTGCAAATGTGTGGTAATCAATTCGTACACTTGCACTTATAAATACAAATTGTGTTGCTAAGTAGAGAGGAGTGTATCTAAATAACACAATACAAGTACGTTCAATTGAATATAATAGGGGATGTCAATGCGTCAAAGTCTTTCCGTCTTAGATGACAGCTGTCAGTTATGTATACATATGGAGTTCACGTGGTTCAATGTTCAGGTATCTTTACAATTCTAAATTTTAATTCTCCTGCTATGAATTGTACCTTTCCCCCATCTGGGAATTTGCAGCTAGATTCATCTATAGGATGTACTTCACTCGCATAGCCAGTAGGATGGGCAATGTAAAGGGTTATTTTCTACTTAACTCTAACGAATAGATGTGAATGGGAACATCAACAGACTAGGACTTAGTAATGCAAATTCCCTGTCTTTCTCACTAAGTGGATAGTTACACTACTTATTCAGTTATTTATTTCTCTTTTGTATTGTCTGGAAGGGTAATTTGCCATTCTACTTTAACTTATATATGTGAAATTGAACCGGACCTCAATAGGGCAGGACTTTGTAATGTACTTTCCCTGTCTTTCCCACCTAAGTGCTTAGTTATACTATACGAAGTGTATATAATCATGATTAATGCATTTCTCTTTTGTATTTTCTGTTGAGTGGTCAAGTTGCAAACCCCGATTATAGTACTTTATGTTTTTCATATTTGTTCGAGTTCTGACATATTTATTATGTGTTCCTTTTGTATTACTTATGAAGAACTTTCGGCTTCATTCATTTGCCTGTTAATTATAACTATATAGCATAGTCCTTTGTATTGTTCTCTTAAATCCCCTCAGCATATACATTTTTGTTTGTTTGTTTGTTTGTGATCCACATACATAGTACTGTAGACATTGCCCTTATATAACCCGGCAAATCATTAGAACTTTCAATTATAGACAATTCTGAATCGTGATGAGTGAATTAATACCATTTCAAACGCTAGAACAATGGCACTTCTGTGCAAACGTGTGGTAATCAATTCGTACACTTGCACTTATAAACACAAATTGTGTTGCTAAGTGAAGAGGAGTTTATCTAAATAACACAATACAAGTACGTTCAATTGAATATAATAAGGTATGTCAATGCGTCAACTTCTTTCCGGCTTAGATGACAGCTGTCAGTTATATATACATATGGAGTTCAATTGGTTCAACGGAAATCTTTACAATTTTAAATATTAATGCTCCTGCTTAGAATTGTAACATTTATTGAGTATTATTTCACTGTTTAAACTAACCAACCCAGACCTTACAGCGAAATTCTGGACTCGCTCATGACAGATGTACATGTAGCTAATCAACCTTCAAAATGATTACCGGTATTTAATCTAGCAATATCCTATACTTTTATCGTGTGCTCGGTAGCTGAAGTGACATAAAATGTATGCCGTGCAGTTGTATGCTGATCCAGGTTGTCAAATTGATTGCACAATGCATTGCGTACTTTACGTACGATGCAATGAGTCCAGGGTGTTGAATGAATGATTGCTTAAAGGCAATCGGCACACAAAGGCCATTTATTGCCATAAAATTCGTGCAAAACAATGGTCCTTTGTTATTGTTGAAAACAATAACAAAGCAATAGATGAATAAAAATGATCACAAACAATGAACAACTTCAAAATATAATTTCCGTATAACAGGTTGTTTCAAAAGAAACTATAAATTCTTAAAAGGTTTTACAATCGGTAAAACAGACCAATCTCATGTGAATAAGATAAAATGCTGTCTGGAGGAACCTTTTCAAAGAGTTCCCTAAAGCTATTTACACTAAAATGTCTATTTCGTCCAAGGTGTTGTCTATGGTGTGAACACGTATATGCTGTATACAAAACCCATCATTAACCCCTATTATGTTGCTGGTGGCTAAGTTGGCTTTTACAAAATAATGCAAAAATCCTGAAAAGGGACAGAAACCCTGGCATATATGTACTCATCTGAGAGTAATTTGCGAGAGCTATCCAATGAATACCAAGCATGACAGGGTTTAGATGGTTTTCAAAAATCTTTCCCTCCTTGTGTTTTGGACAAAAGTAGCCATTAAAGGGTTGTTATACAGGTTTTAGTACTAGAGTTGTGTAATGGTCCTCCTAGCGTGTAGTTGATTGGTTTTCATGTACAACTCGCATTTTAACTTTAAGTTATACTCGTGAGAACTTAACAAAGTGTGCAAACGTATATAAAATTCCTGCTCTAAGTGAACGGCA
>OZ012685.1:51840769-51855769 GCA_963942565.1 Maea johnstoni
AGTTTCCTGGGCATGGATGACCTCATAACATCTCACCGTAGCTTCGATACGCAAACAACGTGGGCCATTGATGTGCTTGGCTTAATTTTTGACATCATATCCATGGTTTGTTGTACAACCATGCATTGACAGACGTCCGGTCGACCGGTGCAGGAATTAAATGCCTGTTCTGTAACCTGTTGAAAGCGACGTGGAAACCCATTCATTACTACCCTCGTTCTACAATGCCCCCTTAGCACTCTAACTACGCTGCCTGCAAGATCTCATGCTTATCTCGTATTGTAAGTGGCCTGTTTAGGAAAGGCCCCCTCATTCCGTCTGATTGTTCGGATAAGGAATCTAGTGTTTCTTATTGTAGCCCGGCCAGTTTACTCTCGGTGCAGTCATTGAGAGGAACGCGGGCTAATTTAAGAAAGAGGTCAGACTGTAGGCCAAACAAAAGAAATTGCGTTGATGTCGGTCGGTCACACCCGGTCGGCTGGCATACCCATGGGCTGGAAATAAGCTGAGCGCCTCTGGCTGCCAGCCTGGACATCAGCTCCTGGGTTTTCCAGCAATTGCTGGAGAACCAGGAGGATTCTACCATAAAGACTTACCTAGGACCTGCATAACATCACCAGGATCAACTAGATGAAGTCAGAAGACACTTTTGTGCTTGAAAAACAGCCTCAATCTGGATACTTTCATATGAATCTTGGACAACTGGCTATCTTAGGACATAGCTGGTCTGTTACCAGCACATCATAAAAAGGGTCGTAAAAGATACTTGACCCAGTTGCAGACATCTTCCATGCTATCTGGCCTGGCACCCTGTAACGTGATCCAGCATGACCCCTCTAAGGGCCTATACAAGAAACTTCTTGCTGGGAATACAACAGACCACAGTTCAACAGCGGCCCAGAATCCCATTACAGGTGCTACTGACTCTCAGAGCATATGAAATATGCTCAGTCCCTAGGATGCACAGAGGGCAGTCTGCTAGGAAGATTGGAGTGGGTCCCAATAGAAATGGGGCCATTCACTCTAATCTTCTACAAATAAGCACCACCACTCCAGTCAAAACATCAGGACTGACTGTGGGATGCCTGAACATCCAGTCTGCCAGGAATAAAACCGACATCATCAGAGACATTGTCATTAATCATGACATAGACATTCTTTCGTTAACTGAGACCTGGCTCACCACGAAAGATAAGGATGATTTCCACGTCAAAGGACTATCTTTACCTGGGTATGAACTCAAACATACACCAAGACGTGGAAATCAAGGATATGGAGGGGTTGGTGTCCTACACAAGGCTTCAATCCAAATCATCAAAACAGATGTTTACAAGTCAGACAGCTTTGAAAACATGCAGATCAAGTTTAACACAGGATCACGCTGCCTTGATTTAATTACCTTGTATAGGCCACCACCCAACCAAAAGAATAAGTTCACCACTGGTCAGTTCTTCGAGGAGTTCTCTTCATTTCTCCAGGACAAAGTCACTGGCTCAGGTGACTTATTGATGGTTGGTGACCTAAATTTCCATCTTGATAAAAAGACTGACAACACCACCCACAAATTCACTGATATGCTGGGGTCACTGGGTATCGAACAACACGTCAATAAACCCACTCACATGTCTGGACATATATTGGATGTTATCATGTGTCGAGACACAGATAATCTTGTACAAGAGGTCCAGGTGGGTGATATGATAACAGACCACCATCTACTGTTATGCAACGTCCATCACCCCAAGCCACACCTTCAGAAGACAAACATAATAACAAGGGCCTTTCGCTCCATTAACCTGCCCAGTTTTAGAACAGACATTTCACAAGGACTGGGGGATCCTGATGACAACCTCTCTGTCACTGATCTCATGGACATATATGATACACAACTAACCAATGTGCTGAATAAGCATGCACCACCCAAGGAAAAGTCTATTGTAATAAGACCACAACAGCCTTGGTTCTCAGATGATCTCCATCGAGCAAAATCTGAGAAAAGAAAAGCTGAAAGGCTGTGGAGGAGAACTGGCCTGACAGTTCATCGTGAAATCTTCAAGGAAGAAAGAGACGAATACAACAAGCTCCTTGAAAGTAGCAAAGTGTCATATTACAATCAGAGGATTATTGATTGTGGGCAGGATTCAAAAGCGATGTCCCAGACAATGAATGAACTCCTCTTCAGGCAGAAAGTGTCAAAACTCCCAGAACACAGCTCTGCAGAAGAACTTGCAAATAGGTTCTCATGCTTTTTCAAGGAAAAGATTGATAAAATCAGGGATAACCTCCCTGACTGCTCTGACATCAACCTGGAAATAGCACAGTCACCACCTGTTTCCACTCTGAATGTTCTGCGGAATACTACAGAGGAGGAAGTATGGAAGATAATTTGCAAGTCTCCTGCGAAAAGCTGCATGCTTGATCCAATCCCAACTTGGCTCATCAAAGAAAGTAGAAGCGAATTACTTCCAGTAATGACTAACATCATAAATTCTTCTCTCAGATCTAGCCAGGTACCGAAATCCATGAAGTCGGCTATAGTAACACCGTTACTTAAGAAATCTACCCTAGATCCAGATATTCTAAAGAACTACCGTCCTGTCAGTAACCTTTCTTACATCTCAAAACTGTTGGAGAGGGTGGTGGCGGGGCGACTCACTGACTACATGACTGAGAACAACTTGCATGAACATTTACAATCTGCTTACAAGCCTGGTCACAGCACTGAGACTGCCCTAGTGAAAGTACAGAATGACATTCTAACCAGCATTGACCAGCATGGAGTAGTTATACTGGTCATGTTAGATCTGAGTGCGGCGTTTGACACCATCGACCATGATATTCTATTCAGCAGAATGGAAAATACATTAGGTATTACGGGTCAAGCACTTGCTTGGTTTAAGTCTTACCTGTCAGGACGCACACTCCGCATCAAGATTGACAAGTCATTCTCTGAGTTACAGGACATTCTGTGGTCCGTACCACAGGGATCAGTGTTAGGACCATTGTTGTTCCTGATCTACCTCCTACCCCTTGGAAAACTCATCAGAAAGCATGGTTTAGAGCTTCACATATATGCAGACGACACACAGCTCTATCTGGCAATAAAACCTATCACTCAACAAGCTGTGGACATAGGAGTTGCTAGGCTGGAGGGCTGCCTCACTGACATATATACATGGATGTCACAGAACAAGCTAAAACTGAATGCAGACAAAACGGAAGTCTTAGTGCTAGGTACCCCTAAGCAGCGAGCCAAAATATCTGTGCCTAGCATCTCCGTAAATGGTGAGATTGTTAAGATTCTCAATATACCTATCGGCAATCTGGGCTCTGTTTTTGATCCAAGCATGAATATGGCCGCACATGTGTCAAAGGCAGTCAAATCTGCAAACTATCACCTTCGAAACATTGGAAGGATCAGAAAATACTTGACTGCAGAATCAACTAAAGGTGCTGTCATATCCCTGGTAACCTCAAGATTCGACTACTGCAATGGACTTCTCTGTGGAATACCTGAAGAGCTAATATGTAAGCTCCAGAGAGTACAAAATAATGCCGCCAGGGTGATCACACTCACAAAGAAGTATGACCATATCACTCCAGTACTAAAGGAACTTCACTGGTTACCAGTCAGGAAGAGAATTGAATTCAAGATTCTCCTCCTGGCGTACAAGTGTTTGCATGGAACTGCACCCTCTTACCTGAGGGAAATGCTGAAAGAGTATGTCCCACCACGGACACTGAGATCAACATCCAAGAACTTACTCTGCGAGCCGAGAACCAACATGAAAACCTACGGTGACAGATCATTTAGTGCCTGTGCCCCAAAACTATGGAATCAGCTCCCAAATAATATTCGGGCAGCTGGGAGTGTGGCAATCTTCAAACGACAATTGAAAACACATCTGTTCAAAGATGTATTTATCAAATAACTATGTGGATATCAACATCTATCCTCTGACAATGAATGTAATGCGCCTTTGAGCATGTTTATATGGAAAGGGCGCAATATCAAATGACAATATTATTATTATTATTATTATTATTATTATACCGGTCGAATCTGCACGATTGGGGGGTGGGGGGGGGGGGGAGGAACGGAAGATAATTAAAAATTCTACACCTCCCCCCATTAACTCCTGCCAGACATCATATGTAATCTAGTGAGATAAAATAATTCAGAATTCGACACCTCGCCTCCTTCAAAAAACCTTCCATTCCTCCACCCCCCCCCCCCCCCACACACACACTTTTAAATGAAACTGCCCTAACGATAAATCGCACCTGTACATACTCATTAGAAATCATTGTTGTATAAGTATACTAAGCGGTTTTCTGACTAGGGTTTATTCTGCTTGTGCCACCACAGAACATAACATTTCCTTCTGTCGTATATGTATTTCTAACTCATATGTATCATATATTCATTATGCGTGTGTCTGTTTGCTCAGGTTTTCAGGAAGTGATATATTATTCTGAAAACGTAGAAGTAACATTACACATTTGTCCTTTACTTTTCACTGGAACTCTATGTATGTATGTATGCATGTATGTATGTTTGTGCTTTATTGATAACGACATATACCATAATATTACAAATCATACAGTTTAACAAATAATGCAAAAGACACTTATAGCACATGATTGGATTTAATAAAAAAAAAAATCACATAGATAAAGTATAATCTAAAAGCTTTAACATTGATTTAGTTTATTATTTATGGTCCATTTTCTGGGAGAGGTCTGGTTTCCTATTTATCATTAAATCATGGTGTTTTATTTTACAGGAGTGTTACCGGAAGAGCGTCATAAGGAATTAGAGGAAACTAATTCAATTCACGTCCAGAAGTCGAGAAGAGAACAAGGCGAAAATGCTGGCCCCTGATTGGTTGATTCACCATGACCATGGCAACGCATCAATGTCCGTTACCATCACATCTTCGACGTTAAGGACCAACACAACAACAGTGATTATAGTAACACCATGGCAACGCAGATGTGTTAACGACGGGTTGCAGACCAGTGAGGATTAATCAGAATTGTGCCTTCCTGCTCTTATTAAGAAAATTACTACTGCTACTACTGAATCGGAGAGAGCAAGCGGTGGTAATATCTATCATGCATGTATGATGATTCTCTGACAGAAATACTTCACTGGAAATAAGCGGCATTGTTAGAATGATGGTGATGACGGTCTTTGCCTTGATTACTGCTGTACGGCGCGTGGTTGGCACTTTATGACGGTCCACTGTTACTAGTACTACCACGTGGGCCGAAGATGCCTGTCACATATAAACTAATCACCGTACCTTCATATTCATACGCGAGCAGGTGCACCCGGAACTACTTTTCATTGGAGACAATCTAAAGAGTCCACCGCTCTCAGAGTATCATCAAAGATTCTACCACGAATGTCGAATCAATCCATGTGTCTATTCATCTAAGCTTCTACCATGATGATCAACTCTAAATGGACCTCAGTGGAAGGGGTGCTGATCATTTTATTCAGTTATATACTCACAGCATTCTCAGAAACCTACAATTTGGGTTTCTTGCCTGCAATCACAGTGGGCAAGGGAAAGAAATATGCGGGTGCTTTTGTGTATGCCCTAAACAGAACAAATAATGATTCCAGTATACTACACGGCCACACCCTGGATTATTTCTACAGAGACAATCAGGCTGATCCCATGGTCACCATCAGGGCCATGACAGAGATGTATATGAATAACACTGTGGCTTACATTGGGCCGGAGGATACATGTACTACAGAGGCACAGCTGGCCGGAGCTTGGAATATACCCATGATAGCCTTTGTAAGTAGTTTTGCTTTTTCATGCATATAATTCACTTCGCACACTTTGATTGTTTTCTTGAATACAAGATTGTTTTCTTGAATACACCGGACAGTTGGTATACAATACCTGAACACCCCGCAAAAGTATGAGCCTCCCTAAAGTCACACATACACACACACACAATTGGCATAGGTGAGGATGGTACTGTAGTAGGGTGGAAACATGCCGGGCAGCACTTCTGCTTAATACAAACACCTGTTTGAAAGTAATCTATCTACATATCTATCAGCATATCTGTACTTCTATCTAATTCTATCTACCTATCTATCTACTCAGCTCTTTATATATACATTTATTCATTTATATATATATATATATATATATATATATATATATATATATATATATATATATATACACACACACACACATATATATATATATATATATATATATATATATATATATATATATATATATATATATATATATATATATATATATATATATACATTCATACATACATATAGATAGATAGATAGATTGATAGATATAGATATAGATATATGTATTGTTAAGAAAATTAGATATATATTTGTTTTAATGTAAATTGATACAATGGTGATGCGTCCAATTTATGTTCGATCCATATGCTTCTGACTAGGCCTCACAACTCTGGAAAGAAATCAGGAAATTGAAGTGTGAAGCGTATTTTAAGAAACATTATTTCAACTAGACCCTCTGAGAACACCTTAAGGTGGCGCGATAGACCTTAAGTTTTAGGCTAATGACACAGTCAGCACTCCTCTGATTTAGAAGTACTCGGTTTTTGTAAATAATTTTATTTTTCAATTTTGTACATGTAGTTGCTGTTTCCTTGTTTGTTATATTTGTCTACCTTATTTTTGTATTTTTGTTATCACATTATATCTTGTTTTTGTATTCCAATACAGTCGATAAAAGACTGGCAACTTCTGAGCGTGCACTGAGAGGGTGTATAATTAGATGTTGCGATTCTGAATCGTGATGAGTCAATTGATACCATTTCCAACTAAATACTAGAACAATGGCACTCCCGTGCACATATGCACTAATCAATGCGTTCACTTGCACTTATAAATACAAATTGTGTTGCTAAGTGAAGAATAGTGTGTCTATATTACACAGTACAAGTACCTTCTATTGAATATAATAGGGTATGTCATCGCGTCAAAGATTTTCCGGATTAAATGACAGCTGACAGTTACGTATACAGATAGAGTTCAAGTTTTTCAACGGGTATCTTTACAATTCTAAATTTTAATTAATATTCTCCTGCTAGGAATTATACCATTCCCCCATCTGGGAACTTACAGCTAGATTCATCTACAGGATGTTCTTTACTCGCATAGCCAGTAGGATGGGCAATTTAAAGGGCGATTTGGTACTTAACTCTAACGAATAGATGTGGATGGGAACATGACCTCAACAGACTGGGACTTCGTAATGTAAATTCCCTGTTTTCCCACTAAGTGGATAGTTAATACTACTTATTCAGTCATTTATTTCTCTTTTGTATTGTCTGTAAGGGTAATTTGCCATTCTACTTTAACTTATATATGTGAAATTGAACCGGACCTCAATAGGGCAGGACTTTGTAATGTACTTTCCCTGTCTTTCCCACCTAAGTGCTTAGTTATACTATACGAAGTGTATATAATCATGAGTTATGCATTTCTCTTTTGTATTTTCTGTTGAGTGGTGAAGTTGCACACACAGATAATAGTACTTAATGTTTTTCAGGATTGTTCGAGTTCTGACACATATTTATAATGTGTTCCTTTTATATCACTTATAAAGAACTTTCGGCTTATTCAATTGCCTGTTAATTATAACTATATAACATAGTCCTTTGTATTGTTCTGTAGACATTGCCCTTATATAACCCGGCAAATCATTAGAACTTTCAATTGTAGACAATTCTAAATCGTGATGAGTGAATTAATACCATTTCAAACGCTAGAACAGTGGTACTTCTGTTCAAACGTGTCAAATCATACACTCGCACTTATAAACACAAATTGTGTTGCTAAGTGAAGAGAAGTATATCTAAATAACACAATACAAGTACGTTCAATTGAATATAATAGGGGATGTCAATGCGTCAGCGTTTTTCCGGCTTAAATGACAACTGCCAGTTACGTATACAGACAGGGTTAGACTGCTATCTTTACAATTCTTAATAATTATACCTCTGCTATGAATTGTACTTTTTTATTAGTAAAAGAAGACAATTTAAAGAAAAAAAGAATTGTACTTTTTCAAATTATAGCTAGATTCATATAGCCAGTAGGATTGGCAAAGGGTATTCTGCCTCATTACACTAACGAATAGATATAAATGGGAACAGGACTTTAACAGACTAGGACTTCGTAATGTACTTTCCTTGTCTTTCCCACTAAGTGGATAGTTATACTACTTAGTGTATATAATCATGAGTTATGTATTTCTCTTTTTTTATTATCTGTTGAGTGGTGAAGTTGCACACTCCGATTATATTACTTCATGTTTTTCAAGTTCTGAGATATTTATTATGTTTTCCTTTTGTATTATTTATAAATAATTTATGGCTTGATTCAATTGCCTCTTAATTGTAACTATAGTGTGTACATTCTTTTGTTACATTTTAATCCCTGCAGTTGGGGGGATATACATATATAGTGAGATTATTGTAGACATTGTTCTTATCTAGATCAGCAAATCATTAGATTTGCACTTTGTATACGATTCTGAATCGTGATAAGTCAATTGATACCATTTCCAAGTTAACACTAGAACAATAATACTTCCGTGCACATGTGAACTAATCAATTCATACTCTTGCACTTTAACCAGGAATTGTGTTGCTAAGCCAAGAGTAATAGGTTTAAATTAAACTGACATGACACAAGTACCATTATAATAGGGTATGTCACTACTTCAACGTTTTTCCAGCTTAGATGACAGTTGCCATTTGCGTATACAAATGGGGTTCATAGGGTTCAACATATATCTTTACAATTCTAACTGTTTATTCTCCTGCTGAGAATTGTACCTTTCCCCCATCTGGGAAATTACAGCTAGATTCATTCATAGATTGTACTTCACTTGCGTAGCCAGTAAAATGGGTATAGGGTAATTTTCCACTTTACTCTAACTAAAAGATATGAATGGGGACTTTGTAATGTACTTTTCATGTCTTTCCCACTAAGTGAATAGTTATACTACGTAATGAGTTATGTATTTCTCTTTTGTATTTTCTGTTGATTGGCGAGGTTGTACACTCCAATTATATTCCTCTGTATTTTTCATGTTGGTTAGATTTGTGACACATGCTTATTATGTGTTCCTTTTGTGTTATTTTTAAGAACTTTTGGCTTGATTCAATTGCCTGTTGATTATAACTACATGTATAGTATATAAGTTCGCATTGTTCATCCAAGACCTCGCAGTTTTTACATTAAGATTATTGTAGACAGTGTCCTTACCTAGCTCAGCAAATTATTAGGACCTGCATTTGTTGACGATTCTGAATCGTGATGAGGGAATTGATCAGGTAAATTGATACCATTTTCAACTAGATACTATAACAATGGCACTTCTGTGCACATGATTACTAATCAATTCATACACTTGCACTTTAAAAAGAAATGCCACATTTATTATGTGTTCCTTTTGTATTACTTATAAAGAACTTTCGGCTTCATTCAATTGCCCATTAATGTGCCCTTATATAGCTCAGCAAATTATAAGAACTTTCAATTGTAGACAATTCTGAATCGTGATGAGTGAAGTAATACCATTTCCAAGTCAATACTAGAACAATGGTTCTTCCGTGCAAGCGTGTACTGATCAATTCATAGACTTGCACTTTAACCAGCAATGGTGTTGCTGAGTCAAGAGTAGTCTGAATTAAACTTTCATGACACAAGTACGTTTAGTTGATTATAATAGGGTATGTCAATGCGTCAACTTTCTACAGTGGCGACATTTAATTCCTGCACTAAATGCGTGGGCAGCCCGAGCATTATACACGACCGCACGATTGTAACCCAGTTTTTGGTCATGGATGTATGAATGACCTCGCAACCGAAAGTAGCTTTGATTCGCAAGCTACATGTGTCATTGATGTGCTTATTCTTTACATATTATCAATGGGTATTTGAACAACCAGACACTGGCATACGTCCGGTCGGCTGGTGCAGGAATTAAATGTCTCTACTGTACCTGTTTAAATGACATCTGCCAGTTTGGTATTTCCAACTAAATACTAGAACAAGAGCACTTCTGTGTATACGTGTTCTAATCAATTTATACACTCGCACTTATAAACACAAAAAGTGTTGCTAAGTGAAGAGTAGTATGTCTAAATTGCACAATACAAGTACATGTACGTTCAATTGAATACAATATGGTATGTCAATGTGTCAACGTTTTTCAGGCTTAAATGACAGTTGCCAGTTACATATACAGCCGAGATTCAATGGGTTGAACGGGTATCTTTACAATTCTAAATGTCAATTCCCCTGCTAAGAATTGTATCATTTCTCCATCTGGCCAATTACAGCTAGATTCATCTATAGGATGTACTTTACTCGCATAGCCAGTAGGATAGGCAAAGGATAATCTGTCATTTTACACTAGCAAATATATATGAATGGGAACCGGACTTTTACCGACTGGGACTTCGAAATGTACATTCCCTGTCTTTCACACTAAGTGGATATAGAGGTTCCATCATTCGTGGATGGAAAGAGGAGGTATCTTGCACGAGTGAGTGATTTTGTGTCTTGGGACGCTAAGACACAAAATCACTCACGAGTGCAAGATACCTCCTATTTCTATTCACGAGTGATGGAACCTGTTTCTCCCACGATAAAAAGGAGAAACTTACACATTTTACCGTGAAGTTAGCTAGCTAAACTAGGTCAGCCAAATGTTGCCTGTGCACTAGTTCAACAATGGTAATACCGGTGTGCGTTTGTTGTGACGTGCACCGTTTTTTTCCCTAGAAACTGGCGCCAGATCACGTACGTGAGGATTGTTTAAATCCATACGCGCTATTGTTAGGTCTACCTTTGACCCAGCAGCAGTGAACCCTTGATTGAAATTGAGGGATCTGGTTGGACAATTACACTAGTTTGACCTTTAACCCCATTGAAGACAGCCCATTGAGGACGACTTATCCTTAACTGTAAAACACACCTCAGAGTGGGAGAAAGTTTTCTCTTGAATGGTGAAGTTGTACACACAGATTGGAGTACTTTGTGTTTTTCATATTCGTTTGAGTTCTGACGCATATTTATCCACCATTGGTATTACCTTTAAAGATCATTTGGCTTCATTCAATTGCCTGTTAATTATAACTATAGTGTGTAAATTTTCATGATACATTTAAATCCCTGCAGTTGAGGTATATAAATATAGATTATTGTAGAGATTGTCTATATCTAGCTCAACAAATCATTAGAACTTGCATTTGTAGAACAATGTTACTTCAGTGCACACGTGTACTAATTAATTCATACACTTGCATCTATAAACAGAAATGGCGTCGCTAAGTTTAGAGTTAAGTGTGTCTATATTTAACCTACAAGATGACAGTGGATACATGTTACTTGTTATTTATAACGATAGTGTGTACATTCTTATTTTTCATCTAAATCCCCGCAGTTGGGGAATATACATATTTATCATACCTCACGTGAAAATTCTGGATTCTGGTTGGTCAAGGGCCATGGATTAATCGTCATGTTTTCCTCACTCCTTAGCGACAAGCTGTTGTCCTTAACAGCTTTTGGGCTAATCAATTAGCCCATAGCAACAGCTATGGGCTAATTGATTAGCAACTGCTAGCCCAAAGAGTACCCACGAACACCCACAGAGTTTGCCGAATGACCTTCTGGTGAAACTAGTTCAACAAGTCAGACGACAAGTATTTATCCAAAATCTTTGTTTCTAATTTTTCCCCCTTTTGTGTGTTTTTTTGTTCAGTATAATAAAACAAATATGTCATTGTGTGGGGTTTTCACCAGGAATAACTTCCCCGCAAAAGGATTGTTGCCCTCGGGCTACGCCCTCGAGCGACAATCCTCTCTCGGGGAAGTTATTCCTGGTTGGCACCCCACAGGGATGTCATATTTGTATAAGAGTATTGTAGATGTTGTCCTTATATAGCTCAGCAAATCATTAGGACCTGTAAATGTGGACGATTCTGAATCGTGATGAATGAAGTAATCAGGTGAGTTGATACCATTTCCAGCTATATACTAGAACAATGGTGCTTCCGTGGATAGTGTACTAATCAGTTCACAAACTTGCACTTATAAACTCAAATTTGTGTTGCTAAGTGAAGAAGAGTAGTATATCTAAATAACACAACACAAGTACGTTTAATTGAATATCATAGGGGATGTCAATGCGTTAACTTTTTTCTGGCTTAAATGACAACTGCCACTTACGTATACAGACAGAGTTCAACTGGTATCTTTACAATTCTTAATAATTATACCGGTACCTCTGCTATGAATTGTAATTTCTTAATTAGTAAAAAAGTACAATTAAAAGAAAAAAAGAATTGTACTTTTTAATAACATAGCTAGATTTATATATAGGATGTACATTTTTAGTAAAAAAAATACTATTCAAAAAGAGGAGAATTGTACTTTTTCATATCATAGCTAGATTCATATATAGGATGTGTATTACTCGTATAGCCAGTAGGATTGTCACAGGGTAATCTGCCTCTTTACACTAACGGATAGATATGAATGGGAACCGTACTTTAACAGACTAGGACTTCGTAATGTACTTTCCTTGTCTTTCCCACTAAGTGGATAGTTATACTACGAAGTGTATATAATCATAAGTTATGCATTTCTCTTTTGTATTTCTGTTGAGTGGTCAAGTTGTACACAAAGATTATAGTACTTTTTGTTTTTCATATTTGTTCGAGTTCTGACACATATTTATTATGTTTTCCTTTTGTACTACTTATTTAGAACTTTCGTCCTCATTCAATTGCCTGTTAATTATAACTATATAGCATAGTCCTTTGTATTGTTCTTTTAAATCCCCGCAGCTGTGGGATATACAGACTAGGACTTCGTAATGTAAATTCCCTGTCTTTCCCTCTAAGTGGATAGTTATACTACTTATTCTGTTATTTGTTTCTCTTTTGTATTGTCTGGAAGGGTAATTTGCCATTCTACTTTAACTTATATATGTGAAATTGAACCGGACCTCAACAGGGCAGAACATTGTAATGTACTTTCCCTGTCTTTCCAACCTAAGTGCTTAGCTATTCTACTAAGTGTATGTAATCATGAGTTATGCATTTCTCTTTTGCATTTTCTGTTGAGTGGTGAAGTTGCACACCCCGGTAATAGTACATGTACTTTATGTTTTTCATATTTGTTCGAGTTCTGAGATATACTTATTATGTGTTCCTTTTGTATTACTTATTTAGAACTTTCGTCTTCATTCAATTGCCTGTTAATTATAACTATATAGCATAGGCCGGGTCACTTTGGTCTGTTCTTGGGCAAGACAGTTTATTCCATATTGCCTCAGTCTACCCAGCTGCAAAACGGGTACCTAGCATTAATAAGGCAGTTCTTAGAGCTTGTGCGCTATGTGCTGCCGGCTGCTCTGGAATATCCCCCGGGAATTGAAATGGTTTCCGTATGTACAGGCCTGCTAGGGGAGGAAGGTCATGTAAACATTTCGGTGGGAAAGACAGGGAAAATACATTATTTATAATGTGTTCCTTTTTTATTACTTATAAAGAACTTTCGGCTTCATTCGATTGCCTGTTAATTATAACTATATAGCATAGTCCTGTGTATTGTTCTTTTAAGTCCCCGCAGCATATACATACATAGTACTGTAGACATTGCCCTTAAATAACCTGGCAAATCATTAGAACTTTCAATTGTAGACGATTCTGAATCGTGATGAGTGAATTAATACCATTTCCAAGTTAACGCTAGAACATTTGGCACTTCTGTGCAAATGTGTGGTAATCAATTCGTACACTTGCACTTATAAATACAAATTGTGTTGCTAAGTAGAGAGGAGTGTATCTAAATAACACAATACAAGTATGTTCAATTAAATATAATAGGGTATGTCAATGCGTCAAAGTCTTTCCGGCTTAGATGACAGCTGTCAGTTATGTATACATATGGTTCAATTGGTTCAACGGAAATCTTTACAATTTTAAATATTAATGCTCCTGCTTAGAATTGTAACATTTAGTGAGTATTATTTCACTGTTTAAACTAACCAACCCAGACCTTACAGCGAAATTCTGGACTCGCTCAGGACAGATGTACATGTAGCTAATCAACCTTCAAAAATGATTACCGGTATTTAATCTAGCAATATCCTATACTTTTATCGTGTGCTCGGTAGCTGAAGTGACATAAAATGTTTGCCGTGCAGTTGTATGCTGATCCAGGTTGTCACATTGATTGCACAATGCATTGCGTGCTTTACGTACGATGCGATGAGTCCAGGGTGTTGAATGAATGAATGAATGATTGCTTAAAGGCACATCGGCACACAAAGGCCATTTAGTGCCATAACATTTGTGCAAAACATTGGTCCTTTGTTATTGTTGAAAACAATAACAAAGCAATAGATGAATAAAAATGATCACAAAACAATGAACAACTTCAAAATATAATTTCCGTATAACAGGTTGTTTCAAAAGAAACTATAAATTCTTAAAAGGTTTTACAATCGGTTAAACAGACCAATCTCATGTAAATAAGATAAAATGCTGTCTGGAGAGGAAGCTTTTCAAAGAGTTCCCTAAAGCTATTTACACTAAATGTGAATTTCGTCCAGGGTGGTGTCTATGGTGTGAACACGTATATGCTGTATACGAAACCCATCATTAACCCTATTATGTTGCTGGTGGCTAAGTTGCTTTACAAAATAATGCAAAAATCCTCCTGAAAATGACAGAAACCCTGCTTGTATGTACTCATCTCAGGGTACTTTGCGAGAGCTATCCAATGAATACCAACATGACAGGGTTTAGATGGTTTTCAAAAATATCTCCATCTTGTGCTTTGGACAAAAGTAGCCATAATAGCATCGGAAGGATTAAAGGGTTGTTATAAAGGTTTTAGTACAAGTGTTTCCTTATTGGTCCTCCTAGTGTGTAGTTGATTGG
>OZ012685.1:51860769-51893269 GCA_963942565.1 Maea johnstoni
CGGTAGGCTAGTGCAGGAATTAAATGTCTGTACTGTATTTTTCAAGCATCCTGAGACTGCCCCTAGTGGCCAATGATGTGAGTCGCGCGACATGGTGTGATGTACAGTGACGACATTTAATTCCTGCACTAAATGCGGTGACAGCCCGGGCATAATATACGACCACACGCAAGATTTCCAACTATTTTCCTCAGCATGGATGATCTCACAACTGAACGTAACTTTAATTTACAAGCTACTTGGGTCATTGATGTGCTTAGCTTATTTCTGACATGATATCCATGTTTTTTTATGCAACCAGTCACTGGTAGAAGATCGGTCGACTGGTGCAGGAATTAAATATCTGTACTGTATTTGTCAAGTATCCTGAGACTGTCCCTAGTGGCCAATGATGTGCGTTGTGCGACATGGCGTAATATATTTATGCAACCGGACTATATAGCGTTATTCCTATTTCTTATGCCACAGCTACCTTTAGCTGGTGTCTTTTGAAATGGCATAAGCCATTCTGTGTAAATCTGCAATTTTATATGGATGATGACATAACGTGGCAATAATTGTGCCTCGTTAATCTCTTTTTATTTCCCATATATCAATCAAACGACGCGTGTGCAACTGAAATTTCCAACAAATAATCTAGAATTCTCGTTCGCCTTTGATCCTAAATTGCCTACGACTGGGGAGCAATGCATGATCATCTACTTGAGAATAATAGTCAAAACCCATACTTTTCTTCTAAACTTCCTCAGAGGTGAGGCGTGTATTGATATCAGATTCAATTTATGTCATCACGAACTAAGTAAATTTAACCCTTATGCTGGTAGTGGTTAATCTTGCCAATATGGAATGATGCAAAACACCTGAGTAATGACCGATACTCTGGCACATGGGTACGTAACTGAGAGTACTTAGTGAGAGCTTTTCAATGAATACCAACAGGACAGGGTTTAGATGTTTTTTGTGTCCTTGTGCTCTGGACGAAAGTATCCTCAGAATTGGAGCAGTTAAATAGGATGTTCGCGGCGGACTGGTTGATATGTTTAAAGGGTAAGCACGGAAAGCCTCTGATGCAAATTTTATGAAAAGTTTACCCTTACCAAGATAGTAAAAAGTTCCATTACAGTTTTACCTGTAATTTGATAGGAACATAGGAGAACTTGAAGAATATTTTTGATAAGTTACTAAAATACTGGTTGCAAGAAGTTTGAGACAAATGTATGCAAAAAAATATGAATATTCGTTTTACTCACCCAACATAATATTGTGAATTATTAGAAGAAAACACTCATTTGAACAATCAAATATTTTCCCACCTAAAGGATATATCATTTCAACATATTTTTATGAATTATGCTGTTTTTACCATTGAAATGATGATTTTTTTACCATAATTTACCGAAATTACCTGCCTAATTTTACAATTTCTGCATACATTAGCGACTCGACCACTCCTTTCAAGATTGTGTAGGAAACGTGTCACCATGAGTGTTTCTTCAAATATCTGAAAAATAGGGTAACAGTACGCCTATCCTTTAACTATGTTCCATATTTTGCAAATCTAATTGATTATAAACAATCGAATAATTAACTACATGACTTTTGTTATTGCAACGCTCTAATTAACTCTATATATAGTGGGAGGAATCACAATAGCGTTTTATTATTGATGTTTCGTTATCGTTACAATGGGATGGCAGTAGTGTTCTTTAGTCTACATTGCATACAGTACAGACATTTAATTCCTGCACCAGTCGACCGGGCGTCTGCCAGTGCCTGGTTGTACACATATCCATGGATAACATGTCGAGAAATAAGCTAAGCGCGGCAATGACCTACGTAGCTTGCGAATCAAAGCTACGTTCAGTTGTGATGTCATCGGTGCATCCGTGAACAGGAAACTGGGTGGCAATCGGGCGTCCGGTCGTGTATCTTGCCCGAGCTGCCCACGCATTTAGTGCAGGAATTAAATGTTGGCACTGTATTTGTCTTATTCGTGGGTGTGATAATGATTAGGCAACCAAGTACAAATAGCTCGCTTCAGTCTAACCTTTCCAATGCTGAGGCTACTTTTGTCCAAATCACAAGAACACATATATTTTTGAAAACCATATAAACCCTGACATGTTGGTCTTCATTGCATAGCCCTCACGGAGTACTCTCAAACGAGTACCCATGTGCCAGGGTTTCAGTCATTTTCAGTTCTTTGCAGCATTTTGTATTGGCTGAATTAGCCACCAGTAGCATAATGGTTACGAACAACGTGTAATCACCAGACAAAATGTGCATTTTCTGCAACTGACCATTCCTTTCAAATTTGCCAGCAGATGAAACCGTGCTTTCTGCATTCACAATACAGTACAGATATTTAATTCCTGCACCAGTCGACCGGACGTCCGCTAGTACCTGGTTGTACTAACACCGATGGACTACATGTCAAAAAACAAGTCAACCATATCAATGACCCACGTAGCTTGCGAATAAAAGATACGTTCAGTTGTGATGTCATCCATGCCGAGTATGCTGGGTGGGAACTGGCCGAGTGGTCGTGAATTATGCCCGGCCGGCCCACGCATTTAGTGCAGGAATGAATTGTCGGCACTGTACATTAAACCCCACCCAAAACATGCGAAACTAAATGATTAGGTACATTCTGATTAAGGAAGGTCTTATTCCACAAGATTTAAAAGGTTACTACATGGGATTAATTTTCACCCAATGTCGATTCATCATGTGATAATCAAAAGGCAGGTGGGTGACCTGATATCCACGTGTCAGTGGTACATGTTGTAATTAGCCGTAACTCACGAACACCTTGTAGCGGCCGCTGAAGCTTAGATGGTATGGTAAGGTACAGTGCGACATTTAATTCCTGCACTAAATGCGTGTGCAGCCCGAGCATAATACACGACCGCACGTCCGATTGTAATCCAGTTTTTTTGTCATGGATGTATAAATGACCTCACAACTGAACGTAGCTTTGATTCGCAAGCAACGTGGGTCATTGATGTGCTTAGCTTAATTTCTGACATCATATCCCTGGGTTTTTGTACAACCATGCATTGACAGACGTCCGGTCGACTGGTGCAGGAATTAGATGTCTGTACTGTATGTTTATTTGCTGTAAACGTGGTTTACAAAATCATACAATATAAGGAAAGACAAAATATGCTCTACTCGAGCTACATGAACAAAAGATAAATCAAACTGAAAATACAGGGATAATACAAGTATTTGTAATACAAAATCATACAATATAATGAACTACAAAATAAGCTCTACTCAAGCTATATGAACACAAAATAAATGAAACTAAACTGGAAACGCAATAATAACAGAAATATCTGCGATACAAATTAGAGCGAAAAAGACAAGAACAGGTGGCGCCCTAGACACGAGAGACTCTTTCCTGCTGCTATTGTAGGTAACCGTTTTGGTTATTTTGGTATAAACCTGAAAAAAGCCCCGCCTAACCCAAAGTCACTGGAAACTTTCTCACATGTACATGTAATTTGCATTACAAAATATAGCATCTACCAAATAAAATGTGAAATATTATAAGGGTATCAAAAGACACACAAAAGTGTGTACAGTGACTACGCCAACAATGAAATAAAGACATTAATAATTCTATTTTATTCATTCATCAAGTATTTTAACCGCACACCTCTGTCAAAATCTCGTCTGGCACCCGTGTCATGCAGTTCTTAAACTCAAGCAAGTTCATGTGCACTCAGTCTCTTAACCCCTCCAATGCTGAGTCTACTTTAGTCCAAAACTAACGGACTCAAAGATTTTTGAAAACCATCTAAACTCTGTCATGTTGGTATGCATTGGATAGCTCTGGCTGAGTACTCTCAGATGGGTACCATGTGCCAGGGGTTTCAGCCATTTTTCAGTTTTTTTGCATCATTTTGTATTTGGCAAATTATCCGCCAGAAGCATAAGGATTAATCATTATAAATCACACCCACGAACAAGGCTACCCTTTATTGTCAACTAAAGAACACTTCTGTCATACCATTGTTGCGATAACAAAACATCAATGTAAAAAGCCATTGTTATTTCTCCTACTAGAGGGTTAATTAGCTCGTTGCAATAAAAAAAGCGATATAGTTAATTAGTTGTCTCATATAGACGATTGACATCTAGTCGTACATGTCATGTGGGAGTGTTGTGACAACGCACTGTCATTCGATGAATTATAGTTAATTAGATTTGCGAAATATGGGACATATTTTTTAAGGATAGTCATATAGTTACCATATGTTTTAATATTTGCAGAAATACTCATGGTACCACGTCTCCCACGCAATTTTGAAACGAGTGGTCAAGTTGATAATGTATGCAGGAAATGCAAATAGCGTATATATTGAAATAATATACTGATTATCCACTTGGGTGAGAAAATCTTATATTGTTCAAAATGAGTGTTTTCTTCTCATAATTCATAATTTCATGTTAGATGAGTAAAATGAATTGTTTTGCTCACGTCATTCCATGCCAACTCACTCACTTTTTTTCCGGCCCATCTCCGATTTTGATGAAATTTGGCAGACCTGTTGATCCCCAAGAAAGACTAACACACACCAAGTTTCAGCTTATTATATAGATGGGCCGGTAAAAAAGTGAGTGAGTTGGCATGGAATGACGTGAGCAAAACAATTCATTTTACTCATCTAACATGAAATTATGAATTATGAGAAGAAAACACTCATTTTGAACAATATAATATTTTCTCACCCAAGTGGATAATACGAGTATTTGTCTAAAAATCCTGCACCCATCATTTCCCGTAAATCTTATAGATATTCCTCACGCTCTGCTGATTTCATGCTAGCTTACTGTGTATAAAACATGTCAATTGAATTAACACCCGTACGAAAAGTTTGATATTTGAAAAAAATCGTGGCATGAAATTTCAATGCATGAAATAAAATTTTGCCCCAAAGATTTTCGTGCATGAAATGTTTTTTACGGGTATGGTGAAGAGCAAACGTTAGCAAAACAGATGATATATATATATATATATATATATATATATATATATATATATATATATATATATATATATATATATATATATATATATATAAAGGATCGACTAGTGCAGGAATTAAATGACTGTCTGAACATATAGGAACACAAAAGAAATGGTATAGCTTAAACATCAATAACTAAACAAAACGAGAGTAAAGCGTGGCCAAGGAATAAAAAGAAAGAAAACTTAAAAAGAACACGATCAGTTCAGGGCATTTTATCTTAGTTTTGACGATGTCGGAAGCGTCAGAGGGAATGGATTCAAGCATGAATGTAAGCTCACCTTGTCTGCCTCTCTGGGGCTTTCACTACTAATGTACTCTTGGTCTTGGTTAAGGTGTAATGTTTTTTTTCCTGATCGTTTATCTTGATATGCTTATCTTTATTATTGTCATAGCAGCCACGATGTTTTCTTACGAATTGTGAATTCGGAAAATATATCAACATAAATCTGATTGATACGTGTATAACTCACCAAACTTCCATTACATGATGACTATAATGCTTGGTATTTCTCTTTCTTTAATATTTCGCTTCAGTAATGTGAATCATATGTGTTTTACTGCTACCGTGTGTCAGATAGCATTACTCGTTATAGGTAGATACACTGAGTTGATTTAATAAAGCATTTGGACATGCCATTTCGGTAGATTATTACGCGGATCTCTGGATCCGTTAACCGGGATATCCCATTTCATATCTCTCTTTGATTCGCGAAGAAACCTCGACAACTTCCGCAACTGTGAAGCTAAGAAGACAGCCGTCCTTCATCAAAAGGAAAACTCTTGCCATTCGCACTGTAACTAGAGGGTGATAAGTCATCTTAAATACGTAATATGTGCAATCCATAGCGTGATACACGTCAGCACAGAGGCAGATAATGGTTCTTGATTATGTCTCGCCTGGCATCAACTGCTGATAGAGCGTACATACAGCTTCTCAGGTGATCAGACAATACAGGTATTGTCTTAACCCTTATGTCTCGCCTGGCATCAACTGCTGATAGAGCGTACATACAGCTTCTCAGGTAATCAGACAATACAGGTATTGTCTTAACCCTTATGTCTCGCCTGGCATCAACTGCTGATAGAGCGTACATACAGCTTCTCAGGTGATCAGACAATACAGGTATTGTCTTAACCCTTATGTCTCGCCTGGCATCAACTGCTGATAGAGCGTACATACAGCTTCTCAGGTAATCAGACAATACAGGTATTGTCTTAACCCTTATGTCTCGCCTGGCATCAACTGCTGATAGAGCGTACATACAGCTTCTCAGGTGATCAGACAATACAGGTATTGTCTTAACCCTTATGTCTCGCCTGACATCAACTGCTGATAGAGCGTACATACAGCTTCTCAGGTGATCAGACAATACAGCTATTGTCTCAACCCTTATGTCTCGCCTGACATCAACTGCTGATAGAGCGCACATACAGCTTCTCAGGTAATCAGACAATACAGGTATTGTCTTAACCCTTATGTCTCGCCTGGCATCAACTGCTGATAGAGTGAACATACAGCTTCTCAGGTGATCAGACAATACAGCTATTGTCTCAACCCTTATGTCTCGCCTGACATCAACTGCTGATAGAGCGTACATACAGCTTCTCAGGTAATCCGACAATACAGGTATTGTCTTAACCCTTATGTCTCGCCTGACATCAACTGCTGATAGAGCGTACATACAGCTTCTCAGGTGATCAGACAATACAGGTATTGTCTTAACCCTTATGTCTCGCCTAGCATCAACTGCTGATAGAGCGTACATACAGCTTCTCAGGTGATCAGACAATACAGGTATTGTCTTAACCCTTATGTCCCGCCTGACATCAACTACTGATAGAGCGCACATACAGCTTCTCAGGTAATCAGACAATGCAGGTATTGTCTTAACCCGTATGCTGCAGGTGACTTATTTGACCAATACAAAAAGATTCGAAAAACCTAAAAAATGATGGTTAACCTTTATGCTGGTGTTGGCCAATTCTGCTATTACAAAAAGATGCAAATAACCTAAAAAAAATGACTGAAACCCTGGCATATGGTACTCATCTGAGAGTACTTAGTGAGAGCTTTCCAATGAATACCAACACGACACGGTTTGGATGGTTTTCACAAATCTTCACATCATTGTGCTTTGGAAGAAAGTAGCCTTAGCATTGGAAGGGTTAACCTAAGAGCTGATAGTCAGCTCAGTCTGAGCATGCGCATTTATCACAATCCGCTCGATAGATCGACCGTTATGTACATTGTAGCATGATAAATACTAATAGTGTGTTTTGAGAGAATCTCTTCTTGTTCTTAGTTCACAATAATAATCTCATAACCGGCAGATTTTTGGGACAACCTCGTATTTCTCTTAGATCACCATCATAGTCCCATATCCAGCAGATTTTTGTGACAACCTCGTTTTTCTCTTAGATCACCATAATAGTCTCATATTCAGCAGATTTTTGTTAGGACCTCATAATTTTATTCTGTTACAATAAAAGACATATCCATGTAGTGTTAAGTGCTAGGACGCCCATTTCAATGTAGCAATCTACTTGTTGTATCATACAATGAAATTATGTGAAGAGCGTAAAACCACTTTGAATGGATAGACATATATTTACCATCACGATTAATACACACTGGAGGGGGTTTGGGTCCATATTTTCTGCAATACAACTCACATTATCACACAAACGAGATATTTTGAGTGTATTTATTGATGGGAACTGTTTGGGTGTCTTTTTCTTTCTCTCAATCCCTTACTTTTTGTTCTTCTGTTTCCTTCTCCTTCTCCATCTTCTCCTCTTTCTTTTTCTTCTTCTTCCTCTTCTTCTTTTCCTCTACTTCCTTTTCCTCTTCCTCTCCTACTGCCTCTCCTTCTTCCTCTGCATTTTCTTCTTTTTCTTCCTTTTCATCTTCATTCTCTTCTTCATCATCATCATCATCTTTTTCTTCTTTCTCTTCTTCTTCATCTTCTTCTTCTTCCTCTTCTTCTGTTTCATCATCATCATCTTCTTCATCATCTTCTTCTTCAACATATTGTTCTTCTTTTCTTCATTATGATCTTCTTCTTCTACTACTACTTCTTTTTCATCATCTTCTTCATCATCACCTTCTTCTTCATCAGCTTCTTCTTCCTCTTCTTCTTCATCATCATCATCTTCTTCATCATCATCTTCTTCCTCTTTTCTTCTTCATCATCATCTTCTTCATCATCATCTTCTTCCTCTTTTCTTCTTCATCATCATCTTCTTCATCATCATCTTCTTCCTCTTTTCTTCTTCATCATCATCTTCTTCATCATCATCTTCTTATTCCTCTTCTTCTTCACAGGTGACCCACCTTAAACCGACGTTTCTGTTTTACCGCTAGGTTTCAACGTATCTTTTTTTTTCATGATCACCAATTCTGTCTTAATTGCATTGTCACATTATTTGCCATTTCAGCCATACCCTGTATTCTCAAAACTCGCATGTGGTCTCATTTAATTGGTTGCTATGTTTATCCTATCACAATAGGACCAATGGCAATATCACATAATATGTATTTTAGTATTTATACCAAAGCCTATACCAAAATCTTTTATACGGAAATCACACACTTGGTCGACGCCGTAGTAAAAAAAAGAATACCCTCGTTCTCCCTAAAATGGGGGTGCACCCCTCTCCCCATCCAAAGCTTTACCGCTTCATCGTCCCTCGTTACATGTACAGGCAACTCTGCTTAATCCGGACTGATGCGGAACCTACATTTCTGTCCGCATTAGGCAAAATCCGGATTATAAGTATGGGAATTACATTTTTAGAAAGGAACTGGGACCTTCCAATCCGTCCGGTTAAGTCGAAAATCCGGATTACACGTGTCCGGATTAAGCAGAGTTGCCTGTATTGTGCCATCCGTCTAGGACTTGGATGGGGTGAATGCCGGTCGGTGCAAGTGAGAAAGCTACCAGCGACTTGGGATTAGGCGGAGGTTTTCGCCAGGCACTCCGGTTTCCTTAAAACTGGCTAGTTAAGTCGTTATAGCCGCATAATGGCAGAAAAAGTGTCGAAAATCAAATTCCAAATTCCAGATTCTAATACTGGGATCTCTGTGCTGTTGTTCGCCGCAATATGGCAGAAAAAGTGACGAAAATCAAATTCCAAATTCCAAATTCTAATGCTGGGATCTTTTTGCAAGTGTTCGTGTGTGTAAGTGTGTGCGTGCGTGCGTGCGTGGGTGAATCAGCATCCATCTCTCAACACTTACACAATCAACTGGTTTTAATTGTATTGACTTCTCGATGAGAGGTACACGTTTAGCTTGTAAACACACAGTGCTTTGTAAGCGACTGCGAGTTTCCTAATTCGTAGTCAATTACATTTAAAAGAAAGCGCAGACCATGATCGTGATAATTTCGAAAATAATTTCCATTTGAAAACACGATCTTTTTTCATATAATGATACATCACATCATCACCCTCGTTATTTTTACATAAGAATACGTTACCCTCTCGTCAAATCAATACTTTCTAAAACATAACAAACACATGAACTCAAAACCCGGGCAATTCATTGTTTAAGAGTGTTTTTTCAACGAGATTGTGTCACGTTCACAGAGTTAGGTGACTGGGGGTAGTTTTTGTGGATTCAATTACAGTGTCTAAAATTTCCATTAGAAGTGGTTGTACGTGACCCTCCTATACTACCACATACAGCGAGGTGATTTGTACATTGGTTGTCTCTAGAGTATATTCACACTTGGCACGATCACATACAATACCGACATATCTAGCTTCACTCAGAATAGGGTCTATTGCATTTTTACACTATAAAGGCAATAATGGAATTACATTACATAGTGCTAATGGTTCTTTTGATGGCTAAAAGTAGATTGATATCTGTGAATTGATATTAGTGAAATCATATGGCAAACCATAATAGTATTACTGCATAATATGTATGTATATATATATATATATATATATATATATATATATATATATATATATATATATATATATATATATATATATGTATATATATATATATATATATATATATATATATATATATATATATATATATATATATATATATATATATATATATATATATATATATATGCGCGTGTGTGAGGGTGTAATAAACCTACCAATCAATGAATTAATTGTATTTCTATTTTGAACTTTTCAGAAATGCACCGATTCCAAGCTTTCCAACAAAAAACTATATCCAACCTTTGCACGAACTCTTCCCTCAACGTCGAAGGTTTCCAAGTCTGTGATTGCCCTGATGAAGCAGTTTCGCTGGAGCACGTTTACTATGGTAGTGGGCAAGACGAACTGGCAGGAAACATCTACTACTCTGAACACCCTGGCACAACAAAATGGCATACATATCATGTCAGTGGAGTATTTCCGCGAACCTTATTCAGACACCTACCACGATATACTGAAACAGATAGTAATGAGAACCAGGGCCAGAACCAGAGGTAAGAGTGTGTGTGTTTGTGCAGTGCTAAGCCTTGGTGGTGAAACGGTCCATCAAAATGAATAGTCTAGTGGTCCGCCAGAAAAAGTATCGGTCCATATCACTTTGATAACTAAAATGGTAGCCAACAGCCATTTCATAACTGAACATTCATGGTTAATTGTGCTTAATTTATGAACTGTGACAGTTATATTCTAATGTAGAAGAAATGTGAAACTGGGTGTGTACTTATTAAACTAATGTGGTCAAAATATTTACCTGACTTTCTGGGCAAGTACTAGTAAACATAGACTTTTACTAGCCCATTCAGTTTTTTGGTAAAAAACGGACCGGTGGGCTACTGTCTATTTTCACCACTGTGTGTGTGTTTGTGGGTGCGAGTGTGTATGTATGTATGTATGTATGCATGTGTGTGTGCGCGTGTGTAAGTATGTATGTATGGTATGTATGTATGTATATTTATATGTATATATAAATTGCATTCAGAAGGTGGCGTTGACAAGTGATGTGCTTGGACAATATGACATGCTAAATGTGTAGCAAGTCTCGTGCAGATATATAGGATTTATAGGAAAAAGATAAAATAATATGCAGAGCCTACAGTAAAGACATTTAATTTCTACACCGGTCGACCGAACGTCTGCCAGTGCCTGGTTGTGAACCTCCCATGAATAACATGTCAAAAAAGCCAAGTACATCATTGACCCACGGAGCTTGTGAATTAAAGTTACGTTCAGTTGTGAGGTCAGGGAGCTGTGGTCGCATTCAACCCCAGACAACTCGGTGCCAATTGGATGTGCGAGCGTGTTTTGTGGGCGGACTGACCGAGCATTTAGTGCTGGAATTAAATGTCGGCACTGTAGGTTTTGGAGTTTATGATGTATCTTAGCTATATAATCCCTGCAATGCCTCCAATTACTTATTAGTAGTAAACTAAGGAGAGCATTTTCCATACTTGATATCACTTTTCATGTTTCTCTATATTGTTGTTTTCTTATGTTATATGTAAAACTTTGTTGTGCATGTCGTTTTAATTCACATCAACAGTCAACAATTATACAATACAATGAAACCACTATGAGCTATTTCATTCCCTTTCAGTGTATGTTTTCCTCGGTGATGAACACGCTATGATAGACTTTGTGCGAATCATGGAGCGCCTGGGCCTCAATAGAAAGGGCGAGTACGTGGTCATCGCTGTGCGGAACTCACCATTCGACCCCGCCAAGGCCAAGAAGTCAGAGTATCTATTAAAAGGTAAGTTAATGTATGTACTAGTATTTATCCTTTTGACTATAATTAAAAATCATGAAAACATAGGTTAAACCAAAAAAACAGTATCTATTAAAAGGTAAGTTGATGTATGTATATATCCTTTTGACTATAATTAAAAATCATGAAAAAATAGGTTACAATAAGAAAAACGAGTATCTATTAAAACGTAAGTTAATGTATGTTTTTATTCTTTTGACTTAAATTAAAAATCATGAAAAAATAGGTTACAACAAAAAACGAGTATCTATCAAAAGGTAAGTTAATGTATGTATTTATCCATTTGACTATAATTAATTATCATGAAAATATAGGTTACAACAAAAAACGGAAACAAGACATGAAGTGAACGGATCTCAAAAGAAACAATAAAACAAGAATAATATTTAACTCAAAAAGTCATGTCAGACGGCCAGTGTAATTACAGTACAGACGTTCAATGCCTGCACCAGTCGACCGGACGTCTGCCAGAACCTGGTCGTATAAAGAACTATGCATAACCTGTCATAACAATAAGCCAAGCACATAAATGACCCAAGTAGCTTGCAAATCAAAGTTGCCTTTAGTTGTTAGGTCATTCATGCATCCATGCCCAGGAAACTTGGTGGCAATCGGGTGTACGGTCAAGTTTTATGCCCGGGCATTTAGTGCAGGAATTAAATGTCGGCACTGTACTACCATAAATGGAAAAACCTAACCTTCTATGCGACAACCAGTCCTCAAAGTCCTTAGACAAGCGATTTTCTTTTACACTGAGTGATCCTCTGATACTGGTTTGATACCGACAAAATGCTAGAAATGTGGGCTGCGGCTGCTATAGGAATTTGTAAGATGTACATGTACTCCCTATCAACCAGGCAAAGTGCTATTTTTTTGTAAAGAGTGATCTGTAAGCAAATGTACAGTGTCAAATCTTGCACATATTAAGGTGGATACCAATTTGGTCTGCATTGATGGATAGGTGGCGCCACGTGGGGGCTAAGTAGACCCACCTTAAGTTATATTTAGTATGTCCACAGTAACCAATCATATGATAGTGGAATTATATGCAAGCAGCACAAGAAACTAGCTGTATTATAATTTCTTTATTTTTTGTTTTTCTAACACTGTGATATTATTTATTATCTATATGTTTATATACACCTGTATTAAATATGATTTTGCGTATGTAACAATATGCAGTCGATAAACATACAATACAAAAAGATTTTACACATTATTAAAATGCCTGTTCACAGCCAGCGCAGGCAGTCAACACCTATCCCTTGTTCACCGGTTGTCTATACATTCTGTAAATGGCTGTACTTGTGATAATTCGATTATCGATTAAAATCGATCATCGGATCGAAAGGGTTTCGATTTCGATTAATCAATTCCAAATTTTGGCGTCGATTATGATCGAAATAAACAGCAAAAAGGATATGTTTTGACATGTCTTCCTGGACGTATTTTGATTAAGTTTTTCGCCCAAAACTGCACCAGAAAATGTCCGAAATATTACTTACTTAGAGGTGGAAATAGCTAATAAGTGCTGCTGGGATGAAAGCTCACGCAACCGATTATGATCGATCATTGATCGGTTGGTTACAACCGATGATCGAATATGAAAATCTGAACCGATTCCTATCACTAGGCTGTATCACACGTACGAAAAGTGAAGATTCCATGCATGAAGTTGTGTACAGCCCAACCACTGATGAACATTTCTGGGGCGTAAAAAAAAATACCAGGGACGAAAGTCTCATTTTAATGCATCGAAATATCATTTTCGTGCATGAAATTTCCATTTTCATGCATGAAATTTTAATGCCACGATTTTATCGTGCATGAAACTTTTTGTACGGGAAGTGATATAATGGGTAGCTGATAGTATTTTATATATATATATATATATATATATATATATATATATATATATATATATATATATATATATATATATATATATATATATATATATATATATATATATATATATATATATATATATATATATATATATATATATATAAATTTATACAAATCATCCAGCTGGGTACTTCTCTTGGGTTTTCTGAGAAGATATCTCGGCCGTTTTTTCAAAAAAAAATTTAACACCTATCTTTAACACCTCGAGAGGATTGTCGCCATCGGGCTACGCCCTCGAGCTACAATACTCTCTCGGGGGAAGTTATTCCTGGTGGAAAGCCCACAGGGATGTCATATTTGTATAATACGTTGTGTTATTTGAACTCCTAATTTGTTCCGTTTTAAGTTTCCTCTAATGAGTACCGCGTTTCATGTAGTTTCTATTTGCTAATTGTTGCTTTAATACTTTGATATATGGCCTTTTTTGTACCTTTCTATATATAGTCACAGATGAATATGTACAATTAAAGGTCGAAGAGAAGATATTTGAACCTTTTTTCCTGCATGAAGTAGTAGTGTCATATGTTGTTAGATGAAACCTGGACTAATGATGAGGCTTATTCCGCTGTCAACTGCGTCACGGGAAATTGAAGTTGATCCGCTTTCCTGCCGCCTTGAGGATAATATCATTGAGTCCTTTTTAATTATCACCCGACTCCTGGATGGGTACCTACTCCATCTAACAATAGCAGCTAAACTTACACTTAACCGGATAATAGCTCGACTCAGGTGACCTGTGCTGCTTAACCCATTAATGCTTGAGAGTTACTTTAGAAATTGCCGTCTGGGTCTTTGACATTTTTGACAATAACTTAGAAATTAAGAATCCATTAAAAAAATATTTGAAGGAGAGTTGTTGGTCATGTGCTGAGGAACATTTCTCCTTAAAATATTTTCCCAAATAGGCTTTTGGGTAAAAGATTTCACCAACATCATCAAGCTGTTTTGGCTGCTGTAAGTATTAAAGGGTTAAAACTCGTCGCACACAAAACGAAGGATCTACAGTACAGATATTTGATTCCTGCACCAGTCGACCAGACGTCTGCCAGTGCCTGGTTGTATAAACACCCATGAATAATATGTCAAAAAATAAGCCAATCACATCAATGACTCACGTAGCTTGCGAATATATGCTTCTCTTAGTTGTGAGGTCATCCTGATGATGCATCCATGCCCAGGAAACTTAGTGGCAATCAGGCGTGCGGTCGCGCGGGATGCCCACGCATTTAATGAAGAATTAGATGTCGGCACTGTATCAATGTCAATGAAATAAACATACGTCATGGGATACGCTATTCATGAATATATTTTACTAAATTCCCGGACCTACCTATTAAAGCACATTATAATGGTTACCCCTAACGTCTCTTAAATGAGCACATTGCACCAATGCAGGTAACTCTATTAAGCAATGGCTATCAGTTTTCCTACGGAACTGGCAAGAAAGGAAGGCTTAAAAGTTTCTTCTTTCGACAGCACGTCTAAGAATGACGTCGAATCCATAAAAAGCTATTTTCATGACAGGAAGAGATCAGTTTCACTCGAAAAAATTCCTTTTCTGAGATCTCGCGAAATTCCTAAATTTCTCGCACAAAGTGCAGCAAACTGATGTGGAATTATTCATAGATTCCTTCTGTAGGAATGCCTATCCTTGCGCCAAAACTCTAGTGAAGTCAAAGTGGAAGGCTCTTGTTCATTTGCATTTTAATTTGTTCATATGCCTTTATGACAAGGTCTGTGTTTTCTTGAAAAATTTCTTCTTTTCAAGATGCCTCCAAAAAATGAATAAAAAACATTTTCAAAATTAAAGTAACATGCAATCAAAAACGTTCAAACGGCGAATTTCTCGATTTTTGGTCAAAAGATATTCCCTGCTTTCATCAAAACGAGTGGTCTACTTCTTGGGACATGATGTTCAATGGTGGAAAGATCCACTTGGAGGTTGCACATTATTTCATGAGTGGTTAAACTAGCGAATGATCAACTTCAAACGTAGAGCAACGAATTGACACTGTGTAAAGGTAGAACCCTACTCGATGCACAGGTCATTTTCAAAACTTGAATATCTGAAAACTGAGTTTAATGAAGACAAAAAGGTTACATCTCATAGTGGCCGAATAATGGTAAACTTATCAATAAGTGACTATTTTGAGGTAATGCGGCACCCTTAAAGCACATATCTAGATGTGTTTCGTTTTTTGGCAAAATGTCGAGACGTACCTTTTACTTGAAAATGAGAGTCTACCATATGATTATTCATGTCTTTGGTAAGGTGCAAGGTCCTACTTCAACAGGGGATCTGCACGATGAGTATTTTAAAAACAAAAAGCCAAAAGGACACCACCTAGCTATGTCATTTGAATATGAAAATGAAACACACCTGCCTGTATAAAATGTCTTTTTTTGTGAAAAATCATTGGAAATAGTGTATTCAATTAAAGATAAGTGACTCTTGTATAGTTTAGTTTAATGGCCTAGATTGTACTAATCATTCCCCTGAAAACCACTTGAAAAGCTGAAATATCTTTTCATCTGCCAAACACGAAAATAAACATGCTACTACACAGGAGAAAATTGACGACCCCCCACTGTTGCCCAATTTTTTTGCTGTACGACAGCAATATCAATGATATTATTATATGACGCCATACACTTGTGATACACACAGTTCCATACAGAAAAATAATGCATCGATCAAAGATCTGTGAGGAGTTGATTTGAGCGCCATTCATGGCTACTCTGATATAAATTAAAAACTAACACAATAAGATGTACACACTAAAGTAAAATCCTTGCCAGTTGGTATTTTCCTGCCTCATAATTGGCCCTGATGTGTAGGTAGAGTGCACTGTTCACAACACACACACACACGTACACACACACACACACACACACACACACACACACAAGCTAGCCTGTTCAGGTTGACCGGCTATTTTTACTTATCTAAGCTTGCAGTTATGGTGTTGCCCTATCTAGCGATCGTGAACTACTACAGTGCAGACATTTGATTCTAACACTAAAAGCATGGGCAGCCTGGCATAATAAACGACCGCACGACCGGTTGCCACCAAGTTTCCTGATCATGAATGGAGGGATGACCTCACAACTGAAAGTAGCTTTGTTTCACAGGCTACGTGAGTCATCGCTATCTGTGGCTTTTTTCTTTTAACAAGTTACCAATGGGTATTTGTACAACCAGGCAAGGGCAGACGTCCGGTCGACTGGTTTAGGAATTAAATGTCTGTACTGTACTCAGCTTTTGATTATCGTCACGTTTTATGTCGAAATTAGACTAAATCGCGAATGGCTAATATTTTGAGGTGAATGACACCGAGTACATTTCACACACACACACACACACACACACACACACACACACACACACACACACAAACACAGTGTATTTGCGTTGAAGATAAGACGAAACTAGTCCCTAGCACCTTGCGGATTTAGTAGGGTAAAACGTTTTTCTCTTTGAAGCCCAATATCAATAAACCAACTTAGTCACTATCCCAATATGCCATTTCCTGGTAGTTTGTCAACGGCTCGCATGATAAAAGGGGCCGTGAATGTTTCCCCAGCTTTCTTAGCTTAACAATATACTAGATTTATGATTGGATAATTGAGTGTCTTCCTACTGAACGTCTTTTCTGACAGTAGAGGACAGTTTTGTTGCCTACAAATTATTTTCCCTGGGTAATGTATGTATGTATCTTTATTGACTGTAATCAAGTTACAACACTACAACACTATCATTTTAGTTGTAGAGGTGATCTCACAACTCATAAATACGTACTCTCTCTCTCTCTCTCTCTCTCTCTCTCTCTCTCTCTCTCTCTCTCTCTCACACACACACACACACAAACACACACATCTGTTTCATCAGCAGTAGGCACTTTGGAGTAAATAATACAATTTGAACGGATGCTTATCAGCTTCTTGCTTGGAACCAGATTCTATCAAGAAAGGATCTCACAGCTTTCATGAGGTGCTAACATTGCTTAGCACCTGTCTGTATATATAGACCCCGCAGGCAACATAAAGTAGTATCAGGATGAAGCCCAAAGCAGAGGCCTTTTATCTAGATACGCCTTTCATTTCCTCTTAGTATCCTTAACCCTTATGCTGCAGGTGGCTAATTTTGCCAATACATAATGATGCAAAAAACCCGAAAATTCTTGAAACCATGGCACATGGGTACTCATCTGAAAGTACTCAGTGAGAGATATCCAATGAATACCAACATGACATGGTTTAGATGGTTATCAGAAATCTTTGCATCCTTGTGCTTTGGACGAAAGTAGCCTTAGAATTGGAAATGTTAACGCGATGGGAAGTCTGTCGATAAAAGCCATTAGACAGTTCTTTTTACTGCAGCTTTTTCTGGTTGGAGTAAAAAAGCCACGTTTTTATTAACGAGGCAAAATTGGTACCTAACTAGATTTTGTTCTTTGCTGAAATGTATTTAAGGCTTACTTGTCTTTAGACTAATTTTTTTTTACCAGATTAGATAAGTCTTGGTACCTTACACTTTTTTCATTATCCCAAGCTGTCATAGCAGGTGCTCAAGCTGTGTAACGAGCCTAGTCAAGATAGCCGCCACTAAGGACAGACTCGGGCCTGTTACTAACTCAATTGTGTACCGGACATGTGTAATCCGGATTTTCGTCTAAATCGGACAGATTGGAAGGTCCCGGTCCCTTCATATACATATAATTCCTATACGCATAATCCGGATTTTGCCTAATCCGGACAGAAATTTAGGGTCCACATCAGTTTGGATTAAGCAGAGTTGCCTGTATTAAGCTATAACAGTAGGGCTGAAGGGGACGGGCCATGGGTGGTCTTACTTGAAAGCTGGCGTGTGAAAGCTCATTTTCATACTATTATACTTCTGATGATGGATTTACCCATGGGCATGATACTTAATCGTTGTACTGTAAGGTAAGCCATTTAGTACAGAGTTCATCTTAACCATTATGCTGCTGGTGGCTAAGTTAGGAAATATAAAATGATGTTTAAAAAATGACTGAAATCCTGCTGAGAGTACTCAGTGAGAGCTATCCAATGAATACCAACATGACAGGGTCTAGATGGTTTTCAAGAATCCTTGCGTCCTTGTGCTTTGGATCAAAGTAGCCTCAGCATTGGAAGGGTTAAGTGGGCTGAACAGGCACCTGGCCATCCAAGCCTCCACTCTCCACACATAGATCCCGCTACGCAAAGTATCTCTGCCTCCACAGCGGTACTATTTTGCGGAATATTTTGATGAGTGACGTCATTAAATGTATCCCATTGGTCAAAAAAGTGTGATGCACGCGGTCATATTTACAATCAACAATGACGTAGCACTGACCTCTTCTTCTCAGTGCAAGAGCACTGGACGGCCGACTGGCTGATTGGTCAATTCAGAACTTTTCACCGCATTTTCTCATGAGCTATCGCAAAAGGTACTTAGGCATTACATCCTAAATGTCATGAATATCGTAGTTTGCGCAATTACAAATAACTGAATGGCAAATAATGCACGGGAGTTTCATATTTAGTATAATTTTGAAATCGCACCATGAAACAGAACGAAATTTCAAAAACGTGCAGAGTGATGCGGTGCTTTGGGGCAGAGGTACTACCGGTAGTCGTGTAGCAATTGTGGAAGACGGGATCGCTGTGCCGCAGATTGCTAAGCCTCCCCCACATCAGTGCTGCGTTGTCTAAGTATAAGCTACTTTCCTATCTTAAATGACCGTTTTAGCATTCCCACATTCTGTGGCTGCGGAAAGCTAATTCAAGCAGTTATTTTCTTTATCTGTGTTATTTTCTGATACTCTATCGCCCTATTTGCGTCAAGCACTCGACCAAATGAAAATCCGTTTTGGTCCCCAAATACGGTAAACCCTTAATGCCACATAATTGGAGATTCAGGATATGGCGGGGGTGGATCTATATCCAGATATCCAGACAGACAGAGCCAATTATTTCCTGCAGGTTAGAAATAAGAACGAGAAACAGCCTTCCGCTGTGATCACACTCAAAACCTATGGAGCATGGGGATGACTTTACAGTACAGAACTTTTAATTCCTGCACCAGTCGACCGGACGTCTGCCAGTGCCTGGTTGTACAAACACCCATGCATAACATGTCATAATAAAAAGCCAAGCACATCAATGTCCCAAGTAGCTTGCAAATAACATTTACATTCAGTTCTTAGGTCATCCATGCATCCATGCCCAGGAAACAAACCGGGTGGCAATCGGGTGTACGGACGTGTATTATGCCCGGGTATTTAATGCAGGAATTAAATGTCGGCACTGCAGGTGGGATGAATCCAAAAATACCAAATATAAGTTAGCTCCTATATAAAATTACATTTAATCAGACTAAGTGTCTAACTTCGTTCCTTGTCTAATATTTCCCGCATGCATGTTCTAAAAGATCTTCACCGGCTGCCCATCAGGAAAGGGATTGAGTTTTGAGTTTTGACTTGCAAATGCATGCAAGGATGCGCCCCTCTATACCTGAGGGAACTGTCAGTCAAACGAGCCAATACAAGGACTCTAAGATCAAACACTACGAACTTATTACATTCATGTATACCACATACCAATCTGGAACGGTTTGGTGACAGAGAATTCTGTGCCTATGCACCGCGCCTTTGGAATGACCCCCCTAATAAAATCAAGGCTGCTGATAGTGTGCAAACGTCTGGAAACAGCTGAAAACATTGCTATTTCAAAAGGAGTTTATTAGACTATATGGACTATAAAAATCTGTCCACTGACTGTTCTTTAAAGCGCTTTTGAACATTATACAGTGCCGACATTTAATTCCTGCACTAAATGCCTGGTCATCCCAGGCATAATACACGACTGCGTGCCCGATTGCCACCCGGTTACCTGGGAATGGATGTATGGATGACCTCGCAACTGAACGTACCTTTGATTCGTAAGCAACGTGGGCCATTGACTTGCTTGGCCTTTTTTTAACATGACATCTATGGGTTTGTGTACAACCAGGCACTGTCAGACGTCCGGTCGACTGGTGCAGGAAATAAATATCTGTACTGTAGGTAATAAGGGCGCTATATCAAATATCACATCATATATATATATATATATACTATATCAAATATTGTATATATATATATATATATATATATATATATATATATATATATATATATATATAAATATATATATATATATATATATATATATATATATACATATATATATATATATATATATATATACATATATATATATATATATATATATATAAATATATATATATATATATATATATATATATATATATATATATATATATATATATATATATATATATATATATATATATATATATGAATTATGTTTATATATATATATACTATATCAATTATTATCTTTATGCTTGTATTTGCAGTTCCCTTTGAGGAGAACGTGTCTGTGTTGAGCCTGCACGCCTTTAGACCCCTTTTACTGCTGATGGAGAGACAGCCACAGAACCCCAACTACGAGCAGTTCATCGAGGAGACGAGAAAATACAGCAGTGCAGAGCCCTTCAACGCACCCTTGCTGTCTCTACCCACCCTCAAGCAAAACATAAAACTACCAGTAAGTTCAACCACATCTTACCTTCAACAACACCCCCCCCCCCCTGGCTCTCCCTACCCAACCTCAAGGAAAACATCAAATTATATATATATATATATATATATATATATATATATATATATATATATATATATATATATATATATATATATATATAAAATATACATTAGAATTTCTAGTCCAAATGAAGATCTATGGTGACATTCTACAGAATGTTCACATGCATTTGACAATTATTTCTGAACAATGCACGTTTGATTTCATTTGAGAAGTTATCTTCTGTAAGTTTATAGTGACAATCCACAGAATGTTCATACTTAGTTGACACTTATTTCTGAATGATGTATGTTTGATTTCATTGGAGAAGTGATCTTCTGTAAGTTTATATATGAATAAAGGTTCTTGTATAATGTCATTCTAACTTTGATTTCTTTTACTTGTTATACAGTTTACAGATATTTGCTCCAAGAAATACTGACAGGATTTTCTGAAGGATACTCCAATTACAGTCTAAATTGCAGTCATTAGTGTAGTCATTATAACTACATTTAATGGCTACTTTACAGTAAATGATGTAGTCAGTATAGCAGTCATGGTGACAACTTTACGACTACTTAGTAGTCATAACTATGTGGAGCAAGCATTGGTGAATGTGACAACCTCACTAGTCAAATTGACAACTTTTATAGTCATATTAACTATGGATGTGGTCAATTGGACTAAAAGGTCACTTGACTACCCTATAGTCAACAGATTTTACTCCTAATTTCCCTTGACTAGTGACTACCGGTGAGTAAATCTAGGCACCAGATTGACTACATTTTAGGTAGTCAATATGACTACATTCCTGTTTCAGTGCATATATATATATATATATATATATATATATATATATATATATATATATATATATATATATATATATATAATCAATATCATCATTATCATTACCGTTATTTCCTCCAGGTGCCTATCTACGCTGCGCACCTGTACGATGCTGTGGCCATCTACGCCAGGGCTGCCGGTGAAATCCTACTTAACAATGGCACATTCCAAGACGTCAGAGACGGGCGAGCAATCTTCAACAGAATCAAATCAAGAAAGTTCAGAAGTAAATACATTTTCTTCCATTTTCCTTGCATGCGTTTACAGGGTATGTATGAATTGCCATATTTATTTTGCGAATAATGTTATTTTATAAGTATTAAATACATTCACAATACATTCTTGAAAATCCTTTGTAGAAAATGTAACTATTTTCTCTTTGCAATAACTTTGCCAACAATCTTGAGTTGACTTTGATGGATTAAGTAAAAGCTGTGTTTGGCTTTAGAACTTGACGTTATCTTAAAACACTTTTGAATCGTCATCCTCAGTTTTGTGAAACATCAGATGATGCCCGATTACAATACAGACATTTAATTCCTACACCGGTCGACCGGATGTCTGCCAGTGCCTGGTTGTACAAACACCCAAGGGAAACATTTTAAAAGAAATAAGCCACACACTTTGATGACCCACGTAGCCTGTGAAACAAAGCTACTTTCAGTTGTGGGGCCATCCATCCACTCTTGACCAGGTAACTTGGTGGCAATCGGTCGTGAGGTCATGTATTATGCCCCGCTGCACATGCATTTAGTGCAGGAATTAAACGTCGTCACTGTACATGCACGGCGAAAAGAGTCTATAAAGCACAAAAACGTTGGGATGACAATCACCGCATCCAATTTACACTATATAGACCAAATGTAGCATTAACGAAACGGAGATAACGACGGTTCGAATTTCTTGATTTATAACAATAAATAATTGACGTCGACAACACTGAATCTATCCACTTCTTAAGCATTCGTAGGGAAAGAAAATAAAGTTAAATATATTTTCAATCCCCAATAAACGGGAGGGAAAATAAATTTAGATTTATTTTCTCTCCCCAATAAACGGGAGAGAAAATAAATCTAAATTTATTTTCTCTCCCCAATAAACGGGAGTGAAAATGAATTTAAATATATTTTCTCTTTCACACTTGGTCCATCGTACATTCGGCAATGACTTCAATTCAAAGAGAATGTAATTGATATTTATCTAACTGTCCCTCATTACAGGTATACAAGGCCACGATATCTTTATTGATGAGAACGGTGACGCGGAGGGGAATTACAGTGTCTTCGCTCTCAAACACGATGCCGACTCTGACTACCAATACAGTCTCCAGGAGGTGGGCAACTTCACCATGACAGAACACGGACTCGGAATACCAGTACGTTGAGTTACAGTGACGACATTTAGTTCCAGCACTAAATGCATGGGCAGCTGGGCACAATACACGACCGTACGACCGATAGCCACCAAGTTACCTGGTCATGAGTGGATGAATGACCTCACCACTGAAAGTAGCTTTGTTTCACCGGCTGCGTGGGTCATCAACTAGTGTGGCTTATTCCTTTTAACATGTCACCTATGGTTTTTTTTACAACCAGGCACTGCCAGACGTCCGGTCGACTGGTGTAGGAATTAGATGTCTGTACTGTACATCTGAAAGTTTTTTTTTTTAATTTCGCAGCTGCTGCTTTTTATTTTCTAATGTCGAACATATAAACAAGCAACCGATACAGACTTATAATCATTTGACTATTAGGTTTCATACTATAGACTGTAAGAGTGTATCATCTTACGAGAAACATATAGGTAAGTATATTATAGTCAAGTTACATCTGAAAGTTGACTAGTCAATTATAATTTAGCAGATTCTTGCACCAGTCAACCGGACGTCTGGCAGTACCTGGGTATTCAAACACACAGGGAGAACATGTCAAAAATAAGCAAAGCACATCAATGACCCACGTAGCTTTCGAATCATTAAGCTACGTTCAGTTGTGAGGTTATCCATGCCCAGGAAACTGAGTGGTGATCGGGCAAGCGGTCGTGTATTATGCATGGGCTGCTCAGTCACTTAGTGCAAGATTTAGATATCAGCACTGTAGAAGTTTCCTTTTTTTGCATGGATAGGGTTCCATTCTAGGTCAATTTTCGTATGATGTGCGATTTCGTAATGTAACAATTAAAGCAAGTAACAAACTACTGATTAACCCGCTCATAGTTGATTGCTTTGACAAGAAATCAACATTCCAACGCGAGGAAATCATAGACACTGATTACCGTAACCATGAGTGGAAGCACGCACCAAAAACCACGTGCTGGAAGCGCAAGCTGCTCACTGATTGGCTGACGTGCTGAAATCAGGAGCTGCTCACTGATTGGCTGGCGTGCTGTCGCGCCTCGTCATCGCCACGCGCTGTGCTGTCATGTGACGAGTCGTTTTCTGTGCCACGGCCAATGCACCAGAATCATACATCGTGTATTTAATACGCTATCGTTGTCTTTTGGATAACATTTTATTTTCTTGTATATATTATGTTCATGTTACTCTAGAAAGTCATATTCATAAAAGCGTCAATTTGGAATTTGGAATTTGGAATTTAGTTTCATTACCTTTTCTGCCATATTGCGGCTAAGTCGTGACTAGTAAGTTGAAACTAGTGGAGGAAACCGGAGTACCCGGCGGAAACCAGCATTTAACCCCAAGTCACTGGCAACATTCTCACATGTCCCAGATAGGATTCGAACCCGGACAGCGGTGAGAAACAGCTACAATGTAGCAGTCAGTGGCAACGCCTTAGACCACACGGTCATTAGGACAGGCCCCCTAAAAGCATAAAAAATATAGCATCTATCATATAATCTAGACTAACATAACTATGGTTGTATGAATAACGGCTATTCAGTAACACCTTTCCAGAGTGTGCAAATAATTGAATGACTAGAGCAATACAGATTAATAAGTAACACTTTTCCAGAGTGTGCAAATAATTGAATGACTAGAGCAATGCAGATTAATAAGTAAAACTTTACCAGAGTGTGCAGTTGATTTGAAGACTAGAAGACCTCTATAATTTGAGAAGATTATTAAAGGCCCACAAACCTCCGAGGTAAACTTCTGATTTAAGTACCCCTTTAATTTCAAAACATATCTATGCTCAAGACTTTCCCCGGTTAGTCAGCAACTTACGTTGTTCTAACTATACAGTCTGAATGTATCATTACAGGAAATGTGCACATAAAATACCGTAGGGAAGACCCAGGATGTGGTGTGGCGGCTACGGTGCTACACTGTGCTGTGGCTGTGTTTCCTGCTCAGTAGCCCCGCCCCCCCCCCCCCGCAATGCTCTAGGCGGTGGTTTATCTATCTGGGTCAAATCAAGTAAGCCATCAGAGCGGCTGTTACACAAAAAGAGACCGCCTCTCAGATCTCCCCTCGTAGAAGAAAACTGAGTGTGAAATCAGTTTTAATGGAAATGACTTCATACAAGTGGGATATATAGGTTAGGAGGTATATAATACATCGGCTTGCAGCTTAATATAGGAGTTTTAGCGTGCTTCTGAGGGTTGAAAGTTAGTGACTTTCAAATGTTCTATGTGACCATTTCCTGTCATGATATACATTTTGTTTCAGAAATTCCGTTACTCTGATAAGATAGATTGGATATCAGGCTCGGTACCACCCAGCGAACCTGAGTGTGGGTTTGATGGAAACAAATGTAATTTCTACGCAGGTAAGATCTTTAAAAAGTATATTCGGTTTTTATCAGATGCGGGAAAAGATTACATATTGTGTATGTTACAATATCAATCAGAAGCTGCTGTGAACTATATACAGTATACCGTGTTATGGAACTAGTATAAAAAGGTTTCAAACGCTTGCAAGTTTGCCCCAAAATATATTCATGCTGTATATAAATGTACTATTCCAGAACGAATACAGCAAGTATACAATTACAAAAATATTTCAATAACTAACAAAGAAATTAACTCAGTAAGCTCAGAAGATTATCAGCCATTTAAAAATGTGATCTAAAATACTACGAAAGGACAGAAAATAAAGATAAAAGCAAAAAGCAAAAAACAATGTGCCATCAAAAAGCAGATTATATTTCTTGTGTTTCCATTGTATTGGAATAGAAACGTTTGTATCTATGCCACCAACAAAATAATAGCAATCTTAGTGGTTGACACTGAATAGAGCGCTTCTGTCCAATGTAGAATCACTTTGCTATTTGCATATTTGACTGAAAATATTCCTTCCATGGTACAGTGGAACCTGTCAAATTGAACACCTGTGTACATTGAACACCTGCGTACATTGAACATTTTTTTATGTCCCGGCACACTCCCATTGAAAATAAATGGGACGCTACCTGGATACATTGAACACCTGTCTACCTTGAACATTGAACACCAAATTTGTTCCCGCAGGCCACATTTAACCTGTCTACTTTGAACATTCTGCACTGATTTGAAACTTTTCACTGAAAATGAGGTCAAATGAGATACATAAGATTAACTGTTTTGTTTAGTGATATTTTTCAAATGCTGAAAATGTAAAATTTTTAACTATATCAAGAAATTGAGGTAAAGACATAGTAGATTTTGTAAGGAAATGATCATGTTTCTCTTATTACCCTTGATTTTGTTTCTATTTCAACCAATCTCCAATTACTCAGAACCTGGATATATTGAACACCTGCGTACATTGAACACTTTTTCATTTCCCGTGAGTGTTCAATGTAGACAGGTTCCACTGTATGTTGTTATGTGTATGTTTCAGTGATTCCATGGTATGTTATTTATGTGTATGTTTCAGATTGGACGACGGCGACCATCTGCAGTATCAGTGCGGCTGCAGTACTAATTGCCGCAGTGTTTGCGTGCAGGTGAGGAAACCTAAGATGTTCATTGTTCACGTGTGGAATACAATACATATCATTGTAAGATTATGGCAATCATATTAGATATGCTGGAGCAATCTGTCTAGGCAATGTTTAACCCTTCCAATGCTAAGGCTACTTTCGTCCAAAGCACAAAGATGGAAAAGATATTTGAAAACCATCTAAACACTGTCATGTTGGTATGCATTAGATCGCTCTCACTGAGTACTTTCAGATGAGTACCCATGTGCCAGGGTTTCATTCATTTTTTTAACTCTTTTGCATCATTTTGTATTGGCAAAATTTGCCAACAGCAGCATAAAGGTTAAACGACACCAGAGAAGCAGTCTATGAAATTACAGGTATGGCGGCAGTTACAGTTACATTTAATTCCATCATTGAATGAGTGGGCATCCCGGGCGACCGCACGGCCGATTGCCACCCAGCTTCCTGGGCATGGATGCATGGATGACCTCACAACTAAGAGAAGCATATATTCGCAAGCTACGTGGGTCAATAATGTGATTGGATTATTTCTTGACATCTTAACATGGCTTATGATACAACCAGACATTGGCAGACGTCCGGTCGACTGGTGCAGAAATTGAATGTCTGTTCTGTATATGTCGTGACTCAGAGATGTACATGTACACCCTTGCATAACGTTTACGTATGCATTTAATCAAAAATATATACTAGTAAATGACCTTTTTTTTAACTTCCTGAGTATCATTTTGATAACGTTTTGGATGAAATATCACGCCTAAAGTCTTATTTAAAATGAGAAATGCTGTATATTCAGTTTCATAATTTAAAGCGAGCACGAGCTTTAACTTTTTCTTAACTTCCTGAGTATCATGTTGATAACTCATTGGATGAAATAACACGCCTTAAGTCTTATTTAAAATGAGAAATGCTGTATATTCAGTTTCATGATTTAAAGCGAGCACGAGACAATTTTTGTAGGTATGTGGCGCAATGTTTGTATACACATTTGTGTAAACAAATATATCTGTAGGTAGATGGCGCCATGTTTGTATACAAATTTGTGTAAACAAATATATCTGTAGGTAGATGGCACCATGTTTGTATACACATTTGTGTAAACAAATATATATGTAGGTAGATGGCACCATGTTTATATACAAATTTGTGAAAACAAATATATCTAGGTAGATGGCGCCGTGTTTGTATTCAAATTTGTGTAAACAAATATATCTTTCATAGTGCGCTTGGCTGCCAGGTGGTGATTCCAGAGTTTATTGGGGTAAAATTGGAACAACCACAAACTGTCGACTTATCCAAAGACATACAAATTGAGAGTCGCCAGAGTGGTTACAGTGCCGATATTTAATTCCTGCACCAGGTGACCAGACGTCTGCCAGCGCTTGGTTGTACAAAAGATCCATAGCCACATCATTGGAGTCCACTGAACATTGTTTTGTGGCGTTCTTTGATGTGGCTAAGGCTTTTGATACCGTATGGATTGATGGCCTGTTCGAACAAATGCATGACCTGGGTATTACCGGAAAAATGTGGCGCCTTCTCTACAGAGGCTATATTAACTTTAAATGTTGCGTTAAACTTCAAGGTAGTTTTTCAAGATGGTATGAACCCCTCTGCGGAATTCATCAGGGGGGTTTTATGTCTCTTATGAAGTATGCTATCTTTATAAACTCTTTACTTATTGACCTCAAAAAGTCGGGTCTTTGTTGCAAACTCTATCGAATTCCAAGTACACCCTTGGGCTACGCTGATGATGTCGCCACTTGCTGCCTTAGCAAACGGAGGCTAGATAAAGCGATGGAACTAGTCTATGCCCATGGGTGTACTTGGCGCTATGAGCTTAACGCCAAGAATAGTGGTGTTTTGGTCTATGGCGAGTCTGTTAAAGAACACGAGCGTAATTCTAAAGATAGAACTTTTAAACTTGGACCCAATAGAGTTAATGAAAGAGTCAATTATGACCATGTGGGTATCAGAAACTCCATTTTTGAATCCGACATTTCTGGTATTGAAGAGCGTATCTCCAAGGGTAGGAGAGCTTTTAATTCTATTACAGGCATAGGCATACGTAAAGGAGGCATTACTATGGCCACCTGTAATATCATTTTCTGGTCTATTGTGGTGCCTACTACTATATATGGGTGCGAACTGTGGGTGTTGGACGATTCCACGCTTAGTATAATTGAGGAGTTCCAAAATTATATTGGGAAAAAAGTCCAGCGCTTTCATCCAAAAATCCCTAATGTGTGTAGCTACTATGGTCTCGGTTGGATGAGGATTGAAAGAATCATCCAAATAAGAAAACTCATGTTTATTCGTTCTATTCTCGTTATGGATGATACTAGTCTATCTAAGAAGATTTTCTGTGAACGTGCTATTGTATATTTTACTAATGACCTTACTGACACGGAAAAAACCTCTAATAGTATGGTTTTTGATCTACTCAATGTTTCGTCCACATTTGGCTTACTTGACGAAATTAGAGGTATGATCGAAAACCACACTTTTACCCAAAGTCAGTGTGGAGAGAAATGGTGTGGAAGAAAGGTTGGGTCCTTGAGGACCTTTATTGGAGAATCGAAAAACATATGCATAGGAGCCTAGATATTCTGAGCGGAATAAGCCCCGTTGTTAGGTATCTACCCTGGTGGTCTATTTCGGACAAGTATCCTAACCTCATGAAGGACTGTGAAATTCTGGCTAGAATTGTATGTCATGCTAGCTTACTGCGTGATGATGATTTTAAATATAAAAACCAATTGGGTACTGCACGTATGTGTAATTTATGCGACAACTTCGAAATAGAAGACGCACGACACTTCATTCTCAGGTGCCCTTACTTTGCAAACCAAAGAAGTACTATGTTGAATGAAATTGATGCGGTCATCGGTGCACCAAGGATTAGTTTCTTTGATGACAATGTAGATATGCTTTACAGATTAATGGGTAGACCGCACTGCAATATTAGTGAAGCACAACCTGAAGCTATACTTTTAATTATCGTAAAAACTGTTGCCTCTATGTACAGAGAAAACATGAGGCAAAAAAGAGGTATTGGGTAATCCGGGCCCTGGTCTAGACCCACCTTAATGTGTAAAGACCTGCTATCCAAAATGGACTTCTCTATTGATCAACCTTAATGTTTTGACGTAATTGTATCATTTTGTATATATGTTATTTTTTGTTTCCTATTGTTCACTATCTTACTTTTGTACCACAGTACAGCCAATAAAAGATATATATATATATAGACAACAAGTCAAAACAATAAGCCATTAGTACATCCATGACCCAGGTAGCTTGCGAATCAAAGCTACGCTCAGTTGTGAGATTATCCATGCCCAGGAAACTGAGTGGTGATCGGGCATGCTGTCGTGTTTTATACAGTTATGAGTTGGTCATCCACGCATATATCCCCAGGAAACTTGGTGGCAATCGGGCGTGCGGTCGTGTATTATGCCCGGGCTGCCCACGCATTTAGTACAGGAATTAGATGTTGGCACTGTAGGTAGGATAGTTCCAAAACGTGTGCAATTAGTGAAGGCGTCTACTAAGGGGGTTTATATTCTGTATATAATACAATCACATTAGGCACAGTTTCTAGTTGTGCATTTTTGGCGTTGTCTATTTTTTAGATGTTAATAACAACAGTATCATTCACTGACCCATCCTATTCTTTCCATAAGAACTTGGCATCGGAAGTTAGTTGGCAGTAGTGTTATGTAGTAATTGAGGGAAAATATTTGAACAAAATAAGGTCAGATTTAATGCACATCTAACATTGAGGAGGTGTAGGGTATAATAGGTTAGCTTTGTTTTCTTTTAACCATATTAAAATCTCAAATGTTTTACCGAAATTGGAATTTGTTGTCTGTATTATGTACCTTTTTTGCTTTTTTTTTGTGTGAACTGCGTTTTGCAGAAATTATAAAAAAAGGAATTCAGCGGGCAAAATTGTACTCACAAGGGTTAGGTATATATTGATACAGGCACCTCTGCTTAATTCGGACTGATGTGGACCCTTAATTTCTGTCCGGATTAGGCAAATCCGGATTATCTGTATAGGAATTATATGTATAAGCAGGGACTGGGACCTTCCTATCAGTCCGGTTTAGATGAAAATACGGATTACACATGTCTGGATAAAGCAGAGTTGCCTGTATTAGCAGTACAGTACAAAACAAGTCTAACAGTATTCCAAATATGGTAATGAATACATTATAGTACATTGCGATGTCATATCATATTGTTTTGTAGTTTTGGAGTAATGTGATGATTTTTTTGTCTATTTCAGACATTATCTCTATGAACAAAAGCTTGCGAGCCTGCTGTGGAAGATAGACTACAAAGATCTTGTGATGACAGAGCCAGCCTGTGATTCCACTCCACTGGAGAAATCTAAACCCGGAAAGGTAACTTACACTACAGACATTTAATTGCTGCACCAGTCGACCGGACGTCTGTCAATGCATGGTCGTACAAACACCCATGTATAACATGTCAAAAAATAAGGCAAGCACATCAATGACCCACGTGGCTTGCGAATTAAAGCTACGTTCAGATTGTGAGGTCATGCATGCATCCATGCCCAGTGGTGATCAGGCGTGCAGTCTTGTATTATGCCCGGGATGCCCACGCATTCAGTGCAGGAATTGAATGACGACACTGTAATTTTAACCCATTCATAAATATTCCACCCTAAAACGTCCTGATTACTTTGAAAATATCTTAGTAACTTAATTTTTTTTGAAAGCAAATTTTTAAGGAAAATTGTTTATCAGAGCCTAATCCACAATTCTTCAACAAATATGTTCGCATTAATGCAAGACAGTTTATTCCATATTGCCTCAGTCTACCCAGCTGCAAAATGGGTACCTATCATTAATAAAGCAATGCTTAGAGCTTGTGCGCTATATGCTGCAAACCGCTCTGGAATATCCCTCGGGGGATTGAAATGGTGTCCGTGTGTACAGGCCTGCTAGGGGAGGAAGGTCGTGTGAGCGCTTCGGTGGATACAAGACTATAAACCGAATACCTTTACCTTTGTATTTGGCCTACGGAAAACACAACAGGTTGTTTATTTAACACGTGTGTAGTAAGCCGGGCCTCGGTGGATTGATAGACAGATGTACCTACTCTTTGTTAATGATATTGAGGTCCGTATTTATGATAACGTAAAAGGCAGCTTTCATTTGCTTGAGCGTTTTGATTTCAGAATGTGTCGATCTAGACTAATTTTGCGATATAGTGCCGTCTTAACTATGGCTAAAAGCTGTTTTATCAGATAATGGCTTCCGTTACTTGCACATATTATTGGTGATGAGCAGTCTTAAGTGTACAGTTGACGGTGATGGGCCTTACACATATTGCTATAGTATGAATAAGACGCTTTCTGCCACAGTGACAACTCCCATTTTCTACTTTTT
>OZ012685.1:51898269-51915337 GCA_963942565.1 Maea johnstoni
AGCCCTGGTCTGACGTCATCCCTCCCTTAGACGTGACTTTTATGGTGTATCTGATCTTGCGAGGGAGCCGATGGTGGCTCTTCTATGTAATTCTTTAGAAATCGCTTAACCCATTCCAATGCTAAGGCTACTTTTGTACAAAGCACAAGAATGGAAAGATTTTTTAAAACCATCATGACCCTGCATGCTGGTATTCATTGGATAGTTCTCCCGAGAACTCTCAGATCTGTACCCATGTGCCAGGGTTTCAGTTTTATTTTGCAACGTGTAATGTTGCTCAAATTAGCCACGAGCAGCTTTTGGGTTAAAAACACTTAATCAACCAACTTGGTTTGCCAATGTTATTAGCGGTAAATCTGGATTGCTTACGACAGCTTCTTGACACTGATCATAAAAGGTGTCCAATGTGTAATGCTGATACTATCGAATCTATTGAAGTAGCGAACTAAAACATGCACGAAAACATCCTTACTAATACAAAGAGATGTTTCCTAGAAAATGCCGAGTAAATGTGATTAACCCTTCTCATGCTAAGTCGACAAAGGGTACAAAGATCTTTTGAAAACATTTTAAGGCCCAGTCGTGTTGTTATTCATTGGATAGCTCTCACTGAGTACCCAGGTGTAAGGAATTCAAGTCTTTTCCTAGATAGAGTATTTGTACCATTTTGTATTAGCCAAATTAACCAGCAGCAGCATAAGGGTTAAGGATTTTACTGAGAAAGTGATAAATCCAAAAACGGTAAGAATCGAATTTTAACATATTCACAACAGATGCATAACCATGGTCTGACATACAGTACAGGCATTTAATTCCTGCACCAGTCGACCGGACGTCTGTCAATGCATGGTTGTACAAAAAACCATGGATATGATGTCAAAAATTAAGCCAAGCACATCAGTGACCGACGTTGTATGCGTATCGAAGCTACAATGAGATGTTATGAGGTCATCCATGCATCCAAGCCCAGGAAACTGGGTGGCAATCAGTCGTGCAGTCGTGAATCATGCATGGGTTGCCCAGGCATTTAGTACAGGAATTAAATATTGGCATTGTAACTGTGTGAAATATGGGACTTAAAGTGATCAGTCCTTTTAAAATATTTTCCAATGTACCTATTTTAACACTATTCAAAGTTTTCAGGGCATATTTGAATTCCGGAAACAAATCGGTTGATTATCAAACCCTTAAAGTTCATGAGTCAAACTATAATGGTGTTTATTTGTACTGGTGGATTATGTCAGGATAAACCACCATGGAAACATGTTTCCCCTCCCTTGACCCATTAAATACCCATTATCTACGATGAGAAAAATACACTGCTGACATTTAATTCTTGCACTAAATCCGTGGGCAGCCGGGCATAATAAGCGACCGTACGCCCAATTGTCAACCATTTTCCTGGGCATGGATGTATGGATGACCTCACAACTGACGTAGCTTTGATTTACAAGGTACGTGGGTCATTAATTTGCTTGGCTTATTTTTCGACATGATATCCACAGGTACTTGTACCCAGGCACTTCCGGACGTCCGGCGGACCCAGGTGTAGGAATTAACCCTTCCAATGCTAAGGCTACTTTTGTCCAAAGCACAAGGATGCACAGATTTTTGAAAACCATCGAAACCCTGTCATGTTGGTATTCATTGGATAGCTCTCGCTGAGTACCCATATACCAGGGTTTGCATTCATTTTCTAGTTTTTTGTATCATTTTGTATTTGCCAAATTAGCCATCAGCAGCATAAGGGTTAAATGTCTGTACTGTACATGTTATTTTTTACTCATGAACTTTAAACATGCTGGGGAGAAGAGATATCATCTCAGTATGTAATGGTTATAATTGTATTTTCAGGACGACTGGTGAGGGCACCAGAGTTGCTCCGAGACCCGTGTGCTCCGCGGCGAGGAAGCCAGCGTGGAGATGTCTACTCATTCGCATTCATCCTGTATGAGATCCATGGGCGCGCTGGGCCCTGGGGCAATATCAACCTAGCTCCGCATGGTAAGCTATTTCATTTCACCGGTAACAACGAATCATGTCTCCTGGGGCAATATCAACCTAGCTCCTCATGGTAAGCTATTTTATTTCAACGGCAACAGCGAATCATGTCTTCAGGGTAAGTTATATATGGATACTCGGGCGCGCGGGGCCCTGGGGCAATATCAACCTAGCTCCTCATGGTAAGCTATTTTATTTCAACGGCAACAGCGAATCATGTCTTCAGGGTAAGTTATATATGGATACTCGGGCGCGCGGGGCCCTGGGGCAATATCAACCTAGCTCCTCATGGTAAGCTATTTTATTAGGGAGGGGAAATGGGCAACACTAAGTTAGTGGTTATGTTGATTCATACAGTACAGACATACCATTCCTGCACTACTCGACCGGACGTCTGCCAGTGCCTTGTTGCAAAAACACCCACGGATAACATGTCAAAAAAATAAACCGGGCACATCAATGATCCACGTAGATTCCGAATCAAAGCTACGTTCAGTTGTGAGGTCACCCATCATCCATGCCCAGGAAACTGGGTGGCAATAGGGCGTGCGGTCGTGTATTTATCATAGCTGCTCATGCATTTGGTGCAGGAATTTAATGCCGGCACTATAGTTCCACATCGATCTATCTCCTGTTTTATTAAGATGGGGAAACGGGTAAGACAGAATTTTCTCTCATAGTAAATTTTATGTGGGGCCATAGTTCAACATCAATTCATCTCCTTAGGGTAAGCTCTTTTATTTAGATTGGGGAACGGGTAATCCCGAATTATCCCCTCATGGTAATTTTTATGTGGAGCCATAGTTCAAGATCAATTTATTTTCTCAGGGTTAGCTGTTGGGAAACGGGTAACACCAAAGTATGTCCTCATGGTAAGGTTTGTATGGGGCCATATGGGGACATCAATTTGGGGCCTGTCTTGATGGCTGTGTTGTCTTAGGCATTGCCACTGACTGCTAACTGTCTCTCACCACTGCCGTCCAAATCTCGGACAGGCATGTTAGAATGTCGCCAGTGACTTGGAGCTAGGCGGTGGTTTTCGCTGGGTACACCAGTTTTCTCAACCACTTACATCTGGTTAGTTACGTCTTAGCCACAATATGGCAAAAAAGTGACGAAAATTCCAAATTCATCATTAATTTTATCCCCTCTCGGTAAGCAGTTTTGTCGGGCAAAAGGGCAACATTACGTTACCGGCACAGGATGATTTTTGGAGGGACACAGGGCAACAATCATGTATATCATTAAAGTGAACTTGGGAATTCAAATATTGATGCTTGCCTCTCCATATCAGCATATTCCTGTATTTCAGTCCCTTCAATTGTATACATAAATTAACATATATTTTCTAAAATTAACACCTTGTTTTCAATATGTTTTCACATTATCAAAAAAACGTTGTGAGTGCATACATTTATTTAAATATGTTTTCTCAAAATATCAGCTTATTTTCAATATGTTTTCACATGTGTCAGACCATGTCTACATACCGGAGGCAAACTGGTTGTGTAATATTACCATCTCAACCTGAAATATTTCTTTACCTTGATAAGGTCAATTTACCAGGTCGAAATTAGATTTTGGATTCCTTTGAGTTGCTGTTGATTTCATCGCGGTAAAGCGGTTTCAGACTGAGTGAAGAAAATTGAACATCTGGTTGAATATGCACTTCTTGGATGGGCTAAATAATCAAATTTGATATTACAGTGATCAATGAAATGAATTCTTTATATATCACGGCTCCAGGTAACTAGCTAAAGCACTATGTGTTACATGAAGTGCCAAATAAATTAGGGGCGAGTTTGCCTAATGAAATATATATATATATATATATATATATATATATATATATATATATATATATATATATATATATATATATATATATATATATATATATATATATATTTATATATATATATATATATTTATATATATATGTTTATATATATATATATATATATATATATATATATATATATAATTATATAAAGAAATATATATATACATATATATATATATATACATGTATATATATATATATATATATATATATATATATATATATATATATATATATATATATATATATATATATGTATATATATATATATGTATATATATATATATATATGTATATATATATATATATGTATATTTATATATATATATATATATATATATATATATATATATATATATATATATATATATATATATATATATATATATATATATATATATATATATATAATAATCATGTGGAAGCAATACCAAATATCACATGTTATTATCAATATTTACTGCAAACTTGTAAAGGACAATACCGAGATCTTGTTTAAAATAGCAAATATTGAAACACATTTGCGATTTTTTCAGCAAAGGCTGTAGACTGTAGAATAGCATTCCGGGGTTTTGTTGACCAGTAAGTTTCACCCATTACTATAGATATTCCGTATACAAGCTGATTCTCTAGCTCGATTTACTTTTACTTTCAGAGATAATCGAAAAGGTCAAGTACCCGGAAAGTGATAATGCTGTCTTTCGCCCTAACACCTCTACACTGACATGCGCAGACTTCATAATAAAGTGCATGACAGAATGTTGGACGGAGGAGCCGGATCAGAGACCTGATATGAAATATGTTAGGATCAAACTAAAGCAGATGCAAACAGGACTGTAAGTTCGCTTCCCGTTTAACTATCTCTTCTTTCGATTCACTTATATTGTACATACAGGCAACTCTGCTTAATCCGGACATGTGTAATCCGGATTTTCGTCTAAACCGGACGGATTGGAAGGTACAAGTCCCTGTTTATACATATACATCCTATACGCATAATCCGGATTTTGCCTAATTCGGACAGAAATTAAGGGTCCACATCAGTCCGGATTAAACAGAGTTGCCTGTATACATATTGCATGAGTATGTACATACACAAAGCTGTCTATGCACGCTCATACCTAACTATTCACCTTAGCATACCTACATATCTAAATACATACATACAATCATGTAAACGTACGTATGTATATACGTACGTACATACATACTCACATACTGTGACATACATACAGTATCATACTTTCATACATCCATACGTACACAATTGAAAAGCTTACATACAAATGCTTTTGTTAATTTATTTCATTTCCATCAAAATATTCAGACGAGGATAAAGGAATAGAAAGGAATTAGGTTGTATACATACATACATACATACATACATTATACATACATACATACATACATACAAAAACGTACATACAAATGTTTTTGTTTATTTTTCATTTCCATCAAAGATATTTGGACGAGGATAGAGGAATAGAAGAAATATTTTTAAAGATCTTTTTGTTTGGGAAGTATCTAAACGATAACACTTATCAATGCATTGCACTAGCAACCCAATATGAATGTAAAATTGTAAAACTGGATTTTTATTTGAAGTAACTTTTCTTGTTGTTGTCCATGAAATTAGTCACGATTGATTTTTCCAGGCGTAGCAATATTTTTGACAACATGCTGGCGATGATGGAGAAGTATGCTAATAATCTGGAGGGACTGGTGGCCGAGAGGACAGACCAACTGATGGAGGAGAAAAAGAAAACAGAAGCGCTCTTACTGCGCATGCTTCCAAAGTAAGTCTCCCAGAATCATTTATTATCTACAGTGCTGACATTTAATTCCTGCACTAAATGCGTGGGCAGCCCGGGCATAATACATGCCCGCATGCCCGATTGCCACTCAGTTTCCTTGGCATGAATGCATAGATGACTTGACAACTGAAAGTAACTTTTTTTGCAAGCTACTTGGGTTATTGATGTGCTTGGCCTATATTTTGACATGTTATCTATGGGTGTTTGCACAACCAGACACAGGGAGACGTCCGATCGACTGGTGCAGAAATTAAATATCTGTACTGTAGTAATTTCATTAACCTGTAATGTAACCTTTTAGGAATGCATTCTTTTCCATCTGTTTTCACAATTGGAATTTTGTAATTTGCTATTTTAGCCATGGACTTTGGAATTTCGTTTTTCGTCACTTTACGTATTGCGGTAATTGTGACTAGCCAGTTGTAATTGGTGGAGGAAACCGGAGTACCCGGCGAAAACCGCCGCCTAACCCCAAGTCACTGGCAATTTTCTCACATGCTCCGGATGAGGTTTTAGCTATTCATTTCCTTAAGCTGTACCAGCAGATAAAATGTAAGCATATTGCTTTTTAAAGATGTTGATGTTAATTCAGTCAAAGTCTTATGAATGGTTCAGTCTATTTCAATCATAAAGGAACAATAACAGTTCTATTGATTTGAATTGAAATGATATTTGAATAGGTTGAGCAGTGAATAAGTTTTAAACTGGAATTGATATAGAATAAGTGTCTTTATTTTTCAAATTGAAATTTTGAAAAAAATGTAATAAAAATTCAGGATATATTTGATTTTCTAGCATGAGTATGAAAAAAATGGTTTATACTTTCAATTTCAGATCTGTTGCAGAAACATTAAAACAGGGCCGATCTGTCATACCAGAACACTACGATCGCGTCACAATCTACTTCAGTGATATTGTCGACTTCACCAAACTCTCAGCTGAAAGCACGCCTATGCAAGTAAGATGAAATGTTCCAATTTTGAATTCTTTACAAACCAATTCAACTTATTTGTATTTCATTTAACCCTTATCCTGCTAACCACAACAATTGTTGTCCTAAGCAGCAGTGCTTATAGGTTTCACAGCCGGATAAGGGTTAATCATATTCATTACTTATGGTAACGGGATTAAAATTGTAGAACAGCTGTATTTTTCTACAGTTATGAAATTCCAAAATTTATGAATCTTTGTGATTTCCCATTGTTTTCCATGTTTTTTGTGTTTTTTAATCATGTTTCTATTTAGACATTTAAATGGTAATCTAAAGTTGAGGAATTCTATACCGTCATATCCAAAATATAAATGGATGATCTCCGCCTTATCTCTCATGCTGACCATCTTTGCTTGATTGTCAGGTGGTGTACTTGCTCAATGACCTGTATACATACATGTCAACTATTATACAAATATGCCATGCCAGTGTAGGTATCCTGATGGAATGTCTCCCAGAGGGAGGATGGTTTTCCCGAGGGCGGGGCCCGATGGAAAACCATCCTCCCGAGGGGAGACTTTCCATCAGGATACTTACACTGGCATGGCATATTTGTTTTATTATACTGAACAAACCCCAATTTGCTAAAATATCGATGAAAACAACAATGACTGCCGGTAGATCCCGAGAGAACCGTGGACGTTTTGCCGGTGGACATTTCGCCGGTGGACATGATGGAATGGCCAACCTTTGTAAGCCAATCACGGCTATAATAAAAATGGATGATCTACTCTTTAAAGGTTATTCATCTTGGCTTACTATTTCAGGTGGTGGACATGCTCAATGACCTGTATACGCTGTTCGACTCCATCATAGGGGAGTACCAGGTGTACAAGGTGGAGACCATAGGTGACGCCTATATGGTGGTCAGCGGCTTACCTATACGTAATGCCAATAACCACGCCGGAGAGATCGCCTCAATGTCTCTACATCTCCTCAGAGCCATCAAAAACTTCAAAATACGACACAAAAATGATGAAACCCTCAAACTACGGATAGGGGTACACTCTGGTGCGTGACTCTTTTTGGTATTTATAAGGCCTTACCGCTGTTGATGATACAGTGACGACATTTAATTCCTGCAATTTGATACATGCGTGGGCAGTCCGGGTATAATACACGACCGCATGCCCAATTGCTACCCAGTCTCCTGGCCATGGACGCATAGATGACCTCACAACCAAACATAACTTTTACTGTAAAATCCATTATTATTGCGCTTCTTTTAATTTTACACATTTCGCGCTAGATGATGATGACGCATATATTACTGGTGCTGATATAAGTTCAAAATAGCATAACAATACCCAATCTACCGGTGATACAGTTGATGCGTGTAATTAAATGGCCGCGATCATATTCAGACGGCAGATGCGTGAATAAAAATGTGCGTAGTAATAAAGGATTTTACAGTATTCGAAAGGTTATTCATGGGTGTTTGTACAACCAGGCACTGGCAGACGTCCGTTCGACTGGTGCAGGAATTAAAAGTCTGTACTGTACTTGTATCTCAACACACCATCACTATTTTAGCAGAGTGCATTTGGATGTGTTGGTTTCATTTCGCAACGAGAATGACATTTATGAAACAAAATATGTAATAACAATTATGACGTCTGCTGAATAATATATATATTATTCAAGAAGAATCAGTACCAATCTCATTATTTATATTAGGTAGCGAATATCCTTACTATTAAGATCTGCTGTTAAATATTCAAAGAGTACCTTCCGAGACTGAGACTACGCCTAACATAAAAGGGCAATAGACATTTTGATATAAATTAGCAATGATAAAAATATACTTGCATATATCATCATTGCTATTATTGTTGTTATCATCATCATCATTTTTTATTATAATACAGGCAACTCTGCTTAATCCGGACATGTGTAATCCGGATTTTATTCTAAACCGGACAGATTGGAAGGTCCCAGTCCCTTTCTATACATATAATTCCTATCCACATAATCCGGATTTTGCCTAAACCGGACAGAAATCTAGGGTCCACACCAGTCCGGATTGAGCAGAGTTGCCTGTATATGAATTTTTAATATAATAAGTTATAACCATTTTCAATATGTTTTAACCATTATAACCATTTTATCTATGTTAGTTAAAAGAATATAATAAGTTATAACCATTTTCAATATATATTAATCATGATCACCAATTTATCTATCTTAGGTTCGTGTGTGGCAGGTGTGGTTGGCCTTAAGATGCCTCGCTATTGTCTATTTGGTGATACAGTGAATACTGCTTCTAGAATGGAGTCTTCAGGATGTGGTAGGTTATTATATCGCTTATGGGGACAAAGTAGCTCAGTTAATAAGGTGTCGGACTATAGTCCAGTCAATCTACGCTGAAAATGGCCTAACCTAGAACAAATTGCTACAGAAGGTTTTTATGCTTTGACTGGTTAATTGGACCTAGCTGAACATTATATCAAAAGTTTCCCGAAAGTTACCCCCCCTAAGGACCCTAATTTGCATATTTTCACCTAAAAATGGCCAGAAACATATGATTTTGGGGATTTCTTCAGCATTTTTTTGAGAGTTGAACCTCTAATGTTGGCATGTATGTACTGCAGATGTTGTTTGACATTGCTATGAAAAAATATTTTCCAAAAATGCATCCTAGTGGTCAAATTTGGGACAAAAACGTTTAGAAAGTGCTAAAAACAGACATTTTTTGCAACGTTGCTGATGAAAGAAGCCACCCTACATACTCAAAAACAATTTTGACACCAAGGTTTAAGATTAAAAAACTGCCCTAGATTGTACTAAGCCCCAAAAAACTAATATGGGTATAACTTGGTACCACTTTGGGGGACCACCAATAACCCTTATATTTTGAAAGCCCTTGAACCCTTTTTATGCCAAATTGGACAATTCACTGATTTCAGGGCCTTGTATATCCTGAACTAACCATCATATAGCAGTGATATCATTAGGTCTCAATGAGTATGTTACATAGATGCTGCAGAAAGAAATATTTATTTTAATATTGACCCTTTGGTCAAACAAAGTCATTTGTAAATGGCCATTTGACCTTTGCTAAGGAGATTTTTGGTTATTCACATCACAGATTTCAGGGCCTTGTATTTTCTGGACTAACAAGCATATAGCAATTAAATCCTCAGGTCTGAATCAGTATGTTACATAGATGCTGTAAAAAGAAAATACAATTTTACTTTTGACCCTTTGGTCAAATAACGTCATTTAAAATGACCATTTGGCCTTTGCTAAAGGGACTTTTGGTTACTAGTATTCACATCGCAGATTTTAGGACCTTGTATTTTCCGACATAATCAATAATCATACAGCATCCTCAGGTCTGAACAAGTTTGTTACATTGATGTCGTAAAAAGACAATATGATTTAAATATTGACCCTTTGGTCAAATACGGTCATTTGAATATGGTCTTTTTACCTTAGAGAAGGTGCAAATTGCTCTAAATGTACGGTGCCAACATTTAATTCCTGCATTAAATGCATGGGCAGGCTGTGCACAACACAATACACAACTGTACCCCTGATTGCCACCCACTTTCCTGGGCATGGATGACCTCACAACTGAAAGTAGCTTTGAATCACAAGCTACGTGGGTCAATGATGTCCTTGGCTTACTTTTGGACATGTTATCCATGGGTGTTTGTACAAACAGTCACTTGCAGACATCCGCTTGATTGCTGCAGGAATTAAATGTCTGCAGTACTTAACCCTAGATCAACAATATTTTCAGGGCAATGCAAGTATACAATAGGCATAATGTATAGGGTAGTCAAATAGGGTTATTTGAAAGTACCTGTTTGATCATAAAAAGATACATTTTGGCTATTCTCTCAGTTTATGCAGATTAATATCTTACAACTTACTATAACAGTTTTTTGAGGGCTATATCTAAAAGCATGCTGTATAATGAAGTATGGTTTATTTCTAGTCATTCTTCTTATCAAAAATAAAATTTGAAAGTGACTCTATGGGCTGGATCCAAATTTTTGACCAATTGGTAGCATTCAGCGAGTCTGCAAATGAACCTATTTTGAAAGCACTTGATCATCATTTCAATTTTTGGACTTTCATACACAAAGTAGTTTGGTATCAGAACTTTTAACAGGTACCATGATACATTATGTGAGGGTATAAACAGTATCAAATATGTAATACATCTAAGACATATTGATCTGCAAAAACTGATAAAATCAACCGAAACATATTTATCATGGTGAAACAGGTACTTTCAGATGGCCCTATTTGACTAAAAATTGTCAAGAAAGGGCCATCTCCCCTGGCAGTATCCCTACTCTATACTTGCATAGCTCTGAAATATTGTTAATCTAGGTTAAGTACATTTTGAGAAATTGGCCATTGAAAATTGAAAAAATACTAGTACCGTTTTACCCTGCATACACCACGCACCCCCTAGATAATATACGCACCCCTTCACCTAGTCCCTCTCCTTATGTAAAATACAATTTCCCGTTTCCCAGGGGGAGTTGGCCGGCCATTAAGTGCAGAGAGCTATATGTCTGCCCTGGTCTTTCAGCTGAGAGGAGCGAGTCTAGGACAAATAAACAGGACACAATTACAATTTGATAAGGGTTTGTAATGGTAAATTGTAATTGATACTGATTATGCCCATTTGTTGACATCACTCGTCAAAAGAGCAGACAACAACTCGTGCCAAATCTGCTCCCCTGGCTTATCCGTATAAATTTCAATTCACCCTCCTGAGGCCCTTTTATCCCCTAATTTTAACGTAATCAAAATCCAAATATAGATGGATATGCCGTCCTTTCCTCCCTGGGGTACTTAAATGGTGTTTTCCAACCCTGCCCCACATGTCCCCGCACCCATGGCATCGATGTGAAAATGTTCTGGTTTATGTACCTGTTGATAACACGCACCCCGTCCTTGACATAGGTGCTGCACTGTATAAAAGTGTGGGGTGTACGCGGGGTAATACGGTAACCAAAATGCGCCGTATCTAAGGTCAAATGGCCATTTTAATTGACCTTGTTTGACCAAAGGGTCAATATTATAATTATATTTTATGTTTACAGCATCTATGTTACATACTGATTCAGACCTGAGGATTTAATTGCTATATGCTTGTTAGTTCAGAAAATACAAGGCCCTGAAATCTGTGATGTGAACAATCAAAAATCTCCTTAGCGAAGGTCAAATGACCATTTTCAAATGACATTGTTTGACCAACGGGCCAATATTAAAATAAATATTTCTTTCTGCAGCATCTATGTAACAAACTCATTGAGACCTAATGATATCACTGCTATATGATGGTTAGTTCAGGAAATACAAGGCCCTGAAATCAGTGAATTGTCCAATTTGGCATAAAAAAGAGACATTACAAGAACCTTGGGTGGTCAATATCTCAAAACAGCTACCAGATGCAGATGTCCATCATGCAGGGACTTGAAGAGGGGTTCCAGGTCTTTCAAAATATAAGGGTTATTGGTGGTCTCCCCAAATGGTACCAAGTTATGCAGTCCCCCAAACTGGTACCAAATAACCAAAACGCTTCTTATCTAAGATCATATGGCCATTTTAAAATGACCCTATTTTATCAAAGGGTCAATATTAAAATTGTATTTTCTTTTTACAGCATCTATATAACATACTTATTCAGATCTGAGGATATAACTCCTTGGTGATTGTTATGTCAGGAAATACAAGGCCCTAAAATCATTGATGTGAATAACCAAACGGTTCTGATTGGAGGTCAGATGGCCATTTTCAAATGACCATATTTGACCAAACGGTCAATATTACAATTATATTTTCTGTTTACAGCATCTATATAACATACTAATTCAGACCTGTAAATTTAACTGATGTGTGATTGTTAGTTGATGGAAATACAAGGCACTGAAATATGTGAATTGTCCAATGGACTATTGGCGGCCATTTTGAATTTATGCTAATTAGGGCCTAATTTCGGGAAACTTTTTATAAGAGGTTCAGTTAGGTCCAATGAACCAGTCAAAGCAAAAAACTTTCTGTAGCAATTTGTTCTAGGTATTTCATAATTTGACTGGACTACTAGTAATCAATAGGTCGCTGGATCAATTCCCGGCACTTTGGTCTGTCCCTGGGCAAGACAGTTTATTTCATATTGCTTCGATCTACCAAGCTGCAAAATGGCTACCTAGCATAAATAAGGCAGTGCTTGGAGCGTGTGTGCTATATGCTGCCAGTTGCTCTGGAATAACCCCCGGGGGATTGAAATGGTTTCCATGTGTACAGGCCTGCTAGGGGAGGAAGGTCGTGCGAGCACTTTGGTGAATACAACACTATAAACCGAATACCTTTACCTTTATGCTAAACTACTTCCACCTTTCCTTGTACAAAAACACCTAAAATTCATCGGATAGTTCATGTACCTACACATTCGCTTTTTAACTTTTGATATAATCATACCCATTTAGTGACGGCTGGTTCGTTAGGGCTGTTCCATTTAAAAGTGGGGGGGGGGGAGAGGAGGAACGGAAGGTCTTTTAAAGGGGGGAGGGGCCGAATTTTGAATTAATTTATCCCATTATATTACATATGATTTCTGGCAGGAGGGGGGGGGGGGGGGGTGTTGAATTTTAATTATCTTCCGTTCCCCCCCCCCCCACCAAACTTTTGAATGGAACGGCCCTTAGTACATTCCATTGTCACAAGGTAACAAGGTTTCCCTCGAAGACGATAACACGTTACTTGGATGATAATTTATCTACCTATGTGAATCAGATATAAAGTTTTTATTATGACGAAGCGCACTGTGTTTGCACGAAACACTTTTTAGTAAACATTCTGAAAACATCTATTTCTCAAATTAGTAGTGATAAAAATAAATGTTATGTAAACATCAATAGAACTAGATAGTTCTTGAAAATTGTGAAATTACGTCATTACTTCTTTAAGAGTGTGCAGTTTGTGGAAATATAACTGTATATTTCTTCTATATATATATTTCAGCCTTAAAAATTCACTGCAGTTCAGAGTGCAAGCATATTCTTGATAAGCTTGGTGGGTATATGTTACAGCCCAGAGGACTGATATCAATGAAGGTATGTACTAGTGTCAACTAAACGAAAATTGCTTAAATTCTCATCGAGGACTTTTTAGTATTATAACTAAAATATGAACTTATAGCAATAAGCATTAGTGATGGTGATATCTTAGATATTAGTACTATTAGATAGAAAGAACCAATTGATCACAATATCAATTTAAGACAGTTAAAATTGAAACAGCTAAAAACAAGATATACATCAAGCAAATATTGCTCTTGAACACCAACATTATAATAATGCATTCATAGATTTTGCCTTTCCTAATGATAACATGGCTATTGCATCTACGTAGCCTGCAGAATGTACGTTAGATGCAATTATTTAAAACTTTTAGTAGGCACTGAAGAAATAATCGATAGAAACTACATCACCTTCTTTACCTAATAAATATGAAACTGTTACCATTCATTTCCTCTGTCCTGCTATTACTGTAGAACACACATATGACGCGTGTCCCAACTATAGCGAATTGGTGAGTTTTCGCATCATAGCGTATCTTTATGTTAGCGACGGTAGCCGCCGCTGGCAGTGCCAAAGTACAGAAAAAAAAAAGTACAGCGTTTTTGTATATAGCGAAGCAGAACCACGCACTATGTACGCTATATATAAACTGACGCGTAAAGAAAAAAAAGTACAGCGTTTTTGTATAAAGCGAAGCGGAACCACACACTATGTACGTTAAATATATACAGACGCGTACATTGTGTGTTCTACAGTACTTGCGCTGTGCTGATGCGATGAATAGCTTGATTCTTTTCATATTTTGTAGGGTAAGGGAGAGAAATTCACATACTTCCTTGTTGGTGAGGATAAATCCCAAAGATTTCGACGAATTTCCAGCGACAGGGGTCTCCATTACAAAATAGACCGAAATGTGACTTTCAATGCGGACGCTATGCGACCTAACTCGCCCATCATGTGCAATACCTCCTCAGACGAGGAGGTCACGGTGGGACTAAGTGCTAACGAACTTCAGCCATTACTGTCACGTGATTTGAGGACTTCCGGCGAATGCGGCGAGAAAATGGAGCTTCCGCTGCAAGTCCACAAAAACACTGCGCAACGACCGAAAACGTTCGGCTTCGCTAAACACATGCCAAAGGAACTCGCTTGTCGCCATTCAGCGCCCCCTAGCTACGACATTGGGAACATCATACTTAATGGCACCACTGTGAAAGAGGGTATGAGAAAAGTAGATGAACACATGGTATGATGGCAGGTGTTTGATGAATATCTTGTATAGCATTTATATTTTTAAAGAAATGAGTTCAAACCCTTAGGCTGACAAGTATATAATATATATATATATATATATATATATATATATATATATATATATATATACATATATATATATACATATATATATATATATATATATATATATATATATATATATATATATATATATAAATATATATATATTTATATATATAAATATATATATATATATATATATATATATATATATATATATATATATATATATATATATATATATATATATATATAAATATATATATATATATATATATATATATATATATATATATATATATATATATATATATATATATATATATATTTATATTTATATACAGGCAGCCCTCATTAATCCGGAAATGTGTAAGCCGGATTTTCGTCTAAACCGGACAGATTAGAAAGTCCCAGTCTATACATATAATTCCTATATGCATAATCTGGATTTTGTATAATATGGACAGAAATTTATGGTCCACACCAGTCCAGAATAAGCAGAGTTGCCTGTATATATATATATATATATATATATATATATATATATATATATATATATATATATATATATATATATATATATATATATATACATATATATATATATATATATATATATATATATATATATATATATATATATATATATATATATATATTCAGGGATTGGATAACTATTGTTAGAAAGAGGACAGTAGTGCTTAACTAGGAGTTGTCTTATTCAAAGTGTGTCACCAGCATCACAGCCTTAACCCTTCAAATGCTAAGGCTACTTTCATCCAAAGCACGATGACACAAAGATTTTTGAAACTCATCTAAACCATGTTGTGTTGGTATTCACTGGGATGCTCTCGCTGCGCACTCTCAGATGAATACCCATGTGCCAGGGGATCAGTCATTTTTCAGCATCTTTGCATCATTTTGTATTGGGCAACTTAGCCTCTAGCAGCAAAAGGGTTAAGGACACCTTTGAAAGTATCTTCTAAATAAGGCAATAATAAACAAACGTTTTCCTTGCAAATTTGTCAGTAAGATATTACACGCAACTATGCTTAATCCGGACTGGTGAGGAACCTAAATTTCTGCCCGTATTAGGCAAAATCCGGATTATGCGTATAGGAATTATATGTATAGAAAGAGACTGGGAACTTCCAATCTGTCCGGTTAAGACGAAAATCCGGATTACACATGTCCGGATTAAGCAAAGTTGCCTATACCACATTAGTTCCTGAGGCTGCTGAGTACTACTTACGGGCAGATTTGGCTAAGAAAAAGCCAGGTATCTTTTCAAACAGAAATTTTATTTTGGCTAATATTGTCTTCCAATTCTTCCTATTTATTCTTAAAAAGAAAAGATTGATATTCAATTCGCTTTATCGGTGTTCCATTTCTTATGAAGGAAAATTGTTATTTGAATTGAAATTGGCATTAAATAAAATTGGTGCATAGCCTATAGGATCCGTTTCCTTACGTAGAATTCTGAAGTGTTTTCTGAAAAAAAACGTAGTTTACCTCTTCCAATGCTTAGGTGACTTTTGTCCAATGCACAAGGACCTAAAGACCTTTGAAAACCATCTAAACCCTGCATATTGATACTAATGAGGTAGCTCTCGCAGCATACCTTTCATATGAATGCTTATATGCCAGGGGTTCAGTCATATTCCAGGTTCTTTGCATCGATTTGTATTGACCAAATCAGCCACCTGCAGCATAAGGGTTACAGTGTTCGGCAAGGTACAGTGCCAACATCTAATTCCTGCACTAAAAGCATGGGCAGCCGGGCATAATAAACGACCGCACAACAGGTTGCCACCAATATTTCCTGATCATGAATGGAAGGATGACCTCACAACTGAAAGTAGCTTTGTTTCACAGGCCACGTGGGTCATCAATGTCTGTGGCTAATTTTATTAATGGGTCTTGGTACAACCAGGCACGATTAAACGTCCGGTCGACTGGTGTAGGAAATAAATGTCTGTGATGTACACATACACATGAAGTTCATCTAATCTACTAGTATATTAATGGCATGCAGGTACATCTACATAGATAGGAGGCTGCTGGCGACATATGTTTT
>OZ012685.1:51918037-51951618 GCA_963942565.1 Maea johnstoni
ACTTATTATACTGATCAAACTGACCACCATAGCCAAAGTGCGAAAGGGAAAAAGCTGAGTCTGTGTTTCCTCCTCAAATCCTGGAAACTTGTAGGTTGGTGGAAAGTGAAGCAGTTTCTCTCCGCCAATCACCCTAAGGATCATGCCTATGATGTAACCTGCTGCAGCCCCGTAGGTGTTGGAAAATTCAATGAAAACCCCACAGACGAGCTGAGGGAAGAGGATGACAAAGACCAAGTCAGCGCACAAGAGAAACAACCCTCCAACTGAGTTCACGGTAATAGCTAAAATAGTGGATAAAACACCTATGGCAAGGATGGCACCGCGCATCACCCAAATGATCTCTCTTTCTGAGGCCTGAAATAAAAGTATACATGACAGTGAATCTCTTTTATATTCAAAGTACTAAATAAAGACGCATCTACTTTGGTTCTGAAGTTGTGAAGAATATCTAGAAAATATATCAATGCAATTGTAAACAATGTCAGAGAAGATGTGCCGACCACAACTGGACACTAGTATAGATAAGAAAAACATAGAGATATTGTCTCATTTACATAAAAATCCTGTTTTAGGCTGACTGGCTTGACTGGGTGTGCTGTGTGTATGTTTTAAATATTTGAAAGGCTGAATTTATGTTATTGATATCTTCATAAAAATTACATCTCATGAAAATCATAACAAAGATGCTGTGCTTATGCTATATTGACGCTGTCATCATGGGAACAGTTTACAGACTTGGAGGAAAATGTATGTCTTTGAACACAAGATATGTATATCAAAGTGAAATTTACCTTTTGCCTAAAAACACATTTGTAGACATTGCGGGCAAACATAGAGGAGGCCGCTAGTACAGATGAATCAGCAGACGACATGACAGCAGCAGACACAGCACCTAGGCCCACAAAAGAGACAGCATCTGGGCACAGATAGCGCAGAACCAGAGGCAGGATCATTGAGTACTCAGACTTTGGGATAGGAAGGGTTCCTTGGTAGGAAGTTGCATTCCAGTCTAGTGGAAAAAGGGAAATTTCACAAATTAGATTCACACTGAAAATGGTCTCTTCGCAGGACATCCACCTTATCTTTTTCATTTGACAGCGTGTATGAAATTGGCCACTAGATGTGATAATCTCTCATACATGCAAACATGTAGTTTCATAATTATACTTTTCAAAACTTGCAATTCTGAGGAACGTTGGTGCTAGTATACATTAACTTATTTGTAAAGTGCAAATATTTCCAATAGACATGTGCTATCTATCCCCTTTATTGCACACGTTAACCAATTTACTAATAGAATACATGAGCCTAATTCATTTTGATTTATCTTGAAAACAAAGCCTTACTGTTTGTAATAATTGTAATAAGCGACTGGAGATTGCTGTTTCTGGAAGCTTTAGCAGGTCGTCTACATTAATATTTAAAGCTGTAAAATCTGCAAGAACTCAAGATAGGGAGGGTATATGAATGTATGTTTAAACCGACCTGTTGAAGTTGCTATGGCTCCTATTAGGATAGAGGGTACAGCCATTATTAAACAGCCAGCACCACCTATGAAGGAAAGCATCCTGGCTTGGGTGGCACTCCTGCTGGAAAGCACACGTTGGAAATAAACCTAAAATGAACAAGAGATGGCTTTTCGTCAAATTAAATGTTTAATACCATCTACCGCCTTCCAAAATGTACAATATTGGGCAAGACATTCTATGGTGCTTTTGAAACTGAAAAGTTCCTTGCGGCTATTTGAGAGAGGGGCTACCCAGGTGAAATATCGAGTAACCTAAAATGATTGATAGCTCCTTCGTATTCCTATATTCCGGGTTCATATCTCACAGCATTAAGACATTAAGTGAATAATTAAGTGCAATGCATTACTGTTTTATTGCAGGGTACATAAGCCATCACAACTAAACAGTTGTGTTGGGTTCCTTCATATTGCATCCAAAAAAAATAAAATAAATTACAGATACAATCCTAAAAGGAGAAAGAGTACAAAACAAATATACTTGTTCTAAACGCTTGTTATGTTTTCGTTTCAATATTCCTCATTTCCAGTGAATGATTTGTTTTGAACTTGACATGATAGTCAGCCATGCAATCATAAAGCTTACCTGCCAAGGTATTCCTCCAAATATTAGGAGCAGATAGGTATCAATAAAGTGTCCACTCCAGGAGGGCTTGACAGTTCCTAACCATTTGGTCTGAGTCTCAGTGATACTCTTTACAGCTGGATGCGTGTAGGCAAAGGGCACCGTTAGCCACTAGATAGAAAATGATAGAATCATTATTTTAGCTAATGTTAGTCAGGGGTTAATCAGAATATATATAACAAATATGGTTGTTGGATACTTTTGGAGAGGTGGAAATTTACTTTCTGTTTTTCAGATTAACATCTAGCATTTTGAGTTTACTTCAAACTACATATGCACCAACGTTGACCGTGGACACAACACACTAGTTTAATACGAATATTCTCCCCCTTTCAAAGCTTATGAGTTCACATACTGCATGAATAGATGACAAACCATCAACAGCTTTGTAAGAATATCATCATTAATACGTTGATGATTGCTCCAAGGCTGTAACAGTTAGACTTAGCTTGAAAGCATGAATCATAAAACATCCGTCAAAGCTCTATGTGTTTTGCAGCAATGGGTAACTGCAGTGAACTTTGGGTGCCCTCTTTAAGCATTTTATCCTTTCATAGCTTGAGCAAATTGGTATTAACTTTAATCCTAAACAAATATGTATGGCCATTTGTAGTACTGAAGTGAACTTCTGATGCCCTCTATAAGCATATTACCCCTTCAGGATCAGAGTAAAGTGGGGATTAGTTTAATCCTAAACAAACATGTTTGGCCTTTCAAATATGACCCCATGATACACAAATATCATCTAGACCTTTTGAACGCCTTCAGGCTGATGGACTGGCCAGAGAGAACAATCATGAATGAAAATTATCAGTGACTATGATATTCACCATGAACTGAAACATATTGTGGTGTTTTCAATTTTGAAAGTCCTTCCTAGCTTGACTGGTGGCCTTCTTGGTGGCACCACTATCCCTAATTTAAAATATACTGTTCTAATCTAATATGTTATTCACCATGAACTGAAACATATTCTGGTGTTTTCAAATCAGAAACAAACATTTTAAGCATTCACATTCTTTTGAAACGACCGTGTATGCGCAACTTATACTTAGTAATGTGTGTTAGTAATCTGTGTTACGTTTGTGTTCCCAACATAGACAAGCTCACGATTGGAACATTTCAGCTCGAGCTTGGCGAGTTTGCCCCTGGGCTCGAGCAACTCGAGTTTGTGAGTGGTGAGTGCAGCTCTAATATATATATATATATATATATATATATATATATATATATATATATATATATATATATATATATATATATATATATATATATATATATATATATATTCCAATCCCTACAATACAGCAAATAAAGTATGCGTCATGTTTCCATGAACATAGCCTGCGAATGTACAAACGTACACACATACATACACACATACACACAACCTTACACTAATAATTGTGTTAACTTGATCTAGCAAAAATGTATGTTACCATTCTCAAATGGTAATCTCTACAATTTCCTTTTTATTTCCCCTCCCCATACGTTCTTAAAGAATTTGATTGTAGATAATCTACAACTTTCTACAAGATAGATGATCTCTTGCCATCACCTACCAGGCCTATGAACATACAGATTAGCTGTACCACATCAGTGTAGGCAACAGAATAAAGACCTCCAATCAGGGTGTAGAATACTGAGATACAGGCAGAGATGATGATAGATACTGTACCATCCAGGCCCAGGATCACTGACAGACTGGCACCTACAAGTAGAGTAATACAAGCAATATAGAAATAGTGTTCACTTTTATTTCTGAGGCCATATAGTATACTAAGTATGGCAATTTATAACAACTGTTATAAAGTATAAGTCTGCATGTAGTTTCAAGTTGCTTGTTGGGGATATGGACAGCTATATCACACATTTACACTAACAATTGCAGTACAGGGCCATTATTTAATTTCTGCACTTAATGCGTAGGCAGCCTGTACATAGTACACAACCGCATGCACGAATTAAGGGCATGGATGCATGGCTGATCTCCCAAACAAACGTATCTTTGAATCTTATCCTACATGGATCATTGATGTGCTTAGCTTATCTATTTAAATTTTAGCCATGGGTGTTTTTACGACCAAGCACTAGCAGACGTCTGGTCGACTGGCGTAGGAATATAATGCCTGTACTGCATAATAGTTAACCTGGCGAGTGAGGCACGTCCTCTTATATCCAGATCGGCAAAATCTGGAATCACACTCCAAAATCTTTTCTCTTTTTCGAAATAGGCTGGTGTACTACATAGAAAACTATATATGCAATATATGCCGATTTCTAAACTACTTTGAAAAATATATACTTATTTTGCAAAAGTATAGGTAATTGGGGGTATTAGGTTTTGGTGTCGTTAGTTTCAAATGATACAATTGAATATAACAAACGTTACCTAGGGCTGATAAAATGGCAGCAGACCAGAACACATCTCCACTAAGTGCAGGAATATAGAGTAGACCTCCCATTCTCTCGCCATACTTCTGCTGTAACGGATCCAGCATGGTCACATAGCCAGCCTCACGCATCTTCTTAGCGAAGAAAAAGCCGCCTGCAAATAGACATTTTATTTTCAAGTTTTATCAATTATCAAAACAAACAAACATCCAACAGGTAACAAAAAGAATAGAAGAAATCTCAAAGCCACCTCGGCCATCTTCTTATTGGTGAAATAGACGCCTGAATTGTAGTGTATTATACGTTTATTTGCTGCATCCGTAGTGATAGACATCAAACAACATAATAAGTAAAGGGTTTACATCAAAAGAAAAACTCAGGGATTGTTATAGGACCAGCGCCTTATATTACATTTATAAGCAATGATAAAAACAAACAACCTTCAAACTTGCTGCTACATGTAAAAGACTACAATAAATCTCAAAGCCATCCTAAAATATATATTGGATGTACAAAACACCATGTTAGAATAATTAGAAAAGATAACGACACCCATAAAAGCTGGTAAATCTTATGATTACACATTTTATTTTTTTGATTTTTATAAAATGTTGCACACGTGTGAAATTTGAAATTGAAAAAAAAAATAGATTAAGAAAATCATTAGTCTGTAATTAACTTCAGGTTTTACGTGTTAATGTATGGGAGGGGTACAGAGGTTATAAATGAATGTATTAGTAAATCTGGAACTCGTTGATTATTTTCACTTTTGGATAACATTTGGTCTTATTGAAGAGGCTGCCTACAACCATTGGTCTTGGTATACCTCAGATCATAAGTATTTGTAGGGATACAAAATGGAAGTCTTAGAAGGACCATGGATATTAAGACGTTTGGTTATTCTGCACACGCTAGGGGAGTAATAAGCACTAATTGAGAGAAGTTCTCAATTGCCTTGGTCTACGGTGTGTGTTTGGTAAAAAGACCTAACTTCTGGTGACGTTTTTCATGTCTAAACACAATATACTTTTCCATGTTGTTCTCCCCATTTCTTAACAAGCAACAGCAATCTGGTAGTTGTGAATAGATAGTGGAACCTTCAAAATAACTACATGTCTGAATGACCAATTCCTTAACACCTGCTGGTGTAGATTTATATCGGAATTTCCTACTAAACGATCAATCAACTAGGATTGTTATACCTCACCTTATATTAAGAGTCATTTCATAATTCACCCTATCTGTCAGAAAAGGTGAAATAATAGCACAAGCAGGTGAATAAATTTGCCAGTCAATAATCTACCCTATTCCAAGGTTCAATGGTGGCTGGGCGCTTTTGATTCATAAAACAGGATAAAAGTTGTGGTGGGCCAGGTGACAACTAACTATCAACAAAACTAAGATAACTATGATACTAGCTTGACGAAACATTTATCAGGTGGTTATAAGAGTTCTTCAATGAATATGGCGACTTCAATGATAGATTTAAGTATACTGTATGGTGCACCGGTACACCTATTCATCAGACCGGTTTATTAAATGAATGAAGTTTTTGTGTCAGCATAAACAGATACATGCAGCTGGCAAAGATTGTTATTGCTGTTTTATTTGCTTGTTGATTCCAACTAAAGGAAAAAAGGTACAGATCTATAACAGGACTAGTTGATTCTATATGAATCTCTTGTTGTTGTTTTTTTGAAGCCAGGATATTTTCAATGAAATTTTGATGGATTATAGTAGTGAGCGATAATAGTGAATTTTTATTCAAAAGATCGTCTGCAAAGCAGAGCAGCTTGGAGCACAGCATATTTTCAAAATGTCTCGGTTTGGCAGTGCTACCAAAGAAGATATTCTAGATTTACATGACCAAAAAGACAGTTTAAACACCAAAAAATCAGTTAATCATACTGTTAAGGTTGTGAGGGAGTACTGCAGGGGGAAAGGCAGCAATGTTGAGTTTGAGAAGTTGGATCCAAAGGAGTTAGATGAGTATTGGAGTTATTCTATAGATGTTGATCTCAGGGAGAAAGATGGCGAACTGTACAAGTCAAGTGCATTTAGCCTTCATATTAAAATGATTATGGTATAATTGAAGTAAGCCGTAGATGAGAAACTGATATTCATACATTTTGTTATTACCCTTTATTGAAATATTGAAATCGGCTCTTGTCTTGTCTTATGATTTTGCCGCTTGTTGTAAAATGTTCGGTATAACAAAACAGTTATTGCCTGGCTTATAGGTGAATAGTGCAGATTATCACCCCTCGAAGGAATTATTTCCCTCAGGCGTTGCCCTCAGGAAATAATTCCTTCTCGGGGTGATAATCTGCACTATCCACCAACAAGCCAGGCAATAACTGTATATTAACAAATCAGGGCATTCCACACACTTCTTTTCAAAATGATACTATGTATAGCACTGTACTTAATATATTGAATGGATAAATAGATATTAAACATTCAACCACCATGTGCATTTATGGAAATGTTACCTCCAAGTTCCTAATCCTAAATTCTAATTCCAATATATAGCACTTTGACAGCAGTGCCGACATTTAATTCCTGCACTAAGTGAGTGAGCAGCCTGGGCATGATACACGGCCATGTTCTGATGGGCATCCAATTTCCTGGGCAAATTTGCATGGATGACCTCACAACTGAATGAAGCTTCGATTCACAAAGTTACCTGTATGTCTTGTATGTCCTTATTCCTTGGACATATTACCCATGGGTGTTTGTACAACCAGGAACCAGACATCCGGTTGACTAGAGCAGAAATTAGATATCTGTATTGTATGGGTAGGTGAACAGTAAAAGGTTACAGATGTCAAAGCGATGACGAAAATTTCAGTTGACCGTTTGCTGTCTGATTGTGCACAAACGATTGACCTATATAATGGTCAACGAATGTTCCTGTGCACTATTTGTGCACTGCAACATCTGTGCACGAATCGTCAATCGAACATTTATGCACAAACGGCCGACCCATTGCTGTCCGTCTGTGCGCTAACAGTTGGCAAATATTTCGATCGTCCGTTTCCTGTCCGCTTGTGCACAAACAGTTGACTGATATAGCGGAACAAAAAGGAAAAGAATTTTCAATGAAAAAAAAAGAAAAATAACACTTAAAAAGAATGCAAGAAATTATCATAGACTAAAGACCATACATTGGACAGCAAATGGACGGTTGACCGATGCTTTACAGCAAAAACTGTTGCGTGGGCAGATTTATTTCCGTTTGCTGTCTGAACACTGGTTGACTGTTTGCTATCTCTTTGTGTACTGTTAATGGACCCTAGGTACTGAGGTGTATGATATATTTTGTAACTTGGATACATTCAATACAAGATGCATACATTCCACGCTGTTTATGAATTAGCGTTGTGTTATCTTACCTATTAAAAGACTGATGGAGAAGCCAATAGGTGCTTGAGTCCATGTTAACCCCATGGAGTAAACATACTCAGCTGTTCCATTGATGTAGCCTCCTCCCACCCAGGTAGCTGAAAAAAAATAACAGTATAGCATTAAGAGAAAGTTATTCATAGAGATATCGTATTCACAATTAGCCACACTAACATAAAGTAACTTCACAGGCACTTATCAAATGGGATGAATCAAGTTATTTAAGTTATAAAGTAAAAATAAACCCTTGATGTGCAAGTCACATGATTGCATTACCGCTACTTTTGTCGACCCTGGTTGATAGCACCCATGTCATTCTAGATTTATCCTTGTCTTTGATCCATGGAAATGCGTGCATTTTCGAATTCCATATCAAAGAAATTGATGAGGCGATTATGAAACGCATTACAAAGCAGAAAAACTGGAACACGCTTAATTGCAGTTATCAAAAGACATATGTACATGTTCGAATTGATGTCTATATTCGTGCAGGGGACATGCGAGACAGCAGTGACTACATTTAGAATACCAACATAAGGTGAGAACAGTGCCTTTTATTACCTATGTATGTATGTATGTTTATTGACTAAAGCTCTCGATATAAAAGTGATTACATACAGGTACTATGTGTACACATGATAGTAAATTAACAGACAAAAGAAAGTGCTGCTGAGACAAAAGCAACTAAATAGTGCTGAAAGTACTCAAATAAAAAATTATACAAAAGGAAATAAATATCTTAGCATACTAGTCAGAAATGTATAGTGCATAACAAATAGAAAACAAGTGTTCAGTATACATGGTTAGCACTGAACGGGAAAAGGGGGGGTTAAACAGAAGAGGTACTCCAGACTAACATACCAAGTACAAATGAAAAATTGAGAACGTTCAGTTAACTAATTACTTAAGAACAATTGCAGAATTGGGAATATTTACAAGTGTCTTATTCAGTCCTTACACCTTAGCATTCGTTTAGCATCTGGATGTGCATGGCCACTTGCGTGACAGAAAAAACTGTAACTCCCATATTTGAAACCTAACAAATGTGTTAGGCGATCGGTCAAACTTCACCCATTCATGTTTCTCTAGAAATTTTATTCGTGGTGCATGATGCTTTTATTAATAACACGGGAACTAAATTGCTGATTGAAAAAAATAAAGGCGAGTTATTGCTAGATTTTTTATCTAACATATTTCCATATTTCGCCTCAACTGTATGATGTTATTGAAATTGTCAGGCAGTTATATATATATATATATATATATATATATATATATATATATATATATATATATATATATATATTTATATATTTATATATATGTATATATATATATCTATATCATATATATTTATATATATTTAAACGGACAGACAGTGCATAATCACACTAATATATATATATTCAATTAATGAGGCATTATCAATATAAACGTATACACCGTCATTGGTTGACCACCTGTACCATGTGAGCACTTCCAATTAACCTACAAATGTCCATTTCATGCAAATACCGTTATAATCATATTGAAACGTGTATAATATGGTTCTCATACATAACCAACTGCAGCTGGTGGCATAATCTGATGGCTGGTGTGATACCAGGACAGGTAATTAAAATATGTAGATGAAAATATAATTTATTGATCAGATAATGAGACATACGATGGACCAAGTGATACCAGGACAGGTAATTAAAATATGTAGATGAAAATATAATTTATTGATCATTATTATTGATATTTAAATATATTTTCTCCCCAGAAATACGGTGGTGAAAATATATTTAAATATATTTTCTCCCAACAAAATACGGTTGTGAAAATATATTTAAATATATTTTCTCCCCCCAAAATACGGTGGTGAAAAAATATATTTAAATATTTTCTCTTTCACACTTGGTCCATCGTAGAGACATGAGAACAAATACATGTGGTCTAAGGTGTTGCCACTGACTGCTAGCTGTCCTTCACCGCTCTCAACTGTCACTAACAGGGTTCGACCCAGTGCATGTGAGAAAGTTGTCAGTGACTTGCGGCTAGGCGGTGTTTTTTGCAAGGTACTCCGGTTTCCTCTAGCTCTTATAACTTGCTAGTCAAAACTTAGTCGCAATATAGCAGAAAATAAAATCCCAAGTTATATCTAAGCTAAACTAATCTCGAGTTACTGCTTAATCTTGTAGTCATTCGCACTTTATATTCATCATGAGAAGGTTTTTGTCGAAACAGTTCAGGGTAAGAAATATAAGGCTTACCTGTCATAGAAAATATGCCGACAAAGCCTATATTTTCACCAAGTGGCAAAAAAAGCATTCGATCACGTTTGGGTTGGACGGTATGTGTTAAAGTAATCAGGGTGAGAAATATAAGGCTTACCTGTCATAGAAAATATGCCGACGAAGAGTCCGATATCTCTGCCAGCCAGCATGACATCCTCGCTGTCTTTGGTTTTTGATTTTCTGGCCGCCAGTATTCCCGCCACGAGGATGAGGAGATAGAAGACGATGATGCCGATCAAGCCCGGGATGTGAAGTTCCGTCATGTTTGTCCTTTGAGATACTGAAAACTTACAACTTTATTTTTGAATTAGTCTAATTCAATTTGATTTTTTTTTCAGATTTTATGATATTTTTTCTTTCGTTTAATTTCAAACCGTTGTTTTTGAAAATTTTGAATATCAACTAAATGATAATGACTAGCTCGAAGATTAACGGATATCAAACCTATCATTTGGTTATCAAACCTTTTAGGAACTACTCTCTCGATTTGCAAACCCTGTGGATATACACCGGCGGCCAATTTCTTGTAACTTAAATATCAGATTTCAAATTTGCATAGGTCATGTGATCATACACGTGACCTGTGCCACCCATGTAACTCTTCATATTTGAATAATGTTCTACTTTTGATAAATCTTGATGCTGTTCATTTAATTTTGATTGTTGTCCTTTTCTTCTTTTCAACTTTGTCTATTTATAGTGCAATTACAGCAAAACGCATATATTCGTTTGTGGTAACATAACATAGAGAAATATACACGCATATATGCGTGTGAGATAATCAAATTCATCTCAACGAAGAGCATGAATCGACAATCTAAAAAGCCTCTACTTTGCTCGAAAATCATGTAATTGTCTGTCAGAATGTTGTGCTCAATTCAAATGTTGTCTTAATATATCGACCTGAAAATGGGTATCCATAATAAAAAAAAAAAAGAATACACAACACATACATGATGAATGTTGAAAACTTCGATGAATGTTGAAAAAGATCTAAATTTACTGACAAGCAGCGATGCTTCCTATGATAACAGGAGGTCCCACTTGCCAGTCAATAATGCAGTCCTAGGCTGATACGACAATTTCTAGCTTATCACATGGTACAAATGGTGTCATTATATTGGTTAAAATCAGAGAAGCAATTATAGAGTACTAACTATTGTTTTTTTTGGCTTATTCAACCAATAATTAGGATTTATACCATGTGACCGGTCATTACATTTCCATAATGCCCTAAACCGCAAAGCATCAAATCTCACAATGCCCTCCATCAAAAGTATAGATCAGGTAATGACATGCCTTGACAATGACACACATTATTTTACCTTAAGACATATTTTGCCAGTGTACAATAACAATGGTGAATATTTGAAGAAAACCCTCATGACATTTTACTAAAGTATGAATTTGTACTTTCAGTAATATATGTATCTTCAGCTGTTGGAACTGTTTTTGTGCAATGTTTTACATAGCTCTCATATTTATGACTTTAGAACAATATTTCACATACAATAGTGCTGATATAGGGGAGCAATAATAACCACTTTAATGACTGCTCAGCAGGGCATTATGTTTTAGCGATGTACACCTTTAAGTATACTGGTTGAAACTCGGGTCTTCATGGCAATATGTGAGGTTCCTACTATAATTTGAAAGACTATTTTAAAAAGTCCGCCTGTCAGATTAAACAACCATTGATGCAGTAACGGTAAAATAAATATTTCACTCACCACGAGTCACTAGATTCCAGTAATATGTACGACTTCACTCAGAAATTCGTCATTAAATATGTCACCAGTGATGCGAATAGTGAACATCAATTAGTGGAATTCCAATCAAGCTTAAGTCAACACCTTGTTCACATCCTCCACCCACTTATGTCTGTCTTGGTACAGGTATGGGGTATCCTACAGCTGCTGCTTACAGTCCACTCAAGAGTATGGTAAAGGGTGGTGTTGTGCGTCAATATGAGATGCGCAATTGTGCATCAATGTGAAAGGCACACTTGCCTCAACACAGCTTTACAGCTTTACATCACGACAAGTCACGTGGTGTTTGGATATGTATTATATAGTACCAACGACTGATGGTTATTAACCTTTGATAGTACTTGATTGTATGTATGTATGCTACCTATTTAAGTGGCAAGGTTTCTGGAACATTTCACAACAATACATACTTATTATGAAGCCATGATATTATTGGTATTATTGATGGTGATAAATAAACTATTATTATTATTATTATCATTATTATTATTATTATTATTATTATTATTATTATTATTATTATTATTATTATTATTTGTATTATTATTTGTATTATCATTTTTTCTGTTTTTTATTATTAGTACTATTATCATTATCATTATTATTATAATTATTATCATTATTATTATTATTATTGCTATTATCATTATTATCATCATAATCATTATTGTTATTATTATGTTTCAAATTTATTAAGTTTTTGCTGTGTAATATTCACACGAGAAGTTTGAATCACATATGTTTATAGAATTGTACTATCCATTTATGTCATTTTATACAACAGAAAGGTAAGACAAAACCCCTTTTTATCATGAGCCGAAAGGACACTTAACTTAAGAACTGTAGAGCAAAAAAAGATAATTTTAGGCCCAGGAATGAATCTAAGTCAGTTTTCTCAAATAATTACAAAAACATGTTCGCACATTCCATTCTGAGTATTCAATATGCAATTGTGCACTACTTGCTCATTTGATTGGGTCTTGGTTTCATATATGAACCCAGCTTTAGTCAAATCTTATATCAACAAAGTAGGCACAGTTGAAATCTAAAGAATACTTGTGACCGGCACAAGCCAACATCCTATGTATTTGTCATGAAGATATATGTCAAATAGATGTCTCGCTTCTCAAATAAAATGTGTATGGAATGAGTACTATATTCTTTCAAATTGTTCTTTGCGACCTTTTGATCTTCATTTCACCTCTCACAGCAACTATGTGTGGTTTGTTTCCTTTCTTTATTGTATTGAAAATTAACTTTTTTCTGTTAATGAACAATGCTGTTTAAGGGATTTCAATTATTTCCAACCAGTATATTCTTACTGGATATGGAGAAATATGATACGCACAATTCTATCATCCGATCTTCTTTAGACCATAACTGTCTTGACTCCCTGTATATGAACAACATATGTTCGACACTGTCCTCCTCCACAGAACTCATTGTACATAAACGAGGATGTTTTATTCCCATTTCGTACAGTTTATTAGTTGTGTAAAATATTTTGGGAACAGCTCGGAATTGTATGTACTTCAAGTAGGTATTTTAGTATTTTGAGTCATGAAGGGAGAAATACTGTTGAAAAACCAAAGCTGGCTATACTTATGTCAAGTGTGTGATGCATGAGTCACAGATGTTGTATAGGTCAAGATCATTTGAATTTGTTAATTTTTCATATACTGTATACCGTGTTAATATTGCGCATAAAAGATAATGCGCTCAGCAGATAACTGCCTTGGATGCGCAGCTTAATTATTGCGCATTGATAACCTTCATCTTAAGCTGTGTGAGGGGGCCAAGGGTATGCAACCTACCCGGCTTTTGGGAAGGGTGGTGCTGCTATATTTAAGCCGGCAGCCCCTTGTAGATGCCATATGCTGCCAATGTTTTAGGCAAGTGCAATCTTTATTTCGTCACCAGCCGTGAACAGTGTTATGCTGGTTGCAATCAGTAACTCTGATTAGTGATTACCAGCATGTTTGGCTCGATGAGAATGTTTTACGTGTCTGACCCACTATAAGCCTTCAAGGCTCTTCAGATTCTGTATTGTAGGGCATGTTATAAGGACTTATTGTTTTAAATTGTATGACATATTTTAATGTATTTATGATTTACTTGGTCCATTATAAGCCTTTATGGCTGGCCAGATTTTTATCCTGTATTTATATGTAATGTTTGTTTTAATCTGGATTGGACAATAAACTATTTATCAACAACAACAATGGAGTGTGCAGGTTATCTACATAGCAATTAAACCTAGTACCAGCAGAGGCCGCAAAGGGTCTGTATGTTGAATGACGAGCTACCATATTAGTGTGTTGAATGGTACAAGGGATCCAATATCCAAATGATAGTTGTTGTTGATAAATAGTTTATTGTCCAATCCATAGTGCACAGTTTAATAAATGCCGACTCCATGGGTGCGCAAAGTACGCATTAATTAAACGGCCGCAATATTAACACGGTATACAGTAGTTTAGAAGAGCCTTTCTTGTCCATTTTTAACATAATATTGATTGGGCTGTTTATCAGGAGAGGTTCATTATACACAGGGTCTTTACCTTTAGGTCGATACTATAATATGATGTAAAGTTATTTTGGATGGAGGCGAACTCTTGTAGATCTTCTAGGGGAACAACTATTCTTAGTGGGTCCAACAGATTTGCTATTGTTAAGGTACTCTTTTTATCCGTGGCTCTAATGAGTGGATGATTTGTTAACAAGGACATCTTCACTATTCCATTAATGTTGTAAACTTAATACCGAATCTCTCCAAGATAGATTTGTAGTCATCTCAGTTAAACTCTCAAGAAAATTTGAGCCATATTTAAAAGCATCTATCAACCCGATCCATTTAATGTGTATAACCATAAATCTCCTTAACCAACATAATTTCAAGGTTTTATCAAAAAGGCTTATACTATGAAATGTCAAACCTCAATGATTTCTCCTTCTAGTATCTCCTTCCCTCAATTAGGATGTTTACCACACCATAAAATATCGGAGAAGGCATTTCGTATCTTTTTAATGCAGAGACCATTAGGGCTCGGAAGAGAGCATGAGAATGAGCAATTTACCTCGCTTGCAAATGGTTTGCAATCATTACCACAAATCAATTCAAGTCAATCTTATCAATGGGATAATGGTAAGTACTAATTATAACAAGATATTCGATGGATGTATTCAAAGTATGTTTATTGACTACAAAATGCATTATAGAACAGAGCATTCATAAAATTATCAGCAACATGAAATAATTTGTACATAAGTAAACCTAAGGAGAAACTGATGGGTCACTAAAACCGTTAAATTATGTGAACGATACTAGCAAGGTCGAACTCACAGCAAAGACTGGCTTGCTCAGAGTACAAGACATAAATTTCCTTACATGACTGAACTCAAAGGAACATTTTAGAGGAAAACCGTCATTTTAGTGTTAATATGACACATGAGTTTTGTGTCCAAATTTCTAAACTACAGCTCCAAAAGGATTAATCTTAGGTTGAACAACTTGAGGTCATTCAAAAATAGCATATAAGAAACATCAGGATCACACACTTATATATACACAGTATTTACAAAATTGGCCGATAAATGGCCATGCATTCAGGAAATATGATATACCCAGATATGTACACATTGTTTGAACAAAGCAAACTTAGTATGAATTCGGAAATTCGTTTTTTGTACATTTTTTGCAATAATGCGGCTAGGTTGTGACTGGCCAGTTGTAACAGGTGGAGGAAACTGGATAACTAACACCGAATCCCAAGTGACTGGTCGATTTCTCACATGCCCCAGGTGCGGAACTTAATAGGTCTATATGTACACTTACTAGTGATTATCTAAAGAAGTATTTCACAACAGAAAATCGGATCATTCAATTCCCCTAGAAAATTCATAGGTATATCATTTAGATTATATCAGCACAAATACCTTTTATACTTTATCGTAACTGCATTAGACATTTTTTACAATAAATGGAGTACCTGGAATGACTGAGCAAGCTAACTTTAGTTAGATGATTAATATACTTAATAAAGCACACCCAACCACTTCTCAATTGTTTATGAGAAGAGTAATCACAGAAAACAATCAAATCCTGAAAAAAAGGATAACCAAATTAAATGGTATCCCTCTAGCATGTTGCACATGTATCACAAAGAAAAACCTGATTATTGAGAAGACTGAAACGGTGGCATACCTTGAAAGCATTTAAAGCATTGCTATTCAAAAGGGGCCAATCATTATCAGTGCATTTAAACAACAAGGTACTATAACGCAGCTGGTGTTAATGGAGTTTACGCCATGCTTGCAAATATCGGTCATATGTATTCATATCTGGAGAATCGTATCATATGCCGGATTTACAAGGTTGAGAAATAAAATATATGCAGCTTATAACGTACAGTATGTCTGTTTGTTTGTTTTGTATCCATAACCAGATATGTCCCACAGGGTCAACTCCCAAGGGAGGACCTAAGGAGAACTCCCCTACCACCAAGGCCACTCGTCACCCCCGGGCCTTATCTTTCTTCATGTTCCCTGTCCCCCCATGCATCCTGCATCAGGTCTGTACCCTCCCCTGTCTTCCTGTCCTGTACATATATCCTAACCAAGTCTCTGGTCTGTCCCTTCCTTGTCTTCCCGTTGTACACATGTATTTAAACCCCACAAAAAAGGAACCCCTCAACTCTTCAAACCCCACATATAAACTGTGTTGGTTTATCATTTCCAAAACAATTTCACCACCGGTATAACTCTAGAATATATCCTCTCCTGTATCTTCCATGCCTACCTACTCCAGCTCCCCTCACTAACAACGGTGGCTCCCTTCCTCTATTGTTTAGTATGAACCAACATCAACTGTGTTAGACATGTAGGCACACAAATACACCCTTCCCCCTCTCTTCCTCTTTCTCCCCTTGCCTAGTTTCCCATCTGTTGCTCTTACCCTCCCTCCAGCCACTGCAGCACCCCTAATGTCCAACATTTTACCCGCCGACATATTCCACCTTCACCTCAAAACCCTTTCCCAACAACTCCCCTAAGTCCTCTATCCCTCTAATCATGGACCCTCTTACTACTAATACCCTCTTTACCCCCTTTGTCTTCTTCTTTACCCCCTTCCTCTCTTCTCCTAACTTCTTTCCATCCAGTTTCTCGCTCTGCTCCCTACCTTGTTTTTGCTCCCCTACTGCCCCCCTTTTTCCCTCCTTTTCCATTGTATCATCCTCCCCTCTCTCTTTTCCCCCTGCTTCCCAGTCACTTTTATCTCCATCTTCTGCCTCTTTCCAAACTTTTACTCCTTCTTTATCCTCCTTCTCCGTCACTCCTCTTTCTTTTTCTCCTCCCACCCTTTTGCTCCCTATCATTCTCCCCCTTCTCTCTTTCTACTCTCCCCTTTTTCACTGGAATTTCTTCAGCTCTATCTGCTTCCTGTCTTTCACCCCCTTTTCTACTCTCTTCCAACCTTTGTACTCTTTTTTCCCACTCTCCCATTCTTCTCTCCATCTCCCTTCTCCATTCTCCTATTCTTTTTCCCCTCCTTCCTTATTTGCCCCCTCCATTGCCTTTTTCTTCAACTCCCTAGCTTCTTTCTCCCACCTCTTCCCTTCGACACAAGCCCTGCCAAGGCCCAAACTATCCCCACTAATCCATTGTTTACATCTACCACATTCTACCAAAAGTCTCTTCTTCCCCCTTCCCACCATCTCTACTATTCATATCACACCCATCTTTAGACTTGCACTTGGGTGTTCTTATGCAGATGCTGTTTGTAGCAGGTTAAGAGATTGAACTTTATTCTCAGCAAGGTTGCAGTCTGTTAGCTCAGTGCCATTAGTCGGAATGATTTTCTCTGGAGGAGGTAAATTAACTATGCACTTAAATATGTCAGCTTTCTTTGGTAGTTTTCCACTTTTGAACAAGAAATTGAAGAGCACTGATACAATAAGTATACTGATCAAACTGACAACCATAGCTAAGGTGCGAAAGGGGAAAAGCTGAGTCTGTGTCTCCTCCTCAAACCCTGGAAACTTGTAGAGTGGTGGAAAGTGCAGCAGTTTCTCTCCGCCAATCACCCTGAGGATCAGGCCTATGATGTAGCCTGCTACAGCGCCATAGGTGTTGGTAAAGTCAATGAAAACCCCACAGAGGAGCTGAGGGAAGAGGATGACAAAGACCAAGTCTGCGCACAAGAGAAACAAGCCTCCAACTGACTGGACAGTGATGGCCAAAATGGTAGACAAAAAACCGATTGCGAGGATGGCGCCACGCATCACCCAAATGACCTCCTTCTCTGAGGCCTGAAACAAAACAAGAAAAAAATGGTTAGCAATGCATTATTTACTACAACATAAGGGCATATCTACATTTATTCATTATAGTGCCAGAACAAATGACTGCTTGAGTATTACATATATTCATAATTATCACTTAAAAAGCTTTACAAATTACATGCAAAATAAAATCAGATCAATGAATCAAGATATAACACTGATGTCTCATTTGCACCATGGTGATATTCTCAGAATGGCTGGGATGATGAAATATCTATACTATTGTTTCACATAAACATTTTGAGTTTACCTCAGAAATCTTATAAGGACTACTCCAAAATGTAAACTAGTTGTCATTGAATATCTTGTATGATGAAAAATGTTCACCATGTACATTTTAGTTCTACGTGCACTACACATGATTAATATTTCAGCCTAATTTACCTGTTGTCTGAAGACGCATTTGTAGACGTTGCGGGCAAACATGGAGGAGGCGGCTAGTACAGATGAATCAGCAGAGGACATGACAGCAGCAGAGACAGCTCCTAGTCCCACAAATGAGACAGCATCTGGACACAGATAGCGCAGAACCAGAGGCAGGATCATTGAGTACTCAGACTTTGGGATAGGAAGGGTTCCTTGGTAGGCAGTTGCATTCCAGTCTAGTGGAGATGTAACAAATTTGAAGTTAGGCATGTTGTAAGGGAATTACAAGTAAGTTGTTACAAGTAAGAATGGATGCTATTGAAAAAAGGGGAACTTCTCTCGGTGGCTTTGGTACAAGTAAATTATAGATACTGCTGTCTTCTCATCCCGGTCTGAATGAGAGGTAAAAATTCAAAGTTAATTTTAAAAATTAAACATTTTTTTAAATAAAAAAGGTTTGTGTCCTAAATTAAATTTTGATGTACATTGATGAACATCAAATAATGTCATATATACCAAATCTTTTTGAATGTACAAATAATCAACACCTAGCTGGTTACATAAGTGTATTGTAGAATCATGTACATTAAGCATGCGTAAGTCATACACATGAATGCGTGCAAACATTGTACTTTAAGGTTGCTATTTAGGCATCCCTCTCCTTTTTAACTTTGTAAGATTTGTATGATACTAAATGGCATGATATAGTTTTTTAAACTCCCATACATAAAAGAATAACACTAGGATCAAAATCTAACCTGTAGAAGTTGCTATGGCTCCTATAAGGATAGAAGGAATAGCCATTATCAAACAGCCAGCGCCACCAATAAAGGAAAGCATCCTAGCCCGTTCTGCTGTCCTGGTAGAAAGCACACGTTGGAAATAAACCTGAAATGAATAATAATATTATGAAGCATTATTGTTTCAGCTTACTTGTAAATCCACCATGGCACCCACATAAGTCAATTCACTAGGTAAGTAATAATTTTACCGAAATGAGCCATCGATTTATGATACCAGCTGACTGAAAATTGCAAAGTAGATGCCCAGAAAAATATATTGATGTGGTCATTCTAGGTAAATGATATTATTTCAGTAATCATGATTCTGGTTAATTCATAATTTCAAAATCTATAAAAGTTATATACAACCATTGGAAATATGACTTACCTGCCAAGGTATTCCTCCAAATATAAGGAGCAGATAGGTATCAATAAAGTGTCCACTCCAGGAAGGCTTGACAGTTCCTAACCATTTGGTCTGAGTCTCAGTGATACTCGTCACAGCTGGATGCATGTAGGCAAATGGCACAGTTAACCACTGAAAAGATATATAAGCTGTGAGATAAAGGGGTGAGAAGTGAACAACTGTCTTATCTAAATTTCTAAAATCTGTCCTGCATCGCCACTAACTAGATTTGCTTAAATATTTCATCCAAAAAGGTGATGATGATTTAATTATATAAAATATAAAGCTCAAACTAATATCAGTACCAAATACTGTAGCAAATACTCACACGATGTGTGCTTCATTGTAATTAAATAACTTCTTCATTGTAATTAAATAACTTCTAATTATGTTAATAAAAGACATACATGATTACATGGATAAATTATGAGACCGAAGAATATCATTTAGTTTGGTAACTATCTTTCTTGTAATTGACATATTTATCATTTAGTGTACGATGTGCTTAGCAAATACATGCAGCAAAAGAGACACACTTAACAAAGATGCATTCAAGAACATGTCTAGCACAAAATGTGTTTGTTTTACAGTCGATACAGTCATACAAATACTTGAACACATATAATCACACACAACCACCCCCACACACACATACAACATAGGCATATACATGCATAACTTATATTAATATAAAAACTACATGCACACACACATACATACATATATACAAACAACATAAAGCTTCTAAACATACATGCATGCACTTATAATTTCGGTCAAATATGCACTTTTACATAAATAAACATAATGTATTACATAAGCTCACAGAGTATACCGGTAGCCTAAGGCTTTCTACCTAATAAATATGCACAGCTCCACACATGGATGGCTGAAGCTTTCTGCAGAAATGAAGAGCATCTGTATCCTGCTTCATTTCATATCGCTGCCAAAATAAGATAAACACAATACAAGGACAATGACAACTCTTTCTACAAAGAGCAGCTAAATCAATTTCCCTTCTTAATGATCTTCCTTTGAATTACATTGATAGAAAATTGTAACTATGAAATAATAAAATCATAATGTTCCAAAAATCCTTTTCAAATTATATGCTCTTGATCAAAATATTTCACTTCTTCTTAGATCAGATCGGGCATAGAACGATCATCACAAAACTATCACAACTCCGAATATCAACAAAGAGGGTACTTGACGTTCAAACATGTGTTTCAAATGGTCTTTTCCATTGTTTATTTGTTTGTTTTTACTTAAAAACATTATAGATTGTTTTGTGGAGTAATTGCCATTAAACGCCCCGGTTAGAAGAGGATAGACAAACACATAAACATTAACATATAGACATTTGATAACATCTAGTTATTTAAAATGTGGAATGACCAGCAATACATCATGTACAAGTGAAAATGTCAACGTGTAACGCATAATAAATAATACTTTAGAATGGCACTGATTCTCTTAGGAACCACAAGAAAGAAAGATAATTATAGGTAAAGTATGTTTAGAACAAACTTCATACCTCACATTCAAATTTAATCACAGGAAAACTATAACTTCTTTACTTTTTGGAACCAAATCTCACAGGAGACCGTTTGTTCTTTTTCTTTTGTTTTGTTTTATTTTCATGAGTTCTTTTTGACAATTCACCTTGCACTCTGTTACCGGTCGAAAAATACATCTTCCTCTATATGACAGGGAGCAGACTCAACACCATTTAAGCTCTTGTACAAAGCTGACAGCTCTTGACCTTAGAATAAAATAACACTTTAGGAATCTTTAGCTTCAACTATAGAGACTGATGTATTCTATTGGTATTTCGATTATCTAAAGCTAGAATTCTGTGGCCAAAGATTCAGAACTTATACTCTAGGTATGATAAGAACTATTGTTTGTAGACATTTCGAAGCCTAAAAGATAAGTAAAAAGTTTCAAGTTAAACAACTGCTTTGTTTGTTATAGTATAGTATTAGCAACAAGGTATCTTACCAGGCCTATGAACATACAGATGAGCTGTACCACATCAGTGTAGGCAACAGAATAAAGACCTCCAATCAGGGTGTAGAATACTGAGATACAGGCGGAGATGATGATAGATACTGTACCATCCAGGCCCAGGATCACTGACAGACTTGCACCTGCAAAAGTTTATTCAAACAGTACTCTCTAATAGGCAACACGGAATAATACAAAGTAGAAATTTTATGATGGCACCTGCTGGATGCTAGAATCAGATTCAATTTATCAAATGATCGTGATTGGCAAAATGTATCAATTTTTTGCAACTAAGTTAAGACTAATTGACCACTTGATAATATAACTTATCTTTGTTGTGCAAGAAGCTAGCAATACTGCATGAGGCTTTAAGGCATATACCATTATAAAGCATCAATGTAGAATTTTCACAATATAGTAAACACATAATACAATATGGTGAACCATCAGGTTCCCCATTAATTTAGAATTACGATAAGCAAATTAAATACAAAGTTCAAGGTTCTTGTAGTAGAGATCAGACAAAACAGGAATTGTCAGACTCGGGTCAACTCTGACAGATTTCTCACTTGGATTCGCTAGTTGCATACCTAAATGCATCTTAATTTCTTCCTGCTAGCTCCTCCTTATTCTCTGAAATTGCGAAATTGCACTCTCCACTTTTTTTCTCATAGCAAAATTTCCCAGTGCACTTCATAGAAAACTAAATAATCAATATTTACCGATTTTGAAGTCAGTTGGAAAAAAACATACTTCCGGATAGTAAATAGCCAATAAGGGAAATAAAGTCTCAGTGTCACTTGTTCAAAAAGAACAATGAAATATGTCAGACATTACCTAGGGCTGATAAAATGGCAGCAGACCAGAACACATCTCCACTAAGTGCAGGAATATAGAGTAGACCTCCCATTCTCTCTCCATACTTCTGTTGTAGGGGATCCAGCATGGTCACATAGCCAGCCTCACGCATCTTCTTAGCGAAGAAAAAGCCACCTGAAGAGAACAATCTCATACTTAAAATCCATGAATGATCAAATTACCATAGATAAATACTAAATACTATATATATATATATATATATATATATATATATATATATATATATATATATATATATATATATATATATATATATATATATTGCTTTATAACCCCTTTTATCGTTCTTACTGACCAAATGGGGAAGGCTGAAGTATCGTTTCAGTGTCTCAATGGCGATATATCTGTCAATTGCCTCCTTATAAGGATACTGCCCAGCAGGCACTGGACTTACAATGTACGTACATTGTACGTACATTGTACCAACTATACATACAATGTACGTAGTACGTACATTGTACGTCCAGTGCCTGCTGGGTGGGTAGGACCAACCTAGAGTTAATGAGGAGAGAGCAGTTCAAAGTTTGTCTTGAACCCTTATAGCGGGAGAAATAGGGTGACCTACTGACCTCAGAACTATTAAAACTAGGCCCTGTAAACGTATAGGGATAAGAGGAGCAGGTGCTGCATCTATCTACCATACCTGGTACCACACCACAGTGCTTGGTCAACACAGGAGAGATTGTAAACTTTTCAAGGACTAGGAGCCTAGCTTAGTAGTCTATTATTCAGGTATAGTTAGAGTTGCCTTTCTATGGCTTGCATGTGTTTTAATCAATATGAGGCACCAAATTCATCAACAAACAGAGACTTGTCAACACGATTTCTTATACAGCTGGTGAAGCTGTTGATCTTAACTATACCTAAGGCAACAGATAAAATGCTTACCTGCGGAACGCCCATTTCTTGGTCATAAAAATCAGAGGGGGATGTTCCTACTCTGATTCTTAACTTCCTATCAGACAAATAGTTTTGAATAAAAAAGGAGTAAACATCCCCTGAGGTCTTTATCATACAAATCTTCCATAATTCAGTATTTCCAAGTGGTGTCATATGTCTTTTCAATGTCGAAAAAGATAAACACCACATGTTTTCTATTTGAAAATCCCTCTCTAACATAAGTTTCAAGATGCACATTGTGCTTCTTGTTCTCTGGAAGCCACTTTGTGCTTCCGAGATGAGTGTAGAGGATTCAAGAAACCAAACATTATGGTCATTTATCACTCTTTCCATGATTTTACCGACACAACTGGTCAATATGCCATAGGGTATGATTAGAACAGTATATTTCAAATTAGGGATAGCGGTGCCACCAAGAAGGCCACCAGTCAAGCTAGGAAGGACTTTTTAAATTTGAAAACACCAGCATATGTTTCAGTTCATGGTGGATAACATAGTACGTTACTGATAATTTTCATTGATGATTGTTCTCTGCGGCCAGTCCATCAGCCTGAAGGCGTTCAAAAGATGTAGATGATATTTGTGTTTCACAGGGTCACCTTTGAATGGCAAACATATTTGTTTAGGATTAAACTAATCACCACTTTACTCTCACCCTGAAGGAGTAATATGCTTATAGAGGGCATCATGAGTTCACTCAGTACTCCAAGTGGCAATGCATGTTGGTTTAGGATTAAACTTATCACCAATATACTCTAGCCCTGAAAGGATAAAATGCTTAAAGAGGGCACCCAAAGTTCAGTGCAGTAACCCATTGCTGCAAAACACATAGAGCTTTGATGGATGTTTTATGATTGATGCTTTCAAGCTAAGTCTAACTGTTACAGCTTTGGAGCTATCATCAACGTATTGACGACGATATTCTTGCAAAGCTGTTGATGGTTTGTCATCTATGCATGCAGTATGTGAACTCATAAGCTTTGAAAGGGGAAGAATATTCGAATTAAATATTTGGGTTGTGTCCACGATCAACTTTGGTGCATATGTAGTTTGAAGTAAACTCAAAATGCCAGATGTAAATCTGAAAAATAGAAAGTAAATGTCCACTTCTCCAAAAGTATCCAACAACCATATTTGTTTTATATATGTATGTTTATATATATATATATATATATATATATATATATATATATATATATATATATATATATATATATATATATATATATATATATATATATACATATATAAACACAGATATAGATGTGAATATATGTTCCATGAATGATCAAATTGATATAAATAGATACTACATACTACATCAAAATATTCATATACTTATATATATATATATATATATATATATATATATATATATATATATATATATATATATATATATAAATATTGAAAGAGAGAGATATGTACATATATATATATTCACACATATATTAATTTTTATCCATATATATATATATATATATATATATATATATATATTATATTTTTATATATATATATTTATATATATATATATATATATATATATGTATACACATATATGTATATATATATATATATATATATATGTATATATATATATATATATATATATATATATATATATATATATATGTATATATATATATATATACATATATATAATTTCTCTAAATATCTTACCTATTAGAAGACTGATGGAGAAGCCAATAGGTGCTTGAGTCCATGTTAACCCCATAGAGTACACATATTCTGCTGTTCCATTGATGTAGCCTCCTCCCACCCATGTAGCTGAAAAACAATCACAAAAATAAGGTTTTAAACGGTTGAACTTTAAACTTGGCTATGATAGTCCGGAAATTGATTGGTTTTTTGTTTTTCCCTAATATCAAAACAACTCCTTTTGTAGAAAGAGAGGATGTAAGGTAAATTCATAGCAGCTTTTGTATTAATTGGGGACTTCCATTAAGAATTGTTGATAGGGATTTCCCTCGATAGATTTCTTTGTTTTCCCTTGTTTCAATGGATTAAGTTATAAAGAGAAAATAAATACCAAGCTATTTCAACACAAATAAAAAATTATTTCAACGCAGGTATTATAAATGAAAGTTTTAGTGGAAATTGCAAATACTCATCCTCAGATGCTTCCATTCAAATTTACTTTGCTAGGGTCATTCACACTGCTGTTTGGACACTTTGAGTATCAAAGTTTAGGATTTAGACTTTGGTTGGCATGAAGGTCTCCCTTTACAAGTGCAAGAACCCTTTCAGCACTTGACCCTGATAATCATTAAAGCCTTAATGACTGTTCACCAGGGCAGTATGTGTATTTAATGTGCGCCTGAAGTCGCACATTTAATACACATACTGCCCTGGTGAACAGTTATTAAGGTTTTTAGTATTGCTTCCCTGCATAAGACGTTTCTTGTGGTCGAATTATTAGCATCTTGTGATATATATGGTCGACTGACCTAGTTAGCTCTGCAGGGCATTATGAGGTGACATTTAATGCCCTGCGTCACAGGGCATTATGGAGATTTAATGACCGGTCACATGGTACAAATCCTGATTACTGATTGGACAATCCAAAGCAAGCAATAATAAAGGGGAATAACCCTGGCATCAAACTTAAATAAGTTCTTGAGGTACTTCTTTGAGGAAACGCCGGGTCAGAAAACCTTATTAATGGACAATTAGCAATATGTCCAAGATACCATAAGGATTCCTTTTGATACTTGGGATATGCAGTCTATCTGGGAAAACCTTTTTTTGATAAAAAGATTTGACATTCAAATGACCTTGAACTATGAAAAAAAACCATAATAAATTGGCCTTTTTTAGGCATTTATGAAGAGAAAATCTAAATACTAAAGTCTATATCATTGCAAACTGGTCTTACCATAGGCAACCATCTGCAGCCACTTTAGTTGGCACCATCTATTGTCAGAAGTTTGTAACTTAGCAATGTGTGGTGACTGAATGTGGGGATTAAACTTTTATCCATTCGACTTGCTTGCCCGTGACTTGAAGATGGGCCTGAAAGCTTTCATTGATTTATTTGTGGTATTTTTCGGTCTATATTTCTGATAAGTAATGTCTCAATGGTCCTGGTGGCGCCATCTATTTTCAGAAGGTAGCAACATTGGCGAGCATTGTAGAGTTAATCTGGATTTTCTGTGTTACTTTGTTGCTAATTCCGAGTGCGATGGCTTTCTGGGACTCTTACTTGTATAGTTCAACCATGAGATAGGTTTGAGGGGTTGCCATCAGCCATTTGATAAATTGTAGTGATTTACTGTGGAGTACCGATTAGTTAAGGTGATGGGTACCATTGCAAGCCAGTTAAAAGCCCTGTCCCAAAACACACCTCAAAGCAGCATAATCCTACAACTAGGTGTATCTCTAGGTTCCTGAGTGTTATCAGGTAGAGAATATCATCGCCACCTGTCATTATTCAATCCATATTCTGTTTTATTTCAAAATTTACAACTTTTCTTTCAAATGACATATTCTCATCAATTACGCAGGTGATGGTTACTGCAGGTTCAGAGTTACTTTAGGGATATCATATGCCCAATAAAAAGTATTTTTTTGATATTTTACTGCTGAAGATTTTTACAGGCCATAACGTTGAAAGTTTTAGTTAGAAATCTCCACACCAACTACACTTGGTAACCTCACATGCTCATAGCTAGCACCTATTTGTAGCATCCTGACCACAAGCCATTGTCTTAAGATCGTCGAGGTGTATCTTTTTGCAACTGTCTTTTGTTTCCAGTGCTCAGAAGTGATCAGCGAGGTATGTCCACTACTATCAAATGGGTTCCCATGCCTCCACACACGAGATATCTCACTAAAATGTTCAATGTTATGGACTGTAACAATCTTTAGCAGTAAAAGATTAAACAATTACTTCTTATTGGGCATAGTCAATGATATCCCTTAGGTAACTGTGAACCCGTAGTGACCATCACCTGCGTAAGTAATGAGATTATGTCATTTGAGTGAAAAGTTGTAAATATTGAAATGAATTAGAATATGGCTTGACTACAGACGGCTGACTATGAGATTCTCTTCCTGATAACACTCAGGAACCTGTAGATACACCTTGTTATATGATTATGCTGCTGTGATGTGTGTTTTGGGATTGGGCTTTTAACTCGCTTGCAATGGTACTCATCACCTTAAGCTACGTTCAAAAATATGATACTCGTACTTGCAGCTATACAATATTGCTTATTTAAGTGCCACAATACATTGTTACATTTTATGCATATTCGTTACATTTCCATGTTAATTAAGTTTTCAGCTGCACTTTAGGGTATTCGTCTTTAATTTTGAATGCCTATACTAGTTCGGATCGATATCTATATTTACACAGATCTCATTCTGAAACCTTCATCACTAAATAAGCCATGTTGTATTAATGTTGTACATAAACACATTGTATATGATTCACGCACACTCTTATGCACACCTAACTTTTGTTCGCTGTTCGCACATCTAAAGTTTAAGTCCCTAGTTTCATAAAGCAAAATAGTTATTAGCTCTCCTTGCAGCCAAACGTTACATTCATTTTCATGTCTCGAAGTAAAATCACTATGTGAGTTTTAGCATTGTTATTTGTGTAGGTGAGACGGTGAGATACTGAACCAGTGCCCTTGGTAGGACCCCTGCCTAAATCTAGGCCTCACCGTCGGCTAAACATATTGGTAACGCCCCCCCCCCCCCCCCCCCCCCCCCCAAGTCACTGGGACCTACGCTCTCCGCGCTCTCCACGATCTGACAAAATGTTGGCAAATCGCGGAGAAGAGCGTAGTAGAGTCACGGATGAGCGTAGTGGTGTCCGTGAGATCGCCGTGTGGTCGCTATAAGCGAAGTGAGCGCGGGATAGTTTGAAGCATGTATCAAACAAGCGTAGGGCGATCGTGGCTGTTTTAAAGCGCAGGCAGCAAGCCAAAACTTCAAAAGCATGGACAACGGCGATTTGGCATGACTACACGGCGATCTCACGCCGACCTTTAAATCGGCGCATGGTCGTGGAGAGCGCCATGGGCATGGAGGGCGCGGGTCTCAGTGAGATGGGGGGGGGGGGGGGTAATGCTGGTCATTGAAATATTAATCCAGATTTGTGACTAGCCCGTTGTAACTGGTGGGGTCACCAACATAACCCGACAGTAACCACCGCCTAATCCCAAGTCACTGGCAACCTTCGCTCATGCCCCGGCCGCGATTCGAACCAAGGCAGTGGGGGGAGACAGCTAGCAGTCGGTGGCAACGCCTAAGACCACACGGCCACCAGGGCACCTGGTATTTAAAAATATGTTATGAGGAAAGCTTCTGCATTGCTACAGGGTAATCCAGATAATCCGGATGGAATTAGGTCTGGTATGAAAATAACAAGGGTGAACGACTTCAACCCAGTTGCACCAGGTGTGCACAACATGCAAGATAACTTCTTAGCAAAATATTTTCATAACCCATAACCCATTCTATTCTGCAGCACTGTACAGGTAAATACTCCCCAAGATCTGGGCCATATGCGCAACAGTGTATGCTGGCTACCAGAAACCTGTTGCACTACAGTAACACCCTTGAAATTTAGATTTCTGTGGACATTATGGTTCCCCTCACGCAGTGTTTCCTCAAACGTGCTTTTCGTTATCAATTCGATCTTTGAAAATAATACTTTGCCTGAACGACATTCTGGTGAGGAATACATTAAACGTCACAGAAACAAATCTCAGCAAGACTTGGGAGAAAGCCCCGAGGGGGGGGCACTTGGGTATTTAGGGGGGCGCATACGCTCGTTATCAAAATTAAAAAATACCCCTAAAGCACTGATATCTGGCCAAAAAACACCCTTATTTCAATGAAACGCTGATTTTTTCCACTAAATAAACACCCCTTCTTTTATCAAAACACTGACATTGGCTGAACGGGAACACGTATGTTAACTTAAGATTTTATAATCCTCTGCATGTTTAGCAGCAGCAAGTGGCGGCAGCAAACTCGGAAGCCCAGTCACTTCGGGTCAGTTACTCGGTGTCAGAGACGCGTATATTTCGTGGATTGTAAGGGGATTTTGCCCCCCATACTTCCTACCTGGGTACACAAAAGTACACTTCTTTTACTAAATCGCCGACATGAGGAGGTCTTAAAAAAGACCCCATCTTCCGCGAAATATGTAACGCGGGTGCGGCCCCCTCTGAGTGCCCCCCCCCCCCCCCCGAGGAGTCGAAAGCCGGTATTTAATGGTATGATCCGTAAAGTGGGCTCAGTGTTTGGCTTGGTACAACAGGTATGTCCATGCTGGTGTGTATGTTATATGTAGACACACATACATACATACATACATACATACATACATACATACATACACGCATACATACATACATACATACACACACACGCATACATAAACACATACATACATACATACATACATACATACATACATACATACATACATACATACATATATTCATACATGCATGCATGCATGCATACATACATAAATACGTTTATACAAACATATATACATGCATACATACATACATTCATACATACATACATACATACATACATGTACATGCATACATAAATACGTTTATACAAACATATATACATGCATACATACAAACTTGGATGAAGAAAAGGGTCATCTAAGATACAAACATTCATACATACATATATGCATATGTACATACACCCATACATATGCGTATGTACGTACATGTATATACATACATACATACATACATACATACATACATACACGTGTGTTTTCTATGCACCTGCGTGTATATGTACTTCATGTAAGCGATTATTTTGACAACATATATAGACTAGGCTCCTAGTCCCAGAAAAATTACTTTCCCCCTTCTGAGTCGACCAACTAGTGTAGTGTAATTTCAACATAGATAACATCGTATGGGCCTCCTACCTCTAGAGGTCTGTGTTGCAATACTCCAAGAGAGCCCTCTATCCACCTGGTGAGATAAAGATTAACTAATTTCACCTCCCTGGCCACATCGACCATTTGTTGGCAGGTAACTGAAAAACTTTGGACACACTACATGTGAAGGCCTAGGATCTTATAAGGCTAGACCATAACCAATGGCCATGTTTGACATCAACTTGAAATGAATATGCTCCCGTGTATTTGTCTATAATTTGTTGGGGAAAGCTAAAGAGACTGTCGCACCTTAATGCTAGGTACACGGAAAGAGGATTGTGGATAAATGATATGACGAATTCACTACTTCAAGGCTGGCGCTCCATTGTAAAAATAAGCCCCACGCTGTAAGTAAATAGCTTGTGATATGTACTGTAGCGATTATCCAGTGCCAGACAACTGTAGTAAAGTCACTTTATGAAACATCCATGCTTAGTACAGTCCACTGAATTGACTGTCACTTTCACAATCGACTTTTGGTACAGATCGAGTTTTGGTACATGACCCCCATAAATGAATGGTTGTCCCAATCGACGATTGGTACAACTATGCTGTACCAGAAGTCGATCGACTTTTGGTATATATATATATATATATATATATATATATATATATATATATATATATATATATATATATATATATATATATATATATATATATATATATATATATATATATATGTATGTATGTATGTATGTATGTATGTATGTATGTATGTATGTATGTATGTATGTACATACATATGTATGTATGTATGTATGCATGTATGCATGCATGTATGTAAGTATGTCATAGATTGATAGATGGGTATAGATATACTCAATATTAATGTAATGTATTAAGCACAATGCATTAAGACCACAAAAACAAGAGGAACTCTAAGCTCGAATAAGTTTCTTTTACGAGTTTATTCGCAGAACTTGCTATGACCCTAAGTAGGAGCATTCACCGTGGTCAAGTGCTAATGCCGTAGTCACACTAGGGTCCGACTATCGCACGATTTTAAAAATCGGCAGGGCGGACTCGATTTTTTCACCTATCGGCTCCGTCTAAAAAGTCGGCATTAATACGATCTTAACCCAGTACCGACTTTTTAGACGGAGCCGATAGGTGAAAAAATCGAGTCCGCCCTGCCGATTTTAAAAATCGTGCGATAGTCGGACCCTAGTGTGACTGCGGCATAAGGGCACCTGGCCTTCAAATGCCTCCCCTGGATAATCAGTAGTGGATTGCCGCTGTCGCTATTCAAAGGTGTGGTGTAGTGAAGATCTCTTTCTGCAATCTTTTGCAACGACAGGACCACTTTGATGTATTCGTTAAGAGATGGGAATTTCTTCCCGCTACGGGTACACAGCAAAAAATTGCAAATGTCAAACGGTTGACGAATATTTTGAACGTCCGTTTGCTGTCCATTTGCTGTCCGTTTGCTGTCCGATGTATCGGACGACGAATGTTCCTGTGCACTATTTGTGCACTGGAACAGTTCTGCACAAATCGTCAACCGAACATTTGTGCACGAATATTTCGGACGTCCGTTTGCTGTCCGTTTGTGTACAAACGGTTGAACGATATATCGGAACAAAAAGGAAAAGAAAATTCAATGAAAATCAAGATAATAACACTGTAGGAGAATGCAAACAATTATCACAGAAAAAAGTCAAACATTGATCCGATACGTTGAACAGCAAACGGACAGCAAACGGTTGTCCGAAAAAAAGCATTCGATCACGTTTGGGTTGGACGAGAAATATAAGGCTTACCTGTCATAGAAAATATGCCGACGAAGAGTCCTATATCTCTACCAGCAAGCATGACATCCTCGCTGTCCGATCCCTTGCCCTTGGATTTTCTGGACGCCCAAATTCCGGCCACGAGGATGAGGATGTAGAAGACGATGATGCCGATCAGACCAGGGATGTGAAGTTCCGTCATGTTGACCAGCAAAGATTTTCAATCGACAGATACTCTGCTGACGTATCTGATACTCTGATACTCTACTCACGACAAGTCAGGATACTTATCAAACAATAGTAAATGTTAAATGTGCTGAATTGTGTAATTTGTATTCCGAATGATACAGTCAATAAATCTTCGATTCAATTGACTAGAGTATCTTTGGGATTGATGATATTGATTCTAGTATCTTTGGAGCTGCAGTCAATCGTGTCCGTCGTCGACGGACTACCTGTTCTAACTAGCAGGGCTTGACCAGTGTGTAGGGTGCTCCCAAGACTATGGACACGCGCACTGAAGGCCAACAGGTGTATCCCTGGATGTAATCACGTCGCTTACTTAACCTATTAACACTCACAGTGGCCAAAAGCAGTCTCACAATTTCGATGATATTTTGAAGGCAAAAGCCAAATCTGGAAAATATTTTATGAAGAACTGTCAATCAGAACATTACCTACAACCTTCCTTCAAATATCTTGTAAAACCATACTCAATCTCAAAGTTATTGTCAAAAGTAACTTAGATCCAGACGACAATTTCAGGAGTAATTCTTAAGCATTAATGGGTTAAGAAGAAGCTTTGACCATGTTACTGACCCTTAAGAGAAAAATGGCCTTCCGCGTAGAGGGTACAATGGGATTATTTAGTAAGCAGATTATTCGCTCAACCCTTATGTAGCCAGTTTGGCCAATACAAAATAATGCAGAAAAAAAAATGAAAAATGACTGAAACCCTGGCACATGGGTACTCATCTGAGAGTACTCAGCGAGAGCTATTCGATGTATAACATGAGATGATTTTCAAAAATATTTGCATCCTTGTGCTTTGGACGAAAGTAGTCTCAGCATTGAAATGGTTAAATTCAGTCTATTACACCACAGACTTGATAGTATCCGGGATTAGTATGTCCGAGTCTTACTAGTGTGGGTCATATCAGCTAGCGGGTGATCTGCCAGATCAATATTGTATCTACATGCAACTCT
>OZ012685.1:51951818-51989318 GCA_963942565.1 Maea johnstoni
ATATTTGAAATTGATCTATAGATACAAAAAATGCATTATTAACATAAACATATTGATTTGTTGGTATCAATAAATCATTTCCTAGTATTTGTAAATCACTTTCTTGTATTTGTAAATGCAGTCATTAATATATTTGAAATTGATCTATAGATACAAAAAATGCATTATTAACATAAACATATTGATTTGTTAGTATTTAAAGTCTTCAACATTTCTTAATACTTGTAAATCATTTTCTAGTATTCATAAACCATTTGTTAGTATTTAGAAATGTTGAAATTGTGCAAAAAAAAGAAAATGATTTATAAATATTAGAAAACGATTTATTAGTATTTAAAATTCTATCACAATTCGAATTATTTAGAAATGATTAGTTTGTATTTATAAAACATTTTCTGGTATTTATAACGAGCGAAGCTCGCAAGGTGCGAAGCAGCTAGCGAGCGTAGCGCGTAAAATGGTAATGCGCGAGATGCCTCATTGTGGTCAGGAGGACGATGTAAGAATTGATCACGAGACAGTCGGCCGTCCAGCGCTCAACGCGTAGTAAATAGTCTAACCTTGGGGACTACTTTCGGCAGCTCAAATCAAAACAAAGTGCCGCCATGTTGGATTACTCGATAGGTTCACAGACGCTTAAATAGTGAGCACACTATTTGACTTTTGAGTAAGTGTGACAACGCAAATCAATAAACTAACCGACTTTTATATTTTCGGAATGTTTGAGGAACATTTGTGTGCAAAAAGTATGTTTTTGGAGCTATGCAATTAGCTGTTTGAAGGTAGATATTCAATTAAAATTTCATCAACCAGCATTAGCCCACGTGCGCGTCCATTTAGAAGGCGTGTACAGTTTCAGTTTTGCGTTTTTAATAAAATTGAAGTTCTGATCTTTTCGACGATACTCATATATTAAAAATCGGTTGATATATTCAAAATTGTGCCAAGAGAGAAATATGGGTACCAATTATCTTCTATTTCATGCATTTTTCTTAAGCCAATTCATTAAACAGTTAACGATTAAGGTGAATGGTGGGGTTAATTTTTCTGACTTAGTAAGTTATTTTTTTCCTCTGCAATGCGGTTTTGCATATGTTGCCAGAAAGGCCTTCTGGTGAGGTATCAGGAAAGTAGGTTGAGGTAGCAGGTTGTATTATTTTGAGCTGAAAACATGGAAAAAAATAAACATGCATGGAATTTACAAATCCAGCTCCTAGTCCTACCTTAGATGACCAAAAACAAGTGGATTTGAAACCAGCCGGTCAACCTGAACATGCTAGATGGACACTGCATGCTTTGTTTAAATACCGTGCGGACAAGAAAATAATTTCACTTTACGAAGTAGTTCATCTTATGAAGGGTTAATCTGAATATAAGGTACTGATAAACTAAGGCAAACATTGGGGTGTCCTAGTATTTTAGTCCTTGAGCAAAGACTGATGCCCAAATCCATCGGTAATTCAGTATAGGAAAAATGGGCAGAAGAACCCTGGTGTTTGAACACCGTGCATTCACATGATTTAGAAAAAGTTCCACCTATGGAGGTCTGCTATACATTTGACAATAAGAGAATACATGTAGGCTTCTTGAAAACTTAAAGCCTGCAGAGGTGTTTAAATTAAAGAGATATTGAAAAATACCAAACCCACTATACAGTATGATCTGATAATGTGATAAACAACTCGCTCACCCATCCCAAAAGCCTTTCAGATGAGCATAACATTTGGTCTCCTTGAGTTCATAGTATGCTCAAAAATCCTCATGTACATGTATGTGCAGGTGAGGATTGACAGTGTATGGAGCTACAGGAAGTTACAATTGCAATTGGAATCACCTGGGGTTTCATTGACCTAGATAATTCATGGAAATGATGAAACCCCTCAAGTCTTGAAGTCTACCAGTTCCAACTGGAAGTCCACACTCCACATACAATTATTCATATCTTATTATAACTATTTGTCACATACATATAGTCAGAAATAAGCGGGAATGTATGTTGAGAAAGTTCTATTGGGAAACATTGCTTGTAAGAGACCATCTAGTCATTTTAGTATTAAATAACACAATATGACAAAGTGATCATCACAAAGTCAACATGATTAGAGCATAACTGCTGAAATGAGCCTAATGAGGTTTTATAAAAGATAAGAAGTGAATATAAAGGCTATTAAACAGAACTTCCAGGTAGCCTTTTAAGTTTCATGTAGGACCCTTCTGATAAATAACTCAAACATTTTGGGGATGTCCTGAGAGGTGATCTTTTAGGGTTAGGGTATCCAAATGACTCTGCTGTCCTAAACCCTGTAGGCAACTGGCATCTATACTTCCCCTCTGAGAGGAATTGAGAATAAGGATGAGCAGCTAATCTCAGTGCCTTCTTGTTCTCATCAACACTTTGCACTCAGTTAATTGTACACCTAATGGCAGCTATGCTCATGTTTATCAAATTGCAATTAAATCAACTTCCCTTGGCCTCTGACCTAGATTGAAGTACCTAGACCTTGGTAGTAAGACAGAATTACTCTTTAGGAGGTGCAGTGAATAAATTCTACTGACTTTCATATGATTCACAAAACTTTTCGCAGACTTAATACTGAAATCAATCCTTCAAATTCAAGCTATTTGAGAAAAGGAGTGACAAGAAGGAGTCATATGGAAAAGTTACTTGTTTACTGTACAGTTGATTTTTTTGGTCATAAATGGGAAAAGAAATAGAAAAGTAATAGAAAATTACTTATTACTTTTGGGGTCAGTCTATTACAATTACTTATTACTTGAAGATTTTGACTCTCTATTACTTATTACAGGCTATTACTTTTAAAATCAGTCTATTACCTATTACTTTTCTATTACCTATTACTTATTACCCCATGTCTGTTTGGCTGTCTTATCTTTAAGTAACATCATTCTTGTACCCCATTTGTTCCAGACTGTGCAATAGTAGATTTTAGAGAATGTATAACTGTGGTGGACTGAAAAGCTTTGACAGAGATTTTAGATAACTTAACAGAAACAGAATTCTCCTTCAAGTAAAAAAGAAAATTGAAGATCAGTATATGGTCAATGTAGCTCAGATCCCGAAGTCTCCATTTATTCTTATATTTTAAAATTTGACCATCCACATTAAATTTTAGAGAAATTTATTCAGTGTCACAGATCAGGGCTCAACATTAAGAAAAAACTTCATAAGCCCAGCAGGGCTAGTTACCGAAACTTTTACTAGCCCTGAAATATTTTTGCTAGCCCTGATATTAATGACAACTCTTCTCAAAGTGACCTCTGTTGATATCATAGCCTTTGTTGATAACATGAAAAGAATACAGTGTATTGTTGGAAAACTGTCTCACCAACATCTATACATGGATGTCTCAAAATAAGCTGAAATTGAATGCATACAAGACAGAGGTGCTGGTCATGGGTACCCCACAGATGCGGGCAAAAATCTCAATTCCTAGTATTACCGTAAATGGTGTAATAGTACCAGTTCTGAATGAACCGGTCGGTAATCTGGGTGCTGTTTTTGATCCGAACATTTTTTTTTGTTTTTGAAGAACTCTGGATCATCCATAGTTCATTTATTTTGATCCGAACATGAATATGTCTGCACATGTATCAAAAAATATCAAGTCTGCAAATTACCACCTTAGGAACATTGGGAAAATAAGAAAATTTCTCAATACTGATACAACCAAGAGTGCCATTGTCTCACTGGTGACATCACGCCTTGACTATTTTAATGGACTTCTCTGTGGAATCACTGATGAGCTGCTATGCAGGCTCCAGAAAGTCCAAAACAATGCTGCTAGAGTGGTCAGTAGCTCCAAAAAGTATGATCACATTACACCAGTTTTGAAAGATCTTCACTGGCTGCCCATCAGGAAAAGGATTAGTTCAAGATTCTGCTTTTGACTTTCAAATGCATGCAAGGATGTGCCCCTCTATACTTTAGGGAACTGTTAGTCAAACAAGCCAATACAAGGACTCTAAGATCAAACACCAAGAACTTATTACAGATACCTGATATGAGCTCCCTGACAACATCAAGGCAGCTGATAGTGTGCAAAACTTCAAGAAACAGCTGAAAACATTGCTATTTCGAAAGGAGTTTAATTGACTATATGGACCATGACAACTGTCCAATGACTCTAAAGCGCTTTTGAACATTATAGGTGGAAAGGGCGCTATATCAAATATCAATTATTATTATTATTGTGGGAAATTTAGTTAAATTATCATCCAGGTATGCAGAGCCAAAGGTGGGCGTCATAAGCGCTGCTATTCTAATTCTACCTAGTCCCTCAGGGCTACTCACAGGTAGAATTTACTAGCCCTGACATTCAATAACTAGCCCGGGGCTAGCCTTAACGTCGAGCCCTGCAGATGAAACTTACACAATGTTGTGGACAGGAAATTGTTACAATTGCAGAAGGGGAAGGATTCAGTACATGAATTTTGTTACATCACTCAAATATAGAATATAGTCATATGGAAGATTCATATGATACTGATTTACACAAAGCCAGTCATAGATCAGCAGTATAAATGATTTTAAAAAGATAATTTCCAGGGATTCTCCATTAGCCCAATAGACATGTATGATCTACTCCTGAAAAATAATCCAACAGCTAATAAGATCACAAATGCATGTTTAAAAAGAATCACATAGTTATTTTATAAGTATTAACAAATTGGGCATTATCTATAAGTTATATTGACCGCCGGACAAGGACTTCTCTTCAATTTCTGTTCCGGCTGACCAGTGGCTGTGGTGTAATTGATATGCGAATGCTTTTTCGACTTTGAGAAAGCATATGACATCAATTTGAAATATGTTTGAAAGATTTATTTGACATGGACATCTGGCCTTATTGAAGCTAACGAGAAAGGCGGTGGTGTAATTGATATGCAGATGCTTTTTCGACTTCGAGAAAGCATATGACATCAATTTGAAATATGTTTGAAAGATTTATTTTCCTAAGAAAGGTGACATTGAATGCTAACACATATCTTTGCTTATTTTGAGGTCAGATTTACTGTATTATTTCAACAGCATCACCAGCTGTATAACAAATGGTGTTGATGATTCTCTATTTAAATATGACTAAGAATCTTACACCACACCAAACACATGCTGCCCATACTAAGGCAACTCATAATTCTATACAAATTGAGTTTTATAATGGGCTGATAATAATCAAAATGGGCTGATAATAATCATTTTAAATACAATAACCATTATTTGGGTGCAATCATTTGATTACGCACTTGTACTTAGTTCATGTTCATACGAAAACCACTAGTATATTAAATTATATTTCCATATATATATACAGTGGTATTGTAAAATATGAGTTTATTTCCTTTCTATTGATTTCTTTGGGGGAATCCATGTCACATGATGTGTGATTTTTATAATGGTCTGTACATGGTCGACATGTACTTGTTATAATCTTTAAGTTTGAGGGGAAGGAAGGAAGGAATTGGGTTTTACGTCGCTTTCAATAGCTTAGGTCATATCGCGACGAGATAGAAACCTAGAACTGGGAAGAAATTCCTTACTCTTATTGAATAGTTCCAAGGGGTCTTTCTGTTGCAGAAGGACCATAGGCAGGCCTCCACAACGCCGCACATTTATTGGCAGTCATGGAAAACCTTGACACATTACCATGTTTGTGCTCAAGTTCTGGGATGTCACCCTACAGACAAGCACTACATAGCTGTAAAGTGGCATTATAGTCACAGTTGATTTTTCTCTTATTTCACTCATTTAATTAGTAATTAACATAACTATTAGGGGCCTGCTCTGACGGCTGTGAGGTCTAAGGTGCCATTGACTGCACGCTGTCTCTTACATCTGCCTGGGTTCGAATCCCGGCCTTAATGCATGTGACTTGGGGTTAGGCGGTGGTTTTCGCCGGGTACTCCGTTTTCTTCCACTTCTTACAACTGGCTAGTCACGAATAAGCCAAGATTGGCATAAATTTGACGAAAAACAAAATTCCAAATCAAATATAACTATTAGTAGGATCAACAGCATCACCAGCTGTATAACAAATGGTTTTGTCAATTCTCCTGTCATTTTTAAATGAATAAGGATCTTATATCGGTGCAAACACATGCAGCTCATAGAAAGGCAACCCACAGTCCATTTAAATATAGTTGTAAATTTAACATAATAATGGTTTAAATTAATGCTCACAATCAAAGACTCTTGAAGGTTACTATTATGGGGTTTTCTGTCAATGCAGGCACTATGGGCAACTCTATAATTATGCCTATAAGTGTATAACTTATATGCCCTTTGTGAGTATTATATTTTAAGAAACTGGCCTCCACATCTCCCCTTATAGCCAGTCCGTTCCACCCTCATTTTTAGGGTATTGGCGATTGTTCCACTTGAAGGAATGTCCAATTATTAGAGCAGGTTTTAGTTATTTTTGGTGAATTCCCTCATTCTCCCTATTTTGTTAATTGAAATCACTTTGAAATTTAATTCCCTGAAATGTAATTAGACGAAGAGTAAGGCTAATCTGTACTCAATATTTCATCGATTCATTCACTACTTTTAAATGTTGTGGTAACCCATTTCAAGTTAATTATGCCAAGGTGAGAAATCGTAAACATTAGCCTTTGAACAGAGATCGCCTGATAAGAGGTCTGATGAAATTAAGTTATTTTAACAGGTTGGGCACTTAAGTTCATATAAGGAATTTGCAATGACTTAATTAACAATTACCCTACTTATCTAGGTTATTATGATTTATATCTAGAATATCCATATTTTCAAATGGAACAACCGTCATGTTTAATGAAATGTTAACAGTTAATTTGAAAATGTGGTTGATTAGTTGAGCTAAGGAAGAGGTATACTTTTGCTAACACCAATATTTGAAGAGGCTGCTGTTCCTAATTCTACAAATACACGAGTTTGGATTTGGAATGTTGTTCTAGGACAGTGGGTAGGGCTCTAGGCTTCACAGTCATATGTGCCCAACTCAAATTGGTAATACAAGGTTTCTTCGTCAGATTCATCACTTGTATTATCACTGTTGGGTACAATTTCCTCAACACTTGAGTTCCAGCACTGTGATTTAGCCTCACAAGTGCAACCTGGCCCGCATACTTTACCACTCTTGCGGCAACCACATCTGTTGGTGGTGCAACCTGTTGAACAGGTACAACCCTTACCCCAGGCATCAACCCTTTCTTGCACACATGCTAGGTTTTCAGGGGAATCCCACTCACAGTTCAATGTGCCAGAGTCACTTTTCCAGCCCCACTCCTCAACATCTGGGAACACAATATGTGGTTTGTCTGACTGAGCCCAGACCTGTGAAACCCAACAGACACGTTTCCAGTGGTATGTGAGGGCATCATTGGAAGGGAGGTAGTACTCTTCGGATGGTACCCTATACGGCACAGCAGTGCGTATTTTATTGAGCCACCTACAGTGGTTAGTAATGGAACTTTCTGAGTCATCATACATAGCCCGAAACAGATCACTAGGGCTATTGGTTGGTACCTGATCTAAGAATGCAGTACATGCATCTTTGAAGTATACACATCCAACCAGCCTGTTGGATGTCTTGAATTTGTGAACTTTGGGAAATTTTATCAGACTCCACTAAAGTACAAGTTATTGGCAGAGGTTGTGTTAGTTGAATTGAAGTCCCATCAAACCCGCGATGGTCATCTGTGCATCTCACCCTCCTGTAACATTCACGGCTATTGATGTTATCTATGGAGGCACATGTTAAAGTGTCCTCATCCTGTAAAGGTCCCTTCTTCAAACTTTCCTCTGCAACATTCACCTGGAATCTTGCTAAAGTGCGCTCTGAAACGCAAACACCTAGTTCATTTAATAGACGTAGGCATTCATCAGAGGAATTTGAAAACTTATCAACCACATCAGCAACTAGCATATGCAATGGAAATTTGGATTCCCTATTGTATGAAAAGAGAACAACTGATAGAATATACAGTCTCCGCATCAGCCTTTTGATTTCATATTGGCTTGTATGCCCTAATGAACCTGTAAATGGAACCTGCCAGTCAAACCCTGAAGTCTTATGAATTTTATTATCTTCCCTATCACTCGATGTGAGCATAAACACAAAGTTCCATAAGTAAGGGTCTACATGCTCCTCAATGTATTTCCTGAAATCAATCTCATCAAGTCCATTAAAAAAATCGGCTCTTTCCAATTTGCCCAGCTTGTCACTGAATTCAGACATTCTGCTACGTAAAAATTGAATTACAAGACAAAGTGCTTCTTTGACAGTGCCTTCAATACTGTTCGCGGCATCATTAAGGTTAATTCCCGCTCCCTCCCTTAGCTTGTTACTTGATTGCTTCTGCTCATACAAAGCAAGGTGAAGGGCTCTAACATCATCATTACCTACTTTTCGAAGCATGGTACCTGCAAACTTACTGTCAATGGTACTTACCAGTAAAACATCTGAAAATGTACAAGTAACTGCCATTAAGAAGCTTTTGTACCCTTTCAACTTTGTCTCAAATTCTGCATTACTTTCTTCATTGATATCAGAATGTGTTGCAGCAGTAGATGTGTAAAGGGAACGATAAAAGTCATACAGGTCAGATGCTAGCACTGCACGACCTTCTATTAACCTACCAGCAAGGTAACATACAGATTGTTTGAATGAGTACATTTCTATGGAGGAAATATCTTCATTACTTAATTGACAATCATTTCCTGTCAAAATCTGTGCAATTCTTTCATCAATAGATTCTCTATTAGGGTCATTTTGACCATCTCCCACTTCTAGATTTCTCGACATTTGTACATTACACGCACTACACAATACACTGTCACTACTTACATTGTGGTCTTCCTTTCCAAAAACTCGCGTTAGATAATTTGTTACTTTGTCAATATCAGAAGATTTTACCTTACGACTGTAACCTTTTACAGTTTCTTCACAGATGCTACATTTCTTAACACTTCTATTGTAATCACTCCAATGGAGGAGGTTATAATGATTTCTGCAAGTAAAAACTTGGTCATCTTTAAGGTTAGATGCAAATCCAAAATAACCCATCACCTTATTTGCTGAGAATCTTGTGGTCTTGGAACCTTCATCCATGCAATTTGGTACAACACAAGCCATTTTCATTTTTTTGTCTACATTCTGGATGGCACCTTTTCTAAAACGTATCTCACAAGCTCTGCAAATGCATGTTGTTTCCTTCACATTAGGAAATTCCGCTTTCACATTTTTTATGAACTCTGGAATATGCATCCTTTGACTGATATGAACATACCTTGGAGCTATTTTAAAACATATTTCACATTTAGAGCATTGCTTACCTGGATGAAGATCACCTGCCTTCCCTGGTCCACCTCCCAGTGCAGCTGTGTACACATTTAAATTATCAGAACAGGAAATAGTCATATTATCAACTGCAGGTCTTCCATTAAGGACAATTCTAAGCAAATTGATTGGGATGTTAAGTTGATCTGAAAGGCTTCTCTTCAATTCCCTTACAAGCATTGTTTGACATGGTGAACTTATGCTAATATTCCCTGTGCCGTTAACATGAATTTTGAATTTGTTTTGAGGTGTAGGAGTTTCAGAAGTCAATGAGTGAGTTGAGTGATTCCCATTAATCTTATCACCATAAGTTGAGGTGTTCTTCAAATTTTGGGACGGGCAGATAGCATCTTCATCTAATGAAGAAAATCTGTTGTAAAGTGGTAGGGTTAGTTTTGACTTCTTGGGGAAACTGAAGGTTTTGCTCTTTGGTGGGAATACCCATTCCTGTTCAAAACTAGGAGTTGCATTAATAGAGGATTCATAACTATGTGGTGAGGTGAGACCATTACTGGCAGTGAAAGTGTCCTTTTCAGTGAAATCAGTAACAATATCAATGTTACCTTTCTTAGCTACGGCTTTAGGTAGAAAAGGCCATTGATCCTCTGTCAAAGGGTACATGGAGTCTGGTTGTTCTGATGTTACATTGGTATTATCAAAAGTGTAGGTATGGGCTGAACTCTTTGTAAAAGAGGTTTTACTGTGTGATGACACTAGACCAAACGTATAAAGCACCTGCCATCGCTTATGCTTATACTCACTACCAGTCCATCTGCCTTTGACCTCAGAACTGAGGCCAGTTGCTGATTTTTCACTGGCTTGAGCAGTGTCAAAACCTCTAACCCTACCCTTGACCACCCCCTGACCACTTGGATAGCTAGACCCTTTAGTCCTTGACCCACTACCAGCCCATCTGCCTTTAGCCCCAGCACTGAGGTCAGTTGCAGATTTTTCACTGGCTGGAGCAGTGTCAGAACCTCTATCCCTACCCTTGACCACCCCCTGATCACTTGGATAGCTAGACCCTTTAGTCCTTGACCCACTACCAGCCCATCTGCCTTTAGCCTCAGCACTGAGGTCAGTTGCAGATTTTTCACTGGCTGGAGCAGTGTCAGAACCTCTATCCCTACCCTTGACCACCCCCTGACCACTTGGATAGCTAGACCCTTTAGTCCTTGACCCACTACCAGCCCATCTGCCTTTAGCCTCAGCACTGAGGTCAGTTGCAGATTTTTCACTGGCTGGAGCAGTGTCAGAACCTCTATCCCTACCCTTGACCACCCCCTGACCACATGTTAAGCTAGACCCTTTAGTCCTTGACCCACTACCAGCCCATCTGCCTTCAGCCTCAGCACTGAAGTCAGTTGCAGATTTTTCACTGGCTGGAGCAGTGTCAGACCTTCTAACCCTACCCTTGACCACCCCCTGACCACTTGGATAGCTAGACCCTTTAGTCCTTGACCCACTACCAGCCCATCTGCCTTCAGCCTCAGCACTGAGGTCAGTTGCAGATTTTTCACTGGCTGGAGCAGTGTCAGACCCTCTAACCCTACCCTTGACCACCCCCTGACCACTTGGATAGCTAGACCCTTTAGTCCTCGACCCACTACCAGCCCATCTGCCTTTAGCCTCAGCACTGAGGTCAGTTGCAGATTTTTCACTGGCTGGAGCAGTGTCAGAACCTCTATCCCTACCCTTGACCACCCCCTGACCACATGTTAAGCTAGACCCTTTAGTCCTTGACCCACAACCAGCCCATCTGCCTTTAGCCTCAGCACTGAGGTCAGTTGCAGATTTTTCACTGGCTGGAGCAGTGTCAGACCCTCTAACCCTACCCTTGACCACCCCCTGACCACTTGGATAGCTAGACCCTTTAGTCCTTGACCCACTACCAGCCCATCTGCCTTCAGCCTCAGCACTGAGGTCAGTTGCAGATTTATCACAGGCTGGAGCAGTGTCAGACCCTCTAAACCTACCCTTGACCACCCCCTGACCACTTGGATAGCTAGACCCTTTAGTCCTTGACCCACTACCAGCCCATCTGCCTTTAGCCTCAGCACTGAGGTCAGTTGCAGATTTTTCATTGGCTGGAGCAGTGTCAGAACCTCTATCCCTACCCTTGACCACCCCCTGACCACTTGGATAGCTAGACCCTTTAGTCCTTGACCCACTACCAGCCCATCTGCCTTTAGCCTCAGCACTGAGGTCAGTTGCAGATTTTTCACTGGCTGTAGCAGTGTCAGAACCTCTAACCCTACCCTTGACCACCCCCTGACCACTTGGATAGCTAGACTCCTTAGGACTTGACCCACTACCAGCCCATCTGCCTTTGGCCTCAGCACTGAAGCCAGTTGCGGATTTTTCATGGTATGGAGAGGTATTCAAACCTCTATCACTACCCTTGACCACCCGCTGACCACCGTCATACCTAGACCTGGACCCATAATCAACCCATCTGCCTCTGCCCTTAGCACTGAGGTCAGTCCCAGATTTTCCATGGGCTGGAGCAGTGTCGGGATCACTAACACTACCCTTGACCACTGGCTGACCACGAGTCCAAAATACCTTTGGCCTAGCCCCTCTCCTAACCAAGCTGCCTCTGCCCTCAGTAATAAGGTCTGTTGCAGATGACTGGTGGACTGGAAAGGTGTCCAGACCAACACTAGCATTGACCAGTTGCTGACCATCCAAAGAAGAGACACTTACCTTAGCCCTGAACCCATTCCTACCACACATGCCCTTGGGTTCAACACTGGAGTCAGATGCATAGTGGGCTGGGATGGTGTCCTTCAAACCCTTAGATAATTTAACCACTGGCTGACCTTCCTGTGTTGGTGTTTCTACACTGGACATAGGCATACTTTCAGCGTGTTTTCTCCTGACTTGACCTACCTTGGAGGGAGTTACCTTCATTTCAATCTCATGAATAGATACATTACCTACCTTGGCCTTGTACACATTTCTTCGTCTAATGCGTTCAACCCCATCACTGACATCAGATATGATTGTAGGGGGAGTGGTAGTCTTACCTTGCTTCACCACACTTGCGTATGATCTTAAAAGAAAGGTACCCCTTACCACAGACTTACTATCAGCGGTTGATGGTGAACTGGAAGGAACCTTACTATCCTCCATACTTACCACTGTGCTTACCTCTTCACATACCTGGTTTGCTGAAAATATCTCACTTTCAGTGAGAAAAGAGGGAGTGAGACCAGATCTCGCAACACTTGCATAGGTTTTACCAAACTGACTTACAGACACTTCATCCACAGGCAAATCGCATACTGCATTTTGCCTGGTAGGATGAGTGCCTGAAACATCCCAAAAACCACTACTTGATTCACTTGCAGTGCTACAGGGAGCAGAAACCACGCGATTAAGTTTACCAACAAATTTTGAAATTTTGTTAGCTACCAGCTGAGTGCCAAATCTGTTAAAATGCAGACCATCACGACCTAGAATTCTACGAACGTTTACTGTTACGGGGCTCAAATCTAAAAAATACATATTTGGATGGCCTGAACACATCTTAGAAAGCAAGATGTTGAGGGAAACAATTTTTCTATTGATTTCAAGAATGTGTGATAAACTTCGGTTTTCAGGTCTATCACTCTCAAACATGCTGGTAGCTCTAGGAATTATTGAACTAACCACTAACTTCAGGTTTGGATTAACACTAAGAATTTTGGAGACCAGGCTCTGGTAATTAAAAAATGTGTCATCTGAACTCTCACTGGATTTAACATTGTTGGCACCTACAAAAAGAACTACTATCTTTGCGCCTTCAAGAGCAGAGTGCTCTTCAATGAATGGAAAGAGATCCTGGCATTTTGCCCCAGAAAGAGAATAAACATCCAAACCCTCCATGTACTTAATCATTGAGGCCCCCACAACCCTTACAGCACTGCCTGAAGTATTCACAACAACCCTCATCTTTATTTCAGTTCGATTGATACAGTAAATGTTCACAAATCTGCTAAATTGTATGGAGCAGCTCTTTTTTTACCACAATTCTTCCACTTGAAAGTGTAGGAAGAGAAAGCATTTTTGTTGTCATTGACAACATTCAAGCATATGAAAATTGTAGGGGTGACAATAAGCATTTCATAACAGAAATGATAAACAAAATGATATATTGAATGCATGCATTCGAACGAAATAAAACTCCCATGCAAACAATAATAAAATTATGAGTAAAGAATCCAATAACATGGGCAAAATATGCTTTCTTCCATTCGTAAACTATGCTTTCTTCCATTCATGAACACAAAAAAAGAACCAGAACCCCCTTCAAATTTTGAACAGTTCCATTTAAATGAGCTGTGTATTAATCTTTACAAGCAAAACCATCAAAAGATTTACCACAATAACAATCACATTTATTATAAGTTCAAATCTCATTCTTGACCATATTCGAATTTCATTAAAAAAATCAATAAGTGCCTCATTTATTTTATTCCCATTGCACTCATTTCTATTGCGCAAATTGACGAAAATACATAACTGAATGAAGAGAGTGCTGAAATTGGATTTCTGGTTGTGGGAGGTTGCAATTCCTCTCATCAATATAGCCACTGAAGAATTCGCATAACCCATTAATTTCTATAATTTCCATAAACAATTTCAGAAATGAAAACTTAAAAGTACCCAAGTATTCATAAGTTATATATCTATAAGCAAAATACTCCTTTCTTAAATAAGAAACCACTAATTCAAACCCTTCACCCCTCAGAACGGATCAGTCAATTATACGATCTACTTGGGAGAATCAGCTGTCAAGAAATATGGATATTTACGATATTTAAGGTGAGTATTTATCAATAGCAACATTTTTTAGACTTGACCATAACAATTTTAATTCATAAATAACGTTTATTATAAATAAAAAGCAAATTTCAATAGGCATGGAAAATGAAGAGGGAAATCCCTAGTCCGTTTCATTTTAAGCAATGACGTAGACAGTCACATGACTTATCAGCACTGATGAGGGTATTCCCAGGCTTGTACAGTCAGGGAAACCCAATAACATCAAAATTGTAATTGATTCCTTCAATGTTATGTGGAAAAAATTGATATCCATTGATATATTCAAAATTCTGCCACATGTGAAATTGCCGTTTATAATCAATTAGATTTCTATCAATTTTCAGTGCTGAAAAATTAAAGACACAAAATCGTATCAATCAATCAAAAAACATCTTTATTTTCTCATGTTTTCCTTTTAAAACATACATTCTAGACGACCACAACCCATTATGAAAAAAATTAACTTTGTATACGCCACGGAAAATACGTATTTTACCGCTTGAAAACATACTACGAATCCCCGTAACACGTGGGCAAAAAGTACGGGAAATTTTTTGGGGGACTACTTTTCCTGGCGGAAGGTCAGCTACGGGAATAATCACAGGCAAATCCGATTGTTGCCAGAGCGCTGGACGGCCGACTGAGGAAGGCCTCACACTGTTACTATTTTCAGCCTGGGTAGGTGTGGTTCAATCAGACATACCATGCAGCAAGAAATGTTTTTCCTCATGTCTCATGAAGCGAAAAAGCACAATTGTGCCAAAAAGTACAGTGGCAGATGTGCAACCAGTATTTGCAAACATTTCAAATGGAATGATTTTTGGTTTCTTACCTGTGAGAAGTGGATATACTGTGGGTATGCCTTATTGGTTATATGTACAGTTGTACTAGTGTTGCTATTTTTCTTTTCAAGTTATTTGAAGTTTTTAATAGTATATATTTTGTGAAAACTGGAATATCCTTATTGCTTTTTAACATATCCTCAAAAAAGAAATGTGGTATCTGGTGACTCTGTTTGTGTTCTCTCCTTGCATACATTAGTTAAAGAGGGCTGATATTCATCATAAAATATTCTTTTATAAAGTAGTTTGAATGAGAATGTCAATGTCATGCACCTGTGATAATCTCATATATTCTCTCAAATTATGATCTGGTAATATGTACGTGTTATTTCATCTGGAAATGTGATGTACTGAACTGTGGTTCTGCACATTACGCTCGATATGATCGAGCATATATGTTGACAGTTTTGAACCTATATGAAAACTTTGTTTTATCATTCCATATCGTATATTGAGTTCAGAATATGATGCTGATGAAAATAAACCTTTATGTTTGTTCATGAATATTTATTTTTTCCAAACTTTTAATACTTTGGTCATCTATCCCCCCAATCTTGAAAAGGCCCACCCCCCAACCATGAATAACATTTTCATGCCAAAAATGCATTCAGTGTACTCACAATGAGTGTGACTATCCATTTCTATCATCAGAAAGCCTGTAATGAGGGATTTTTGAAATTGGGTAATTGTACAGTAAACCAGAACAGGTCCTTACAATCCATAACTTCTTTAAGTTAATGATTAGTGTGCCGGTTTGTTGCAAATAGTGACTATAAACACAGCTATGAATTCCAAAAACCACGTTGCAGAAAGAGCATGAGATAACTTGTAACAGAACAGACATTAATTCCTGGACCAGTCGACCGGACGCCTGCCAGTGGCTGGTTGTACTTACAGTGCCGATATTTAATTCCTGCACTAAATGCCCAGGCATAATACACGACCATACACCCGATTGCCATCCGGTTTCCTGGGCGTGGATGCATGGATGACCTCACAACTGAACTTAGCTTTGATTCGCAAGCTACTTTGGTCATTGATGTGCATGGCTTATTGTTATTACATGCTATCTATGTGTCTGTACAACCAGGCAATGGCAGACGTCCGGTCGACTGGTGCAGCAATTAAATGCCTGTACTGTACACCCATAGATGCGGGCAAAAATCTCCATTCCTAGTATTACTGTAAATGGTGTACTAGTACCAGTTCTCAATGAACCCGTCGGTAATCTGGGCGCTGTTTTTGATCCGAACATGAATATGTCTGCACATGTATCATAAGTTATCAAGTCTGCAAATTACCACCTTAGGAACATTGGAAAAATCAGGAAATTTCTCAATACTGATACAACCAAGAGTGCCATCGTCTCACTGGTGACATCACGCCTTGACTATTGTAATGGACTTCTCTGTTGAATCACTGATGAGCTGCTATGCAGGCTCCAGAAAGTCCAAAACAATGCTGCTAGAGTGGTTAACTTTTCGGTATTAGCTTACTATTTGTTGCCTGTTTATTTATGTTCGCAGTTCTACATGTTAATGTTATTGCGCATAATTGTCTGCTCTTCACATGCATGTAATATATCATGAACATCTAGAGTACTCACGAGCATGCGCTTTGCTATTCTATGTTTATTCAGTATCTTCTATGTTGTTTTTGTGAAGCGAAAAGTTTTGTAACGTATGACTTTGTACCTTTGTGTATAGTCAATAAATATACAATACTATACAACAAAGTGGATCCAAAAAGTATGATCACATTACACCAGTTCTAAAAGATCTTCACTGGCTGCCCATCAGGAAAAGGATTGAGTTCAAGCTTCTGCTTTTGACTTTCAAATGCATGCAAGGATGTGCCCCTCTATACTTGAGGGAACTGTTAGTCAAACAAGCTAATACAAGGACTCTAAGATCAAACACTAAGAACTTATTAAAGATACCACTCACTAATCTGAAAAGGTTTGGTGACAGAGCATTCTGTGCCTATGCACCACGCCTTTGGAATGAGCTCCCTGACAACATCAAGGCTGCTGATAGTGTGCAAAACTTCAAGAAACAGCTGAAAACATTGCTATTTCGAAAGGAGTTTAATTGACTATATGGACCATGACAACTGTCCAATGACTCTAAAGCGCTTTTGAACATTATAGGTGGAAAGGGCGCTATATCAAATATCAATTATTATTATTATATATTACATATAAAAAGATAAGGCAATCGCATCAATGACCCACATGACTTGCGAATATAGGCTACGTTCTGTTGTGAGGTAATCCATGCATACATGCCCATGAATCAGGGTGGCGATTGGGCGTGCGGTCATATATTATGCCCCGGCTGCCTACACATTCAGTGCAGGAATTTGAATGTTTTCCCTCTACCTGTGCCGAAGGGGCAAGATATTTCATCTCCGCGGAATAACATCGGGATATTTATGAGATATGGCATAGATGCATTTCCATCATAACATATCCTGTTACACCAAGTCTTACTTCAGCTCTATGTAGAAGCTTTTACTTATACCATCATGCATATCTGCATTAGTACCTAAGGCCACTCAAATTTATTTACTTGTCTTACGAGCTCAGGAGGTAGGAAATGAGCCATTTTGGAATAAAAAAAAGTTGAAAAATGTGACTTTAAAAAAAATAAATATTTAGAGTCTGCCGACTAGGACTGGTCGCTATATGTTTCTACCAGCCTATTTTCAACTAAATAAAATCAATCAATCCCTGTAACCTGACGGGTGGGTGGTATACCTCCTCAAGTCTGAAGCTCTACAACAGCAATGATAGCTTCCTGTAGTTGATTGAATCACCCTTACAAAGAATATTCTTAAAACTTGCACTTTTCTTCTTTTTTTTTTGGAGTCTGACAGAAAATTTCAAAACCACTTTCGTCCGTTAGATACCAAAGATGACTTTTTTTTCTTTTTTTTGGGAGTCTGACAGGATTTTTTTTCCAAAAAAGCTCGTATGACAAGTAATTAAATTGGAGTGGCCTAAAGGAGATTTCCTCGGCCATAATCTCCTCACACTCATAACTTCCATTGATGTATTATCCTTGGCAGTCCGGGACCATGCTGTCGTGATCTATCTGGGTAATGGCCAAAAACACTGTGATAAAATACAAATCTCTTAAAGCCTTCAGACAGGAGAGAAGCACTGCACATGAAGCAGAGCCAAACCAATTAAAGCAATCAGGGCCTTTAAGTCCCCACGGATTGATAGTTAATGTCATCAGTCGAGATTGCTTGTCGCGCACCTTAAGAGCTTGTCAAAATATACGGGTAATTGCGTGTTATTCGCTGACAATGTAAAGTGGTATTTTGTCAGTACTAGGCTATACTATCGTACGTTATTTCCAACCATCATTAAATCGCCTTCAGCGTGCTGCGTGGTAGCAATTATTCACATAGGCGTATTCTCTTATTCTCTAAGAGCATATGGGGGAAAAGTAGTTAGGTGTCGTACTAGTAATCAGAGGGTCGCTGGTTCAATTCCCGACCGGGGCAAGTTTGGTCTGTCCTTGGGCAAGACAGTTTATTCCATGTTGCTTCAGTCTACCCAGCTCTAAAATGGGTACTTAGCATAAGTAAGGCAGTGCTTAGAGCTTGTGCGCTATATGCTGCCAGTTGCTCAGGAATATCCCCCGGGTGATTGAAATGGTTTTCTTGTGTACAGGCCTGCTAGGGGAGGAAGGTCGTGTGAGCGCTTCGGTGGATACAAGACTATAAACCGAATATATATACCTTTATATATATACCTTTTAACCTATACCTTTATATATATATATATATATATATATATATATATATATATATATATATATATATATATATATATATATATATATATATATATATATATATATATATATATATATACATATATATATATATACATATATATATATATATATATATATATATATATATATATATATATATATATATATATATATATATATATATATATATATATATATATATATATACCTTTTAACCTATACCTTTATATATATATACCTTTTAACCTGTACCTTTATGTATATACCTTTTAACCTATACCTTTATAGGCAAAGGGAAGGGATAGAAATTACCTTATTAAATTGGATTTTTTTATTTTCATGTCTCGCCATGTTTCTGCCATATCATTTGTATTCTATTTAGAGTTGTGTTTCTTTTTTTTACTGATTAATGATTTTTATCATGTATATGCACTATATATGCATTCGTCATTGTCTTTTTAATTTGCGAGTTAAGGATTTTGCATGGAAAAATGAAAATTCAAATACTCATGACATATGTCGAAAGTAATTGATCGATAAAATGGGGATGTGATCAATTTCGAAGATCGGCATCATCAGATCAATACGTACCTTGCAAGATACCTAATTGTGAAATTGTCCATCCGCATAAGTTTCTCCAGCTCTAAACCTCCCGAGCATAAATGAGCAAGTACTTGGGATTGCCTATCTGTTAATTGGGACACTTCACATCTATAACCTGCAGGATCAAAGTCAGGAGTTCCTGACATTGAGTGGATGGCGGACCTGGCCAACTATAGATCACCGCTTCCAATTTGCTGAGGGTTTTAACCCCTGAGACCTCTATGGTGAGTATCTAGTAATATACATACAGTGCTGACATTGAAATCCTACACTAAACGCCCGGGTAAAATATACGACCGCATTTCCGACTGCCACCCAGTTTCCTGGGCATGGGTGCATGGACCTGAAAGTTGAACGTGGCTTGATTTGCAAACTATGTGGGTAATTAATGTGCTTGACTTATTTTGCATCATGTTATCAATGGGTATTTGTAAAACTAGGCGCTGGCAGACGTCTGGTCGACTGGTTCGGAAATCAAAAGTCTGAAAGGTACTTAGTAATAAACATTTTCCTGATTTGCTGCAATATTTAGGTATAACTATGAATAACTTTCAAAATAACCAGCCCTCTACTACCTCAGTTTACTAGCATTATTTTGGCGAGCAATTGGAATGGCCGGTGTGTATATGTGTACATGAATCTTCATTGACTACTGCTCTCGCCGCAAAGATTTATTTTCATTTGGCAGGGACCTGGCCCTTGAAATCGGAACCGTAAATCCAAAAATACGGATAAAATAAGTCCGGATTATGCCAGTTCACCTGTGTTGTCTAAAAATCAACAAAAGCCGCAGAATACACTGCCCTCTTACCATACTCATACAACCATACGGAATTGTTATTGCAAAAGTAACAATTTGGTATATGCAAATGTAAGGTATGTTCTAAGACAAGTATTTGACGGGCAGACCAAGCGCGGTATTCTGTACAGGTGAGAGAGTCCTATCTATCACCCCCCAAAAAAACATTAAAAATGATGGAAACCCTGGCAAATGAGTACTCATCTGAGAGTACTCTGCGAGAGCTTTCCAATGAATAACAACAAGACAGGATTTGGATGGTTTTCAAAAATCTTTGCGTCCTTGTGCTTTGGAGGAAAGTAGCCTCAGCATTGGAAGAGTTAAGGATAAGGAAGTTCACCTATCTATTATTCTATCCAGGTGAAAGAGTCCTAACCATCACTTCCTATAAACCTGAAAAAATGATCGAAAACCTGGCAAATGGGTGCTCAGCGAGAGCTATCCAATGAATACCAAGATGACAGGATTTGGATGGCTTTCAAAAATCTTTGCGTCCTTGTGCTTTGGAGGAAAGTAGCCTCAGCATTAAAAAAGTTAAAGATAAAGAAGTTCACCCCTCAATTATTCTATCCAATGAATGCCAACATGACAGGATTTTTAAAAAGTCTTTGCGTCCTTGTACTTTGGACGTAAGTAGCCTCAGCATTGGAAGAACTAAACAAGTTCACCTATTGATCATTCTATCCAGCTGAGGAAGTCCTTTCCATCACTACCTAAAAACCTGAAAAATGATCGAAACCATGGCATGTGGGTACTCATCTGCGAGCACTCAGCAAGAGCTATCCAATGAGTACCAAAAAATAAGAAAATGCCAAAGATTGTTGCGTCCTTGTGCTTTCGCCGAAAGTACCCTCAGCATTGGAAGAGCTAAGGAAGTGCATCTCTCGATTATTCTATCCAATGGATACTAACATGACCGGGTTTAGATGTTTTCAAAAAATACTTCCGTCCTTGTGCTTAGAACGAAAGTAGCCTCAGCATTGGAAGACCTTAAGAAGTTCAACTATCGATTATTCTATCCTGGTGAGAGAGTCCTATCCATCACTTCCTAAATACCTGAAAAAAATGATCGAAAACCTGGCAAATTGGTGCTCATCTGAAAGCACTCAGCAAGAGCTATCGAATGAGTACCAAAAAATCAAAAAGAAAATGCCAAAAATCTTTGCGTCCTTGTGCTTTGGCCGAAAGTAGTCTCAGCATTAAAAAGCTAAGAAGTTTGCCTATCGATTGTTCTATCCACCCCCTCATAAAACATCAAAAATGATCGAAACCCTGGCAAAAGGTTTGGAAGGTTCTCAAAATCTGTGCGTCCTTGTGCTTAGGACGAAAGTAGCCTCAGCATTGGAAAACCTTAAGAAGTTCAACTATCGATTATTCTATCCAGGTGAAGGAGTCCTATCCATCACTTCCTAAAAACCTGAAAAATGAACAAAACCATGGGAAATGGGTACTCATCTGAGAGTAATCGGTGAGAGCTTTCCAATGAATACCAAAAAGACAGGGTTTAGAGTATTTTCAAAAAATACTTCCTTGTGTGCTTAGGACGAAAGTAGCCTCAGCATTGGAAACCCTTAAGAAGTTCAACTATCGATTATTCTATCCAGGTGAAGGTGTCCTATCCATCACTTCTCCCTTCGCCAGGTAAGTGTTGACCCGGGGACCACGTGGCTCGGTTTAACCGCACCTCGCCTGTTAATCAGGAAGGTTTTAACAAGTTTTACGGCCGCTTTCCGATGCCTGCATTTAGCAGTGATTTATGGCCCGATCAAGAAACCATTAATCCATCCTGCAGTCTCCATTACCCTCTCTTTAAGTGACCACCTCTCGACCCGGACTCATCAAAGACCAGATAGTAGGAAGCCGCATCCCGGACGCCAGATTCAGAATGGATTTTGTCGTTGGCTATAGGGCGTTTGAATGGTTGCTGAACAACCGTTCAAAGCCAGTGTTATATTGACTCTTTGTAATTTTTATCTTAAATATTGTAAGATTTGGTCAATACAGTTATGTATACTACATACTACTACTACTACTACTACTACTACTACTACTACTACTACTACTACTACTAATACTGCTACTACTACTACTACTACTACTTCTACTACTGCTGCTGGTGCTACTACTACTACTACTACTACTACTACTACTACTACTACTACTACTACTACTACTACTACTACTACTATTTGGCATATGAGATGTCTAAAGTAACAGTTCATCTTTTAGAAAATAGTCATTTAATGAAAGTTAATTTACAAATCAAGAACTACAAATGATTGATGTTTGGGACATTCAAAAGTGCAAATGTCATCGCAAAGTTCCCAATGCTCATATTTAATTTTTTCAATCCAAATTCACATATCGTTGATTTATATGTTAAGGTACATTGTAAATTTTATTTCTCAATAATATTCTTTCTCGGATATACTAGTATAGAAAATACTCTATGATTTCACCCAGCATCGTATTCTAACTTATTTACCATGTAAATTCACATATGAATCTAAATCATTTTAATTCTGAAGAATATTTTTACATGGATGTGTTCAAATACTAGTACGCTATGATTTCTGCTGGTATTGCATTCTAACTTATGTATTATCAGATATCCCAGTTCAAGCACCATTCAAACGACACATATGTTCCTATAATAGTTCGAAAAGTGATGCACTCTCATCGAACTGGAGCTATAACTCATTGTGCCTACATCCGGACATCTGTTTCTTTAACTCATATCTAATAAAGGAACTTTCTGATGAAGATCGTTTATTCACACATGCAGTGTAAATATGGATGGTGTTAGAATGGTGGTTGAAAAGAGTCAAAGCTTCTTCTTCTTCTTCTTCTATTCTTCTTCTTCTACTACTACTACTACTACTACTACTACTACTGCTGCTGCTGCTGCTGCTGCTGCTGCTACTACTACTACTATTGTACAATATAATATATACCTATATTATAAGAGAGGAGTCCCAATCCTTTGCAACGCATGATCTCAGTTGCCGCGCCTGTTTGCCTAATTCTGAGTTGGCAGTTTGGTGGACGAGTGTATCTAGATGGTTCTTAGCGTAAACAAATTTCAAAATATTAATCAAAAAGATGATTTTGATGATGATTTTTAGAACCGTATATCTCTCCGGGGGGTCCGGTGAGGAGAGCATGTGCTCACCTGGTCAGGTTGAAATGTAGGTTAGGGGCTAGCCACCCCAAAATAGCTGAGAACAATGTGGCCCTAACCACAACAGCCATTGATGTGCCGCAGTGCAGTGCAGGGTCCCACAGTATGAAGCCTATGGGCCAATTTCATTAAGCCACTTGATACCTGGTTTAAAGTTAAACCAGGTCACAACTTGAAGATAGACTAGGTCTCAAAGTTAGGCCAATTTCATTAAGCACTTAGTACCTGGTCTAAAGTTGAACCAGGTCACAAATATGGGACTAACTTTAGACCAGGGGAGGGGTGGTTTATATCCTAGTAGGGCCTGGTCTAAATATTTATATGGCTGATATAAAGGCTATTTTTGAGTACATAAACAGGACTAAGCATATACATAGCCACTTCATGATTATTCTGGTACAATCATAAGTAAAACACGTTTTTTTCAGAAATAAAAATCATGCTTGTAAATTTGTATATATTATGAGAAGCAGACAATAGTTGTACAGATGGCATTTGTCACGTTTCCCAAAAAATGCTTTTTGTCATAGGTTTGTCAACAAAAATGTCAGGTTCCTCTATCTTTGAAAAATCTCTCAAATAAAAATAAAATAACACAGTTTGGGAGCAAACTAAGAAACTTGTCTCAGTAGTAAAATAAACCACTGGCATTCGCATTTTGAAGATACCTTGCTTCTACAGTTACATTTTGATATTGATAGATAGTTTGATTGGTGCTGATACATGTCTTGAATTGCAGAGTGCAGCATTCGAAGCATCTGACACATAAGTCAGAATAAATATCAAATCAATTAAAATTGACAATGGTAAATATTGTATGTATCAACTTTATTTTATATTCCATACTATTAATTAGCATTTTACATCATAATTGCATAAAATACTTAATACGTGTCCATGTATTTTTCATTCCAAAGAAATAATACCCAACACTAGTTATCCACTATAGATGCAATAGGCTTTGTTGTGGGAGTGAGGGTTAACGGTTCTATTCCCTCAACATGGGGTCCTCTACTCATAGCCTTTGTTATACTGACCACAAGCCCTTGCCAATGCCCAAAATAGAGCAAGAACCAAGGCCTAGATAGTTGAGACTAGGTTTGGTTGTTACCTGGTACTAACTCATTTGATGAAATTGGACTAAAGTTAGGCTGGTTTAACTTCTGGACCAGGTAACAGCCGAACCAGGTATCAGAGTTGACACCTAGTCTAAGTTGGGTGGGTTTATCTCACCTTAATGAAATTGGCCCCTTATGTTCTACTTGCAACGACGCAAGCAGATCATAAGGTATAGAAACATAAGTATAAAACAAAAACAGCAGGTGGTGCATGTCCAAGCCTGCGGTTTTATTCGCAATGGGGTTTTGAGAATCAAATTAGCAAGCACTCAGGGCACATGCTGCAGAAGGACTAAGGAACGTATGTGCTAAGATAGTTACTTATTTCAAATGTGACGAGAGAGAGAGAGAGAGAGAGAGAGAGAGAGAGAGAGAGAGAGAGAGAGAGAGAGAGAGACCGGGAGAGAGAGAGTGGGGGGAAGAAAGATACAACGAGAGAGAGAGAGTTACAACGAACGAGAGAGAGGGGAGAGAGATACAGAGAGCTATACAACGAGAGAGAGACATACAACGAGAGAGAGAGAGAGAGAGAGGGGGAGGGAGAGAGAGATACAGCACGAGAGAGAGAGAGGGGGGAGAGACAGCGAGAGGGGGGATCGGGGACATACGTTATGCAATACTTTCACTTTAAAAATAGTTTTGAGTAGAAATGATTATAATTAGATATATCAATGATATCATGAACATACACAGGCCTATATTCTTTATTACAGCCGGTAAATATAAACCTTGATCTTATTTGTTGATGGTATATCTGTTTGCCGTATATCTGTTTGCCGTAATTATTGATACATAGGTTAGGTGACCCTAAATGTGTGGTGTCAGGGATATCTGGGTGCTCTGATATGTTTGCCATTATAGATATTTCAGGGTTTCCGTCCTCAGGACGGGTCCTTTTCTAGTATTTATATATTTGGCATGCGATATGTCTAAAGTAACAGTTCATCTTTTAGAAAATGGTCATTTAATGAAAGTTAATTTATAAATCAAGAACTACAAATGATTAATGTTTGGGATATTCAAAAGGGCAAATGTCATCGCAAAGTTCCTAATGCTCATATTTGATTTTCTCAATCCAAATTCACATCTCGTTAATTTATATGTTAAGGTACATTGTAAATTTTATTTCTCAAGAATATTCTATCTCGGATAGGTTAGTATAGAACATACGCTATGATTTCACCCAGCTTTGTATTCTAGCTTATTCATCATGTAAATTTACATGTGAATCTAAACCATTCAAATTCTGAAAACATATTTTTACATGGATGTGTTGATTTCTGCTGGTATTGCATTCTAACTTATTTATAATCAGATATCCTCGTTCAAGCATCATTCAAACGACACATATGTTCCTATAATAGTTCGAAAAGTGATGCACTCTCCTCGAACTTGAACTATAACTCATTGTGCCTACATCCGGACATCTGTTTCTTCAACTCATATGTAATACAGACAACTCTGCTTAATCCGGACTGATGTGAACCCTAAATTTCTGTCCGGATTAGTCAAAATCCGGATTATGCATATAGGTATTATATGTATAGGAAGGGACTGGGACCTTCCAATCTGTCCGGTTTAGACGAAAATCCGGATTACAAATGTCCGAATTAAGCAGAGTTGCCTGTATGTATATGTAAGGAACTTTCTGGTGCAGCTCGTATATTCATACAGCATGGTGTTAGAATGGTGGATGAAAAGAGTCAAAGCAGTCAAGTGTATTCATTGTTATGCAGGTCAAGATATATTATGAACATACTATGATGAGGCAAAATAACACGGATACCTACAGTGCCGCTATGTAATTCCTGCACTAAATGCGTGAGCAGTCCGGCAAAATAAACGACCGCACGCCTGATTGCCACCCAATTCCTTAGGCATGGATGCATGGATGACCTGACAACTGAACATAGCGTTGATCTGCAAGCTACGTGGGCCATTTACTGTGCTTGGTATATTTTTTGACATGTTATCCATGGGTGTTTGTACAACCAGGCAGTGGCAGACGTCCGGTCGACTGGTGCAGGAATTATTTTTTTAGAACTATATCTTAGTATAGTACAACATTGTCTGAGCGGCTTGCCTCAAAAGCTGAGATATCGAAGACGTGACTAATTGCTTCGTGTTACCTCTAAGCACTGTCATGCTTCCATCATATTCAGGATGCAGGAATGGTGCAGACAGAAGTTGCTAGTGTCTTAGTGTTAGGCGGTGGGTTTCGCCGGGTACTCTGGAGTCCTCTGCCATTAACCACGTACAGTACAGACATTTAATTCCTGCACCCGTCGACCGGACGTCTGCAAGTGCCAGGCTGTACAGACACCCGTGTAAAATATGTTTTAAAAATCAGGTAAGCACATCAGTTACTCACGACGTGGCTTGCGAATCAAATCTACGTCCAAATGTGAGGTCAGGGACTGAGGTCACATCCATGCCAAGGGAACTGGGTGGCAATCGGGTTTGTTATGCCCCGACTGTCCACGCGTTTAGTGCAGGATTTACCCTTACTTTTGCAGATCCAAGTTACGAGAAACACAAATTCAAAATCAAAATCAAAATGCGCCCTAACAATACTGAAATACTGAATATACAAATGCATACCTGCTCATGCTTAAAAAAGGTTAAACGGGGGTGATAAATCGCTAACTTATAAAAAACGACCGCAAAAAAACAAATAGAAAGACCTAAAAGTGCAGAAAAATCGAAAAACAGTATGTTAACGAAGCAAAAGCGATATGTTTATATTTTCAGAGTTTCAACAATGAATTAAGACATTTAATACCTGCACCAATCGACTGATTGCCCGTCAGTGTCTGGTTGTACAAATGTCCGTGGATAACACATCAAAATGAAAATAAGCCAGGCTTAACCCATGGAGCTGCGTATCTAATCTACATTCAGCTGCAACGTCAGTGGTCTGACGTTGCACCCATACCCTGGAAACTGGGCGCAAATCGTGTATCATGCTCGGTCTGCCCGCGCATTTAGTCCAGGAATTTATAACCGGTACTGTATATATTTATATATTTCCCCATACTTCTGTACATTGCCTTATATGTAAACATGTTATTATGTTTTTGGAGCAATAAAAGCTATTTGAAAAAACTGAACTGCAGTTTTTTTAGTTTCAGTAGACTGTAAGTTCCAACTAACTAGTTAATTCTTTTATCGACCAATGGGGGGCGGTAGATAGATTGGCATACGTGCCGCCATTAGCTAGAGAGTATATTTGCGATTTGATTATCGGGTTTTTTCCCCGTGTTTCGGACCCTAGAGCAAAATGGACTCGGAGCACTTTCCGGCGCGAATGTGCACTTCGCACTAAAGCATTTAATTCTCGTCGTCACAGGGGAATCCAGTGAGCTAGTGCGCTGGTCATCAAATAAGCCCGGCAACGATTCGAAACGTGACAGGAAAGTTTTCTTACACGACGGAGAAATTCTCCCAAAGTCTGCAGTAAGAGAGGGGACCGCGCCATTACAGCGATGCAGTGACGACATGTTATTCCTGCACAAAATACACGAACAACCATTCATTACTTCTAGGTGTAAATATTATTAGAACCAGGAAACTTCGATTTTATAGAAACCAAATCCATGTACATGGCAGTTAGGGGCAGGAACATTATCTACAGTGATAACATTTAACTTCTGTACTAAATGCGCGGGCAGCTCGGGCATAATACACGACTGCACATCCGATTGCCACCCAGTTTCCTGGGCATCGATTAACGCATGACCTCACAACTAAACGTATTATTGATTCGCATGCGCTGGCAAACGTCTGGTCGACTGGTGCAGGAATTAAATGTCTGTATTGTAGCTAAATTTAGATGGATCATACTAAGTTTACTGATACAAAGGATAATAGATTGAATTAAGGTTTTTAATTGGATAACTCTCGCTGAGTACTCCAGCCACCACCATAAGGGTTAACATGGCAGAGAAAAAGCCGATAAAGTGACGTTGAAGGACATTCCAAACCACACGCACCTGAATGTACGAGTTTTCGTCAAGTATACATGCAGTGCCGATATGTAAGTTCTACACTTAATTATACCCGGCTTTAATACACGACCCCATGCCCAGTTATCTGGTCAAGGATGTATGGATGACCTCACAACTGAACATAGCTTTGATTCGCAAGCTACGTGGGCGTGGATTATTGATGCGCTTGTCTTATTTTTGACATGCCATCCATGTGTGTTTGTGCAACCAGGCACTGTCAGACGTCCAGTCGAATGGTGCAGGAATCAAATGTCTGGGCTGTACGTGGTCAATGATGTGCTTGGCTTATTTTTGACATGTTATCCATAAGCCTTTGTGCAACCAGGCACTGGCAGACGTCCGGTTGACTTGAGCAGGAATTATATTTCTCCCACTCTGAGGTGTATTTTACAGTTAAGGATTTGTGGTCTCCAATGGGTGTTCTTCAACGGGGTCAAAAGGTCAAACTAATGTAATTGTCCAATCAGATCCCTCAATTTCAATCAAGAATCACTGCTGCTGGGTCAAAGGTAGATCCAACAATAGCGCGCGTGGATTTGAACAAGCGTCACGTACGTGATCTGGCACCCGTTTCAGGGGAAACAAACGGTGCACGTCACAACAAACGCGTATTACCATTGTTGAACTAGTGCGCGGGTGACGTTTGGCTGACCTAGTTTAGCTAGCTAACTTCACGGTAAAACGTGTAAATTTCTCCTTTTTATCGTGGGAGAAACAGGTTCTATCACTCGTGGATGGAAAGAGGAGGAATCTTGCACTCGTGAGTGATTTTGTGTCTTGGGACTCGGCAAGCCTCGTCCCAAGACACAAAATCACTCACTCGTGCAAGATTCCTCCTCTTTCCATCCACTCGTGATGGAACCTCTATGTCTGCACTGAGGTAAACCAAGTGGCGTATCTCTGTGGTGTCCCCAAGGCCGCCGCGCTGTCGTGGTCGTTAAGTAGGGGTGTTGTTTACCAAGCCCAATTGCCATGTTATCCCGACGTCCGGCCAACTGATGCAGGAACTAAATTTCTCCCACTCTGGGGTGTGTTTTACAGTTAAGGATTAGTCGTCCTCAATGGGTGTTTTTCAATGGGGTTAAAGGTCAAACTGGTGTAATTGTCCAATCAGATCCCTCAATTTCAATCAAGGGGTCAATGCTGCTGGGTCAAAGGTAGATCCAACAATAGCGCGCGTGGATTTGAACAAGCGTCACGTACGTGATCTGGCGCCAGTTTCTGGGGAAACAAACGGTGCACGTCACAACAAACGCGTATTACCATTGTTGAACTAGTGCGCGGGTGACCTTTGGCTGACCTAGTTTAGCTAGCTAACTTCACGGTAAAACGTGTAAATTTCTCCTTTTTATCGTGGGAGAAACAGGTTCTATCACTCGTGGATGGAAAGAGGAGGAATCTTGCACTCGTGCGTGATGTTGTGTCTTGGGACTCGGCAAGCCTCGTCCCAAGACACAAAATCACTCACTCGTGCAAGATTCCTCCTCTTTCCATCCACTCGTGATGGAACCTCTATGTCTGTACTGCAGTAAACCACGTGACGTATCTCTGCGGTGTCCCCCACTGCCGCCGCGCTGTCGTGGTCGTTAAGGAGGGGTGTTGTTTACCAAGCCCCATTGACAGCTTTTCAGAGCTCTTGACTTCATAGAGGAAATTGATGGTTTTAACTTGCGCTTGTCGCGGGCGCTCGGCTTTCATAGTGTATTGATCTGAGCCAAACGCGTGATTGCCGGATAGTGTTGGGAGAGAGGACGGGGAGTCGTGGGTCGTCCACACGCGCCCGGTCGTCGGAGAGCCGATATCCCCTTGAGGCTACGACAGCAAGTTACTTTTGTGTGTTAAAATGCGTCTTTCAAATATGAAAGGAAGTCGGCTCCCCACTGAATTAATAAAACATGGTCGCTAAACCGTCATTAATAGGAGCTACATAAACACGCTGTGAGGGATTGATAACGTGGACAAGTTCAATCTCTCTTTCTCTCTCTCTCTCTCTCTCTCTCTCTCTCTCTCTCTCTCTCTCTCTCTCTCCTCTTTCTCCCCCCTCTCTCTCCCCCCCCCCCCCCTCTCTCTCTCTCTCTCTCTCTCTCTCTCTCTCTCTCTCTCTCTCTCTCTCTCTCTCTCTCCCCCCCTCCCTCCCTCCCCCCTCTCTCTCTCTCTTCTCTCTCTCTCTCTCTCTCTCTCTCTCTCTCTCTCTCTCTCTCTTGGACTCTCTCTCTTTGTCTCTCTCTCTCTCTTTGTCTCTCGTTCTGAGTCTCTCTCTCTCTCTCTCTCTCTCTCTCTCTCTCTCTCTCTCATTCCTGCTCTCTCTCTCTCTCTCTCTCTCTCTCTCTCTCTCTCTCTCTCTCTCTGCTGATCGCGACCCAACATCTACAAAACGCTATGGAAAAAATTCAAAATTTATTCCGAAGTTATTGTAAGACGTAGCTTCTCCTTTGACTCCTTTCACCTTTCAATGAAATAGCATAAATTGGGCTGAGAGCTATCAGAGGCAAACTTTGTGTATACGACAAATGTTTTATATAACAAATGAAAAATTCACCTAATCTGCACAATTCCGTCCTAAACGGAACTTGTAGTTTGTAGTTTTTTCGTCTCGACGTTCCTATAATCCATTTCCTTGCTAAAGTATTAATTTATGTAATTATAAATTGGTTTTAAGTTTGTTTCTTATAACTAACCAATCGTTTTTTTTCATCCTGTTTGCTCTCTGTTAACTCTTATAGGTAATATTGTATGCTGTTATTTTTCCCTGTTACTTTATTTCATATTACATTTTGCATATTGTTGCAGATGTTCTACAATCAATAAAGTACACACACACACTTATTTTGTATTGGTCAAGTTAGCCACTACAGTGACGACCTTTAATTCCTGCACTAAATGCGTGGGCAGCCCGGGCATACTACACGACATATAGTTTCATGGACATGGATGCATGGATTACCTCAGAATTGAACGTAGATGTTATAAGCAAGCTACGTTAAGGTCATTGATGTGCTTGGATTATTTTTTGACATGTTAATCATGGGGTTTTGTACAATCAGGCATTGGCAGACGTCCGGTCGACTGGTGCAGGAACTAAATGTCTAAGACGTAGCAGCATATGGGTTAAAGGAAAGGCCAGTAAAACCCTGAGCATCCGGAGACCAAAATACGTGGGCAAGGATATCCGCGCATATCAGGAACTGACTCCAATCAGCAAAAGATTCATGTATGGGAGAAGAAAAAAAAGAAGGATATCATTAAGTCTCTCTTCAAACATATTGCGTGTCAACCTCTTGTAGAATCCTGACATCCTGTCTTAGAAGTAAGCGGCTTTTTGCGTGAGGTTTCACGAGGTCTGTCTAGCTAAGATCACGGGTCTTATATCTTAATGCAGTGCATTTACCGCCAGTGGAAAAAATCTGAATTTCTCTGTCAGAATCGGAGAAGGAAACATCTCTTTATAGCAGGGATGACATTCAGAGTGTGATTTGAGAACACCGTGACGTCACGGTGACGTCACACGTGTCCATTATTGATTGATCTCCATTAACCTAAGATCGAAATACACATAAAACCCGAAGCCAGTATATAACGGAATGATTTTCTCTTACAAGAAATCAGTAATATCTTAGATGAAACAAGCTTGTTCGGCGAATAGTTCAAAAGTCGCGTTCTGCGCATGCTGCTGCGCAGGTTTATCTGAAATGTAAAATAGACGAGAGCACTCATTGGTCTTTGTCTCCTAGTGACGTCACATTGAGGCCAGACCCGTGGTATAGCCAGGTCTTCACTTTAGCGCCTAAAGTAATTTGTCTCTCGCTACATATCCATTCCTTTATTCATCTAAGGTAATATTCAGCTCTCGGCTCAAAATTAAGTGCGGTTATACATCGTACAGTGCCGCCATTTAATTCCTGCACTAAATGCGTGGGCGGTCCGGGCAAAACATACGTCCGCAAACCCGATTGCCACCCAGTTCTCTGGGCATGGATGTGACCTCAGTCCCTGACCTCCCAACTGGACGTAGCTTTGATTCGCAAGCATCGTGGGTAACTGATGTGCTTACCTAATATTTTAAACATATTATACGCTGGTGTCTGTACAACCTGGCACTGGCATACGTCTGGTCGGCTGGTGGGGGAATTAAATGTCTGTACTGTATTGCCACTATTCTATTGCATGTTAGCTGACTGTTCATTATCGACCTTTGCCATAAGGAGACTCTCAGATGGGAAGCGACCGGGGCATGTGAGAAAGTTGCCAGTGACTTAGGGTTATGCAGTGGTTTTCGCCGGATCCTCCTTTTTCCCCCACCAGTTACAACTGGCTAGTCACGACTTAACCGAAATATGGCAGAAGATACGACGATAAATCGAAATTCCTTATTAAATAGTCGGTACATTTTTCTCAATTGAAGTCATGTTGTTGCAATCCGACATGAAATATCATAATTTCACACTTTAAGACCTCGTGTAATCATGAGATGACGAATTTTTAGTGAAGGCCAACTAGTGCACGGCACTTATTGTTATACAGGCAACTCTGCTTAATACGGACTGATGTGGACCCTAAATTTGTGTCCAAATAAGCCAAAATCCGGATAATGCGTATAGTAATTACTTGTATAGGAAGGGACTGGGACCTTCCTATCTGTCCGTTTTAGACGAAATTCCGCTTTACACATGTCCGGACTTAGCGGAGTTGCCTGTATTATCGAAAAAAAATATTTATGAAACACATCGTCGTGTTACTGTCAAAGGTGCCTCGAAGAAATATATTTAATCCTTCCAATACTGACGCTACGTACATCCAAAGCACACGGAAGCAAAGGTTTTTGAAACCCATCTAAATCCTGTCATGTTGTATTCATTGGACAGCTCTCGCTGCATTCTCTCAGATGAGTGCCATGCTTTAGGTTTTCTGTCATTTTTCAGATTTTTTGCATCATTTGGTATTGGCCAAATTAACCACCAGCGGCAGCATATGAGGGTTTGGATGAATAAAAGAATGGATAAGTAGCGAGAGACTAATTACTATATGCGCTATGGTGAAGACCTGGCTATCCCAGGGTCTTGAATCTGGCCTCAGTGTGACATCACTAAGAGCCAAAGACCAATCAGGGCTCTCAGATCGTTTGATTACAGAGAAAGCTGCGCACCAACATGCGCAGAACGTAACTTTTTGGCTATTCGCCGCAGCACGGTTGTTCAAGTGAACTGGCTGGTTTCATATCCACTTGTTTTTATTCATCTGAGATAAGGGTTATATTGATCATGTTGAGGCGTCTCCACTGATTGCCTTATCAAAACTAGAATCAGGTGCTCTGTCGGGTCCGCCCGGTCTATTTATGCCCACCATGGATCGAGGTGGTCATGATACACAGGTTAATTCATACTGCACAGACAGAGAAATTGCTGTGCCGGGACGTGGGCCGGTCCCCAGTCTAGTTTAGTATTCAAATACAAGCACACCTACATGTACTCGTCCTATTGCTTTACCAAGAGACTATAGACTGGTGGCAGTCCCTCCACTCTCATAATGGGATGCGCGCGCGCATCAATTTATGCAAATGAGGATGCGGAAGACATATTTGCAGGACCGCAGCAGATGACCTATTTTGATGGTTTGCTGAAAATGTGTACAGTCAAAACCTAAAATTAAATAGTTTAATTCACGTTCAAGATCCATCATCCCTTTAAAAGATAAAGTGGTAGGTGAATGAATAAATATTTAAACAAATGCATAGATATAAACTAAATATATAGATAAATAAATAAATGAAAAAAATAAACGAATTAATGAATACATACACAACTATATACAGTGCCGACATTTAATTCCTGCACTAAATGTGTGGGCCGCCCGGGCATAATATACGACCGCACGGCCGACTACCAACCAGTGTTCAGGTCATGAATGCATGGATGACCTCGCAACTGAGCGTACTTCGATTTGCAAGCTACGTGGGTCATTCATCAACATGGGGGATCCATCATCGCTTTAAAAGATAAAGTGGTAGGTGAATGAATAAATATACGAATACTTGAATCATATAAATCAAAAAAAAATCGAATACTAACTATATTCTGCACATTCTGTGGGCTATAACAGAATATCAACACAACAATAAGAGAAAAGACATCAACCGGTTCTTCTGAGTATGAAGAGATAGCTCCAGCAAGGATTGGATAATGCTTTTGTAATCTTAAAAGGTTACACAGCAGCATGTGGCATTGTTAGGGTTAAAAACTGAAAAGACATGCATAGTGTTTTCAAAGGGAGCCCATGCCCTCCACTGTGGGTTTTTCAAATTTCACAAATGTGGAGAAAAGATCAATAAGGAGGGAAGGTATCACAGTTTTTTATTACTTTTACTCTGTACAATTGTTAAAACCGTTTTTTTCTGATTTTTTGTTGAAAATGAGAAAAAAACTGTGATACATTTCACTTTGATACACTGTTAGCTATAACTTTGCTATATTTCAAGCAAATATGTCAGCATTTGATACCCAAAATGCATGTTTGAATTGACCATCTTTTGCTAAAATTCGATATTGAGAAAAGGGCCACAACATATCCTCCTTGTGTTAAGGCTTGAAGTTAAGGCTTGGTATCGGATAGCTCAGTTAATATTCATACTATGCTTGCATGGTCCTTGACCTCCAAACTCCTTAAAGGACATAGATAAATGACCTACTTATATTATGCAATGTCAACTGTAAATAAGACTATTTTGTTAAGGGTCCAACTTTAGTATTTTGACCCTATATATGTGTTATATGTATTACCAGGAGTTTCCGTTCTTATGTTCTGTTTATTGTGTAATATGAATCTATTTTGTAACCACGTTACAGTCAATAAAGATACATACATAGGCATATGACAGCCTCTGTGTTATATAGTCTCTCACTCCTCTTGGTCATTACTTCGGCATTCTCATTTGATCGGATTAAGAGGAGAAAGGTGTAGGATTAATGAATGAATGAGTGCACATTGACACACAAAGGTTATTTAGAGCCATAACATTTTACAAAAAATGGTCCTTTGTCATTGTTGAAGAACAATGACAAAGCATAATTATTCTAGATGAAAGAAGAAAAAGAGGGAGAGTAAGAGCAAAGCCTTCAGATCCAAAGAGGACCAAGGGATCTTTTAGATGCATGGTATCCATAGTCCTATTGCACACCATAAGTTGTGCCCCTTGCGGATGAGAAAGGTGTAGGCATTAACATATAAAATAAGCCTATATTCACAAATCAACCCCACACGCCAATTCAATAGTAGAAGTAAAATTAGTAGCAGAAGTAGTAGTAGTACATGTTCATTGATCATATCTCTGGATACAAAGTCATACTGTTACTAGTACTTGAATAAACAAAACATACAAAATCAGAAACATTAAAAACAAGATTGTGTGACACACAGTCAAGGGCTTTAGAAATAAAACCATCATCATTCATTTTTTTGTGACGTTTACAACACAAGCACCATAAAAACCAAACAATAATTTTAAAGAATATATTGCTAAAAGCGTCAACATTCACTTTTATGTGACGTTTACAACACAAGAACCATAAAAACCAAGAACTAATGTTCAAAAATATATTGCTGAAAGCGTCTGGTTGTTGAGTCTATTTCCTCTCGACTAGAAAAGCACCATCCATCACTTATTCATACTAAAGCCATCTATCAGTGTTAAGGATATCCCAAACTCACACGGTGCGCTACAAAACATAGCGTGCCCTTCCGCAACTTCATATTTTCTGGGCGTGTAAATTATTGCAACATCTCAGTTTCCATGGCAGCGAGTTTTGAAGGCATGTCCGCAAAGATGAGGTCAAGAGGTCAGGAACTGTGACAGGAGGATTTTGCATGCTAGGTCAGTCAGTCTCACAGGAGTGGTGAGATCACTCACTCCCATCTCACGCTGCTCAATATTGGAACTGCCAATAGCTCTTACGAAACCTACCTAGATGTAGATAAACACAAACACATTTTACAAAAAAAAGACGTGGACACATTTAATTTTAGGCATCCTCAGAAAAGATAAAGACACTCATGCCCTTCTCACACTACACAGTATTGGAACTGCCAATAGCAGTTACCAAACCTACCTTGATAAACAAATACACATTTACAGTAAAATATGTAGACACATTAGATCTTAGGCACCCTCAGAAATGATAACAACACCCACAATATTTGGTATATCTTATAATTATATACTTTGTTTTCTCTATTTTTATAAAATGCTGAGATCACCCAAGCCCTTTTCATGCTGTTCAGTATTGGAACTGCCAATAGCAGTTACCAAACCTACCTTGATAAACAAATACATATTTACAGTAAAATATGTAGACACATTAGATCTTAGGCACCCTCAGAAATGATAACAACACCCACAATATTTGGTATATCTTATAATTATATACTTTGTTTTCTCTATTTTTATAAAATGCTGAGATCACTCAAGCCCTTTTCGCACTGTTCAATATTGGAACTACCAATAGCTGTTACTAAACCTACCTAGATAAACAAATACATATTTCAGTAAAAGATCTAGACACATTAGATCTTAGGCACCCTCAGAAATGATAACGACACCCACAACAGCTGATATATCTTATGATTATATACTTTGTTTTCTCTATTTTTATAAAATGCTGAGATCACTAAAGCTTTTCTCTTGCTGTTCAATATTGGAACTGCCAATAGCAGTTACCAAACCTACCTAGATAAACAAATGCAGTCAACCTGTGATAAGAGAACACCCAAGGGAAGACCAAACCATGGCCTCTTAAGACAGGTAGTCTCTTAGTAGAGGGTCATTTAAAGTAGAATGTTAGACCGGGGGAAATGAAAATGGGGTATCTTAATAGAGGTGGTCGCTTGGGCAGGTTTGACTGTATACATTAACAGTAAAAGATGTAGACACATTTGATCAAAAGTGGAAATTGTTCATATTGCATTGTATCTTTATTGACCAAATCGCAAGGACTTGAGATTACAAACAGTATAAGCTTTTTAAGAAAC
>OZ012685.1:51994318-52024318 GCA_963942565.1 Maea johnstoni
GGCATTAAATTTCTGAGCTGGTTAACCGGACGTCTTCTAGTGCCTGGCTGAACCAAAATCCATGGACTACTTGTCAAAAAATAAGCCAAACGCATCAAAGATCCATGCAGCTTTCAAAGAAAGCTACGTTCAGTTGAAAGGTCGTCCATGCATTCATGCCGAGAAAACTCTGTGGCAATCAGGCGTGCAGTCGTGTATTCTGCCCGTACTACGCACGCATTCACTGCAGGAAATAAATGTCGACACTGTAGCGAATTCAGAGGGAGAGAATAGCGTACGGTACAGACATTTATTCCTGAACCAGTCAACCGGACGCCTGCCAGTGCCTGGTCGTACAAAGGCCCGTTGATATCATATCAACAAATAAGCCAAGCACATCAATGATCCACGTAGCTTTGTGAATCAAAGCTAGTTCAGTTGTGAGGTCATCCATACATCCATGCCGACGAAAATACGGGTGGCAACCGGGCGTGCGGGCATGTATTATGCCCGGGCTGCCCACGCGTTCAACGCAGGAATTAAATGTCGGCACTGTAATTGGCAAGCAGGATTCAGACACGTCACGGGAGAGGGTCACTGACGTCACGCCGATCACGTTATTTTCGTCAAAACGCAACTGCATTTGTATTGCATTTTCATGATGCATTTCGCGGCCAATAAATATACATACATACAATCATTCCAAAATGAACAAGCAGGTAATCTGCAAAATGAACGTTTGATACTGTCTTTTTAGAGAACCTAGATTTTTGAGATACGTTTCAAGACAGTAAAAGTTACGGCAACGAATCAGATTGGTCTAGCCTAATGGGAAAGAATGTTTTGTTATTTCATGCCTAGGTATGTCATGATCTACTGAGGTCTGACGGCGAATCAGCAGTATGACGAAGTAGAATAAACATGCTCAAAACATTAACCCTTCCACTGCTAAGGCTATTTTTGTCCGAAGCACACGGGCCCAAAAATTTCTTAAAACCATCTAAACCCTGTCATGTTGGCATTCATTGGAAAGCTCTCGCCTAAAACTCTCGGATGAGTACCCATTTGCCAGGGTTTCAGTCATTTTCCAGGTTTCTGCATCATTTCGTATTGGTCAAATTACCCACTTGCAGCATAGGGGTTAACACTTAATCAATAATCAATACTGAGGGAAATCCTATCGTCTCGTGACGCGAAGATCAATAAAATGATTAGGTACAAAGCAGAGGACTTTCAGAACCTCATTAATCTCTCCAGCTCTCGTGCGTTGCCCCTCCTTGTTGCTTATTAACCCAATCAAGCTTGGGAGTTCTTCGAGAAATTTTCGTCTGGACCTAGCATACTTTTGACAATAACTTTAGAATTTGGAATGCTTTAACACAATATTTGAAACAGAGTTGCCGAAATTGTTCTCATTAACATTTCTCATGTAAGTGTATTGTATCGTATGTTTATTAACTGTGTCTATAGTGGTACAATGGTTAACAAGCCAATTATTCCTTGAGCACCTTGAGTTTTATACTGAAAAAATAAAGGTATACCTTTACCATTCTAGGAATTAAATGTCTGTACTAAGCACACACACACACACACACACATAATGTATATATATATATATATATATATATATATATATATATATATATATATATATATATATATATATATATATATATATATATATATATATATATATATATATATATATATATATATGTTACCAGTTAGCAACACCCGATGATAAGAATTAGTGCAGCACAAAATACAGGCATGTTTTCATTAATTATAATACGGTAGTCGTACGAGGTTTGCCCGCCAGAGGGAGCCACTCAAACAAGTCCATCAAGCCTTCATGGGGTCAGCAAGAGCCAGGGGCAGATTAGAGCCCAGCATCAGGGAATCACGCTCCTAACAATAGGGGCGGTGGAGGCATGTCATCCAATCATTTATCAATACTGCTTTTAAGATACGCAGTAATTAATATCCTTGCCCACGGAGGTTTTTCAGCGAGAGAACTTAGCGCCATCTATTACAGAGATCAAGAGATGAGAAACCGTCTTTATTAATGCATGCAACTAAATCACTGCAGCTTTAAACACATGCACAGCACAGACATTTAATTCCTGCACCAGTTGACCGGACGTGTGCCGATACCTGGTTGTACAAACTCCCATGCATAACATGTCATAACGATACGCCAAGCACATCAATTACCCAAGTAGCTTGGGAATCTACATTTAGTTGTGAGGTGATCCGTGCATCCAAGCCCAGGAAATTGGGTGGCAGTAAGAGAGAGAGAGAGAGAGAGAGAGAGAGAGAGAGAGAGAGAGAGAGAGAGAGAGAGAGAGAGAGAGAGAGAAATTGGAATATATAAATCGGACGTGCGGTCGTGTATTGTGCCCGGGCTGCCCACGCATTTAGTGCAGGAATTAAAGGTACTGTACATGTATTGAAGCAAACCTTTGGGACAGTGTGTGTGATGTATATAGATGGATGCCACACACTTACATCAAATGCTTTTCTTAATTTTCCTTTTTTTTGTTTAGCCCTGCATTGTTACTTGATTACCAACTATTTTGTCATTATGGATTTTTTGAAATATGCATCTGTTTATTTTCTAGGTCAAATCTCAAGACGTCCGCATACGTTATCACATTATTCTATAACATTATAACAGAAGCTTAATTTGCCACTGATTTCTTCCTTGATTAAGAAATCACCATTGTATAATATTTCAAACATATGGTACAGACATTTAGTTCCTGCACCAGTCGACCGACTTCTGCCAGTCCCTGGTTGTACAAACACCTACGGATAACATGTCAAAAATTAGCCAAGCACAATAATGACCCACGTAGCTTACGAATCAAAGCTATGTTCAGTAAGAGGTCATCCATGCGTCCATGCCCAGGAAACTGGGTGTGAATTGGGCGTGTGGCCGAGTACTGTAGATTCACAAAAGATTGTGTAGAGTAAATTTTGCGAATTTACAGAAAATCTATTTCTGCGATAGGCCGCAACATCAGGAGTGCCAGCTGTATACTTAAAGAGGCAGCACTAATCGATGCGAATTTTAATTTTGCGTCCGAGGCTGAACGCTAAAAACGCAAAGATTAAACTAACGCAATCTTTTCCGAATTTACAGTATTATGTCCGGGCTTCCCACGTATTTTGTGCAGGAATTAAATGTCAGCACTGTACCTGGCCACTAGGTAGGAGGATGCGTTCTGTAATCTTTAGGATAACTAAATTTACATCGCCAGATCAGTTTCATGACTGGCATTTGATATTTCATTTATTGGGGACAAAGTAGCTCAGTTGGTTAGGTGTCGGACTAATAATCAGTAAGTCGCTTGTTCAATTCCCGGCCGGGGCACTTTGGTCTGTCCTTGAACAAGACAGTTTATACCATATTGCCTCAGTCTACCCAGCTGCAAAATGGGTACCTAGCATTGATAAGGCAGTACTTAGAGCTTGTGCGCTATATGCTGCCAACTGCTCTGGAATATCCCCCGGGAGAATGAAATGGTGTCCGTGTGTACAGGCCTGCTTGGGGGAGGAAGGTCGTGTGAGCACTTCGGTGGATACAAGGCTATAAGCGGAATACCTTTACCTTTACCTTTATTGTCAATTGCCTGCCATATCACTTTGTCTCACATACCCCTGCAGGGATTTGACTACAGTTTTAAGACTATCCCATTCAATGCCGAGGCTTCTTTCGACCACAGCACAATAACACAGATTCTTGAAAACCATCTAAACCCTTTCATGTTGGTTTTATTGGATATCTCTTGCTGAGTACACCCAGATGAGAACTACGTGCCAGGGTTTAAGTAATTGTTAAGTGTTTTTTTGCAAGATTTTGTATTGGCCAAATTAGCCACCAACAGCATAAGGGTAAAACCCCGAGCATGTAACACGTGAATATGTACGTACCGTAAAAACATAGTAGTAGTGCGGTTGAACAATTAGCCTAGACTATCTAAGTTTGAAGGCAGACAGTGGTGAGAGGCAGAGAGCAGTTAGCAGTTAAAGTACAGACATTTAATTCCTGCAACATTCGACCGGACTTCTGCCAGTGCCTGGTTGTACAAACACCCATGGGTAACATGTCAAAAAATAAGCTAAGCACATAAATGATTCAGGTAGCTTTGTTAATCAAAGCTACTTTCAATTGTGAGATATTCCATACATCTATGCCCAGGAAACTGGGTGACAATCGGGCATGCGGCCGTGAATTATGCCCGGGCTGCCCACGCATTTAGTGCAGGAATTAAATCTCGGCACTGTAGCAGTTAGCAGCCAGTAACACCTCAGACCACTCGGCTATCGAGGAAGACCCCAGTTTTAAGACTTAAAATCAGAGCATGTACAGTTCCGACATTTAATTCCTACACTAAATGCATGGGCAGCCCGGACATAGTACACAACCGCACGCCCGATTGTCTCCTAGTTTCCTTGTCATAGATGCATGGATGACCTCACAACTGAAAGTAACTTGATACATAAACTACGTGGGCCATCAATGTGTTTGGCTTATTTGTTGACATGTTACCCATTGATGTTTGTACAACCAAGCACTGACAGACGTCCGGTCGACTGGTGCAGAAATTAAATGTCTGTACTGTAACGTGTACGCACCGTCACGTTGAAAACATAGCAGTAGAGAGGTGGAATCATTAGGCTGGCCTATTTTGGATTAATGGCAGACCTCACCCGATGTATCAAGACTAATGGTACAGTTGGCCAGCCCTAAAGGCGTGTAGAGCCTAGCTAGAGGAAGACCACTGCCATTAATAGCAAGCAAGGGATGTCTTGTACAGCCCAAGAAACTATATATCAACATCAGCCGTAACATTGTACATGTAGGTGATTCATTTTTTCTTTTTATCAAATAATTTATCAAATAACTTTCAGGGAGCTTGGGCCCTTCGCACCTTTAAATAAGCTGTGTTTTTTTCTTTTATGATATGTGAAAGCTGAAAAGGTTTGCTATTTATTCCTTTAAACTAGAACTCTCAACTAGAACTACAAATGACAAAAAAGAACTTTGCGTTTTTTGCTTTTAGCCTCGGACGCAAAATTAAAACTCAATGATTAGTGCTGCCACTTTAAGTGTATAGCTGGCACTCCATGTTGCGGACAATTCGCAATGTTGAAAAACGTAAAAATCGATTTTCTGTAAGTTCGCCAAATTAACTCTACACAATCTTTTGTGAATCTACAGTACATGTATTCCACATTATGGTTTATTTCATGCTTTTCCGGTTTTTGTCATTAATATTTAACTATTGTTTAATCTATTTAATCAAAACTCTCACTGTTATATATTCCTTATCAGGCACTGTCAAGTTGGATCGGCCGTTTCATAATAAAAAAAGTTAAGAGTGATTATTTTTCCGTCGCTTGGGTTATTTTTAGTTCGGCGGATCCGGGAAATTACAATTCAACTAGTGTTACCTAAACGTGAATCAAGATGCATTTGATTAATGAGACGCCAACTCTGAACACTTGATGAGTAGCGTGATATACCTGCATGTACAGTGCAGACATTTAATTCATGCACCAGTCGACCGGACGTCCGCCTATGCCTGGTTGTATAAACATCCATGAATAACATTTCAAAATATTTTTGCCAAGCATATCAATGACCCACGTAGTTTGTGAATCAAAACTACTTTAATTTGTGAGGTCATCCATGCCTAAGAAACTGGGTGGCAATCGGGCATGCGGTCGTGTAATTCGCCTAGACCGCCCAATCATTTAGTGAAGGAATTAAATGTCGGCACTGCACTTACTTGGTCTTCGTCGAGTGTCTATATCCTGTGTATTTCTAACAGTTACGCTATTTTGCCATTGTTATCTTAGCGAATTGTACCAAAGTGAATGCTATTGTTCTCACTAAAAGCTCGCCTTAAAAGGATACTGATGGAGAGACAATGATCTAGGCGAAGAATAGAACAAAAAAGTAGGATACAGATTCTTTTCTGAGCCACAAGCCAGATGGTACAAAGATGAATTGCATTGAACTAGCCGTGGGCGTCCCTTATTTGAAATAACAAATTGTGATTTCCTAGATTTATTCTTTACACGTTTGCCTGAAAATAATATCTATTCTTAGATGTCTACACTAGGGAAATGCGTTTAATCAACATCGCCTGTAATGTACCCTCCTTCCATGCGCTCTCATAGTTTAAAGATAAAGATTGCAATTCCAACAGCTTATAATTGTATCGTAAACAGAATTCGATGTAGGTTCATTTTCGAAATAACGATTGTATGTTATGTATGCTATATTTGGATATCAAGAATGATAATCTTCGCGTTTTAACTGAAATTTGAAATCGATAGATTTTTTAAGTGATTCTGTGTACTTTGACTCTGTAAAGATAAATTTACAGCAAGTGATTTTTGAAACATTGCCATTACGCAGACACGTTGAATCCACAAAATGATGGATCGCACATATCCACTTACAGTTCTGACAATTAATTCCTGCACCAGTCGACCGGACGTCCAAAAATATGCCAAGCACACCAATGGCCCACGTACATGTAGCTTGCAGATCAAAGCTATGTTCAGTTGTCAGGTCATCCAGGCCTCCAGGCCTAAGAAACTGGGTGGTAATCAGGCGTGCGGTCGTTTATTCTGCCAAGGCTGCCGACGCATTTAGTGCAGGAATTAAATGGCGGCACTGTATATCACACATACGCTCTGATGCAAACTGTTCCTGCTTTTATCTCTGAAGCCATCAGCTGTCCTAGTACAACTGGTGCACAGTACAGACATTCAAATCCTGCACCTTTCGACAGGATGTCTGCTAGTGCCTGGTTGTACAAAGACCCACGGATGACATGTCAGTGTAATACACCAAGCACATTAATGACCCACGTAGCTTCCAAATGAAAGTTACGTTCAGTTGCGAGGTCATTCATGCATCTAAGCCCAGGATATATATATGATATATATATATATATATATATATATATATGTATATATATATATATATATATATATATATATATATATATATATATGTATATATATATATATATATATATATATATATATATATATATATATATATATATATATATATATATATATATATATATATATATATATCATATATATATATATATATATATACATATATATATATACATATATATACATATATATATATATATATAGTATATATATATATATATATATATATATATATATATATATATATATATATATATATATATATATATATATATATATATATATATATATATATATGTATATGTATATATATATATATATATATATATTAATGTACATGTATATATATATATATATATATATATATATATATATATATATATATATATATATATATATATCAAGATATAAATAGTATGATTACAAAAAAGTGAAAAACATGAAGTACACAAAAATTGAAAGTGCGTACAAACAAGTCAGGAATCAATAAAAACATTATCCAAAAGGAGCACTATATATTCTTACTAGTAAGGATGTCCGTTACGAATACGAGGACTTATACTCCGAAACATGCATTCATACGAGTGAAAATACGAAAAGGAAAGGAACTTTTTATCAGCACTATTAAGGAGTCCTTATATTCTAATAAAAACGTTATAAATCATGGTTTGCCTATATAGAGACAATTTATATTACATCGTACTTAACAATATAATGTAATATTATGGCATATTTTATTATGCACATAATGGCTTACTATTCACTTTATTCGTAAACGCACAATACAAATTACAAAACACGCTATAATCTGGAATTATAAATACAATACACGCATTTGTGTGCCATCCATTTTCATTAGTTCACCGATATAAATACCCCGCTCATAAAAGATGCGCGATAATCATATTACGCATGAATGAAAGATAGTCTAGTTTTAACAATGCTTAATGAATCTATTACAGTAACTGTCAGATGCGAAATCTTGCGGTTTTTATACCCAAATCTAATTTGAATTTAAATTGAATTTAGTTATTATGGTAACCCATCCGCGCTTGTATTGATAGTTGGAAGAAAATCCCAATGGTGGGTAATAGTAATTGATGGCCGTCGTCAGATGTTTATGTGAGTGACAACAAAGTCACGTACACACGATGACAAATTTAATTACTCCAAGGTCCACATATTTTTTCACGCGCTACTTCGCTCATTCATTTCCTTTGTTTTTAATTATCTTACGGTCAACCATGCGTGAGCTACGGGGAGCCTGTGAGAGTCACGTGACCGCCGCGACTGGCTCAGTTAAGATGTGCGGAGTCGTCGCTGACTGTTCACTAGTCAGTGTGGAGTCTACGCGAACACTTCCTGCTGCTCGGCACCGCCGCACAGGCTGCTGGGAAGGCTAGCAGACAGCGAGGAATCTACTGCGGCGGCGGCACGCTGTCTCTGTGAGTTACCCTACAGCTCTCTCTCTCTCTCTCTCTCTCTCTCTCTCTCTCTCTCTCTCTCTCTCTCTCTCACACACACACACACACACAAACACGCACACGATCTCTATCTCTCGCTCAAACACACACACATACAGACTCACACACACACACACACATACATATATATATATATATATATATATATATATATATATATATATATATATATATATATATATATAAATATATATATATATATATATATATATATATATATATATATATACATACATTCAAATATACACACACACACATATATATATATATACATATATATATATATATATATATATATATATATATATATATATATATATATATATATATATATATATACGTATCTATCTATCTCTATCAAACTATATATATATATATATATATATATATATATATATATATATATATATATATATATATATATATATATATATATATATATATATATATCAAACTATCTATCTATATATATATCTTTGTGTGTGTGAGTAATCTACAATCCGTCGTATTTGTTTGGAGGATGGCTCTTAGTGTGATGTGCAACATTGGACTTATAACTGTTTTTCACACCTTTATATTTCTTCATGCATTTGATATCAAACGATACACACTTTATAAATAGCGATCTAGATATAAAGCCAAGTATTGATCTTAGTGAAGTCGCAGGAGGATAGGTCCAACGCTTACAAGTACTGCTACCAGTGACAAGAATCACTAAATGTTGATCCCTCTATTTGAGCATGCTATTGACCCTCCTATGCTGCTCTTCATATTACTCCCACGAGCAACTTGGTTTATTTTTCAGCGCAGTGAACATGTCAAGATGCGTTAGAGAACAATGCTTTTATTATCAGTAGCCTATGATAAAGTTAGAAGCGACTGTAGAGGATAGGCCAAACTCTATAGCTGACTAGGGGAATGTAATATAAACGTCAAGGTTTACGCTAATTGTATTCACTCAGTAGTTTTAGACTGCAGTACAGGGATTTAATTCCTGCACCAGCCAACCGGACGTCTGCCAGTGCCTGGTCGTACAAACACACATGGCTAATATGTTAAAAAGATAAAGCAATCACGTCAATAACACACGTAGCTTGCGAATGGAAGCTACGTTCATTTGTGAGCTCATCCTTGCATGCGGTCATGTCATTTGTCCCGGCTGCCCCCGCATTTAGTGCGTGAATTTCATGTCGACACTGTAGTCTAGTCCAGATTACTAGTACGCCCTGTAACCCATGTAACTGACCAAGGGTGACCGCTATGGGGAGGTGTCCGGCGCAGGGAAGTGGCTCACTTACCATTTATAAGGGAATCAGGACAAAACGAGTTCACTGCAAACCCACATAGTGTTTACTATAGGAGAGCTTGCAGGAGGTGACCATTATATAGTGGCTGTATCATAGGGCAAATAGGTGAGTGGGACCTATAAAAAGCCACGTTAAAGGTGGGCCCACTATAAAGTGACTGTCTTAGAGGATGTGCAAGTGTTTTTATCTTTACTGACACCGACACATGCTGCTGGTGGCTAATTTGGCCAATAGAAAAATGATGCAAAAATCCTGAAAATTGACCGAAACCCTGGCACTTGGGTACTCATCCGAGAGTGCTCGGTGAGAGCTATCCAATGGATACCAACATGACATGGTTTTGATGGTTTTCAAAAATATTGGTGTCCTTGTGCTTTGGCCGAATGAAGTCTTAGTAATGAAAGGGTTAGTTAAGAAGCTGTTTTATATGTTGAGGCAATGTAAAGAAAAGAAATCCGTTAAAAAAGTGGAAACCGTCATAAATTAACCACTGTCACTAGTATCCAGGGTTCATATCTTAAGGTAGATAAACTAGTCGGGACCATCAAGTTGGTTCCCACAGTAAGAGTGCAGGTTCCGCTCTGAAATGTAATTTACAGACTGTTTCTTTACAAAACAAATACATTACACAAATAATGAGGTATATATATATATATATATATATATATATATATATATATATATATATATATATATATATATATATATATATATATATATATATATATATATATATATATATATGTATATATATATATATATATATATATATATATATATATATATATATATATTTATATATATATATATATATATATATATATATATATATATATATATATATATATATATATATATATATATATATATATATATATATATATATATATATATACATCAGAAAGCAAAGTTTAATGCTAGCTAAACGTAAACCACTCAGAGGATGATAGGAAACAAAATAGGTGAACCAAAACATATTAAGGCTGAAGTAAGGCAACCAAAAAAAACGACCAATGCAGTCATACCTAGTATATGTGAGTAAATAATTAGTCGCGCCATTTATACGAAAACCCTTTAACAAGTGAAACTAACAAGTAACTATTTAGCAATATTGTCCTGATCATCTGATATACCTGACATATTCACAAATACCAACATGATATTCTATTATGTTCCTGTGTTCTGTTTATTTATAATTTAGTGTTTGATTTATTTCCTTATCATTAATATTTGTATAATAAACCATTATGTATGATTTTGTAAATATGAAATTTACAGTCAATAAATATACATACATTAATGTGAGATATAACAGTGAACATAATAAAGTAGTGTAGCTAAATAAAAATCAGTACGAGTAACACCCTGCCAAAATTGGCCTCCCTTATATGGGGTGGCCAGAGACGTAAGATGGTCAAGTCCTTTATTCAGCTGGCACTACATGTACCTACCGCTACCCTATCCGATTCCTTCTACAGGCAACTCTGCTTAATCCGGACTGATATGGACCCTAAATTTCTGTCCGGATTAGGCAAAATCCGGATTATGCCTATAGGAATTATTTGTATAGGAAGGGACTGGGGCCTTCCAATCTGTCCGTTTTAGACGAAAATCCGAATTACACATGTCCGGATTAAGCGGAGTTGCCTGTATTATACTCTTGTTATTTTTTAAGTTTTTCATCTCCGTTTAATATTTGACCCATTCACAACTAATGTATCTGACGCACGTGAAAGCTTGATAACTAAGAAGGGTTTAGAAAAATATTTGACTGAACGGTGATGCTTCTATTAATTTTAGCAATTCCAAAATCAAACATGACGGGCACCATTAACAATGGTAGTATTCCTACATGTACAAACGTAAAACAGTAAAATCAGATCAGAATAATGGGGATGAAAATGTAGTTAGAACGAAAAAGTATGTACTACAGGCAACTCTGCTTAATCCGGACTGATGTGGACCCTAAATTTCTGTCCGGATTAGGCAAAATCCGGATTATGTTTATAGGAATTATGTGTATAGAAAGGGACTGGGGCCTTCCAATCTGTCCGTTTTAGACGAAAATCCGGATTACACATGTCCGGATTAAGCGGAGTTGCCTGTATTTAGTAGCGTATATAGTCGTTTAGTGAAGAGCAAATAGGAGCATAATCCAAAACAAAAACAAGCTATGCAATATTGACGATGCATCTGAAAATCTTTTTTTCAAATCAGTTTTATTCAGTTACATGTAAAATAAACAAAAGCAGTACAAACAGTCTGAATGATAGTAATTGTTGTAAAATCTTGATAGATGAACATGCTTTCATGGTGTGAAAAGGTTCTTGATATGAAACCTGCCGGTCAACCTAAACAACCATGCTGCAGCGAATAGCCTAAACGTTATGTTCTGCGCTTGTTGGTGTGCAGCTTTCTCTGTAATGTAAACGATACACGAGAGCCCTCATTGGTCGTAGTCTCCTAGTAACGTCACACCGAGGCTAGATCCGAGACCCTGGGATAGCCAGGATTTCACTATAGCGCATATAATAATAGTTCGCTAGCTACATATCCATTCTTTTATTCATCTAAGGTAGTACTAATCATCTTGTAAACGTTCAATTCTACTACATCGTATTGCCATAAAATATCGAATTCGTTACAGAAATGACTATAACATACATTTTTAGTTTTCTGTAATAGGCAATATGTAACTCAGTCGCCTGTGTGTTGTGCGGCGATGTACAAAATGTGATCTAATCGAGCGGTTGTGTTCACCGAATATTTTTCTCGTTTTCTTCGGCTATTGCCGCCGTTGTCCTAAACAAAACACTAGAACTCCTTCTGCATGATCTATTTTGATGAATGGAGAATAAATAAGCCATATTGTTTGCCACATCGGACTTTTAGATAAGCGCACTAACTTCAGATCTTTGTCATAACGGGACATAACACAACATTGCTTACAAAAAGAATCGACTTTCCTTCATGCCAAATTAAATATCTCGAGCTATTAGATGAATCACTTGTATAATTTAGAATCAATATTGAAGCGAAGGCAGTTAATTCAATACTTCTATCCAACACTTAATGATGCATATAACCCGTAGGCATTCATCTGAAAACCCATGTTTTCTGTGGACTTAAAGACACCAGTGTTGCCCCACAGTAAATAGGTCTCTGTGGGAAGTTAGCTCAGAACAGTTCTATCATAATCACAAATGATGAGAAAGAAGAGAATTCATCATAAATTCATAATAAATGTGTACTTACACTTTGGGAAATCGATATTTCTTTTCTATCACCACATCTCAACGATAGAAAAAGATTCTGAATTCCTAAAAAAATATATGTAATAGAGAGAAATTCTTATGTAGGCAAAGTAATGATAATAACGTAACACACACACACACACACCCAAGCAAACGCACACACAAACATACATGTATATGTATGTATGTATGTATATATATGTTTACATATATGTTACACACACACCTATATATATATATATATACATATGTGTGTGTGTATATATATATATATATATATATATATATATATATATATATATATATATATATATATATGTATATATATATATATATATATATGAATATATACAAACATATATATGATTTTGTTAAGTCTAAGGTAAAGTTGTATATATTGAGGTGGAATATTTTGAAAAAGTGAAAATAATAATAATAATATAATAATATTGTCATTTGATATTGCGCCCTTTCCATATAAACATGCTCAAAGGCGCATTACATTCCATTGTCAAAGGATAGATGTTGATATCCACATAGTTAATTGATATATACATCTTTGAACAGATGTGTTTTCAGTTGTCGTTTAAAGATTGCCACACTCCCAGCTGCCCGAATATTATCTGGGAGCTGATTCCATAGTTTTGGGGCACAGGCACTAAACGATCTGTCACCGTAGGTTTTCGTGTTGTTTCTTGGCTCGCAGAGTAAGTTCTTGGATGTTGATCTCAGTGTCCGGGGTGGGACATACTCTTTCAGCAATTCCCTCAGGTAAGAAGGTGCAGTTCCGTGCAAACACTTGTACGCCAGTAGCAGAATCTTGAATTCAATTCTCTTCCTGACTGGTAGCCAGTGCAGCTCCTTCAGTACTGGAGTGATGTGGTCATACTTCTTCGTTAGAGTGATCACCCTGGCAGCGTTGTTCTGTACTCTCTGGAGCTTACGTATTAGCTCTTCGGGTATTCCACAGAGAAGTCCATTGCAGTAGTCAAATCTTGAGGTTACCAGGGATATGACAGCACTCTTACTTGATTCTGCAGTCAAGTATTTTCTGATCCTTCCGATGTTTCGCAGGTAATAGTTTGCAGATTTGACTGCCTTTGACACATGTGCTGCCATATTCATGCTCGGATCAAAAACAGAGCCCAGATTGCCGATAGGTATATTGAGAATCTTGACAATCTCACCATTTACTGAGATGCTAGGCACAGATATTTTGGCTCGCTGCTTAGGGGTACCTAGCACAAGGACTTCCGTTTTGTCTGCATTCAGTTTTAGCTTGTTCTGTGACATCCATGTATATATGTCAGTGAGGCAGCCCTCCAGCCTAGCAACTCCTATATCCACAGCTTGTTGAGTGATGGGTTTTATTGCCAGATAGAGCTGTGTGTCGTCTGCATATATGTGAAGCTCTAAACCATGCTTTCTGATAAGTTTTCCAAGGGGTAGGAGGTATATCAGGAACAACAATGGTCCTAACAAAGCCACAAAAGATAGTTTTGGACATGATTTACGAGGAAGTGTTGAAATATTTTGAAAGAAAACATATGCAACCTGTCCTTCATTTGTAATTGAATACAAATTGATATCTGATTTGATACAAAAACCACACCTCAAGATACTAAATGACATGTTGTCAGTAATCATGATGTTAATCCTGCCATTGTTATTTGCTATGTTTGGTGTTTGATGCCATTCCAGATACCATACCAGTAATAGCATTCCTAGTTAATATATGCATGCAAATACACACACACACACACACACATATATATATATATATATATATATATATATATATATATATATAGTATTTTGATGTAATATATGTTATGTGTAATTACATACGGGTAGTAGTTTAATATATACTCATACAAAATATCAGAATTCATGTTCAAATACCTTTATTATCCATATTGCTAACCTAGCTTCATACAATAAAGGTGTCCTCAAAAACCTTTCAAATTTTCTTAGGACCTGCCCTTATGGCATGTGGCTGCTTACTAGCTGCCACTCAACAATTTACACTTCAGCCATGCCCTAGTCAAAAGTGAAAAAAAAAGTCAAATTGAAAATTCTTCTGAAACTGCCTATCCAAAAGGCAGGCTGGACAGGTCCTGGCTAATTAAGTCCCTGCATTTGTAGCTGTCTCTAACCACTGCCCAGATTCAAATCCAGGCCAGGGCATATCAGCAAGTTTCCAGCGACTTGGGGTTAGATGCTTGTTTTTTTTTTGCCTTTTTAGGTTAAGGAGCATCCTGTGTTGCCGCAGTAGCTGAAATAGAAGAATAGACATATTAGCTACTGTAGTCTTGCATTATGTTTGCTGTGATATGCTTGATTTATTTAATTTCTCTAATTCATGTCTACTGAGTTAATTCAAAATTGTAAAGATGTCCATGAGGTACAGTCATATCTCTGTATTTCTATCTTATGAATCTATAGTTTTTCTGTGTGCACTATATGCATGATACATTGTCAAGGGAAATTGTAATTTGTTCTAAATCACTTGTTGTGAAAAGATATCATTTAGGTGTGAGAGATGCTGCTTCAAATCCACACACACACACACACAAATAAACACACACATATATATATATATAAATATATATATATATATATATATATATATATATATATATATATGTGCAATGTGTGTGTTTATATATATATATATATATATATATATATATATATATATATATATATATATATATATATATATATATATACATATATATATATATATATATATATATATATATATATATATATATATATATATATGTATATATATATATATATACATGTGTATATAAATATATATACACATACACACACATATATATATATATATATATACATATATATATATATATATATATATATATATATATATACATACATATATATATATATATACATATATATATATATAAATATATATATATATATATATATATATATATATATATATATATATAAATATATATATATATATATATATATATATATATATATATATATAAATATATATATATATATATATATATATATATATATATATATATATATATATATATATATATATATATATATCTTAGGGGTGCAGGGTTAACATTATGTCTGTAGAACTGTAGAATATGGGGGATTCAGTTAGAAATACTTGAGCAAGATGCCATACACTCTTGGTTGCTAACATCCTGCCACCTTTGGTTCATGGTCCTGACCACATGTTGAGATCACAGGAACCAAATTGTTTGAATGTATGGAGTGCTGCTGTAATCAGTTGGCTGAAGTGCCATTGACCCCTGAATATTGCTGGAAGTGCCAGATAGTATTTAGATAACATGGGAGAACAGGGGGAAGGATGAATCTAGGTCACGAAACAAACCCTCTAGCTGATGAAGATCACCGGCCACTTGCTACCTTTTAGTTTAGAGTAGTATTCATCTACTATGATATAACCAAGTATAGGCATCTTAGAAAGAGTATTCTAATGAAAAACTTACCTTTAGGATGGATTTTCTTATCCAGTGATAGCATTGAGAACTGCTTTGTTTTCTGAAATATAATAGCTTGGATTATTCAGCATATCAATAGATATATAGCATTGCATAAAGTCATTTTAAGATTGAAGGTAACATCAGAAAGTGCTTATTTAATCAATGTTCTAATTCAATTTTAAGCAGATTGAAGGTCATATTGCACAATTGCTAATGTTTCACTATGCAAAATCTAAGTTTAACACAGTATGGAGTCTATATGAACAGCTTGATAATCAAAGACTTTATAAGAATAGATAAGACAAAAGTTACTTACCACTTATCCCAAGTATTTCTGCTAGGTATACGTTGGTGGATCACCTTGCCTCCACCTGCTCCCCAACTTTCTATTGTGTAAATTCCTTCCGCTGTCTTAAAATTGAAGACATGTTCACAATGGTACATTTACCCCTGTCTAACAAAGCAAACATGTTGATGGCTGGCAGTTCTTTTAAGATCTGTCTATACTAGAGCTCTCAGCAGTGTCAATTCTGGGTGGCCCAGAATTGACCAATGAAATGACCTGGGGTTCAGCACCTTCCTTTCATGCTAATTTCCATACATATTGTGTTTGTGTGTCACATAGGCGGTCTCCATGTGGTGTGAAACGCCGGCCAGTAATCACAAGTCACATAGGCGGTCTCTATGAGGTGGGAAACTTAGGCATATAATCACAAGTCACATAGGCGGTTTCCATGCAGTGTGAATCTCAGGCCTATAATCACAAGTCACATAGGCGGTCTCCATGTGGTGTGAATCTCAGGCATATAATCACAAGTCAAATAGGCGGTCTCCATGCTGTGTGAACCTCCTGGACTCTAGAGAAATTTGTTTCACAGTTGGTTTTAGGTGGTATTGATCATGCAATGAAATCGACTCTCTATGTAAATGAGCTGTATATAGGCGGTTCAGTGCAAAGAATGCAGTATCAGGTGGTATACAGGTTGGGGAGTTGTACAACCTAAATACTACTCTTACCGCCTGTGCTCGGTAAGGGATGTCTCCCACCCCATCAATGTTACACTCAACTGTAGGGTTAGAGACTGGTATGTCTCCCACCCCATCCATGTTACACTCAACTGTAGGGTTAGAGACTGGTATGTCTCCCACCCCATCAATATTACACTCAACTGTAAGGTTAGAGACTGACATGTCTCCCACCCCATCAAATTTACACTGACCTATAGGGTTAGAGACTGGGATGTCTCCCACCCCATCCATGTTACACTCAACTGTAAGGTATGTCCTGGTATGTCCCATCAATTTTACTCTCACCTATAGGGTTAGAGACTGGTGCGTCTCCCACCCCATCAATTTCACACTGACCTATAGGGTTAGAGATTGGTATGTTTCCCACCCCACCAATTTTACTCTCACCTGTAGGGTTAGAGACTGGTATGTCTCCCACCCCATCAATTTTACACTGACCCATAGATGTGATAAAGAAGGCATAGATTACTGAGTCTATATATATAGTTCAATTTATCTATAGATTATACTTCTAAAGCTGCATCATGAACACACTGTCTTGGTTTCCATTCGTTCTGTCCTACAGATATGTACCTCATGCAACAAGGTCATCCACGGTCACACATTCCTCCGCATTTACACATGGCTGTGCACAGCAGGTTTGCTTTCACACACTTGCATCGTCCGAGACAACCCTTTCCTGGCTGGCACCCGCACTTCAGTAGCTCCATTAAACTCTGGCAAGCAGGTGGTAAAGTAGACCATTTGGCCTCCCATAAGTTCATGGGCCCTTTAATCCATCCCCAATCACTTGGAGAAGGTAATGAAGGTGCTGGTTGCAAGGCTTGTCCCCAGATATGACCAGCCTGGTATGCAGCTCTCTTCACATGTTGGAAAAATGTGTCTGATGTCGGTGGAATAAACTCCATAGATTTCCTTTTCTGGGTAAACATTTCCTTCCGTGCACCATTGAGACTGGAGGATGCACAACCTTTGTCATAGATACACACAACAAATTTTTCAAGTGTTGGCAAAACTTCACGTATGTCCTCCTCTGATGGTACTAGGCTGAGGACTTCAAGTGCTGGGGTGACCTCACAAAATCTTTTCCATGCTTCCCATGCAGATTTCTTTCCCTTCCCTGCAAAGGCAGATGTTTGATCGCAGCCAGTCAGGGCGTGGAAAGCAGGAAGTGCCTTGGACTTGTCAGATCCAAGCGCATGTGAGATGATATGTGCTGGTATGTAGCGGTGATTTCTACTTGTTCCAAAGCTGATCCAGATTTCCTCAGCCTCTATATAATCATACAAGGCAATGGCCAGAATTACAACATCCGTGTCAACTGTTCTGATCATAATTCTGTTGATACCTTGTTGTGCAGCATCCTTTGCATGAAGTAAGAGCCTGGTGTCAGCTTCCTCATGATTACATGGAGCCAGGTTGGTTAGGTCCTGTCTTGGTGTACTGGAAATCACAGTCTGACCTTTGGTAGACAGTACTTGTTGATGTGGTAGGCACTCTACTGCTACAGATTGCTCTGCTAGATAGCTGAACAGCTCTGCCTTGTTTTCATTATTTACCCAACCCCACTCACAAAAATGTTTTCTGCTTCTAACATGTCCTTGAGTATTCTAAAACCAGTTCTCATATGTGTTTTCTTTCTTTAACTCTTAATCTCATCAACATTATTTTCATAACTTACCTGTCATGTTCTGCATACATCAATGGCAGCCATTTTGAAAAACACCTGCTGACTTCCTGTCTGTTTGAGCATGCTCACTGGGTCACCTCGGATTTTGGTGGGAAAACCGGTGATCATGGTGATAATGGTGGGAAAATGATATTTGCATATCTCTGCCACCGTTTGGACTTTTTTCTCCAGGTAAAAACCTAATATGATTAATTTTTAATGAAAATTCTGATTCAAACTATGAAAATCTCTAGTTTTCTAATGTTATTTATTGAATTAACATGCTATCTTAAACATTGTTTTGTTATAATTTTCATCAAACTTCTATATCATCATTTTCCTAGATCAATCTGTAGCTCATAAGGTAATGAACATGGCTTCAGTTGTGATTTTTCATCAGAGTGCTTGGCCCAAATAACCAAGGAACAAACGTCAAGACATATCCTTACATTTTGTTAAACCAGTTTTATTGCAATTTAGATAAAATTGGGTGGCGGCCATTTTGAAAATCTAGAAAACGACAGTCATTTTAAGAATAGGTTATCAATAGAAAATATTATGCGCTCTTACTTTTAAATACAATGTTGCCATTGGAGTTTTAATTCCAAATCTATTGTTCACAAAAAGGTTTTGATATTATGTCCAAAAGCAAAAGACTTAGTTTAAGTCATTATTACAAAAAGACACATTTTGGCATTTATTAGACTGCCTCGTTACCATAGTAACAGAAGAACCAACAAACCGGCTTGTGCTGAACTAGCTTTCATTTGTTGTCAATGCAATCATGTTGATATATAAGGGTTGTTACATTTAAAAAAGAATCAATATTATCAAACGAAAATTCCAAAATCATCATTTGTTTGATATTTTTCCATTGAAAATGTTCTGTTGCCATGGCAACCAGTGATATTCACGATGACCTTTATCCCAATTTTGTTTGTGGTAACAAGGAAATTGCATTTGCACCAAAATCATTGCAACTAATCAAAGAGACAACTTCATAAAATTCAATTTAACAAAAACTGCATATTTTCAGCTTTTTTGACATTATAATGAAATTTGCCTTGTTGCCATGGCAACCTTGGGAATAAGAAACTTAAACATGTTCTCAATATTTCGTCGCATAGTGTACATTAAAACTAAATTAAAATCAAGTGATGATAACATCTTAAAAGATACATTTTTGAGGTGAAAACACCAATATCATCCATTTTAGTGAACTTTTCCATAAATGATGTCCTGTTGCCATGGCAACCGAGAATATTCAATGAATATTTCTACTCAATTTTTTTTTCTGGTATTGAAGTCAATACATTTACTGCAAATTCATTGCAGTTTATCAATAGACAAATGTTTAAAACTCAATATTACAAAAATCACCTATTTTGGGCTTTTTCCCGCCAAAATGCCCCGTTACCATGGCAACAAACAAAAATTGCGAGTGGGTCTTCATCTTATTTTGATGAGCACTTGAAGGGCTATCCGTGTGCAAAATTTGGCGCTTTTGCCAAAAAATTAACGATTTTTTCACAAATCCGCTGGACTATGATCCCTGTGGTACGGACCACAGAATGTCCTGTAACTCAGAGAACGACTTGTCAATCTTGATGCGGAGTGTGCGACCTGACAGGTAAGACTTAAACCAAGCAAGTGCTTGACCCGTAATACCTAGTGTATTTTCCATTCTGCTGAATAGAATATCATGGTCGATGGTGTCGAATGCCGCACTCAGATCTAACATGACCAGTATAACTACTCCATGCTGGTCAATGCTGGTTAGAATGTCATTCTGTACTTTTACTAGGGCAGTCTCAGTGCTGTGACCAGGCTTGTAGGCAGATTGTAAATGTTCGTGCAAGTTGTTCTCAGTCATGTAGTCAGTGAGTCGCCCCGCCACCACCCTTTCCAACAGTTTTGAGATGTAAGAAAGGTTACTGACAGGACGGTAGTTCTATAGAATATCTGGATCTAGGGTAGATTTCTTAAGTAACGGTGTTACTATAGCCGACTTCATGGATTTCGGTACCTGGCTAGATCTGAGAGAAGAATTTATGATGTTAGTCATTACTGGAAGTAATTCACTTCTACTTTCTTTGATGAAATATGGTAGAATATATTGAAAAGATCTCCATGACGTACTAGCGTCAAAGTTAAAGAGAAAGATATAGCACGAGGGGTGTTACAATAGCTTAACGTTGTCAACTGCTATACGAATTGCAGGTAATTTTATTAACTGTAATCTGAAGGTCAGCAGTAGGAAAACTACGAGGTAGGCTATTACATTTATAAAATGGCCTCATAAAACTGGCTACGTACTTCTTTCAGACGTTGCACAGCCATTACAGGTACCGGAATGGTGACAAAGTATTCGCATAAGCAATGATGTACAACATTTATTTGATATATCTACGTTTGGCATTCATTCTTTGTCACCTATAAAATGGCCCATTTTTTCTCATGACCGAGCGATCAAATAAATTCTCTTAAGAGGGTCGAGGTGAACTAGTAACTTTTATCCAGAAATTTGAGTACATGCAACTCTGCGTAATCCGGACTGGTGTGGACCCTAAATTTCTGTTCGGATTAGGCAAATTCCGGATTATGCGTATAGGAATTATTTGCATATGAAGGGACTGGGACCTTCCAATCTGTCCGTTTTAGACGAAAATCCGGATTACACATGTCCGGATTAAGCGGAGTTGCCTGTATATCCATATCGAAGCGAATGTACAATTCCAAGTATCTTCCCATCTAGAACATTTCATGCGTTCATTTAATGCATCAAATCACAAATGATAAAATATTATTATTTCGCAACAAAAGAAGTAAATGCTTAATGACTGTTTTCTTTACTCTGCAATATGTTTAAGCTACAGTGCCGACATTTAATTCCTGCCCGAAATGCCCGGACATAATACACGAACGTATACCCGATTACCACCAAGTTTCCTGGGCGTGGATGCATGGATGACCTCACAACTGAAAGTATCATTGATTTGCAAGCTACTTGGGTCATTGATTTGCTTGGCTTATCGTTATGACATGTAATGCATGGGTGTACAACCAGGCACTGGCAGACGCCCTGTAGAGTGTAGCAGGAATTAGGTGTCTCTACTGTATGCTTCAATGTAGCTTATGGGGTATTTTGTTTTTATTCGTTTTTTTTCTACTGGTCTGCTTTTACTTGCCTATCCTATACAAAGTGTATGTTTTCTACCAGTTCTGTTTACAACTAAGTAGTTGAGAATCTAGCTGTACAGTGACGACATATAATTCCTGCACTAAATGCGTGGGCAGCCCGAGCATAATACACGACCACAATTTCGATTGTAACCCAGTTTTCTGGTCATGGATGTATGAATGACCTCACAACTGAACATAGCTTTGATTCGCAAGCTACGTGTGTCATTGATGTGCTTGGCTTGTTCTTCACATACTATCAATGGGTATTTGAACAACCAGACACTGACAGACGTCCGGTCGACTGGTGGAGGAATTAAATGTCTGTACTGTATGTGACCCTTTGAACATAGTAGGGAAAAGCAATGTTACCAAGCTACTGAGTATAAACCAACAATCCGTTCTAAGTACGTAATCTTATTAGAGCCACTGCGCTGAATACCCTTGGCATTTGGATTATATTAATTTGCCGCTAAAGATCAGGATGATTAGATAGAGATTTGGGAGTATGAAAGAAAGGTTTGTGGGGCAGGCAAGAATTTCTATGATGCTTGATTTAGACTCCCATGACTTTAATAAGAAGAAATCAATTTCATTGTCATCACGATATTTCTATTTACTGGGTACTACATCAAACAGAGAGTTGGCATCTATAACTCTTTTTTTGAATTTCAAATTACACACATGTGCAGTCGGATTTTTATCTCGTGTAATTACATACGGGTAGTAGTATGGGTATTTATATTGCTTATTTACATCTTGCTTTATTAATGTACTGATATCATTTGCCATTTCCATCTTGCACAGAAGCTTTCAAACCAATCATTTGTATCAACAACAACAACAACAAGAATAACAACAACAGTAAAACAAAAGAAAAAGAAAAGTCACAGCAATAACAACAGCAACAACAAACAACAACAATAAAAACAAAATAAAAACAAGTCAAAACATAAACAGCAACAGCAATAATAAAAAAGAGCAAAAAAAGAAACGAAAAATGATAATAACAATCGAATCCCGAAAAGCAAATTTAAAATTGGCGCACGGTATGAGGCATGATGATGATTTTATCGATTTTTCCAATAGTAGAGAACGAGACCAGGTTGTATTTCTCCTGCCAATTACAATAAAAGATTGGCGTGCGAAGTCCAGGCTTGCCCCAATAGTATTATTGATAACTTCGCCGTACATGTACGTACGATGGTGCAGGTGTGGACGGCAGAAAAACATTCAAAAGAATTCTGCTGTTATTAGATTGGCGTGCGAAGTCCAGGCTTGTCCCTATAGTATTAGTGATACCTTCGCCGTACGTACGATGGTGCAGGTGTGGACGGCAGAAAAAAAATCCAAAAGAATTCTGTTTTTGGAAAAAGGTGGGAAAAAACATATTTTATATTCTGCCGTTCACACCTGCACCATCGTACGTACAAAAAGTTTCATGCATGAAAAAATCGTGGTTGAAAATTTCATGCATGAAAATTTCATCTTTATGCATGAAGATTTCAATGCACGAGAATGACATTTTCATGGATTTTGGGCAAAATTCTCATTTTCATACATGGAAATTTCATTTTCATGCATGAAAATTTTCATGCTACGATTTTTTTTCATGCATGAAACCTTTTGTAAGAAGCGGACAGAAACTGGAAAATGACTAATTCCGCACAACCCCAATAATATGGCGGAAAGGTCTGTACACAGGTATAACTCAGTTTGCTAGAGAGAGGTGTCACCTGGGCTTACCTGTTCACAACAATGATATAGCAATTACCACGAAGGTCAATCTCGTCGCCTGCCTCTGATGTACGTCTTATCCTACTAGTACTAATGCCCCGCGACAAGAGAGTATTGATACTCCCAACTAGGCGTGTACAGTGTCATTTAAGGCCACTCCAATTTAATTACTTGTCTTACGAGCTCCGAAGACAGGAAATGAGTCCTTTTGGAATAAAAAAAAAAGTTGAAATTCTTTTTTTCTTTTTTTTTTTTTTTTCTTTTTTTTTAGAGTCTGCCGACTAGGACTGGTAGTGAAATGTTTCTAACAGCCTATTCGCAACTAAATAAAATCAATCAATCAATCAACTAATCCCTGTAACCTGAAGGGTGGGAGATATACATCCTCAAATCTGAGGCTCTACTACTACATTGATAAATTCCTGCAGTTGTTTGAATCACCCTTACAATGAATATTCCTAAAACTTGCGGAACTGTTTTTCCAAAAAAAGTTCGTAAAACAGGTTATTAAATTTGAGTGGCCTAATTGGGAAATTTACATTTTGTAGAAGCACGTACAGAAAAATGCGTTATGACAGTATTTCGCGTAGAAATACACACAGAGAAATACTTTGTGACAGTGTTTTTGCTTACCGAGTTTTTCATCATGAAAATATAATAAAGTGACATATGTTCATGTATGTTATTTATAAATGTCATAGAAAACCCTACAGGAAAATACGTTGTGACAGTATTTCAGCTAATTTAGTTTGTCATCATGAAAATACATTTAAGTGACATATGTTCATGTATATTATTTATCAAATGTAAGAAATTCATTTCATTACGCCTTCCGACTAGTCTTGTACAGTGTCATCATAATGGAATATTTAAATTTCGTAGAAAAAATGTACAGTCTAATAGTTGTGAAAGGAGTACAGGTGCAATGTTTGTTTGCATATACACACAAATGATCAGGGACTTAGCCAAGACATGTCCTGCCTGTGTTTGGGACAGGCAGTTTCCTGAAAACCTTTTTTTTTTTTTTTTTTTTTGACTTTTTGGGGGTAATAACCAAAAAAAAATCCTAACAAACAATCTTTTAAGAATGGCTGAAGTGTAAATTGCCTTTTTTGACACAATAGGCTATTTAATGTACATATAGTTGGTATAAGGGTTTGAAGGGATCAATAGCTAAATCTGGACGGGCAGAAATTTTGAGTTGCTGTTTTGGACATGCATTTTTGAAATCCTGGCTTAGACCTTACACACAATATATGACATCTTATAAACTGTTCATATCTAATATGGAGATGCATAATAAAGACATTGTGTATTTGAATTAATGAACGTTTCAAGTGAACATCACAATCTAAAATGATATAAGGAATTTAGGAATCTTCTGGTATTTTTCCGTCGCAATTTCGGTCATCAACTGCACCTATGCCTATTTAATCCTTGACTTTCCAAAGATGTGTACATTTTATTATAGCACCAACATAACAGGACACTTGTAACAAGACATCAAAGTGGCAAAAGAGACAGATTACTACGAAATTCAATCATCACGCCTAGACTAAAAAGACTGTGTACATTTTATTGGAACACCAACATACCAGGACACTTGTAGCGAGATATCAAAGTTACAAAGGAGAAAAATTATTGCGAAATTCAATCATCCAACCTAATTTCCGAAACTGTGTAAAATTTATTGAGACACCAACATACTAAGACACTTGTAACGAGATATCAAAGTTGCAAAGGAGAAAAATTATTGCAAATTCAATCATCCAACCTAGACTTTCCAAAACTGTGCAGATTTTATTGAGACACCAAGACACTTGCAATGAGACATTAAATTGGCAAAGGAGAAACGTAACTACGGAATTCAATCATTCCTTATAGTCGTAAAGAAATATGGGGGAACTGGGACAGTACCACGTGTGAAGCGCAAGAGCTAGATATTAGTGAGTGAGGGATGGTACTATAGGCCACGTGTATTGTACCCCTAGGCCTACTTCTTCCATCTAATTCAGGATTACTTCTTGCTGGTAGTGATTCTTTTTACACCTTAGCTTTGATTATTCCCTCGCTACAACCAAAGTAACAGATAATGTGCTACAATCTAGCACTGTGGGACTGATATGGCTTAAATGATAAAATGAAGAGGACAGTTCTGTGTCTGGAAGTGCCTTTTGGTAAACATATACGAATACACACACACACACATATATATATATATATATATATATATATATATATATATATATATATATATATATATATATATATATACATATATATATATATATATACATATATATATATATATATATATATATATATATATATATATATACATATATATATATATACATATATATATATATATATACACTATAGTATATATATATATATACACTATAGTATATATATATATATATATATATATATATATATATGTATGTATGTATGTATGTATATATATATATATATATATATATATATATATATATATATATATATATATATATATATATATACATATATACATGCATGTATATGTCTGTGTGTGTATATTTTCATTTATCAATTTATTTCTAGTGAATTTAATGATGATTTGACTTTTGAAAAAGTGACTCCGATAAAAGCGTTCAGCTATTGATAAACTTTCCTGAGCAATTAGTCACCAACAACTTTGAAGCAGAGGTGGTTTTTCTCTGTAATAGGCCACCTAGCCTTCGAAATCATTTTCTCAAATCAAAGAAATACCTCCTTTAGTACACCTCTAAATCTAGAGGTATTGCTGCGCATTTATAATATCCGAAAACCATCCTTCATTAGGACATTTACATTTCCTCATCCTGTAGCAAATCCCTATGCAGTTGTCCACCGGAGTCCAATTAATGATAGACATACTTCTGCGAGGCGAAGGAAATCGCCTTCATTCCAAAAAACTGTTAATTCCAGCAGCCATATTAGATTGCATTTTCTTGTATGCCCGGGGCAAGCAATCTCGGTGATCCCTTTGAGTATGTACCTTTTTTGTTCAAATGGGTCTTGATATGTCATAGAGACAATTTGCGGATTGTTATAAAAAGCCGTTTCTACTTTAATCCCTCAGAACGAGTTCTGTTTTGCATCAACTGATTGGTAACCTGAAACTAACTGCCTCTTATAACACACGTTTAGATTTTTAACATTGGTACTTCACACGAATGTTTGGCATAAGTGGGACCTGTAAAGTGCCGACATTCAATTCCTGCACAAAATACCTGGGCAGCCCGGGCATAATACACGACTGCACGCCCGATTGACCCCAGTTTCCTGGGCATGGATGCATTGATGACCTCACAACTGAAGGTAGCTTTGATTCGCAAGCTACGTGGGCCATTTATGTGCGTTGCATATTTTTCTGATAATTGTTATTCTATGATGTCTGTACAATCAGGTAATGACAGACATCCGGTCGACTAGTGCAGGAATTAGATGTCTGTACTAAATGCACATTCGCAAATACTAACAAATGAAGCACAACCACAAAGGATACAATACGAAACTGGACAGATACGGGATTCGCAGGTCTGTTAATCTGATAACGAAATAAAAAGGAAAAAATCACGACATCTGCAAGGGTAGAACATAAAGTTAGTGTATAGTGTATACTTTGGAAAATACAGTACAGTACAAACGTTTAATTCCTGCAACGGTCGATCGGTCATCCCTCCATGCCCAGGAAATTGGGTGGCAATCGGGCATGTGGTCGTGTATTGTGCCCGGGCTGCCCGGGTATTTAGTGCAGGAATTAAATCTCGGCACTGCGCACAAAGATTTTGAGACCATGCCTAGTGATGATTACAAAATATTTTAAACAATTTTCTTTTAAGAAATAAGCTATTCACATTCAAAAATCTAAAAGGCAAACCCCAAAACATACAATGCGAAACCGGACAGATACATATCTGCAAGGATAAAACGTATAGCAATTGCATATTAACAAGTTTGAAATATACAGTAGAAAGAATGCAGCGGTTGGAGGAAGGTGAATAGGAATGCGTCAGTTTCATCTCACATTGCATGCCGTCTTGTATGGGCGCCATGATTCATGTCCCAGGTCACGCCACGGGTAAAACAGTGGCAAATTACATGTTTCCGATTTCTTACCGTGTATGGTTTTTCTACGTGTTTATACTACATATATCTTCTTATAATTCATAACCGACTATTTATTTATCCTTCCAAGGCGAGCAGACATTATATCACCTCTTACTTAGCACTGATTTCCTTGTGTCTGTATCAGCCATCTTGTTTAGGCAGTGCTCCGAGGCGGCTAGGTCTCAGAGGATACTATTGAGCCATTGAAAGCTAGTCAGTGACTTGGAGTTAGGCGGTGGTTTTCGCCGGGTACTCCGGTTTCCTCCACTACTTACAACTGGCTAGTCACGAATTAGCCACAATTGGCATAAATGTGACGAAAAACGAAATTCAAAATCAAATTGATGGCTAGTATTCATGTCCTGTTTTGAGATCATTGTGTATACAAATACACACATAAATACAAACACACACACATACTTACATACATACATATATCCATACATATGAACATAAATATATACAAACGTACATACATACATCATACATACAGGAATCTGGAATTTCGGGTCGTGTCTAGTCAATTCTAACAGATGGAGGAAATCTGAGTACTCGGCGATTACCGCCTTCAAATCTCAAGTCACTGGCAACTTTCTCACATGCTCCGGGCGGAATTCGAACCCAGGCAGTGATATATATATATATATATATACATACATACATACATACATACATACATACATACATACATACATACATATATATATATATATATATATATATATATATATATATATATATATATATATATATATATATATACTACTACTACTACTACTACTAATAATAATAATAATAATAATGATAATAATAGTAACAATCATAATAATACTAAAACTAATTCCAATAATAATAATACAATTGACCACACTATAAAGCGTCAAAATTATTACATCGAGATCAACACAAAATAAATCATATAAAAACTAAGGATAAGTGATCGCATCATAAAGAAAATAAACTACATTAACATTAGAACCATCCAAGTATAGAGAGGTTAGTGGACTTAAATTTCTATATTAATGCATGCATTAGACCAATCACCCATCGAGCCCCCCCCCCCCCCCCTTCCAGCCGCAGACCCCCAGCAGTGCTGTATAGTTTGTACCTGGCGAAAATAACCACCTATCGTCATTGACAATTATCCCATGTGTCACAGCTGGCGATGTTCGAACAATTCATTAGATAAATTGCCCATCGAGCCTCCACCCCCCCCCCCCCCCCCCACCCAGTACTAGACCCCCAGCAGTGTGGTATATTTTATACCTGGCGAAAATGACCACCTATAGTCATTGACAATTATCCCATATGTCACAGCTAGAGATGTTCGAACAATTCATTAGATAAATTGCCCATCAACTCCCCCCCCCCCATCCGATCGCAGACCCCCAGCAGTGTTGTATAGTTTGTACCTGGCGAAAATGACCACCTATAGTCACTGACAATTATCGCACATTTCACAGCTAGAAATGTTCGAACAATTCATTAGATGAGTTGCCGATCGAGTAGCCCCCCTTCCCCCCACGCCGATCGCAGACCCCCAGCAGTGTGGTATAGTTTGTACCTGGCGAAAATGACCACCTATACTATAGTCATTGACAAATACCCCACATGTCACAGCTAGAGATGTTCGAACAATTCATTAGATAAATTGCCCATCGACCCCCCCCCCCCATCCGATCGCAGACCCCCAGCAGTGTGGTATATTTTGTCTCTGCATCACCACTCCAC
>OZ012685.1:52029318-52041818 GCA_963942565.1 Maea johnstoni
CAGTTATAGGGTTGTATGTGAACATTCTAATTGTGCGGCAGTATCTCCATATTTAGACAACCCATTTAATGAGCATGCTGTCAGAGAGATAGATGGTCCTTTTTCTTCAGTGCTGCCAATTATTATTCCTTGGAAATATGTATACTCAACTCTTGTCAAATACAAAAAACATTAGTGTTAAATTCTCAAGAACTGTTACATTTTTCATTCACTCTGACTTCGACATTTCTTATGCATGGTAAAAATTGCCTTGGCACATTTGCTAGGCTGAGTGGGAATGGAGTAATTAGTATCTAGTCCACCAGTTGGGAGTGTATCAGTCTGTAACTGATGGCTTTTAAAATTAGTTCATTCAAAATATCTGTGGACTGTGGTTATTTGCTGAGGATACCTTCTTAATGTAATAATGCTTGTATGTAAAATCATAAAGCTAGCATTTTGAAAAGGAAGTCCAAACCTTAACCGAGCTGCAGTTTATGGTATTATCCAGTTTGCTGATGCTTTCATACAATAGCTGTACTAAATGTTTTGTCAAGTAGTATAGCCTGGGTCAAAGGAGGACCTATGATGGGGATAATCAATGCATGGTGTCAGCACACAATGCACATGGGTAGGACCATTACTGGTAGGATAATCACTTAATGAAGTCGACGTTTATGTAAGAATTAAGGTATGATTAAATATGATCATATTTGATTTAGATTACAGGGCTGAGTTACTTTGGTGAAGTATTTTTATCCATCATGTTTGGTAATTTTCAATACAAAAGCTTGCGTTTACTAGTATTAAGACATTTATGAATGTCTAGGCAATCATCTAGCACAGTGAGAGACCATCTACTACAGGAGCTCCCATAGCCCTTGCACATAAACAGGAAATGCTTTTGGTTAGGGTCTAAGCCAGGATTTAGAAGCTGGGTGCTAAAAACTGGCAATTATTTAATATTTGGGCATCCTATTTTTCAAGGGAGACCATGATATTCTCAGATTACAACCATAAACATGTATTAGATTGAAATAAAGTATAATATTCTTATGCAATGTCATGGAAATATAAAACTATGCTTTTGGTTCTTTTCTCAACTCACATAATACAAGCACAAATCTCAATATGCTTTTTCTCTCTTAAAACATTGATTACTCAACTATAACTGATAGGTAGTGCACTGGTGCCAAAAGTTTAAGCTTCATCTTCTCTCGGTTCATCATCTACTGGTGAAACATTCAATAGTTTGATGGTGGACCAGTAAAAATATGATAAGGTCCATAACAACTCCTAGGTATCATGCCACATCAACCAACTTGTGCTGCTAGTTCCTCCTCTGAAGTGTTTTCCTTAATTATGATGATTAAAATAATAGCTATGATATATAACACTAAGATGACAAAATATTGAAAACTGGAATGCAAATAACATTGTGAATGTATATTTTTTTTCAAATTTCCCAAAGTATTATGTTATATGTTAGATATTTGAAAATAACTAAGTACTCAGGCTGAATACTTGAATAGTCCAAGGTACAATTTGTCCGACCAAAATGTGTTCTGCAAGGAATGCATCTACACACACACACACACACACATATATATATACACACACTGTCACATATACATATATATAACCCTGTATATATATATATATATATATATATATATATATATATATATATATATATATATATATATATATATATATATATATATATATATTTGCAATTGAGAAATAAACCCAACTATGTCTTGATCGAAAATTAAAACCTTTGTATTCATATCATATGGCTAATGTGGTGCCTATTCTGCTTGAATGTTTTTTTCTTGTACTGTTCTTTTCCAATCAATTAAATGTCTATGTATACAATAACTCTGGTCTAGATATAAAAGTATGTAACCTTAGCAATTCAAAGAGTAGTTACATGAAGTAAAATGAAATATAAGTTCAATAGCTAAGGACCTAAACTGATTTCCTGAGGAGCAGGTTCCAAGATGATATCAACAGTGCTGGTAGTCTGGTACTAAGGGGAGGTACTGGGTTATTCTTCAAATGTTAACCTACTTATTACTGTAACTTAAAAAAATATTATTCATTTTTATTGTAGGGTTATTGAGGGCAAGGCATACACTATAACTATCAAATAGTAAGATTCTAAAAATAGATGGGGGGTTGTTGAACCAAGCCATATACTTTTACATGAAGCAGAATGACCCAACCTGGGTTAGGATAAAAAGAAAATAGTTTCCTGACATACCATGAATTGCCTTTTTAAAACAAAATTCCATCACACAAATTCCATACCCAATATTTGGAAACAGATGGTCAAAAGTGTGGTGAATTTAAGACATTTTGGGGGGTCAAAAGTCAGCCAATTTACGAAAATATTCATATCTACCCTTTACATCTACATCAGTAAGACAATTTGTCAACATCATATAGTGTACCAATTGTTTTGTGCATGTGAAACTGTTGAAATATTTCCTTGGACTCGACAAGCACCGAAAAATCTTTACAAAATACTTCTTGGTGTCATTTTATCAAAAAAGCTGATGTGTGACATCAGCCTACTGGTATTAAAAAACAATCCCCTAATGATGAGACCAAAGGAATATGGCCAATACTTATTTGGCTGTTGTTTGATGGGCATGGATGTGAGATATGAGAGAGTGGTTTTTGAACATTGAATATTTGTCCAGCACTCCAGCTGTCTTGGCCTGTGTTTATCCCAGCAAACCAATTAACTCAAGCCATTGGTCAGTTCTAATGCACAGAGTAGTGGTCAAAGATTGGGTCTTATCACACACACACACACACACACACACACACACACACACACACACATATATATATATATATATATATATATATATATATATATACATATATATATATATATATATATATATATATATATATATATATATATTTATTCTGCCTGAGGACTGGTGACAATTTTATGATCGGGGTGTGTGAAAAATGTGAAGCATAGTACTTGAAGCAATGTCATTTGGAATTGACTTTTCATTGTTTTGGTGACATGAATAAACTGACTTTCAGAACTGTAGCGTACACCCCCCCCCCCCCCCCCCCCACACACACATGGCTTGTATATTGTATTTGGTGTAAAATGTTAATCAAATTAACCGCGGTCCTGCTGAACGCAGAAATATATGGACAACACTGATTAACCTGATGTGCGCAGCCCGGAAAAATCTGGATGACCGCTTGCAGACCTTGTTTAACAGAGTGGCAGGGCAAGTGGAAGTGCTGGCGGGGCAAGTTAACTTTAGGGCAGCTTGCTCCCCTCGGCAAGTAATGTTTTACCTATGTTGCACCCTGCACTGGTAGTCTGGTACTAAGGTATTGTTTGAAAGGGGAGTTGCTGCACTTGCTGGGTTATTAATGAAATGCACTTCATGGAGGGGAGTTGTTTAACCTCACTCAGTTACTATTATTACAGAGAAGTAAGATTTTATTCATGATAGGGGATATAGTGCCCCAGCCATATATTTTCAATTTGAAAAAATGAAATTCTGGATGATCAGTCAATTCTGTAGCTTAAAACATTTTTGCATTATCATGATGGGGAGTTATTGAGACTGAGGCATGCAGTACATGTATAACTGTTAAGTAGTAAAATACTAACAATGAAGGGGGGTTGGGGTGTTTAACCAAGCCATATACATTCATACATGATGCTTATGGATCCAATGATGCTTAGTCCATCCTACTTGGGTTTGGAGAAAAAGAGTCATGGAAGTAGTAACCAAATATTTTCCTCCATAGAACGCATAACTGAAGTGTGAATTGCTTTTCTTTAATGAAATTCCATCTGACCACAGCCTTACACGGAATTTAGAATTAGGTAAGTATTTAAGAAATTTGGGGAGTCAAAAGTAAGCTAAAGAATACTCATACCAATCCTTTATAACTACATAGTAAGACAATTTGCTCCATTTACATAATTTAGTGCATCAAGTAGTTTACTTACGGTTGTCATTTCGATAAAAAATCTCAGGTTTGGCTATCAGCCCATCATTTGGACATGTAGCAATCCATCATCTATTTAGTAAGGAAACCACGATCTGTCGTTTTCCAATAAACAGCAAATTAAAGATGAACTCTGACAAATGCAATGTCCTTATAACTAAGATCTCATTACATTTTTGTAAATGACTTATCCAGAGGTTGCTCATCTTATTATGATTCATAATATGTTCTTATCAGGGATAGGACTACGTCTACGGTTTACCTCAAACACCTTAGAAATTATAGAACAAAAGTTGATTTTTTCCGGTAAATATGAAATAGCTTATAATAAGTACGTTTTATTACCCCCAATACCGTCAAAATATTACCGTTTGTCCCACAAAACCTGAAGCTGTAAGACAAAATGGTTGACAGTTACCGAGTTTGTTTACATGTGTCAACCAACTTACTTCCGCGTACGGGCACTCTCACTCTCATTTTTTACTCTCATTTTTGAGAGCGAGGCTCCACAGACCACGTGACCTCCAATGGTAAACGCGGAACCGTGCCCCCGTGTATACACGAATGCCATCCAGTTTCCTGGGCATGGGTGCATGGAAGATCTCGTAACTGAACGTAGCTTTGATTCGCAAGCTACGGAGGTCATTGATGAGCTTGGCTTATTTTTTGACATGTTATCCACCAGTGTTTGTACGACCAGGCACCGGCAGACGTCTGTTCGGCTGGTGCAGGAATTAAATGTCTGTACTGTAGTGATGCAAAAGCATATTCAATACATTCTTTTTATAATAAACAGCAAAAATACGATGATTGCACTGTATAAATATTGACCAAGTTATCAAACTCGAGAATACATTTGCAAAATATTCAGTGTAACAGAAAAAACAGGAAAATACATTATAAAACGCAATTAGTGCATAAGAAAAACTTACTATCAGAAACTAGCCAGAACTTAACTATAAAAGCTTAAATAATCTTACGGGTTAGGTTTAAATGAAAAGGTATAATATGGAGATTTGATACGAAAAATCTCCATAATTCTCAGTAAGCAATATAATTGACCCAAAGGTCATCCAATCCTTACACCGAAATGTGTTCATAGTTGATCTTTCGTATTTGCAACCTCTGCGACGGGGAACATTTCCGCCCATCATCGAAATTTGATTCCTTGATTTCATTATCGAAGTCACACGTTTTGCTTGCTGGGTCGATAGGAGTTTCGAAATGCAATTAAACATGACATCTCGAGACATGGGTGAACAGGCAAGAGATCAATGTATCATTCAGTAGGACTAGTCTCAACCAATGTCCCTTTCTCAGAGGAAGACAATTTACATAGTCGTTCCTAAGACCGTATGTGGTGAAAAAGAAATTATTGTGAATTACATTAATCCTCCTTTTTCTGCCACATTACGAAGTAATCGTTTCTAATAAGTTGTTTGAGGAATGATGAAGAAAACTGGGGTACAATACAGATATATAATTCCTGCACCAGTCGACCGGACGACTGCCAATGCTTGGTTGTATAAACACCTATTGATGACATGAAAAAAACATAAGCCAAGCATATCCACGTAGCTTGTGTATTAAAGCTACGTTCAGTTGGGAGGCCATCCATGCATTCATACCTAGGAAACTGCGTGGCAACTGGGTGTGCGGTCATGTATTATACCCGGGCTGCCCACCCGTTTAGTTCAGGAATTAGACGTCGGCACTGTGACTGGGTATACCCATCACGTACCCCCAGTAGAATGGCAACCTTCTCATATACCTGTGGTTAGATTCAAACGCTAGCATGAAGGAAATATTAGAAGCATGCAATTATTGCGCATTAGACCACTCAGCTTTGGGGCGGGCCCTCAGTGTTGATGTTCACTTCATACATAATCCTATACTGTAGATCACTTAAGTATAGCGGGAACAATAAGATAGCGATAATAACGCTCTGCCCATATGCGCTATTATAAAATACCCGTCTTTATTAAATTCTGAATTGAACTTGCTGCTGCTGTTCCCGTTCACCGCTATACTTAGATCACACTATCCAGGGCAGTACCGTAATTGCGCTGTATAATGTTCACGCCATATTTCAGTGATTTACAGTATATGCCATCAATCTAGAACTTGGTTAATACTGTTACACAGTAAGATGGATTAATGACATGTTTTGTAATAAGGCAAATAAGGCCCCGCGGGTCCTCTGTACATAACGATAATTTTCATTTCTTCTTCATAGTAACCTATAGCTGTGAGGAAAACGCGAGAAATCCGATAGATAGATATTGACATTCTGAAGCTGTGAGTTCATAGTGAGTTCAAGTTTATTTATGTGTACATTCAGACATTTATGTTAATGATAGTCTAACCGTTGGAATGTCTACGGGGTATTCAATTAATTAGTTATCTATCTTGCTATTACGCATATGCTCAGACTGATTTTTTATTTAGTTCTTATATTTTATCATTATTGTTGGCATGTTTCTTTTATTTTTGCTATTATTATCATGCCTAGTTTCTATCTATAATTTCATGTCAGTATAACATGACCAATGAATAATACATTACAATACAATTCACGTGTTTCATCTGTTTCTAAGCAGTTACAATGTAGAACATTACCAGATCAGGATTGTCGAAGGATGCTTTTTCAATTAGTATGATATTGGCTGTATTCATTTGCCATTTATTGTACTTATAGGTTAACCATTTTATGCTTGAGAATTTCTCTAGAAAGTATCGTCAGGATCTATAACAGTTTTGATTATAACGTGAGAATTAAGAATCACTTAACAAAATATTTGAAGGAGAGTTTTTTCCGTGGCCATTCTACAGTACAGACATTTATTTCCTGCAACAGTCGTCGACCGGACGTCTACCAGTGCTTGGTAGTACAAGCATACATGAATAACATGTCAAAAAATAAGCTTAGCATATCAATACTCCACGTAGCTTGCGAATCAAAGCTACGTTCAGTTGCAAGGTCATCCGTGCATCCGTGCCCAGGAAACTGGGAGGCAATGGGGTGCACGGTCGTGTATTATGCCCGGGATGCCCACGCCTTCAGTGCAGGAATTAAATGTCGGCACTGTATTTCCTAAACAATTTCTGCGAAGTTTTAAGGCAAGCATGGGTGGATTTAGGTGCAAGTCAACAAGAAGGGTTGACCCCATTAAACTGATTTACATGAAGTATGCGATTGATAATTATATCACTTAACCATGTTCCATTAGGCATTTTTGTTGTCATTATTTATATTTTGAGGCTTTACCAATAGATCATCATTGTAGACGGTGATTAATATAGGAACTCACAGAACGGGTCATTATCCTTTGCTTTAAGTTTCCATGCCACTAGTCCATAAATATTGGCCATCAGGATGGAGTTCTACCGAATATATCGTATCGCGAAGTAGTTAGAGTCATTTTACGCTCTCTAAATTAGCTAAATAGACAGGTTCGGGGCGCAGGAGGCGGGCGGAGAGTAGAAAGTGGTGTTCGTATGAACGTAAAAGCTCAACGGGCCGTGGCTCAGGGTTAAAGTACGGCAAATATAGAGCATCATTAACCCCTATGCTGCTGGTGGCTTAAATTTTGCCAATACGAAATAATACCAAAAACCTGAAAAATCACCGAAACCATGGTAAATGGGTACTCATCTGAAAGCACTCAGCGAGAGCTTTCCAGTTAATACCAACATGACAGGATTTGGATGGTTTTTGAAGAATTTTGCGTCCGTGTGCTTCGGACGAAAGTAGCCTCAGCATTGGAAGGGTTATAGTACACGCACAGCAATGCCACGAACTGGCACGCAAAGGCGCCAAGCATTGTAACGAGATTACGCACCAGAAAATACAATTTATTCTGACCAAAACGTAGAAGCCGCTGGCCACAGAATATGGCAGACTTATTTCATGGTACCAAACAGATTTTGTGTATTTTTTCGCAAGCGGAAATTTATCCACTTTTATGTTACAGTTTATGTGCTGCCCGAAAATGAATTCCAAACATGAAGTGTATATGCCAAGGGCTAAAATGCCTGATTCTATAACAATAACATTTTCATTTACAGTACAAACATTTAATTTCTGCACCGGTCGACCGAACGTCTCACAGAACCCGACAGTACAAACACATATGGATAACATGTCAAAACAATCAAGCAAGCACGTCAATGACCCCATGAAGCTTGCGAATCATAGCTACAAGTACATGTACGTTCAATTGTGAGGTCATCCATGCATCTATGTCCAGAAAACTGGGTGGCAATCGGTCGTGCGGTCGCATATTATGCTCAGGTTGCCCATGCATTTAGTGCATTTAGTTTTTTAACTTTGCGTACATGGAGTGCCAGCTATACACTTCAAGTGGCAGCACTAATGATTGCGAATCTTAATTTTGCGTCCGAGGCTAAACGCAAAAAACGCAAAAATTAAACTAACGCAATCTTTTCTGAATTTTCAGTAATCACAGCGTTTAGTTGTAACACAACCCAAAGTAGAAAACGAATAGATTATACATGTAGTGTTGGTATTCGAGGATTGCTGATCACCGGGAATTTTATTGTGAGTGCACAAAACTTTATGATAATCACTACCCATCCCAGCTGGTATTCTATAAATAGCTTCCTCCTTATTGCCTTTCCCTTTTACGTGTCTTGTGGAAGTAACAGGATTCGACGCTGCTCTCGGATTGGGAGAATCGATTGTAGACGAGGACAGGTAAGGAAGTGAAATCCTCAATTACTTATTTACCCTGCTATCTCTCCTCGTGGCGAGGATGTGGCCGGCTTTGCCAACGGAAATTAAAAGCAGTCCGTTCCCTGTGAACTGCTTGCCGGCCGACTTCTTGTTGTCGGCGTCTGAGGAAGGCTTCTGAACACAGCCTTCTGTACCAATAAGCCTGGTGGCGGGAACGAGGGGAGGGAGGAAATTGTATGTACAATCAAAGGGACACCTCTTGCCGCACTTGAGGCGTGGGAATTACAGTACATAAATTAATATATAATTGCCAAGAACATACTTGTAGTCGATGTAACATACAGTACCGGAACTCAATTCCTGCACTAGTCGACCGGACGTCTGTACCGGACGATTGTATGTACAATCAAAGGGACACCTATTGCCGCACTTGAGGCGTGAGAATTACAGTGCATAAATTAATATATAATTGCCAGGAACATACTGTTACAGTGACGACATTTAATTCCTGCACTGAATGCGTGGACAGCCCGAGCATAATACACGACCACACGTCCGATTGTAACCCAGGTCCTTGGTCACGGATGTATGAATGACCTCACAACTGAACGTAGCTTTAATTCGCAAGCCACGTGTGTCATTGATGTGCTTGGCTTATTCTTTACATATTATCAATGGGTATTTGAACAACCAGACACCGGCAAACGTCCGGTCGACTAGTGCAGGAATTAAATGTCTGTACTGTAGTCGATGTAACATACAGTACAGAAACTCAATTCCTGCACAAGTCGACCGGACGTCTGTACCGGACGATTGTATGTACAATCAAAGGGACACCTATTGCCGCACTTGAGGCGTGGGAATTACAGTGCATAAATTAATATATAATTGCCAGGAACATACTGGTAGTCGATGTAGCATACAGTACAGGAACTTAATTCCTGCACTAGTCGACCGGACGTCTGCCAGTGCCTGGTTGTGGAATTTTGGACTTATTTGTTTTTCGTCACATTTGTGCCAATTGCGGTCTAATTCCTGACTAGCCAGTTGTTAGTAGTACCGGAGTACCCGGCGAAAACCACCGCCTAACCCCATGCCTGGTTGTGCAAACACTCATGAATAACATGTCAAAACAATAAACAAAGCACAGCAATGACCCACGTAGCTCTTTACACACTTGAAGCGTGGGCATTATAGCATTACAGTACAGAAATTTAATTACTGCACCAGTCGACCGGACGTCTGCCAGTGCCTGGTTGTACAAACATCCATGGATAACATGTCAAAACAATAACCCAAGCACGTCAGTGACCCACGTAGCTAATGCGAATCAAAGCTAGTTCAGTTGCGAGGTCATCCATACATCCATGCCGACGAAAATACGGGTGGCAATCGGGAGGGAACGAGGGGAGGGAGGAAATTGTATGTACAATCAAAGTGACACCTCTTGCCGCACTTGAGGCGTGTGAATTACAGTACATAGATTCATATATAATTGCCAAGAACATACTGGTAGTCGATGAGACATACAGTACAGAAACTTAATTCCTGCACCAGTCGACCGGACGTCTGTACCGGACGATTGTATGTACGATCAAAGGGACACCTCTTGCCGCACTTGAGGCGTGGGAATTACAGTACATAAATTAATATATAACTGCCAGGAACATACTGGTAGTCGATGTAACATACAGAACGAAAACTTAATTCCTGCACCAGTCGACCGGACGTCTGCTAGTGCCTGAGGAAATTGTATGTACAATCAAAGGTACACCTCTTGCCGCACTTGAGGCGTGGGAATTACAGTACATACATTAATATATAATTCCCAGGAACATACTGGTAGTCGATGTAACATACAGAACAGGAACTTAATTCCTGCACTAGTCGACCGGACGTCTGTACCGGACGACTGTATGTACAATCAAAGGGACACCTCTTGCCGCACTAGAGGCGTTGGAATTACAGTACATAAATTAATATATAATTGCCAGGAACATACTGGGAGTCGATGTAATATATAGTACAGAAACTTAATTCCTGCACTAGTCGACCGGACGTCTGTCCCGGACGATTGTATGTACAATCAAAGGGACACCTCTCGACGCACTTAAGGCGTGGGAATTACAGTGCATAAATTAATATATAATTACCAGGAACATACTGGTAGTCGATGTAACATACAGTACAGGAACTTAATTCCTGCACTAGTCGACCGGACGTCTGTACCGGACGATTGTATGTACAATCAAAGGAACACCTCTCGCAACACTAGAGGCGTGGGAATTACAGTACATAAATTAATATACAATTGCCAGGAACATACTGGTAGTCAATGTAACATATAGTACAGAAACTTAATTCCTGCACTAATCGACCGGACGTCTGTACCGGACGATTGTATGTACAATCAAAGGGACACCTCTCGACGCACTTGAGGCGTGGGAATTACAGTGCATAAATTAATATACAATTGCCATGAACAAACTGGTAGTCGATGTAACATACAGTACAGGAACTTAATTCCTGCACTAGTCGACCGGACGTCTGTACCGGACGATTGTATGTAAAATCAAAGGGACACCTCTCGACGCACTTGAGGCGTGGGAATTACAGTACATAAATTAATATATAATTGCCAAGAACATACTGGTAGTCGATGTAACATACAGTACAGGAACTTAATTCCTGCACTAGTCGACCGGACGTATGTACCGGACGATTGTATGTACAATCAAAGGGACACCTCTTGCCGCACTTGAGGCGTGGGAATTACAGTACATAAATTAATATATAATTGCCAGGAACATACTGGTAGTCGATGTAACATACAGTACAGATACTTAGTTCCTCACTAGTCGACCGGGCGTCTGTACCGGACGATTGTATGTACAATCAAAGGGACACCTCCTGCTGCACTTGAGACGTGGGAATTACAGTGCATAAATGAATATGTAATTGCAGGAACATACTGGTAGTCGATGTAACATACAGTACAGAAATTTAATTCCTACACTAGTCGACCGGACGTCTGTACCGGACGATTGTATGTACAATCAAAGGGACACCTCTTGCCGCACTTGAGGCGTGGGAATTACAGTACATAAATTAATATATAATTGCCACGAACATACTGGTAGTCTATGTAACATACAATACAGGAACTTAATTCCTGCACTAGTCGACCGGACGTCTGTACCGGACGGTTGTATGTACAATCAAAGGGCACCTCTCGCAACACTTGAGGCGTGGGAATTACAGTGCATAAATTAATATATAATTGCCAGGATTAACTGGTAGTCGATGGAACATACAGTACAGGAACTTAATTCCTGCACTACTCGACCGGACGTCTGTACCGGACGATTGTATGTACAATCAAAGGGACACCTCTCGCAGCACTCGAGGCGTGGTAATTGCAGTGCACAAATTAATATATAATTGCCAGGAACATACAGTACAAGAACTTAATTCCTGCACCAGTCGACCGGACGTCTGCCAGTGCCTTGTTGTACAAACACTCATGGATAACTAGTAATACCGAGATATCTCATTCAAAAGCATATATCACATTTAAGTGCAAGTGGGCTTTTTCTCTGAGCCCTCTCTGAGCTCTAAATTGATCTCTCTCTCTCTCTCTCTCTCTCTCTCTCTCTCTCTCTCTCTCTCTCTCTGAATCTTTCTCTCTCTCTCTCTCTCTCTCTCTGAATCTTTCTCTCTCTGAGCTCTGAATCTCTCTCTCTCTCTCTTTCTCTCTCTCTCTCTCTCTCTCTCTCTCTCAATCTCTCTTTCGCTCTGAATCTCTCTCTCGCTCTGAATCTCT
>OZ012685.1:52046818-52079318 GCA_963942565.1 Maea johnstoni
CGGCCTACATATTTTGGCGCACGGATCCATTCCTCTACCATACCTGCCTAACCTCTGCGCTGTGTTGCGCCCAGCGCCACTAGCTTCATACTACTTTCCATTCCTTTCATTTCCACTCCTATCACCTTGTATCGGACTTTCTCTGGATTTTCATTTAACCAGCTCGCCGAATGCCACCTTTTTTACAAGGTCAGGAATTAAATTCCCAAACAATTAACAGCATTGAAATATCGTTCGTTGTTACGTTTCTACTCAATTATATCTTAATCGTCACTAGCCAGTCATAAATGATTATTCATCTGGAGTGCTTAGGACGACATAGCTTGGTCGAAAAGTCATTGGCTACAGGCTCAGTGCACTGGCACTGTACTTTGTGAACGCAACAGTATTGGCTACATGTAAGGCACCGATCCCCATTGATGGTTATAAATTGCAGAGGTCTGATCTAATCGTCGACTATATTAATCTAACGTGCTAACAGGTCCAGCAAGGTCGGGGCTTAATATATTAATCTAACGCTAACAGGTCTATCAAGGTTGGGGCTTAATATATTAATCTAACGCTAACAGGTCCAGAAAGGTCAGGGCTTAATGCCTTCATTAGTATCCACCTGCCGGGTTGGACACAGAGATTACAAAACCCCTGCCATGTGACATTCGACCCTCGGCCAATCGATTTTGGGCGTCAGCTCTGGATGTTTTCATCACATCTCAGCGAGTTCATATCACACGAAAAACATGTGATGCATTCGGGGATTCGCAGCAAAGTAGCTGATCCTCGATACCAATATACTGGTTGATTGATGGTCTGCGCTAGGCTGGGCAGTGGCTCTGCGGTTTGCCAACATTATTCCCGGGTGGGCATGTGTAGACAGTGCGGCAATTAAACACGTGAGCCCTGAGCGGACAGAACACACACTGTGTAGTAGAGGTGTTCTGTATAAGAACACATTAAGATGATCATAATTGAACACGTAAGCTCTGAGCGGATAGAACACACACTGTGTAGTAGAGGTGTTCTGTATAAGGGACATTGATCAGTGTAAGAGCTTGTGAAGGCTGTGATAGCTTTAGCGAGGAAAACCTTGAGCATATCGTAATGCACTGTGGAAAACACTCAGGAGTAAGAGAGGAATTAATGCGGATTGTTAAAGATTTTGATAATGATAACCAAACCAGTATCAGTAATTCTCAAGATTTACTCCTCCATATACTTGGGAAAGACATTGCGGGTGTTGATGATAAAAGCAAACTCGAATTCTGGTATCTAGTTGGACAACTAGTTAACAGAATATATGAAGGAATTGTCCTAGAAAGACGAGGAGTTGGGTAATTTTCACACGATTTATAAACCTCGGTAGAGACCTTAAGTAATCATGAATGTATCAGATGGCTACCGCTATGACCCGCTTTGATCTCACAATATGTACTCACGCTTTCTGCACCAGAAGGGGCATTCAGTGTAATATAGGGTACATATCATCACATCGCATGAGAGGTAATTTGCATGGCCAGCAAATAAGGGTATTTACAAACTCAAATAGTGACCTTAAAACTCACAGAAAGAGTTTATGCAGTACAAAGTTTTAAGGTTACGGGTACTGTATGGTTTCAGGGCCAAATGTGATAAACCGGCCCATGTTGTTTGACTCTCTATCACTAGAGCCATACAACAACTATTTGTAGTTACAATGAGTAATTATATGAATGATATGCTTCTTTCTGTCTCTGGCACAGTAGGAGATTTTTAATAGTTATTCAGATAGTTATGCTAATGTTTCCCACGTTAATACTAACGATTTATGTTCTTCCGTAAAGATGTTCATGGCCATAGTGCCTATTATAATAAGGATAAATGAGTACAGTTCTAACAACTCATGAACCAACGCAGACATGTACTAAAAGTTATCTCTGTTCTCTAGGTATTTTTAGTTTATTTTCGTTTATGTTCATCACACTAGACTTTTCAAAGTTCTTGATAATACTCATTTTTGTTCTAAGTTAGATAATTCCTGTTAAATAGCCCCTGCTTTGGCAGACGTCATAGCTTTCATGGGCCATTAGATATTTTTCCGTTATGTTCTCTTGTTAATATTGGTTCGATTTGCTTAGATGTGATTCCCGGCTTTACAGAGAATGTATGCCTCCATCACTCTAACTTACGAGCTTGATATTCATTTTTGTTTTTGTTTTTTCGTTTGTATGTTTATTTGTTCTCTATATGAGGAAAAAGACGATATATGTATACCTTTTGTAAACTATGTGTTACAGTCAATAAAGAATATATATAAGAACACATGCATTTAATCAGAATTAAACACGTGAGCGCTGTGCGGACAGAACACACACTGTGTAGTAGAGGTGTTCTGTATAAGAACACATGTATTTAATCAGAATTTAACACGTGATCGCTGAGCAGACAACAAAAACTGTGTAGTAGAGGTGTTCTGTTTAAGAACACATGCATTTAATCAGAATTGAACATGTGATCGCTGAGCAGACAGAACACACATTGTGTAGTAGAGGTGTTCTGTATAAGAACACATGCATTAAATCAGAATTGAGCACGTAAGCTCTGAGCGGACAGAACACACTGTGTAGTAGAGGTGTTCTGTATAAGAACACATGCATTTAATCAGAATTAAACACGTGAGCGCTGAGCGGACAGAACACAAACTGTGTAGTAGAGGTGTTCTGTATAAGAACACATACATTTAATCAGAATTAAACACGTGAGCGCTGAGCAGACAGAACACACATTGTGTAGTAGAGGTGCTCTGTATAAGAACACATGCATTAAATCATAATTGAGCACGTAAGCTCTGAGCGGACAGAACACACTGTGTAGTAGAGGTGTTCTGTATAAGAACACATGCATTTAATCAGAATTAAACATGTGATCGCTGAGCAGACAGAACACACACTCTGTATAATGTAAAATGCTACCTGTGTCTACAGTAGAGGAGGTGTATAAGAGCACAGAGATGTTCTGTATAAGAACACATGAAGATATTCAGTAGAGGTGTTCTGTATAAGAACACATGAAGATATTCAGTAGAGGTGTTCTGTATAAGAACACATGAAGATATTCAGTAGAGGTGTTCTATATAAGAACACATGATGATATTCAGTAGAGGTGTTCTGTATAAGAACACATGAAGATATTCAGTAGAGGTGTTCTGTATAAGAACACATGAAGATATTCAGTAGAGGTGTTCTGTATAAGAACACATGATGATATTCAGTAGAGGTGTTCTGTATAAGAACACATGATGATATTCAGTAGAGGTGTTCTGTATAAGAACACTTGAAGATATTCAGTAGAGGTGTTCTATATAAGAACACATGATGATATTCAGTAGAGGTGTTCTGTATAAGAACACATGATGATATTCAGTAGAGGTGTTCTGTATAAGAACACTTGAAGATATTCAGTAGAGGTGTTCTATATAAGAACACATGATGATATTCAGTAGAGGTGTTCTGTATAAGAACACTTGAAGATATTCAGTAGAGGTGTTCTGTATAAGAACACATGAAGATATTCAGTAGAGGTGTTCTGTATAAGAACACATGAAGATATTCAGTAGAGGTGTTCTGTATAAGAACACATGAAGATATTCAGTAGAGGTGTTCTGTATAAGAACACATGAAGATAATCAGAATTAATCATGTGAGCTCTGGGCTCTGAAATAACACTCAAGAATATGGAGAAACACCTTGTTATATGATTATGCTGCTGTGCGGTATGTTTTTGGATGGGGCTTTTAACTAGGTTGCAATGGCACTGATCACCTTAACAGTGTCAAATTATCATATACACTCGTTGTAATTCGGAACAATATGAAAATGATAAAAATGGATGATTCAAAAGTGAGTTGTCTTATTTTTGGTTTTATAGTAATTACACTGGATGCATGTCTTAAGAGAAATATTCATGCATAATTAATGTCTGATCCAAATCTTCAGATCAAGGGAATAGTATTGAACACCTGGCGTTCTACTACAATGCATTTAATAGGCTCATGGTTAAAATCCTTATGGGAGCTAAAAAAGGTGATTACCATAAATAATTTTATCCTATCAGTAAATTTTATGATGGAGTCACGCTAGGATGTTTAATGAAGCTAGCGTTGATTATGCATTTCATATTATCAGAAGGGAATACCCATCAAAACGTCTTGCTCTACTGGTCTTATCGTTATAAACATTGGAATTTCGGTTTTTGATTTTTCGACGCGTTTGCCATTATAGGCTTATACAGTACAAACATTTAATTCCTGCACAAGTCGACCGGACGTCTGCCAGTGCCTGGTTGTACAAACACCCATGGATAGCATGTATGAAAATAAGCCAAGCACATTAATGAACCAAATCAAAGCTACGTTCAGTTGTAAGATCATACATGCATGTATGCCCAGGAAAGTGGGTGGCAACCGTGTGTGCGGTCGTCTGTTAAGCACTTACTGCCCACACATTTAGTGCAGAAATTAAATGTCAGCACTGTATATGTTTTACTTTTTGAAGATTAATGTGTTTTCAGTCTCAGGCCTGTTACTTGCTCACTTAAGCACGGACTGCCCACACATTTAGTGCAGAAATTAAATGTCAGCACTGTATATGTTTTACTTTTTGAAGACTAATGTGTTTTCAGTCTCAGGCCTGTTACTTGCTCACTACTGTAAGCAGTCACTGAGGAGTGCTGAAGAGGACGGGGGGTGGGGAACGGCCCCTTTCGTATTTGAAAGGTGGCACAAATAACCCATCTTTAACCTCATTGTGATGGTGCATATGCCCAATTATTTTGGAACCCAAGTCACTGGCTTTGTTGTCTAACCCTAAATTTCTGGCAATACAGTAGACCACTGGATGATGGGGTCACCCCTCTTCGTCGAATTTGAATTTGGAATTTCGTTTTTCATCACTTTTTCTGCCATATTGCAGCCAAGTTGTGACTTGTCAGTTGCAACTGATGGAGGAAACCGGAGTACCCGGCATAAAGCACTATTTAACCCTAAGTCACTGGCAACTCTCTCACATGCAACGGGTGGAATTCGAACCCAAACAGTGGTGAGAGATAACTAGCAGTCAGCGGCAACGCCTTAGACCACACGGCCATCAGGGCAGGCCCTCAGTGGCGAGAGACAGCTAGCAGTCAGCGGCAGTGCCTTAGACCACACGGCCATCAGGGCAGACCCTCACTGGTGGGAGGCAGCTAGCAGTCAGCGGCAACGCCTTGGACCACTCAGCCATCAGGGCAAGCCCTCAGTGAAGAGAGACAACTAGCAGTAAGTGGCAGCGCCTTAGACCACACGGCCATCAGGGCAGACCCTCAGTGGTGAGAGACAGCTAGCAGACAGTGGCAACGCTTTAGACCACACGGCCGGGCAGACCATCAGTGGACACTCAGAGACAGCTAGCAGACAGTGGCAATGCTTTAGAGCACTCTGTCGGGAAGTCATCATTTCCAAACCTAGTCACATATCAAAGGCTTGTTTGGTCTACTACCGTCATAGTCAGGGCGTCCAGTGAACTATCTGGCAAATGTTAATAAGCTAATGCTGTTATCCCACAGGGCTTACACCAGCCTAACTGAATTACCTAGCTTTTGATGTCGAGTAAGTATGCTGGCTAACTGTTTAAGGAGAAGAGCCTTTTATCAAAGCAATTTTTTCTTTGTACGCTTACGGAAATATATAAAAATGATTTCATGTTTGCTTTTGAAGCAAGATTATTCTGTGGATAGTTGGCTATTAACTTAGAAACTACCACCATATGTTACAATGTACAGTGACGACATTTAATTCCTGCACTATATACTAAATGCATGGGCAGCCGGGCATAATACACGACCGCACGACCGATTCCCACCAGGTTACCTAGTCATGAGTGGATGGATGACCTCACAACTGAAAGTAACTTTGTTTCACAGGCTACGTGGGTCATCAACGTGTGTGGTTTATTTCTTTTAACATGTTACCCATGGGTGTTTGTACAACCAGGCACTGGCAGACGTCCGGTCGACTGGTGTAGGAATTAATGTCTGTACTGTACATGTAGCCCTAGAAATCACACTCCCATATCGCACACGATACCACGGGATTCTTCTCACTTACCTTTATCCAACTGACACCCCCCACCCCCGAGCTTATATGGTTTCCTCCGTCATTATCCAGAGACTAAGCACTAATATGCCCAGACTGTCAGGAAAAATGTCGATAAACAGTTCCTGCCAAATTTCATCCCGAAGTAGGTATTCAAATGCATGAGCCGCTGTTATATATCTTTGCCTAAATTAAGTTAATTATATAATGGCTAGCAGCTCTTATCAAGATGATAAATGTTTTTTGTGTAATTTATTGTACTTAACGAGGTAATATTCCATCTCTTAGTAATAAGAAACGCACGTTATTCATTTTTGGAATCGGAAAAGGTTGAAGCAAAGCATCTATCATTTTTTTCAGTTTCTGATTATTATTTCATTATATCTAAATGCGTAATGTATTTTCTGTAACAGGAATAGTCATCATTTCATCCATTCTTTAACCCTTATGCTCCTGGTGGCTAATTTGGCCATTAAAAATGATGCAAAAAACATTTTAAAAATGATTGAAACCCTGGCACTCGGGTATTCATCAGAGAGTACTCAGCGAGAGCTATTCAATGAATACCGACATGAGCAGGGTTTAGATGGTTTTCAAACATGTTTGCTTTCTTGCGCTTTAGATGAAAGTGGCCTCCGCATGGGAAGGATTAAAGATGCAAGTGACGTCATCTATTAATTTCATCCATTTAATGGGGTGTTAATTTGTGCATTTGTGTATGAAATTGCCTTAGTTTTCGAGTGTGTACAGAATTCAGGAACGATTGAATTTTCCCAATAAACAAGCCAATGCAGTGCTCCCATGACGAGTCATTCATTAGCGATCTAATTTGTACTAATTATTTTAAGCGAGACTGATAACAATGTGAACAGTCGAGTAAATTCATTCAATTGTTGCGGATAAATAAATTGGCTGATCGCTTGATGTATGGCGCTTCAGGATGTCAATGCTGTGTGGGGGGTAATGATGATGTAGGAGATGATACAATTGACATCAGCAGCAGCGGTCCCACGCCACAGTGAGAACCAGTGAGAGTACTAGGTGAGAGAGCGAGTGAGAGGGATATGAGGCGCTATACGTATGCTACCATGATCTACCGTAGATTCACAAAAGATTGAGTAAGTTTTGCGAATTTACAGAAAATCGATTTTTACGTTTTTTAGATTTGCGAATTTGGAGTGCCACTTATACACTTAAAGTGGCAGACTAATCATGCATTGCGAATTCAATTTTGCGTCCGAGGCTAAACGCAAAAAAACGCAAAAATTAAACTAATGCATTCTTTTCCGAATTTACAGTACTTTTCTCCCGTCCTGAGGCCAGCAGTACATTGAAAAAATTTAACTCTTGCATTAAATGCGTGGGCAAACCGGATTTGATACACGACTGCACGCCCGATTTCCCAGCATTCTTCCTGGGCATGGAAGCATGGGTGACCTCACTACTGAACGTAGCTTTGAATCGCAAGCTACGTGATTCATTGAAATGCTTGGCTTGTTTTTGACATACAGGCAACTCTGCTTAATCCGGACTGATGTGGACCCTAAATTTTTGTCCGTATTAGACAAAATCCGGATTATGCGTATAGGAATTATTTGTATAGGAAGGGACTGGGACCTTCCAATCTGTCCGGTTTAGACGAAAATCCGGATTACACATGTCCAGAGTTGCCTGCATTATCTATGGGTGTCTGTACAACCAGGCACTGGCAGATGTCCGTTCGACTGGAGCAGGCATCTAATGCCTGTAGTACGTTTGGATAACCAGAATTTACGACCGGACGCTCGATTGCCACCCAGTTTCGTGGACATTTATGCGACCACAGGTCCTTGACCTCAAAACTGAGAGAAGCTTTGATTCGCAAGTTAAAAGTGTCATTGATATATTTGCCTTATTCCTGGGTGTTTGTACAATCAGGCACTGGCAGACGTCCGGTCAACTGGAGCAGTAATAAGATGTCTGTACTGTAATCTTCAATGTGTGTGGCATAATATCCTAAAAGTTGATATCCAAAATAAACGATGAACGTGATTTGAAAGGTGTATTTTGAAGGCATTAAATTCGGATCTGGTATATACGGGCGATCTTCTTCTGCTCCTACAATAGACCCAACAATGGCGCGCGTGCACTTCAACAACGTCAAACCAAGTCCCAAGATTGCTACCTTGCATTCTATACAGATGTAACCCGCAGCAATGCCACAGCGAGTACTAGTAGTAGGCAGCCATTACCCGTATCAATACTGTAGTGCTCTCGGCAAATCTCGACACAGATTTGATAAAATATGCATCTTCACCTCGCCTTTTACTGCTAGTAGTTCTGATCAATCATACCATTAGTAGTACTAATGCACGTATGGGAGTATGTAGTCTATTCGCTGACTTGGAGAATAGATATAGAGTAGGTGCTGCCATATATTGTATTTGGAATTTCACTTTTCGCCACGTTTTCTGCCATAATGCGGCCAGTGAATGTGTAAATTGGCTCCTGGTACAGTGCAGACGTGAAATTCCTGCACCAGACCGACCGGGTGTCTGCCAGTGCCTGGTTTTACAAAAACCCACAGATAACACGTCATAAGCATAAACAAAACATGGTGATGGTCCGCGTAGCTTGCGGCACAAAGCTACGTTCGGTTGTGAGGTCATATTTGCATCCATTCCCAGGAAACTGTGTGGCAATCGGGCGTGCTGTCGTGTATTATGCCAGGGCTGCCCATGCATTTAGAGCAGGAATTAAATGTCTGCACTGTATATTGGAAAATCATTTGTCATTTGAAGGGAATTTTGAATTTCGCTTTTCGTCACTTTTTTGCCATATTGCAGCTAAGTCGTGACTAGTCATTTGTAGATGGTGAAGGAAACCAGAGGACCCGGCGAAAACCAGCGGTGAAAACCAGCGGCTAAACCCAAGTTACTGGAAACTTTCTCACATGTCCGGGGTGGGATTCAAACCCGGGCTGTTGTGAGAGACAGCTATCAATCAGTGGCAACGTATGAGACTACACGGCCATTGGGGCAGGTCCTCCATGTATTGTTCAAAATAGTTCAGTAACGAACAAGCGACAAAATTTCAACACAAACAAATCAAAACTATAATTATGTATATGTATAGGTGTGATATTACATCCTGTACAATACAGGCATTTAATTCCTGCACCAGTTGACCGGTCGTCTACCAGTGCCTGGTTGTACAAACATCCATGGATAACATGTCATGCCAAGCACATCAATTAAACATGTAGCTTGCAAATCAACGCTACGTTCAGTTATGTGTTATCCATGCATCCAATTGCCCGGGAAACCGAGTGGCAATAAGACAATTGCGGTCATGAATTATGCCCGGGCTGCCCAGGCATTTAGAGCATGCATTAAATCTCGGCTCTGTATATGTTGTTTTTGAAGAAACACATTTAATAAAAAAAAAACTCATCTGCCTGCTCTTTTCTCACATTTTGAACTTCGGACCATTAAGAAATTAGTTTGATAAGTGCCATAGTATCACATAGACCTGCAAACTTTCCTTGGAAAAATTAGGGTTTTATTAGATTAAAGAGGTTGCTACAGGGATTTTAACCTTTTTTTTATAAGGAATAAATATTTCAATGGAAAATTTTGTCCTAAACCACGTACATAGTTCTGTCGTGTTTACACATTTTGTGATAAAAATTCAAAGGGGGGTGTTCGCAGAAAGAATTTTAAAAACCCAACAAAAGAGTTGAACTGCTACAACAGCACCTAACTATCAGAAAAAAAACACGCACATGGTACGATCTCAATATCACTACATGTACCTTAACCCTTGTATGATGAGACTACTTTCTCGTCATAGGCACAGCATGGCAAAAATATTTGACAATTATCTAAACCCTGTCATGTTAGTATTCATTGGAAAACTCTTACTTAGTACTATCAAATGGAGTACCCATATGCCATGGTTCCAGTCGTTTTCTTATATTTCTTTCAAATTATTTAGCTCAGTCTCAATCAGCCAAAAGCAGTACAAGGGTCAAACACATCATCACAAACAATATTAACAAAACAAAAACATTAATGATACTGCACTCTGACTTATAGTGCTGGGACATAGTAGCTCAGTTGGTTAGGTGTCGGACTAGTAATCAGTAGGTCGCTGGTTCAATTCCCGGCCGGGGCACTTTGGTCTGTCCTTGGGCAAGACAGTTTATTCAGTATACCCAAATTTATGCAGTGCATGTACTGCATAGATATGGCAGTGCTTAGAGGTTGTGCGCTATATGCTGCCAGTTGCTCTGGAATATCCCCGGGGGATTGAAATGGTTTCCGTGTGTACAGGCCTGCTAGGGGAGGAAGGTTGTGTGAGCGCTTCGGTGGATACCTTTACCTTTTTATCTTTACACATGTCAGTGAATTTGGTCGTAAGCGCCAATTTGAGGAAGATGCCGTGTTTAGGTATTTTCTTATATCATCTCACATAATTTTATTAGTTCACATGCTCGATAAAGATACGTACCTATAAAATGGGTATCATTCAATTACAGGTAGATTTTATGGGATGAACGGTAAGGTAATGACTTGTCATAATCAGAAAAGCCCACAATGGTGCAAGGGATGATATAGTGGTGATAAATGATAGCTTTACACTCTCATGATGCCTGGCCTGTTGTATTAGATTTAAAAGCCATCCCGGTAGAGCTACTCGCTATTATAGCCACCCAGTAAACGCGTTTGCAGTTTACACAATGGATTCATTACCTTGGCTTATGGGTAATCTCAGGTAATTAATGGTGCCTAAGACAGAGGGTATTATAGATTCCCAAGCCAACACTGGCAGCTGGGGCGCTTTTCATAAGAGCTACAGTGCCGACATTTAATTCCTGCACTAACGGCGTGGGCGACCCGGGCATAATACACGACGGCACGCCCCATTGCCACCCAGTTTCTTAGGTATGGATGCACAGATGACCTTACAACTGAACGTAGCTTTGATTTGCAAGATATGTGGAGTATTGATATGCTAAGCTTATTTGTTGACAAGTCATTCATGTGTGCTTGTACAACCAAGCACTGGTACACGTCCGGTCGACGACTGGTGCAGGAATTAAATGTCTGTACTGTAGGTATCCGCCACTGTATCGAATGGTGGGAATAAACGCTTGAAAATACAGTGGTGTCCAACTGCCTCCTCAAGACAACTCCTTTAATCAATGTTAAATTTAGAATCTTTTAAGGAAACTTGACCAAATGATTCTGTTAAATGTTTAATGTCTTGAATGTGTATTTTCAAATACTGAATACACCAAGAAAACATGTTAACTCCATTTACTGATACCACCTATTGATTGATATAGGTCTTCATATGGTAGTGCCACATGATGACAGTATTCAAACTGATTTTTCGCACAGCGCCTGCAAAATATTGCTGTGCTCCAGGACCAATTATTTGTGTTCTAGGACTCGAAAACTTTGGTGGGCCTGCCCTGATGGCTGTGAAGTCTAAAACGTTGCCACTGAGTGATAGCTGTCTCCCACCACTGCCTGGGTTCGAATCACGGCCGGGGCCTGTGAGGAAGTTCCCAGTGACTTGGGGTTGGGCGGTGGTTTTCGCCAGCTACTCCGTTTTTCCTCGCCAGATACAAATAGCTAGTCATGACCGAAATATGGCAGAAAGAGTGACGAAAAACCGAAATTCCAAATTGCTAATCCGAAATCTTAGTCACCACTGAGATATCTATACCTTTTGGCGGTACTATGAGATTGTATGCGTTATATCCTGCACTGGTTGCAGGGACAAATGAAATTTCCATGTATGAAAATGAAATGCCATGGGATTTTCTTGCACGAAACTTTTTCTGAAATACCCGTACCTTTGCGGCACTACGAGATTTTATGCGTTATATCCTGCACAGGTTGCAGGGGTAAAGATACTGCATCAATTTTACTCGCCACTTTAATCGACTCTTCTATTATTAATGGTTCTCCGACACCGCCACCTTTATGCTATGAGCCAAGAGCGTGGGCGAATACGATGGTTTCTTGCGGTTAGAGAATGATATAAAGATATTCGGATTATAGACTTGTATCCACCGAAGCGCTCACACGACCTTCTTCCCCTAGCAGGCCTGTACACACGGACACCATTTCAATCCCCCGAGGGATATTCCAGAGCAGTTGGCAGCATATAGCGCACAAGCTATAAGCACTGCCTTATTAATGCTAGGTACCCATTATTCAGCTGGGTAGACTGAGGCAATATGGGATTAACTGTCTAGTCCAAGAACAGACCAAAGTGCCCCGGCCGGGAATTGAACCAGCGACCTACTGATTACTAGTCCGACACCTAACCAACTGAGCTACTTCGTCCCGTGATATGGTGTGGAATTTTGTTTATGTTAAGTTTTCTGTCATATACTAGTATAGCAATATAGCAAAGTGATTATCACTACTAGCGTACACTACTGTTGAAGGTGCAGGCTTAAAAAGTTGAATAACCAAAAACTAATGACATTGTTTTCATGTTCTGGCAACCAGACTTCCAGAACCCTCGGATTCTGACATTTCACAGTAAAAAAACGAAATTTTATTTTCTACTTCTGTACACTATCATAGTAACTTCTAGACCTTTAATGTCCCTTTAGTTGCTATTTGTTGAGTTTCTTTCAGTGAGAGTATTCCAGTATTATTTGAGTAACGAATTAGGATGCACATCGTCTTCCGCTGTATCATTTCACTTTGTTTTTCAAATTTCAATCATAGATATATGGTGGACAACAATATATACTGTACATAAATCACATACCGGCGCCTTTCTTTCTAAAAGGGGAACTGCCTCAGAGGCGGAGCCGACCAACGTATACCAAACCTATTACCCGTTGTGTCTTATCTGAGCAAAACATTTGGTCTTAACCCTTATGCTGGTGCTGGCTTATTTTGCCAATACAAAATGGTGCAAAAAAGCTGAAAAATGGCTGAAACCCTGGCACATGGGTACTCACCTGAGAGTACTCAGCAAAAGCTATCCAATGAATAACAACATGTGCAGGAATTAAAAGTCTGAAATTTAGGTGGTTATCAAAAAATCTTTGCATCCATGTGCTTTGGATAAAAGTAGTATTAGCATTGGAAGGCTTAATATATTATAAGGCCAATGACCAAGCGCGCCTACGTATTTCGCATTTATCGCAAACCCGATGTTGTCTCATCACCGCAAAGGCCTCAGGGTTGGCATATCCCTGCGCCCGTAGTGCGTAGATCATACTAATCTGAGAACCAGGCCACTGCCTTGCCAACTCATATGCCAGGGTTTCAGTAATTATTTAGGGGGTTTGCCTCAGGAACATTTGTATGAACAGGCTAGGCATTAGCTAAATGATACACGAGCATGGTGCGGCTTCCCCTGGGCCTGACCTCATGCTCTGCTTTGTTACCTGTTTAATCTCCCCTCTCTTTGACAAACCCTGCCCCTTCTGGGCTGTATGGCTGCTTTTTTACCCTACCCTTAAGGTGGCTCCCTAGCTGTGAGTTTCTCTCCTTATGTCAGTTTATACCGAAGATCAGAGTTTGTGTATCTGTGGGCCTTATGACTAAGGTGAATAGTCTGCCTAATGATTCTGATCGGTTTGTGAGGCTCAAAAGTCCATGTTCAATCCCATGTTTATGTTACCTGTGTGTTAAAATTGAAAGCACCCCCTTTTCTATTATATTTTGGGTGTTAAGTTATGTTCGAATGTTGTTCAGTTGTCATTAATATCATTTGTTATTATGTGTCCTTTTATACCATGCAGCATAGTCAATAAAGATGCAGTACAATACAATTTGCACAGGCCAAATTAGCCACCAGCATTGGAAGGGTTAAGATATTCTGAAGCCAATGACTGCGACAGCCTCAATGACCGAGCGCACCTACGTACAGTGCCGACATATAATTCCTGCACTAAATGCATGGGCAGTCCGGGCATAATACACGACCGCACAGCCGATTACCACCAAGATTCCTCGTCATGGATGCGTGGATGACCTCACAACTGAACGTATCTTTGATTTACGTGGGTCATCAATGTGTTGGCTTATTTTTTCGAATTGTTACCCATGGTTGTTTGTACAAACAGGCACTGGCAGACATCCGGTCGACTGGCACAGAAATTGAATGTCTGTACTACAGGCAATTCTGCGTAATCCGGACATGTGTAATCCGGATTTTCCTCTAAACCGGACAGATTGGAAGGTCCCAGTCCCTTCCTATGCATATAATTCCTATACGTATAATCCGGATTTTGCCTAATCCAGACTGAAATTTAGGGTCCACATCAGTCCGGATTAATCAGAGTTGCCTGTATATTGAATGTCTGTACTATATTGCGCATTTATCGGCAAAGGTGCCTCATCACCGCAAGCGCTTCAGGGTTGGCATATCCCTGCGCCTGTGTGGCCCATATATCATACTGACCTGAGAAGCAGGCCACTGCCCTGCCAAGGTGGCTGGCGAGTTATGATCACTCGAGTTTCCCTGCGAGTCCCCAGCGGTAAGGCAGTGAGCATAGGCAGGTTCTGTGGCAAAGATGTCTGTGACTACGTGCCCTATACTCTGAATGTTCTTATGTAACTACATAGCCTATGTGTGTATGATTCTGTATGCAGTAATTATGGATTATTGATGTTCGATTTGTTATACGTGCCCTATGCCCCAAAGTTGCTTAGGTGACTACGTGCCCTATGCCCTGAATGGGCTCATGTCACTACGTGCCCTTTGCTTTAAATATGCACATGTAACAACATGATTTGTGCTCTAATAAATATAAGTGTGTCATGTGACTACATGTCCTATGCTCTAAGTATGCTCAAGTGGCTATATGCCCTATGCTCTAAGTATGCTCATGTGACTACATGCCCTATGCTCTAAGTATGCTCATGTGACTACATGCCCTCTGCTCTAAGTGTGCTCATGTGACTACATGCCCTCTGCTCTAAGTGTGCTCATGTGACTACATGCCCTCTGCTCTAAGTGTGCTCATGTGACTACATGCCCTATGCTCTAAATGAGCTCATATGACGTCGACTCCATGTCCTACGTTCTAAGTGTGTTCATATGACTGCATGCCCTATGCTCTAAATGAGCTCATATGACGTCGACTCCATGTCCTACGTTCTAAGTGTGTTCATATGACTACATGTCCTTTGCTCTAAGTGAGCTCATATGACGACGACTGCATGCCCTATGCTCTAAGTGTGCTCATGCGACTACATGTCCTTTGCTCTAAATGAGCTCAAATGACCTCGACTGCATGCCCTATGATGTAAGGGTGCTCATGTGAGTACTGCCCTATGCCTTGGGGCAGATACAGGATTTCAGTTTAGGGGGGGGGGGGCGTTAAATTGAGATGGACGAAGTACGCGAGTGCCATAGCACAGCGCCACATCTTGGGGTTCTGGATATTGATTTTGTAGGTGTTCACTTCTGAGGGGCATTTGTGTACGTTGGCCTTGGAGGTGAAACCGTTCTATCAATCCACTTATAGTAGTACTCTTAGGCAGGGTTCCGGAGCTTTGCAGGGGGGGGGGGGGGTGCGACGGGTACGCCCCCCCCCTGCCCTATGCTCTTAGTGTGCTCATGTGACTACATGCCCTCTGCTCTAAATGGGCTCATGTGACTACATTCCCTCTGCTCTAAGTGTGCTCATGTGACTACATTCCCTATGCTCTAAGTGTGCTCATGTGACTACATGCCCTATGCTTTATGTGTGCTCATGTGACTACATGCCCTATGCTCTAAGTGTGCTCATGTGACTACATGCCCTCTGCTCTAAATGGGCTCATGTGACTACATTCCCTCTGCTCTAAGTGTGCTCATGTGACTACATTCCCTATGCTCTAAGTGTGCTCATGTGACTACATGCCCTATGCTCTACGTGTGCTCATGTGACTACATGCCCTATGCTCTAGGTGTGTTCATGTGACTACATGTCCTTTGCTCTAAGTGTGCTCATGTGACTACATGCCCTATGCTCTAAGTGTGCTCATGTGACTACATGCCCTATGCTCTTAGTGTGTTCATGTGACTACATGCCCTATGCTCTAGGTGTGTTCATGTGACTACATGCCCTCTGCTCTAAGTGTGCTCATGTGACTACATGCCCTCTGCTCGAAGTGTGCTCATGTGACTACATGCCCTATGCTCTAAGTGTGCTCATGTGACTACATGCCCTATGCTCTAAGTGTGCTCATATGATTACATGCCCTATGCTCTAAGTGTGCTCATGTGACTACATGCCCTATGCTCTAAGTGTGCTCATATGACTACATGCCCTATGCTCTTAGTGTGCTCATGCGACTACATGCCCTCTGCTCTAAGTGTGCTCATGTGACTACATGCCCTATGCTCTTAGTGTGCTCATGTGACTACATGCCCTCTGCTCTAAGTGTGTTCATGTGACTACATGCCCTCTGCTCTAAGTGTGTTCATGTGACTACATGCCCTATGCTCTAAGTGTGCTCATATGACTACATGCCCTATGCTCTAAGTGTGCTCATATGACTACATGCCCTATGCTCTAAGTGTGCTCATATGACTACATGCCCTATGCTCTAAGTGTGTTCATATGATTACATGCCCTATGCTCTAAGTGTGTTCATGTGACTACATGCCCTATGCTCTAAGTGTGTTCATGTGACTACATGCCCTATGCTCTAAGTGTGCTCATGTGACTACATGCCCTATGCTCTAAGTGTGCTCATATGATTACATGCCCTATGATCTAAGTGTGCTCATATGACTACATGCCCTATGCTCTACATGTAAGTGTGCTCATGTGACTACATGCCCTATGCTCTAAGTGTGCTCATGTGACTACATGCCCTATGCTCTAAGTGTGCTCATGTGACTACATGGCATTGCCCTATGCTCTAAGTGTGCTCATGTGACTACATGCCCTATGCTCTAAGTGTGCTCATGTGACTACATGCCCTATGCTCTAAGTGTGTTCATGTGACTACATGCCCTATGCTCTAAGTGTGCTCATGTGACTACATGCCCTATGCTCTAAGTGTGCTCATGTGACTACATGGCATTGCCCTATGCTCTAAGTGTGCTCATGTGACTACATGCCCTATGCTCTAAGTGTGCTGGTGTGACTACATGCCCTTTGCTATAAACAGGCTCAAGTGACTAAATGCCCTATGCTCTAAATGAGCTCATATGACGTCGACTCCATGTCCTATGCTCTAAGTGTGTTCATATGACTACATGTCCTTTGCTCTAAATGAGCTCATATGACCTCGACTGCACGTCCTATGCTGTAAAGGGGTGCTCATGTGAGTACATGTCCTTTGCTCTAAATGAGCTCAAATGACCTCGACTGCATGTCCTATGCTGTAAGGGTGCTCATGTGAGTACTGCCCTATGCCCAGGGGCAGATCCAGGAATTCAGTTTTAGGGAAGGGGGGGCTTAAATTTAGATGGACGAAGTCCGCAAATGCCATAGCACAACGCCATATCTTGGGGGTCCTGGATATTGATTTTGTAGGTGTTCACTTCTGAGGGGCATCTGCAGCGCAAATTTGTGTACGTTGGCCTCGGAGGTGAAACCGTTCTATCTATTCACTTATACAGGCAACTCCGCTTAATCCGGACATGTGTAATCCGGATTTTCGTCTAAACCGGACAGATTGGATAATTGGATTATATGCATAATCCGGAATTTGCCTAATCCGGACAGAAATTTAGGGTCCACATCAGTCCGGATTAAGCAGAGTTGCCTGTAGTACTCTTAGTCAGGGTTCCGGAGCTTTAGGGAGGGAGGGGGGGGGGGGGGGGGGGGGGTGCGACAATCCCCCCCCTCAACTTGGATCCACAGTTAAGGGTATTTAGTTCCTGCACCAGTCGACCGGATGTCTGCCAGTGCCTGGTCGTACAAACAGCCATGGCCCATGTTAAAAAGATAAGCCAAGCACATCAATGACATACGTAGCTTGCGAATCAAAACTACGTTCATTTGTGAGATCTTCCGTGCCCAGGAAACTTGGTGGCAATCGGGCGTGCGGTTGTAAACACAGATTCATGATTGGGCTGCCCGCGCATTGAGTGGAGGAATTAAATGTTGGCACTGTATGCATATGATATGTATATACATAAAAGGCATTTGCCCGTATGCCCCGGCCAGAATACCAATACAGGCAACTCTGCTTAATCCGGACTGATGTGGACCCTTAATTTCTGTCCGGATTAGGCAAAATCCGGATTATGCGTATAGGAGTTATATGTATAAGCAGGGAGTGGGACCTTCCAATCCGTCCGGTTTAGACAAAAATACGGATTACACATGTCCGGATTAAGCAGAGTTGCTTGTACTGGCACCTGTGAGAGACAGTGAGCATTCAATGGCAACGGTAGACCCACTCCACTATTAGGGCATGCCCTTCGTAGCTGCACAGATCAGCCACGCCGAGATTCATGCTACACAAGGCCAGACGACACGTTAGCAATAAAACTCCGTGACTTACGGTCAGTGCCGACTGACCAGTTCTGGCGCCATGTTTACAGGGACTGGTGTGACTTAAGGTGGCAATTACCCAGATAATGGTATGGTGGGCCATCGTCCGTCTCGGTTTTTATAACAGGAATTCGAACGCCTTCATAACACAAGCCTGTATGTTTACAATAATAATAATAACAATAATGATAATAATAATAATAATAATAATAATAATAATAATAATAATAATAATAATAATAATAATAATCAATAATGATAGTAATAGTGATAAAAGTAATAATAATGATAATAATAATAATAATAGTAATAATAATGATAATAATAAAAAGAATGATAATAATGGTAATGGTAATAACAATAATAGTAATGATAATAATAATGATGATGATAATAATGATAATAATAATAAATGATGATTATAATGTTAATTTTATTGATCACACTGATAGCATGAAAATTATAAAATATATGAAAGATGCATTTCGGATGAGAATGTTCCGTTGCGCATGCGTGGTCGAGTAAGCAGGAAGTTTTTCTATCTTAGAGGCATATGCATATGCCAGCCATAAATATCTTTCCTTCTGTCCCATGGGTAAAATCAATCAAAATCTGAGTGTTCCACTATGCTTCATTGCAAGCATATGTTTTTACGCATATCAGAAAAATATCTACTCAATGAGTATATGTTGAATATCGGATCCATTCGTTCTGTGCTGGGTAATATTGGTAATTCATATATATATATATATATATATATATATATATATATATATATATATATATATATATCATCATCATCATCATCTTATATCTTAATACACAGTTTTGGCAGCGGTTTTTGGGGATAGGCTCGGTCACTGCGCCTCGCCGGTCCCAACTGCCGCTGTGGATCTTTGGGCGAAGGTTAGTTGTTTGGCGTCTGACCATTTATTTGCCCATCTGTGGCGATTGTGTTTTTCAATTTGGAAAAACGTCCTGGGTGGGTGAGGAGGATGGAAGAGCGAGATCGTCGATTTTGCAGCGCCATCTATGAAGGTGACGTCATTTTTTTACTGGAGAGTTCCAATTCGCGCCATTTATCATTTTGAAAGTTGGGAGCCACGCGAGCGATGTGATCTACTGGAGGTAATACTCTGACAGTATTACGGATTTAGAATCCTCTGATCACATATATAAACGGGTGCTGCACATGTATTATCGTCGCTGTTAACAATGTTTTGGAGTGCTGACTTAGATATCAAAGATAAAGTCACTCACGGCAAATTCGTGTGAGTGAGCGATAATGGATTAAACTCGCAAAAGTTTGAATTGGACATGACTGATTTGCGAGTATAAACATAGTCATAGGATCATGATACATGTATTTTTGAGATAGACATATGCCCCTGGCAGTCATGGTATGTATTTCATTCTTTTGTTTTGTGTTTATTGCCGTTGAATGCTGCCTGGCCAAGGAAAAGATCGAGTTCAATGCCTGTAAAGTGATTTTTTGCATATTTATTTATTCATTTCTCCTGCATTTTCTTTTTTCGTCGCTCTCTCTCTCTCTCTGGTACATCAAGCAGATATTTCTTCTTTTTTTTTGCATTTACCTAATTTTTGCCCCCTGACATTGAGGGCCTCAATGTCTCTTTCTCTCCCTGATTCCCTTCTCCTGCAATGATGTATTTCTGCATCAGAACTATATTTACTTCTCTATGCTGTATTCTATATCTTCTGTATTTTCTTTTATGCTTCATTTTTTGACCAGTTTCATCTAAGGATATCTGTATTTTGTATAGTTTCTTTTTTACCTTCTTCCCTTATTAGTGTGCTTCTCATGTATTCTTTTTCTTATTGTATATTTTTCATTCTATCCTTTCTTATTTTGAATGCTATTTATTTCTGCACACTATGTATTTTTCCTTTAGAAATCTTTTATGGCATAGGCTTCTCGATCATGCAATTTTACAACCAGATGTCAATTATAGAATGGGCGCATCAATTTTGAATTATGAATTTAGTTTTTTGTCACTTTTTCTGCCATATTGCCTACTTTCCCCTTTGCTACATTCTCTGAGCTCAGGCTTTTTTATTTTTCTTAATATTATTCTTTCGTTTTTTTCTGCCCTGTACATATATCTATAGCCTACCTCTCCCCACTTTCCTTTCTTATTTGTACACCTTTATTTTCAACCCTGTCAATTCCCTGTTGCTCCTTGATTTTCTCATTATTCTAAATTTCCCTCTCCTGTTTGTTTTGATTTCTTCCTTTTGTTTGAACTGTGTACTTTTCATTTTTGAATTGATATTTGCATCCTATTTTTGCTTTCTTTCGATTTTTCTTTGTAACATCTTTGTGCACTCTTGCTTTTGTATATGGGGTACACTCCTACATCTGGTATATGACTATCAGGGGTGTCCAGATATTTAGGTTCTGGAGCACAGATGTGAAGCCTCTGTCGCGTGCTGTTGCACGATATACTTCATGTATCCATCTCTGCATTTCTGTATTTTTCTCTGTTACTTTTTCTTTGCATTTTGTCCAGTATTCTTTTTTTTATCTGCATTTCCTCTGTATATATTTACATTCCCTCCTGCATTAACTTTTTCAGCTTCCAGTTATTTCTCTTTCTCTCTATAACTTTCTGAAATTCTTACTGCATTCTTTCTCTCCCTGATTTCCTTTTCCTCATTTGTACTCATTTCTAAATTTCTTCTTTACATTTTTTCTTTTTTATCTTCACTTTCTCCTTTATTGTTTTTCTTTCTACATTTTCTTTGTATTTTTGGCATTCTTTCCTATCTGTTTTTCTATCCAAAATTTCACCAGTATGTTTCATATATGTATACCTCTCCCCACTTTCCTTTCTTTGCAATTTTTTTTTTTTTTAGCATCCTGTGACATTAATTTGGATTCTCTCTCTGCCTCTCTAGATCTGTTCTCTTTTTATTCTCCTTCCCTCAATTATTGTTTTGGCAGCCTGTTTTTCTCTTTTTTTCTCTGAATTTGTGTATTTATTTTGGTTCGTGTTTTTAATATCATAAATTTTTCTTAGGTTCTCTTTGCACATTCTGCCGGGAAGAGGTCATTGTTGATTGTAAATATGACCATGTGCATTGCATGCATCACACTTTTTTGACCAATGGGGTACATTTAATGACGTCACTTTCAAAATATTCCACGAAATAGTACCGGTTGTGGTGGCAGAGATATGTATAATCGCATAGATTAGAATGATGTGTGGAGAGTGTATGACATATACATGTGTTTTGAAGCGGTACCTTCTGACTCGAGGTAAAACAGGAAAACTGCGGGTCGGACCGATTATAAGCTTGAGATTAAGATTTTTAGAAATTCCACACAAAAAAAATTGGGTGTCCTGAGGGGTTCTTTTTAAGGGTTCGGGTGTCCAAAAAGGCACCCAGACGCCCTGCTGACTAAGACCATGCCGGGTCCACAACTTTGATTTTAATGGTACATCGGTCGTTCAAATGGACCGATGATCGATATATATATATATATATATATATATATATATATATATATATATATACATAATATAGATTTTTCTTAAGTTCTCTTTGCACATTCTGCGGGGAAGAGGTCACTGTTGATTGTAAATATGACCATCGCCTGACTCCAAGTCACTGGCAACCTTCTCATATGCTCTGGCATGCATTTGAACCCGGGTAGTTGTAACGACAGGGAGCTGTCAGTGTACAATCACAGTGGTCACAACGTGTGTTGCACACTTCAACTTTATACTGGTCTGCAGTGAAATCAATGCTGCGCTATAAAAATTAAAGCATTTATTTCTTTGTGCATCCTCTCTTTTCTATTTCTTTTTAAATTCCCTTTCCCTAATAGTTTCTGCTTTTAGGATTACTCATGCTTTCTGTTTTCAACTCTTGCTCTGTATAATTTGCTTTCTCTCTCTATGATTCTTTTTCCTTATGAGCCTATTTTTATTTTGAGTTTCATTTGTTTCCTCCCTTCCTATGTGGCCAGGACTTTTTAAATTGCAATTCTCTGAATTTCAGCTTATAAATTACTTATTCCTTGAGGGGGGGGGGGGGGGGAGGATATACTACTTACCTAGCATATAATTGTATCGACCTAGAGGGGGTTCATATCTGACATTCTATATTATAGCGCGCTGCTATGAGAATACCTGGGCTTGGAAACCACACTATGTTCAGTGAGAAGCTGTTTCTATGGCTTCAGAGTGGTCCCGGTTCACCGCTCAGTGAGCCGGGACCAAATCCAGGCTGACTGGCCTGAGCCGGGACCTGAGGATGTTTGGTGCAAAGCATCGGCCTTGGCAGCTTTAGCTTTGGCAAGAAACACCTACGTCTCTGCTATAAATCTGCAACAATGCTCAGCGGCCGATCTTAATCCCTATAACATTGGTGTTTATGAAGAAATAATATTGAACCTTAAGTTTAAAAAATAAAAAAAAATATTGTCATTATCTCAAGGTTCAACAAAACAATTTCTATCAAATTGGCTTGGCAACCTGAAAGCCTGGCAGGACTATCTGATTGTGGGTCCAGCTTACCCTGCCTGACTACCTGGGTTCAGTAGGTTGGTGAACTTGGTGTGGTACTGCTGAGCCCTGCCCATTATGCGGATCTTCTCTCTCTTTTAAAAAACAAATTAGTCACACCCTCTATATCCTATGTTCCACCCTCTCTCTCTCTCATCATTTATGTGGTGTCGCAATATCTTGAATAGTGGGGGCAGGGGTTGGGGGAATTTATACATGAGTTCCAGACATATGATTATCATCACTCTTTCTGCCATGTTAAAGCTAAGATGTGACTAGCCAGTTGTTGGTGGTTGAGGAAACTGGAATACCCAGTGAATACCACCACCTAAATCCAAGTCACTGGCATATTCATGTGGCATTTTAGAATATTCATGGGGGGGGGGGGGGACGGTGTGATATTTTAATTGGATTTGCAGCAACACTTCTAATTTTTACAGATCCATTCCATCAAGTTATCCCCATCGAGGACCGCTACTAATCTGTATTTGAATGTGAAATTATTTGTGCCCAAGGTGCAAAAGAGGGTAATGAATCTGAATTTGTGTATTTACACTTCCAACATTTTTCAGAAAAGGGGGTCTGTGCGCTTAATCAGATTAATATGGTAATGTTCTTATTTACCATATACGTCCGATTAAGTGCACAGACCCTAAATAACCACACCAGTGGACATTACTTTCTGGACTTCTGAATCCCCCCACCCCCTCTCGCAAAAGCAAATGTTTCTTTACCTTTACATGTGGTACCGAGATGCAGCGAGGGGCCAAGTGTTAGCTACATGCACAATCACATAGGAATTTCAGGCCTATCAAAAAACAACATCTCACATGCCCTGGCTGGGATTCGAACCCCGGCTGTTGTGTGAGACAGCGAGCAGTCAGCGTACAATCATTTAAGCCCCAGTGCCCAGTGGACACAGTGTGTTGCCCAGTGTGACTAATATATATGCAGTTTAATGAATGCTGCATTGCTACCAGAAGGGCAGGTACTGGTTCCAGGGAGATGCAGTGAGGGGCCAATTATCATACAGCACACAGGAATTTGGAGTTTTGATTATCGTCACTTTTTGTGCAATAATGCAGCTAACATGAGTTCCAGACATATGATTATCATCACTCTTTCTGCCATGTTAAAGCTAAGTTGTGACTAGCCAGTTGTTAGTGGTTGAGCAAACCGTAGTACCCAGCAAAGACCACCGCCAACCCCAAGTCACTGGCAACTTTCTCACATACCCTGGCAGGGATTTGAACACGGGTAGTGGTGAGAGAGTGTGTTGCACAGTGTGACCAACATGTCTGCAATGTAATCAATGTTGCACTAGCAAAATTATAGTATACCTATTGGCTGCAAGCAGGGTACTGTTGAGCCCTGCTGGAGGTGTGATAGTGATGCTTAACAACAGTGAACACCCTTAACCAGTGCATGAGCACCGGGTCTAATGTGATTCTTTGGTAATTGCCCCCCCCCCCCCCCAATTACTTTTTGACTTTCTTGCCTGCTTTTTTTCTTTTTTTTCTTTATTTATCTCTCCCACTCTTTTTTGCCTCTAATTTTTTTTTATGTTTAGTTCTTATGTCTTCTCTGTTTTGCATTTGTTGCATTCTCTATTCTCTATTTTCTTTATACTTATTCTGTATTGAATGTGTTTTTTCATACTTAGTATTTCTGTTAGTTTTTTTATCCTCTGCCTGTCAGTCTGTCCCTCCTTGATTTATACATTTTCTCATTTTTTTTCCAAATCTCTCTCCTGTATATTTTGATTTCTCTTTAGCACCTCTCTGCCCTCTGTATGGCTTAAAATCCAAACACGTGCTGTGCACAGGGGCCTTCTCGAAAGTGGACCTGAACTTTTCATATTTTTCTGATTGATGTATTTCGGTCTCTTATCTAGAAATATTTGTCTCACAGTTCCTGGTGATGACTGATAGCTAGACACTAAAAAACAAGAGTGACGTCAATGGTTCAGTAAGGGTCCTCATGTTATGAGTGGTTAAGGAAGTTTGACTGTGTTTTTATTCTCTGCCTCTGAACTTCCTGCGCATCATTGAGTATGACTTAGAATCCAAACCCGTGCTGTGCACGGGGGCCTGCTAGTCATTATATAAATACCGACTTTGGGAGGTGGTTTTTTGGAATAGGCTCAGTGACTGGGCCTCGCCGGTCCCAACTGCTGCTGTGGATCTTTGGGCGAGGGTTGGAAGGGGGCTGTTTGAACATTTATTTGCCCATCGGTGGCATATTTGCTTTTTTATAAGGAAAAAGGTCCTGGGTGTGTAAAGAGGATGGAAGAGCAATGACTGTCTGCGTAATGATACAATTGCTGCAACAATGTATTTCATATGATATGATACAACTGGATCTATAAAATAATACAATGTTGCAAAAATATACTGCTTCATTCTTTAACCCATTATCTCCGTATCTCTCTCTGTCTCTGATCCCACTGTGTGTGGATCTTTGGGCGGGGATGGGCTTGGGGGAGTGGGAGCATTTATTTCCCCATCGGGGGCATTTATGAGCACTTTTAAATTTGGGAAAAAGTCTTGGGTGGGTACGAAGGACAGCAGAGCAATGACAACTGTCTACATTTGAAATGATACAATTGCAGCAACAATGTATTTCATACAATATGATACAACTGGATCTATAAAACAATACATTGTTGCAAAAATCTATTACATCATTCTTTAACCCATTATCTCTGTATTCTCCTTTGCTCCACTGCATTCTTTTTTGCTGTTATATAGGAATTATGGGGTAATATAAAGAAATTCAAGAATTCAGGTGATGAATACTAAGAATCTTTTATTCCTCTGGCTCTGGTGTTAAGATTCCAAAGTTAATTTGAACATACTTAAATTTAAGAAATCCGAAAGTTTGGGTTTGGGTGGGGGCAGATATTCCTGTTCCAGTTTTGGAATTTTAAAATGCCGACTCCGAGGTACATACGCGATGCCTATCTAAACTGCCCCTGTGGACCTTTTGCCAGGGGTGTGTAGATGGTGGTTTTTCTTTTGAATTTTTGGCATTTTATACCTCAAGTTTTCAAAAAATTGGGGAGATATACTATATATTGCTTATTGTGTATATATTGTATGTGTATAATATCTTTACCTCATTACTTTGCTTTTTCTGCCCATAATAATTGTATTTTTTTTCCATTTTTGTATTCTATTTAGAAGTCTTATTTGTTCATTTTATCATAATTTGCAATTTCTTTCTTCTGTATTTACTTTTTGTCATCTCTCTCCACTTAGCTTGAGCTACCTGATTTATGAAGCATTTTTTTATTGCTTTACTGATCTCTCTCTCTCTCTCTCTTTCTTTGCAACAAATTCTTTTGAAGTCCCATATTTTAATAGGGGGGGGGGGGGGGTGATCATATTTAATTAGCACAGCATTTTTTATTATTTATTTGAATTTTTTGAGTTGATTCCGTAATCCCTTAAAGTCCTGTCGCAACATTAAGAATTCCTTTCAACTGTTTCAAGCCTATATTAAAACTTCAGCTCTGTATATTTCTCTCTCCTTTTACTTTTCTTTTTTTTTGGATTTTTGGTATTGCTTTGCATGATCGTTTACATTCTACGATATTCCTTTTTGTATAGTATATATCTCTGTATCCTATGAATTTATTTCTTTTCACTTTGTTTGTGCACCCCATTTTCCTTTTTTAAGATTATATTTCCCTCCATCTCCTTATTGTATATATTTACCTTTTTTTTTGTAATTCTGGCAAAATCCACTGCCTAAGCAGAAGTCACAACTGGCAACTTTCTCACATGCCCAAGCTAGGATTTGAATCACAGCAGTGGTGAGAGACAGCGAGCAGTCAGTGACAATCACATACGGCCCATTGCACACTGTACACACACTGTGTTGCTAAGTGTGCCTTACCTGTCTGCTGTGTAATCAGTGCTGCACTTGGGCAATTAACGGCTATGCTATTCAAAAATATTGTATCCATTGGCTACAAGCAGGGTATATCAGTGGATCCCAATATGTGGCCCATACCACAGGTCATGTGGCGAGAGCTGCTGGTGGCGAGTCCAATTTATATTTCACTAACACTTTTATGACTTTTTAGAGTTATGGAGGGAGGGGAAAAAAAGGGAGGGTGGGGGAAAAGAAATCCTGTGAATTGAATGGAAGATGATTCTTGCTCTCTTTTATTCCAATTCTTCCTCTCTTTGATTCAGCAATTATCCTCTCATCTTCCACTTGATGTTCAATTTGAAATTCCCTTTCTTAAAAATACTGTGAAATTTAGGGGGGAGGTATACCTTGACTTAGTTGTTTCATAATTTCTAAATCTCCTGTGCATCAGTGAATAAGACGTAGAATCCAAACCCGCACATCAGTGAATATGACGTAGAATCCAAACCCGTGCTGTGCACGGGGGCCTGCTAGTCATTATATAAATACCGACTTTGGGAGGTGGTTTTTTGGAATAGGCTCAGTGACTGCGCCTCGCCGGTCCCAACTGCTGCTGTGGATCTTTGGGCGAGGGTTGGAAGGGGGCTGTTTGAACATTTATTTGCCCATCTGTGGCATATTTGCTTTTTTATAAGGAAAAAAGTCCTGGGTGTGTAAAGAGGATGGAAAAGCGATGACTGTCTGCGTAATGATACAATTGCTGCAACAATGTATTTCATATGATATGATACAACTGGATCTATAAAATAATACAATGTTGCAAAAATCTACTGCTTCATTCTTTAACCCATTATCTCCGTATCTCTCTCTGTCTCTGATCCCACTGTGTGTGGATCTGGGCGGGGTGGGCTTGGGGGAGTGGGGGCATTTATGAGCACTTTTAAATTTGGGAAAAAGTCTTGGGTGGGTACGAAGGACAGCAGAGCAATGACAACTGTCTACATTTGAAATGATACAATTGCAGCAACAATGTATTTCATACAATATGATACAACTGGATCTATAAAACAATACAATGTTGCAAAAATCTATTGCATCATTCTTTAACCCATTATCTCTGTATTCTCCTTTGCTCCACTGCATTCTTTTTTGCTGTTATATAGGAATTATGGGGTAATATAAAGAAATTCAAGAATTCAGGTGATGAATTCTAAGAATCTTTTATTCCTCTGGCTCTGGTGTTAAGATTCCAAAGTTAATTTGAACATACTTAAATTTAAGAAATCCGCACATGCACATCATAAGTTTGGGTTTGGGTGGGGGCAGATATTCCTGTTCCAGTTTTGGAATTTTAAAATGCCAACTCCGATGTACATACGCGATGCCTATCTAAACTGCCCCTGTGGACCTTTTGCCAGGGGTGTGTAGATGGTGGTTATTTTTTTGAATTTTTGGCATTTAATACCTCAATTTTTCAAAAAATTGGGGAGATATACTATATATTGCTTATTGTGTATATATTGTATGTGTATCATATCTTTACCTCATTACTTTGCTTTTTCTGCCCATAATAATTGTATTTTTTTTCCATTTTTGTATTCTATTTAGAAGTCTGATTTGTTCATTTTATCATAATTTGCAATTTCTTTCTTCTGTATTTACTTTTTGTCATCTCTCTCCACTTAGCTTGAGCTACCTGATTTATGAAGCATTTTTTTATTGCTTTACTGATCTCTCTCTCTCTCTCTCTCTCTCTCTCTCTCTCTTTCTTTGCAACACATTCTTTTGAAGTCCCATATTTTGATAGGAGGGGGGGGGGGGGGTGATCATATTTAATTAGCACAGCATTTTTTATTATTTATTTGAATTTTTTGAGTTGATTCCGTAATCCCTTAAAGTCCTGTCACAACATTAAGAATTCCTTTCAACTGTTTCAAGCCTATATTAAAACTTCAGCTCTGTATATTTCTCTCTCCTTTTACTTTTCTTTTTTTTTTGGATTTTTGGTATTGCTTTGCATGATCGTTTACATTCTACGATATTCCTTTTTGTATAGTATATATCTCTGTATCCTACGAATTTATTTCTTTTCACTTTGTTTGTGCACCCCATTTTCCTTTTTTAAGATTATATTTCCCTCCATCTCCTTATTGTATATATTTACGTTTTTATTGTAATTCTGGCAAAATCCACTGCCTAAGCAGAAGTCACAACTGGCAACTTTCTCACATGCCCAAGCTAGGATTTGAATCACAGCAGTGGTGAGAGACAGCGAGCAGTCAGTGACAATCACATACGGCCCATTGCACACTGTACACACACTGTGTTGTTAAGTGTGCCTTACCTGTCTGCTGTGTAATCAGTGCTGCACTTGGGCAATTAACGGCTATGCTATTCAAAAAATATTGTATCCATTGGCTACAAGCAGGGTATATCAGTGGATCCCCACATGTGGCCCATACCACAGGTCATGTGGTGAGAGCTGCTGGTGGCGAGTCCAATTTATATTTCACTAACACTTTTATGACTTTTTAGAGTTATGGAGGGAGGGGAAAAAAGGGAGGGTGGGGGAAAAGAAATCCTGTGAATTGAATGGAAGCTGATTCTTGCTCTCTTTTATTCCAATTCTTCCTCTCTTTGATTCATCAATTATCCTCTCATCTTCCACTTGATGTTCAATTTGAAATTCCCTTTCTTAAAAATACTGTGTAATTTAGGGGGGAGGTATACCTTGACTTAGTTGTTTCTTAATTTCTAAATCTCCTGCGCATCAGTGAATAGGACGTAGAATCCAAACCCGCACATCAGTGAATATGACGTAGAATCCAAACCCGTGCTGTGCACGGGGGCCTGCTAGTATATATAAATTGAGACTTGGCTTTAGTTGTAGGGTGAAGGGAGCAGACACAGGGTTTGCTATAGCTAAGTATGACATGCCTACTGAACGACTATTGCTATCCCAAGTCAGCATCCAGTCACTTCCACATTATGTCAGTTAGCGGATCACTAATCAAACAGAATGTCTTCAGAGAGGGTGTTAACATAAGAATTGTTGAGAACCTTTGGGGCTTTATAATCATTTTACGTTCATATATATATTAGGGTATTACTTTGCACTTGAAATAGTATTATTTTCCTCTCTTAAGGCTGTTCCAAATGGGGATTGGCTGAAAAGTAGGAGCAGGTTGTATTTTGAAATACAAAATTATGCAAAAAAGCTGAAAATGACTGATACCCTGATATGTGGGTACTCCACTGAGAGTAATGAACACCAATATGACAGGATTTAGATGGCTTTCATGATTCTTTGCATCTTTATGCTTTGGTCGCAATTAGCTTTACCATTAGAAGGTTTAAAATGCAATGAAGGGGGGAAATGGGGGAGACTATATACTCGACGAGGTAATTTCACAAAGGGAGCACATGTCATTGCTAGGGGATAGACAATTTAGTCTACACTCATCTGTTTTAACCGGCTAGCCTTACAGCCAATTTTGGCTAAATTCGCTCATACTCTCATGAGAGAAGCAATGTCTTCTACACATATAGGCTAAGTTAGGTGGTAGCAAGGAAGAAGACGAAGAAGAAAGGAAATTAAGCGGAAAGAAACCACAATGTTAAATGCTGTTTAGTGCCTATGTTGTTAGACAGATACATGCAATCGGTATTTGTACAGTACAGACATTTAATTCCTGCACCAGTCGACCGGACGTCTGTCAATGCATGGTTGTACAAAAACCCATGGATAGGATGTCAAAAATTAAGCCAAGCATATCAATGACCCACGTTGTTTGCGTAGCGAAGCTACGGTGAGATGTTATGAGGTCCTCCATGCATACATGCCCAGGAAACTGAGTGGTAATCGGTCGTGAATTAGGCCCGGGTTGCCCAGGCATTTAGTGCAGGAATTAAATGTTGGCACTGTAGTGAAAATGCTCTGCCAGTAGGCGTCCTCTAATGCCCAAGCTTGGTCACATACCTACTGTGAATGAGTATCTAGATGTAAGGAAATTTAAAGGGTCTGTGCTTACCAAGAATGTGGGGGAGGGATTGGCAAAGATGGTGGTACATGTTCAAAACGTCGGATCCCACTTTCGTCGTTTGAAAGTGTTCGAGCTCTTTGATATTGCATGTACGAGGCACAGTGATATTGCATCAATGAAACTATCATTTGTTGATCATGAAAGTCGTTTGATATTTCAGTTATCCAGAGGCAAGCCTTAACTAATGACCGTCATTACTGTTCTTAAATACTTGTGCGTCTTTTGATTGAGGTGCGTAGTTTCTTGCTTAGGGGCGGTGTGTAAATCACAACACAATGCACTAAATCATGATCAAGTATAAGCCACAAGGCAGGTAGGTTATTGTGGTAGGAGAGGAACCTATTTAGATATTGTTACATCTTAAAAATAACTTGATGATCACAAATACGTGCGAGAGCTAAGAGAGATCACAAAAACGAGTGACGTCACTCGATGACCTCTAAGATAAGTGACGTCAACGAAAACAAGAAAGTATGCATGGGAGGATGATAAACACGATCATGGATGCAGACATAAATTTAGAATTTTGAGTTTTCGTCACTTTTTTTACCATATTGCGGCTAAGTTGTGACAAGCCGGTGGTGAAGGAAACCGGAGTACCCGTCTAAAACCACCACCTATCCCCATGTCACTTTTCTCACTTTTCGAATCCGGGTAGTGGTGAGACACAACTAGCAGTCAGTGGCACAACATTAAACAACCCTACCAAAACACAGCAACACTAGAGTATCTAAAGCATATAGAGTAAAACTGCGATACAAAAACAAATGCTAATTGTAAGATAACCTATGTACATTGCAGTCTTAAGAATCATTAAAGGATATTTCGTTTGTTTTATGCAGTATTACAGTCCCATAATTAACATATCTGTGAGACTGCATGAATTATTGTTATCAGTCTCACTCTCATTCTAGCAACTGATTGTTTAATTTATTTGTTGTACTGGACCGCATTGGGCTTCTAACATTGTATTTACCAATTTTCAATACTGTAAATCAACCAGTCTTAAAATAGCAGTGGTTGCACTCAATCACAGCATTGAATGCCCTGGGTAGTTTAGTTCCGAAGGTTAACAATAGATGGCGCTTCTGAAATGGTGATATTGCAAAAATAAGAAGTAGCAAAAATCTGGAAATGAAAAAAACGCAAAATTTTATGACGCACTTATTACCAGATTTACAGTAATAGGAGGCCAGCAGGTATCGCACAATGCTTGATGGTCTCATGCAATACCTACTGGCTTCTCGAAGACACCTTGCCCCACACCAACTTTACAACAAGGATAACCAATAATATTGCACCATGATAAATTATCATCAAGGATTGTATGAACCACTTGCAGTATGATGTGAACCGTGCTTAGGACTGGTTATGTTGTGAGTTGAACAGAATGTCATCGACATGCTCAGCCCAGCGAAATAATCATTGATGTGGCTTGGTGTGACTCCCTATATCAATTTGGACTTGAATATAGATTAGT
>OZ012685.1:52082112-52109612 GCA_963942565.1 Maea johnstoni
CGAAAAATCTCCATATTTCTCAGTAACATTATAAAACATAATTAGTGCAGAAGAAAAACCTACCATCAGAAAGTAAGCCAGAACTTAACTATGAAAGCTTAAATAATCTTACGGGTTAGGTTTAAATGAAAAGGTATAATATGGAGGTTTGATACGAAAAATCTCCATAATTCTCAGTAAGCAATATAATTGACCCAAAGGTCATCCAATCCTTACACCGGAATGTGTTTCTGGTTGATCTTTCGTATTTGCAACCTCTGCGAGGGGAACATTTACGCCCATCATCGAAATTTGATTCCTTGATTTCATTATCGAATTATGACGGTTTGCTTGCTGGGTCGATAGGAGTTTCGAAATGCAGTTAAACATGACATCTCGTGACATGGGTGAACAGGCAAGAGATCAATGTATCATTCAGTAGAACTAGTCTCAACCAATGTCCCTTTCTCAGAAGAACATAATTTACATAGTCGTTCCTAAGGCCTCAAACAAGGAATTTCGTATATCCTCTTTTTTCTGTCACATTAAGAAGTAATCGTGTCTAATAAGTTGTTTGAGTAATGATGGAGAAATATGGGGTACAGTACAGATATATAATTCCTGCACCAGTCGACCGGACGACTGCCAATGCTTGGTTGTATAAACACCTATTGATGACATGAAAAAACATAAGCCAAGCATATGCACGTAGCTTGTGAATCAAAGCTACGTCCAGTTGTAAGGCCATCGATGCATTCATGCGTAGGAAACTGTGTGGCAACTGGGTGTGCGGTCACGTATTATACCCGGGCTGCCTACCCCCTCGGGTCAGGAACTAGACATCGGCACTGTAGCTGGGGATAAACATCACCTACCCCAGTAAAATGGCAACCTTCTCACATACCTGTGGTTAGATTCAAACGCTAGCAGAGACGAAATATTAGAAGCATGCAATTATTGCGCATTAGACCACCCAGCTTTGGGGCGGACCCTCAGTGATTATGTTCACTTCATACATAAGCCTATATGTGTCATCAATCTAGATCTTAGTCAACACTGTTACACAGTAAGATGGATTAATGACATGCTTTATAATAAGGCCAGTAAGGCCCCGTGGGTGCTCTGTACATAACGATAATTTTCATTTCTTCTTCATAGTAACCTATCGCTGTGAGGAAAACGGGAGAAATCCGATAGATAGATATTGACATGCTGAGGCCGCGAGTTCATAGTGAGTTCAAGTTGTTTACAAATATGTTACACGTGTGTGTAATTTGAAATAAAAAGTTGTTCATGTGTATTCAGACATTGATGTGAATTTCCTTTTAACCTTTGCAATGTCTACGGGGTCTAAGTTAATTAGTTATATATCTTTCTTACTCTTATGTTCAGTTTAATTTTCTATTAGTTCTTATAATTTATTACTATTGTTCGTACGTTTATTTTATTATTGCTATTATTAGTTATATTCTTATTGTTATCATTACTATTATTGATATTATTATTATTACTATCATTATTATTATTTTTATTATTATTATTATTATGCCTATTTTGTTTTTGTAATTTCATGTCAATATGACATGACCAATAAATAATACATTACAATACAATTCACGTGTTTCATCTATTTCTAAGCAATAAGAACATCACCAGATCAGGATTGTCGAAGGATGTATTTTCAATTAGTATGATATTGGCTGTATTTATTTGCCATTTATTGTACATATAGGTTAACCCTTTTATGCCTGGAATTTCTCTAGAAGGTATCGTCAGGATCTATTACAGTTTTGATTATAACGTGGGAATTAAGAATCACTTTAAAAAATATTTGAAGGAGAGTTTTTTCCGTGGCCATTCTACAGTACAGACATTTAATTCCGGCAAAAGTCTACCAGTGCTTGGTTGTACAAGCACACATGAATAACATGTCAAAAAATAAGCTTAGCATATCAATACTTCACGAAGCTTGCGAGTCAAAGCTACGTTCAGTTGCAAGGTCATCCGTGCATCCGTGCCCAGGAAACTGGGAGGCAATGGGGTGCACGGTCGTATATTATGCCCGGTATGCCCACGCCTTCAGTGCAGGAAGTAAATGTCGGCACTGTAGTTCCTAAACAATTTCTGCGAAGTTTTAAGGCAAGCATGGATGGATTAAGGTGCAAGTCAGGAAGAGGGGTTGACCCCATTAAACTGATTTACATGCAGTATGCGATTGATAATTATATCACTTAACCATGTTCCATTAGGCATTTTTGTTGTCATTATTTATATTTTCAGGCTTTACCAATAGATCATCATTGTAGACGGTGATTAATATAGGAACTCACAGAACGGGTCATTATCCTTTGCTTTAAGTTTCCATGCCACTAGTCCATAAATAGTGGCCATCAGGATGGAGTTCTACCGAATATATCGTATCGCGAAGTAGTTAGAGTCGTTTTACGCTCTCTAAATTAGCTAAATAGACAAGTTCAGGGCGTAGGAGGCGGGCGGAGAGTAGAAAGTGGTGTTCGTATGGACGTAAAAGCTCAACGGGCCGTGGCTCAGGGTTAAAGTACGGCAAATATAGAGCATCATTAACCCCTATGCTGCTGGTGGCTTAAATTTTGCCAATACGAAATAATACCAAAAACCCTAAAAATCACCGAAACCATGGCAAATGGGTATTCATCTGAAAGTACTCAGCGAGAGCTATTCAATGAATACCAACATGACAGGATTTGGATGGTTTTCGAAAATGTTTGCGTCCGTGTGCTTAAGACGAAAGTAGCCTCTGCATTGGGAGGGTTATATAGTACACGCACAGCAATGCCGCGAAATGGCACGCAAAGGCGCCAAGCACTGTAACGAGATTACGCACTAGAAAATAGAATTTATTCTGACCAAAACGTAGAAGCCCCTGGCCAGAGAACATGGCAGACTTATTTCATGGTACCATACAGATCTTGTGTATTTTTTCGCAAGCGGAAATTCATCCACTTTTATGTTACAGCTTATGTGCTGCCAGGAAATGAATTCCAAACATGAAGTATGTATGCCAAAGGCTAGCGTGCCTGATTCTATAACAATGACATTTTCATTTACAGTACAAAAGTTTAATTCCTGCACCGGTCGACCGAACGTCTCACAGTGCCCGATAGTACAAACACATATGGATATCATGTCAAAACAATAAACCAAGCACGTCAATGACCCAATGAAGCTTGCGAATCAAAGCTACAAGTACATGTACGTTCAATTGTGAGGTCATCCATGCATCTATGTCCAGGAAACTGGGTGGCAATCGGTCGTGCGGTCGCATATTATGCTCAGGTTGCCCATGCATTTAGTTTTTTAACTTTGCGAACATGGAGTGCCAGCTACATGTATACACTTCAAGTGGCAGCACTAATGATTGCGAATCTTAATTTTGCGTCCGAAGCTAAACGCAAAAATTAAACTAAAGCAATCTTTTCTGAATTTTCAGTAATCACAGCGTTTAGTTGTAACAAAACCCAAAGTAGAAAACGAATAGATTATAGTTTTGGTATTCGGGGATTGCTGATCACTGGGAATTTCATTGTGAGTGAACAAAACTTTCTGGTATTCCTTACCCATCCCAGCTAGTATTCTATAAATAGCTTACTCCGTATTGCCTTTCCCTTTTACGTGTCTTGTGGAAGTAACAGGATTCGACGCTGCTCTCGGATTGGGAGAATCGATTGTAGGCGAGGACAGGTAAGGAAGTGAAATCCTCAATTACCTATTTATCCTGCTATCTCTCCTCGTGGCGAGGATGTGGCCGGCTTTGCCAACGGAAATTAAAAGCAGTCCGTTCCCTGTGAACTGCTTGCCTGCCGACTTCTTGTTGTCGGCGTCTGAGGAAGCTTCTGAACACAGCCTTCTGTACCAATAAGCCTGGTGGCGGGAACGAGGGGAGGGAGGAAATTGTATGTACAATCAAAGGGACACCTCTTGCCGCACTTGAGGCGTGGGAATTACAGTACATAAATTAATATATAATTGCCAGGAACATACTGGTAGTCGATGTAACATACATGTATAGTACAGAAACTTAATTCCTGCACTAGTCGACCGGACGTCTGTACCGGACGATTGTATGTACAATCAAAGGGACACCTCTTGCCGCACTTGAGGCGTGGGAATTACAGTACACAAATTAATATACAATTGCCAGAAACGAACATACTGGTAGTCAATGTAACATACATGTACAGGAACTTAATTCCTGCACTACTCGACCGGACGTCTGTACCGGACGATTGTATGTACAATCAAAGGGACACCTCTTGCCGCACTTGAGGCGTGGGAATTACAGTGCATAAATATATATATATAATTACCAGGAACATACTGGTAGTCGATGTAACATACAGTACAGGAACTTAATTCCTGCACCAGTCGACTGGACGTCTGTACCAGACGATTGTATGTACAATCAAAGGGACACCTCTTGCCGCACTTGAGGCGTGGGAATGACAGTGCATACATTAATATATAATTGCCAGGAACATACTGGTAGTCGATGTAACATACAGTACAGGAACTCAATTCCTGCACTAGTCGACCGGACGTCTGTACCGGACGATTGTATGTACAATCAAAGGGACACCTCTTGCCGCACTTGAGGCGTGGGAATTACAGTGCATAAATTAATATATAATTGCCAGGAACATACTGGTAGTCGATGTAACATACAGTACAGAATCTTAATTCCTGCACTAGTCGACCGGACGTCTGTACCGGACGATTGTATGTACAATCAAAGGGACACCTCTTGCTACACTTGAGGCGTGGGAATTACAGTGCATACATTATTATATAATTGCCAGGAACATACTGGTAGTCGATGTAACATACAGGTGCAGGAACTCAATTCCTACACTAGTCGACCGGACGTCTGTACCGGACAATTGTATGTACAATCAAAGGGACACCTCTTGCTACACTTGAGGCGTGGGAATTACAGTGCATAAATTATTATATAATTGCCAGGAACATACTGGTAGTCGATGGAACATACAGTAGAGGAACTCAATTCCTACACTAGTCGACCGGACGTCTGTACCGGACGATTGTATGTACAATCAAAGGGACACCTCTTGCTGCACGTGAGGCGTTGGAATTACAGTACATAAATTAATATATAATTGCCAGGAACATACTGGTAGTCGATGTAACATACATGTACAGGAACTTAATTCCTGCACCAGTCGACCGGACGTCTGTACCAGACGATTGTATGTACAATCAAAGGGACACCGCTTGCTACACTAGAGGCGTGGGAATTACAGTACATACATTAATATATAACTGCCAGGAACATACTGGTAGTCGATGTAACATACAGTACAGAATCTTAATTCCTGCACTAGTCGACCGGACGTCTGTACCGGACGATTGTATGTACAATCAAAGGGACACCTCTTGCCGCACTCGAGGCGTGATAATTACAGTACATAGATTAATAAATAATTGCCAGGAACATTCTGGTAGTCGATGTAACATACAGTACAGAATCTTAATTCCTGCACCAGTCGACCGGACGTCTGCCAGTGTCTGGTTGTACAAACACTCATGGATAACTAGTAATGCCGAGATATCTCATTCAAAAGCATATATCACATTTAAAAGCAAGTGGGCTTTTTCTCTGAGCCCTCTCGCTCTGAATCTCTCTCTCGCTCTGAATCTCTCTCTCTCTCTCTCTGAATCTCCCTCTTTCGCTCTGAGTCTCTCTCTCTCTCTCTCTCTCGCTCTGAATCTCTCTCTGAGCTCGGAATCTCTCTCTCTCTCTCTCTCTCTCTCTCTCTCTCTCTCTCTCTCTCTCTCTCTCTCTCACACACACACACAATGAGATTTGCGTGGGTCAGCTGTCTAGTTAAGTTTGCGTGCAACTAAATTGCCCGGTGGGACTTGGCCTCGATCGCCTGTAGACTTCCATAACCCCAGGATAAATGCTTGTGGAAACGTTTGAGAGTTTGAGATTTCCCGACTGAAGGCACGTGACCGTATCATGTTAACATGATTTGTTCCCTTACCACTCCATGGACTGTAACGTATGATCACTTTAGATGGGGATCAAACTTATAAGTGTTATGGACTAAGGAAGAAGGAAGGATTGGGTAATTTTTATTTCCCTTCTCTTCATGAATAGTCTCAAGTGATCTTGTAGTTGCAGAAGGACCATAGACAGTCCTTCACAACGCAGCACGGTTATTTAGCGACCTTGCACTCCCACTGCTCACTATATCTCAACATTGAGGAACGGGTCTATGGCTCGAGGCATGTGAGAAGTTGCGGATGACTTGGTTTTAGCCGATAGTTCTCATTCAGGTTTCCTCCATCCTTTGTAGCCAAATGTCAACACTTTTGCAGTAACACTGTTGAAAGAAGAGAAGATAGGTCTCTCTCTCTCTCTCTCTCTCTCTCTCTCTCTCTCTCTCTCTCTCTCTTTATATATATATATATATATATATATATATATATATATATATATATATATATATATATATATATATATATATATATATATATATATATATATATATATATATATATATATATATATATATATATATATATATATATATATATATATATACATATATATATATATATATATATATATATATATATATATATATATATATATATATATATATATATATATATATATATAAATATATTATATATATATATATATATATATATATATATATATATATATATATATATATATATATATATGTATATATATATAGAGAGAGAGAGAGAGTGAGAGAGAGAGAGAGAGATATGTCTATTGATTATGCGCAAATCTTAACAAATCCATATACATCAAGTAATAATACGATATGATGCTAATAAGGGTTGAAACAATGATATAAAAATGAAAATCTTTCCTCCAATTCAGGGGCATATAACTTATTATAAGACTGTAAATAACATTTCTATGTTGGAACCACGTCCACGTCCATATCCATGTCACAAATTAAGCGCATGACGTAATTGCAGAGTTTCCTGGTTACTATTCAAGCATTCTAATTGCTTGCCACCTGCGAGGGATTCCTGTCCGTGTCGTACAGGCAGGAGGAATGCAAAGAATGTTGTAGATTACTAATTACCCCCAAGAGCTTGGTGTGGCTAGCTTGGTGAAACACCTGTCCCCAGGTAAGGGATTGCATTTCTCCCTCATTTTCCATTATAGCCAATCGCGTCACGTGGCAATGGCTGAAAATCAGAAATGTGACGTAACACTATACTGTTTAACCCTTCAAATGCTGAGGCCACTTTCGTCCAAATAGAGATTTTTAAAACACCACCTTAACCCTGTCGTGTTGGTATTAATTGGATAGCTATAGATGAGTGCTCTTAGGTGAGTACCCATATGCACAGGTTTCAGCTATTTTCAGGGTTTTGGCATCATTTTGTTTGGGCCAATTTAGCCACCAGCACTATTAGGGGTTAATTACATACTAATTAGAGGCTAGCACCTCCAACGTAGACTGCTGACTCGCCTGGCTTCATTAATATATATATATATATATATATATATATATATATATATATATATATATATATATATATATATATATATATATATATATATATATATATATATATATATATATATATATATATATATATGCACTGTCAATCCTTGATTATAATCTCTCACCTTCCACTCCCATAGTGAGTCCTAACACAGACCACAGACTGTCAACCAATGTCTATTTCTAAGAGGTGGATTACCAAGGCGGGTAGGTATTGTGAGAAGGAATGTAGATCTGATGCTGATTCTTGGCTGACATAATTAGAGGCTAGCACCTCCCACGTGGACGGCTGACTCGCCGGGCTTCATCAATTAGTTGCTGTTTAGCACTCTAGCATGACACCTCCTTATTGCGCGCACATCTTTTGTACGACTAAATTAGATAAATGTCACTGCAAGCTGCTGCCACGAGAGAGAGAGAGAGAGAGAGAGAGAGATTCAGAGCGAGAGAGAGAGAGATATATTCGGAGCGAGCGAGCGAGCAAGAGAGAGAGCGGGAGAGAGAGATTCAGAGCGAGAGAGAGATTTAGAGAGAGAGATTTAGAGAGAGAGAGAGAGAGAGAGAGAGAGAGAGCAATGTAGTAGTAGTAGTAGTAGCAGCAGCAGAAGAAAGAGAGAGAGATAGAGAGAGAGCAATGAAGTATTTTGTTTACTTGGTAAAGCATACAGCATTGTAGTTACATGATATGCGTGTATACTTTTGTAAGTTTATTTTCGTGTTTTTGTCTCTTTTTGATTCTATATATTATATCATTACATCCTATATGTATGTAATAGCATGTTTTTATATCATTCTACTATACTACTACTACTACTACTACTACTACTATTACTATTACTACTACAACTACTGCTATTACAGAAACAACAACAACTACTACTTCTATTTCTACTACTACTACTACTACTACTACTACTATTATTATTACTATTACTACTAATGGCATAGCTAATTAATTCTGATTAAATGCATGTGTTCTTATACAGAACACCTCTACTACACAGTGTGTTTTCTGTCCGCTCAGGGCTTACATGTTTAATTGCCGCACTGTCTACACATGCTCACCAGGGGATAAAATTGGCAAGCAGCAGAGCCACTGCCCAGCCTAGCGCAGACCATCAATCAACCGGTATATTGGTATCGAGGATCAGCCACTTTGCTGCGAATCCCCGAATGCATCACATGTTTTTCGTGTGATATGAACTCGCTGAGATGTGATGAAAACATCCAGAGCTGATGCCCAAAATCGATTGGCTGAGGGTCGAATGTCACATGGCAGGGGTTTTGTAATCTCTGTGTCCAACCCGGCAGGTGGACACTAATGAAGGTATTAAGCCCTGACCTTTCTGGACCTGTTAGCGTTAGATTAATATATTAAGCCCCGACCTTGATGGACCTGTTAGCGTTAGATTATTATATTAAGCCCCGACCTTACTGGACCTGTTAGCACGTTAGATTAATATATTAAACCCCGACCTTGCTGGACCTGTTAGCGTTAGATTAATATATTAAGCCCCGACCTTACTGGACCTGTTAGCACGTTAGATTAATATAGTCCACGATTAGATCAGACTTCTGCAATTTATAACCATCAATGGGGATCGGTGCCTTACATGTAACCAATACTGTTGCTTTCACAAAGTACAGTGCCAGTGCACTCAGAGCTTGTAGTGAAGGTAATCAATAGAGGTGTTCTGTATGAGAACACATTTTTTTATTATAATTTATTGATCCATTCATAAATAGTATGGTACAAGGACAATAGGCATAATAATAATACAGAGTTGTGTGAAGTATTAGGGTAGTACATAGTCTCCACCAAAAATTTGAGTTTTATATCTCAGTTTCGTAAAGCATTCGCAATAGAAGCCCATTTTCCAAGGGTTTTTTCAATAGAGCCCTTTATGGTGCCCAGGTACATTTCAGTATTCATCTGTCTCTTAAAAACTGTTTTTAGGAATATCATATTCACTCTAGTGCCTTTCCATTTGCTTTTATAGATTTCATGTTTTGTTATGTATGAGAACACATGAAGACAATCAGTATCATATACACTCTCTGTAATTCGGAACAATAGGAAAACGATACAAATGGATGATCCAAAAGTTAGTTGTCTTATTTTTGGTTTTATAGTAATTACACTGGATGCATGTCTTAAGAGAAATATTCATGCATAATTAATGTCTGATCCAAATCTTCAGATCAAGGGAATAGTATTGAACACCTGGCGTTCTACTACAATGCATTTAATAGGCTCATGGTTAAAATCCTTATGGGAGCTAAAAAATGTGATTACCATAAATAATTTTATCCTATCAGTAAATTTTATGATGGAGTCACGCTAGGATGTTTAATGAAGCTAGCGTTGATTATGCATTTCATATAATCATAAGGGAATGCCCATCAAAACGCCTTGCTCCAGTGGTCTCATCGTTATAATCACTGGAATTTCGGTTTTTGATTTTTCGACGCGTTTACCAATATAGGCTTATAGCGTGCAAGCCATGGAACTAGAGCCATGGAACTATGTAAAGGTATTCGGTATATAGTCTTGCATCCACCGAAATGTTCACACGACCTTCCTCCCCTAGCAGGCCTGTACACACGGAAACCATTTCAATCCCCCAAGGGATATTCCAGAGCAGCTGGCAGAGTATAGCGCACACGCTCTAAGCAATGCCTTAGTAATGCTAGGTACCCATTTTGAAGCTGGGTAGACTGAGGCAATATGGAATAGACTGTCTTGCCTAAGGACAAACCAAAGTGCCTCTGATACCACGGGATTCTTCTCACTTAACTTTATCCAACTGATCCCCCCCCCCCCCACAAAAAAAAGAAAAGAGACAGAGCCCTCTTAGTGAGTTCTTAGTGAACGGTTTCCTGTACAGTGCCGGTATTTAATTCATGCACTAAAGGCGTGAGCAACCCGCGCATAATGAACGACCGCGTGCCCGATTGCCACCCAATATGCTGGGCATGGATACATGGATGACCTCACAACCGAACATAGATTTGATTCACAAGATACGTGGGTCATTGCTGTGCTTGGTTTATTTCTTGACATGTTATCCATTTGTGTCTGTACAACCAGGCACTGGCAGACGTCTGGTCGACTGGTGCAGGAATAAAATGTCTGTACTGTATGTGTACTTTAAGAATTTACGTAATGCTCTTGTTGATGCTTATTATAATGCAAAATGGGCTCTGATCTATTGAAAAATTTCACATGAAATCTAATTAATAATACCTTATAAAGCCGTATCGATCAATTTATGCGAAAATCACCAAGTACCATTCATATGATTCTTTATTTACAACTGATTTTATTTTCTTCATGAAAAGCTTTAATGAGATACAGTTCTGACAATTAATTCCTGCACCAGTCGACCGGACTTCTCTGTCAGGAAGTCGCCATTTGCTAACCTAGTCACATATCAAACGCTTGTTTGGTCTACTACCGTCATAGTCAGGGCGTCCAATGTAATATCTGGCAAATGTTAATAAGCTAATGCTTGGATCCCACAGGGCTTACACCAGCCTAACTGAATTACCTAGCTTTTGATGTCGAGTAATTTTGCTCGCTAACTGTTTAAGGAGAAGAGCCTTTTATCAAAGCAATTTTTCTTTGTACACTTATGGAAATATGTAAGAATTATTTCATGTTTGCTTTTCATGTTTGCTTTTCTGAGGACAGTTGGCTAGTAATCTAGGAACTATAGTACATGTATTTAATTCCAGCACCTCAATACACCTCAATACCCCACGTAGTTAGTTTACGAATCAACGCTACGTTCAGTTGTGAGGTCATCCATGCATCCATGCCCAGGGTGGTGATTGGGCGTGCGGTCGTGTATTATGCCCGGGCTGTCCACTCAAAAATATGCCAAGCACACCAATGGCCCACGTAGATTGCAGATCTAAGCTATGTTCAGTTGTCAGGTCATCCATGACTCCGTACCTAAGAAACTGGGTGGCAATCAGGCGTGCGGTCGTTTATTATGCCCGGGCTGCCCACACATTTAGTGCAGGAATTAAATGGCGGCACTGTAAGAGTGTAAGTATTCTCTCTAAATAATTTATTCTAACTGCGCCTTACCATACACTTGGAATGGGGTCAGCCTCGACAGTCGAGCGGTACAGTGCACTGCACGCAGATTGATAGCGGCGTCCCCCCTTGCTCTCAGGTTGGGGGTTTCTATCTAAAATGAAATGAGGAAAATATACAAATTGGCACGAAAAATGATGAGAAAAATTACTTATTTCGTTTATGTGTAACATTCTATCTTTGTATGATTTGCAACATAATGTTATCGCATAATTTGACAACGCAAAAAGTTGAATATACTGAAGATGTTAGAATGTTGCGGGTGACTTCCCGAGCTTATATAGATGGTTTCCTTCCTCATTATCCAGAGAAAGTCCGATACAAGGTGATAGGAGGGGAAATGAAAGGAATGGAAAGTAGTATGAATCTAGTGGCGCTGGGCGCAACACAGCGCAAAGGTTAGGGAGGTATGGCAGAGGAATGGATCCGTGCGCCAAAATATGTAGGCCGGCGCACGGATCCATGTCTCAAGGGGAATGGATATAGATGTATTAGTTATATGAGGAATATGGGTAGTGAGGAAAAGCAAATTAGTGATCGTGTAAATATTTAAAGCTATGTTCACCTGGGAAAAAAGGTCTGATTTGGAAAATATTTGTTACTGAAATACCATAAAGGTGAGAATATGGGGAATTCAAAAACATTAATCAGAATTTGCCCCCCCCCCTCCCCCAATATGATACTGACCACCTCTGGGTCATGGACTATTATGATGTATTCAGTTCAAAAGCAATCTCTGTGTGTTTCTCATAACTGGGAATTTGTCATCATGCTGCAAGTGTGATCTGCTACATAAAATTAAAGTTATTTCATAATCATACTTGTATGGTTATCATTTTGCCAACACCTGTAAAATATGATAGCCCACTCCTAAACTAATAAACTAATCTGACCCCTGGTGGCCAGGATTGGAACCGCATAAAATCTCCTGATTTTGGATGGTTGAATGTTAACAGGTATGAATTATATAACTTGGTCAGAAATCTTCAGATTAGCTACTGATTTGCCAACTTTCAAAAATCATACACAATTCCTCAAGAATAAATTCATTTTCTAGCCAAGAGCCAAGAATTTCATAATATGCTGAACATAGTAAGTATTTGATCTTGAAAGATCACACAATGTCTGGAAAGATCACACAATGTAAATGTTGTTGATGACGACATTTTCAGTTCCAAAGCTATCTGCGTGTTTTTTAAAACTGTGTGAATATTATCATGCAGCAATTGTGATCTGCTAAAATTAAAGTTATCCTATTAACATATGTTTCCATGATTACCAACTCTAAAGGCCCGCTCCTTAAGCAAAAGTACTAACCTGGCCCCTCCCAGAATTGGAACTAAACAAAATGAAACCAAAAGACGTCGCAGTAACCGCCTGATAAGTGATATATCCTGATTTTGGATTGTTGAATGCTGACGGGTATGCCAACGTACGTGCACAATATCAATTGGAGAATTCATAACACACACGTACCATGATTTAAGAACTTATGGCCAGTTTAGCGATATTCTCAGAATGAGGCATCTGCGTAGTTTAATAGTATGCCGTAGGTGTACGTCCTATACATATTTCGCTGTCTCGCTATGCGCGGAATTACAGTAAAGTTGTTCCCCTTTTTCGACATATTAGCTAAAAGTACACGGGCGCGAAAATATGCCAAAAATTTTCCCATATATAAGCTTCAGACAATGTTTCAATCGCACGCATGACTTGATTTTTTGGCCGCTCAGTTTCATCAATAAACTCCTACCATAAACCGTTATTGACGACGAATTTGTAATCGTCGATTCCCCCTATTACCTAGTAATATCCCATCTGGGCGAATGGGAGAATGCTGAACTTATTAAGCCCTACGGGCAGTGACGTGCTTGGGCACTTCGAATCCCGACTCGGTCCAGAGAAAGTCCGATACAAGGTGATAGGAGGGGAAATGAAAGGAATGGAAAGTAGTATGAAGCTAGTGGCGCTGGGCGCAACACAGCGCAAAGGTTAGGGAGGTATGGCAGAGGAATGGATCCGTGCGCCAAAATATGTAGGCCGGCGCACGGATCCATGTCTCAAGGGGAATGGATATAGATGTATTAGTTATATGAGGAATATGGGTAGTGAGGAAAAGCAAATCAGTGATCGTGTAAATATTTAAAGCTATGTTCACCTGGGAAAAAAGGTCTGATTTGGAAAATATTTGTTACTGTAATACCATAAAGGTGAGAATATGGGGAATTCAAAAACATTAATCAGAATTTGCCCCCCCCCCTCCCCCAATATGATACTGACCACCTCTGGGTCATGGACTATTATGATGTATTCAGTTCAAAAGCAATCTCTGTGTGTTTCTCATAACTGGGAATTTGTCATCATGCTGCAAGTGTGATCTGCTACATAAAATTAAAGTTATTTCATAATCATACTTGTATGGTTATCAATTTGCCAACACCTGTAAAATATGATAGCCCACTCCTAAACTAATAAACTAATCTGACCCCTGGTGGCCAGGATTGGAACCGCATAAAATATCCTGATTTTGGATGGTTGAATGTTAACAGGTATGAATTATATAACTTGGTCAGAAATCTTCAGATTAGCTACTGATTTGCCAACTTTCAAAAATCATCCACAATTCCTCAAGAATAAATTCATTTTCTAGCCAAGAGCCAAGAATTTCATAATATGCTGAACATAGTAAGTATTTGATCTTGAAAGATCACACAATGTCTGGAAAGATCACACAATGTAAATGTTGTTGATGACGACATTTTCAGTTCCAAAGCTATCTGCGTGTTTTTTAAAACTGTGTGAATATTATCATGCAGCAATTGTGATCTGCTAAAATTAAAGTTATCCTATTAACATATCTTTCCATGATTACCAACTCTAAAGGCCCGCTCCTTAAGCAAAAGTACTAACCTGGCCCCTCCCAGAATTGGAACTAAACAAAATGAAACCAAAAGATGTCGCAATAACCGCCTGATAAGTGATATATCCTGATTTTGGATTGTTGAATGCTGACGGGTATGCCAACGTACGTGCACAATATCAATTGAAGAATTCATAACACACACGTACCATGATTTAAGAACTTATGGCCAGTTTAGCGATATTCTCAGAATGAGGCATCTCCGTAGTTTAATAGTATGCCGTAGGTGTACGTCCTATACATATTTCGCTGTCTCGCTATGCGCGGAATTACAGTAAAGTTGTTCCCCTTTTTCGACATATTAGCTAAAAGTACACGGGCGCGAAAATATGCCAAAAATTTTCCCATATATAAGCTTCAGACAATGTTTCAATCGCACGCATGACTTTATTTTTTGGCCGCTCAGTTTCATCAATAAACTCCTACCATAAACCGTTATTGACGACGAATTTGTAATCGTCGATTCTCCCTATTACCTAGTAATATCCCATCTGGGCGAATGGGAGAATGCTGAACCTATTAAGCCCTACGGGCAGTGACGTGCTTGGGCACTTCGAATCCCGACTCGGTCTAGAGATTAAGCACTAATATGCCCAGACTGTCAGGAAAAATGACGATAAACAGTTCCTGCCAAATTTCATCCCGAAGTAGGTACTAGTATTTAAATGCATGAGCCACTGTTATATATCTTTGCCTAAATTAAGTTAATTATATAATGGCTAGCAGCTCTTATTAAGATGATAAATGTTTTTATGTAATTTATAGTACTTAACGAGGCAATATTCCATCTCTTAGTAATAAGAAACGCACGTTATTCATTTTTGGAATCTGAAAAGGTTGAAGCAAAGCATCTATCATTTTTCTCAGTTTCTGATTATCATTTTATTATTTTCAAATGCGTAATGTATTTTCTGTAACTGGAATGGTCATTATGTTTTTTCCTCCATTCTTTAACCCGTATGCTCCTGGTGGCTAATTCGGCCATTAAAAATGATGCAAAAATACTTTTTTTAAATGATTGAAACCCTGGCACCCGGGTATTCATCTGAGAGTACTCAGCGAGAGCTATTCAATGAATACCGACATGACAGGGTTTAGATGGTTTTCAAACATGTTTGCTTTCTTGCGCTTTAGATGAAAGTGGCCTCCGCAATGGGAAGGATTAAAGATGCCGTCCAGTGACGTCATCTATTAATTTCATCCATTTAATGGGGTGTTAATTTGCGCATTTGTGAATGAAATTGCCTTAGTTTTCGAGTGTGTACAGAATTCAGGAACGATTGAATTTTCCCAATAAACAAGCCAATGCAGAGCTCCCATGACGAGTGATTCATTAGCGATCTAATTTGTACTAATTATTTTAAGCGAGACTGATAACAATGTGAACAGTCGAGTAAATTCATTCAATTGTTGCGGATAAATAAATTGGCTGATCGCTTGATGTATGGCGCTTCAGGATGTCAATGCTGTGTGGGGGGTAATGATGATGTAGGAGATGATGCTATTGACATCAGCAGCAGCGGTGCCACAGTGAGAACCAGTGAGAGTACTAAGTGAGAGAGCGAGTGAGAGGGGTATGAGGCGCTATACAGTACAGACATTTAATTCCTGCACCAATCGACCGCACGTCTGCCAGTGCCTGGTTGTACAAACACCCTTGGATAACACGTCACAAAATAAGCCAAGCACATCAATGACCCACGCAGCTGACGAATCAATGCCACGTTCAGTTGTGAGGCTTGGGATATGTGGTCGCATCCATGCCAAGGAAACTGGGTGGCAATCGGGCGTGCGGTCGTGTATTATGCCCGGACTGTCCACGCGTCTAGTGTAGGAATTAAATGCACTGTACTAAGTGAGAGAGCGAGTGAGATGGGTATGAGGCGCTATACAGTACAGTCATTTAATTCTTGCACCAGTCGACCGGACGTCTGACAGTGCCTCGTTGGGCCTGGTAGTAGAAACACCCATGGATAACACCTCAAAAAATAAACCAAGACCATCAATGACCCACTTAGCTTGCAAATCAAAACTACATTGAGTTGAGAGGTCATCCATGTATCCACGCCAAAGAAACTTGGTGGCACTCGGGCGTGCGGTTGTGTGTTATGCCCAGGATGCCCACGCATTTAACACAAAAAGTATATGTCGCCACTGTACGTATGCTACCACGATCTACTTTTCTCCCGTCCTGAGGCCTGCAGTACATTGACAACATTTTACCCTTATGCTGGTAGTGGCTAATTTGGCCAAAACAAAAAATATTTAAAAACCTCAAAAATGACTGAAACCCTGGCAAGTAAATACTCTCATCTGAGAGTAGTCAGAGAGAGCTTTAACATGAATACCAACATGACAGGGTTTAAATAGTTTAAGAAAATCGTTGTGTCCTTGTGCTCTGGACAAAAGTAGCCTCAAAAGTGACCTCAAAACTGAGGGAAGCTTTGATTCGCAAGTTAAAAGTGTCATTGATGTACTTTTTTGAAATGCTATTCCTGGGTGTTTGTACAATCAGGCACTGGCAGACGTCCGGTCGACTGGCGCAGTAATTAAATGTCTGTATTGTAATTGTCGGTGTGTGTGCCATAATATCCTAAAAGTTGATATCCAAAATAAACGATAAACGTGTTTTGAAAGGTGCATTTTGAAGGCATTAAATTCGGACCTGGTATATACGGGCGATCTTCTTCTGCTCCTACAATAGACCCAACAATGGCGCGCGTGTACTTCAACAACGTCAAACCAAGTCCCAAGATTGCTACCTTGCATTCTATACAGATGTAACCCGCAGCAATGCCACAGCGAGTAGTAGGGAGCCATTATCCGTATCAATACTGTAGTGCTCTCGGCAAATCTCGACACAGATTTGATAAAATATGCATCTTCACCTCGCCTTTTACTGCTAGTAGTTCTGATCAATCATACCATTAGTAGTACTAATGCACGTATGGGAGTATGTAGTCTATTCGCTTACTTAGAGAATAAATATAGAGTAGGTGTTGCCATATAGTGTATTTGGAATTTCACTTTTCGCCACGTTTTCTGCCATAATGCGGTCAGTGAATGTGTAAATTGGCTCCTGGTATATTGGAAAATCATTTGTCATTAGAAGGGAATTTTGCATTTCGTTTTTCGTCACTTTTTTGCCATATTGCAGCTAAGTCGTGACTAGTCATTTGTAGGTGGTGAAGGAAACCAGAGGACCCGGCAAAAACCACCAGCGAAAACCAGCAACTAAATCCAAGTTACTGGAAACTTTCTCACATGTCCCTGGTGGGATTCGAACCCGGGCTGTTGTGAGAGACAGCTATCAATCCGTGGAAACGTATTAGACTACACGGTCATTGGGGCAGGCCCTCCATGTATTGTTCAAAATAGTTCAGTAACGAACAAGCGACACACTTTCAACACAAACAAATAAAAAATGCCGTTATGTATATGTATAGGTGTGATATTACATCCTGTCTATGCTGTTTTTGAAGAAACACATTTAACCCATTAATGCTCACAGCGGCCAAAAGCAGCCTGACAATTTTGATGAAATCTTGCCGGTAAACGCACACGTAGAAAAATGTTTGAAGGAGAAATGTTCATCGGAACATTATCAACAACTCTCCTTCAAATATTTTGTAAAATCATTCTTAATTCCAATTTTATTGGAAAAAGTATCATAGATCCAGACGACAATTTCATGACTAACTCTTAAGCATTAATGGGTTAATAAAAAAAACTGCCTGCATCTTCCTCACATTTTGAACTTCCGACCATTAAGAAATTAGTTTGATAAGTGCCATAGTATCACATAGACCTGCGAACTTCCCTTAGAAAAATAAGGTTTTTATTAGATTAAAGAGGTTGCTACAGGGATTTTAACCTTTTTATAAGGAATACTAATAAGTATTTCAATGGAAAGTTTTGTCGTATTTACACATTTTGTGATAAAAATTCAAAGGGAGGTGTTCGCAAAAAGAATTTAAAAAACCCAACAAAAGATTTGAACTGCTACAACAGCACCTAAATATCAGAAAAAACACGCGCTTGGTACGATCTCAATATCGCTACGTGTACCTTAACCCTTGTATGCTGAGTCTATTTTTTCGTCAAAGGCACACCATAGCAAAGATATTTGACAATTATCTAAACCCTGTCATGTTAGTATTCATTGGAAAGATCTTACTTAGTATTATCAAATGGAACACCCATATGCCATCGTTCCAGTCGTTTTCTTATATATTTTTTTCAAATTATTTAGCTTGGTCCAAATCAGCAATCAGCAGTACAAGGGTTAAACACATCAACACAAACAATATCAAGGAAACAAAAACATTAATTATACTGCACTCTGACTTATAGCGCTGGGAAATAGTAGCTCAGTTAGTTAGGTGTTGGACTAGTAATCAGTAGGTCACTGGTTATATTCCCGGCCGGGGCACTTTGGTCTGTCCTTGGGCAAGACAGTTTTTTCCATATTGCTTCAGTCTACCCAAATTTATGCAGTACATGTACTGCATAAATAATGCAGTGCTTAGAGCGTGTGCGCTATATGCTGCCAGTTGTTCTGGAATATCCCCTGGGGGATTGAAATGGTTTCCGTGTGTACAGGCCTGCTAGGGGAGGAAAGTTGTCTCAGCGCTTCGGTGGATACAAGACTATAAACCGAATACCTTTACCTTTTACCTTTACCTATACACATGTCAGTGAATTTGGTCGTGCTTAGGTATTTTCTTATATCATCTCACATAATTGTATTAGTTCATACGCTCGATAAAGATACGTACCTATAAAATGGGTATCATTTAATTACAGGTAGATTTTATGGGATGAACGGTAAGGTAATGACTTGTAATAATCAGAAAAGCCCACAATGGTGCATGGGATGATATAGTGGTGATAAATGATAGCTTTACACTCTCATGATGCTTGGCCTGTTGTATTAGATTTAAAAGCCATCCCGGTAGAGCTACTCGCTATTATAGCCACCCAGTAAACGCGTTTGCAGTTTACACAATGGATTCATTACCTGAGCTTATGGGTAATCTCAGGTAATTAATGGTGCCTAAGACAGAGGGTATAATAGATTCCGCAGCCAACACTGGCAGATGGGGTGCTTTTCATAACAGCTACAGTGCCGACATTTAATTCCTGCACTAAAGGCGTGGGCAGAAGGGGATATAATCAGAATGGAATAACCATCAAAACGTTTTGCTCTAGTGGGCTTATCGTTGTAATCACTGGAATTTTGATTTTTGATTTTTCAACACGTTTGCCATTATAGGCATACAATGCCGACATGTAATTCTTGCACGAAATGCATGGGCAGCCCAGGCAAAATACACGACCGCGCGCCCCATTGCCTCCCAGTTTCTTGGGTGTGGATGCACGGATGACCTTACAACTGAACGTAGCTTTGATTTGCAAGATACGTGAATTATTGATATGCTAAGCCTATTTTTGACGTTTTTCTTGTGTGCTTGTACAACCAAGCACTGGTAGACGTCCGGTCGACGACTGGTGCAGGAATTAAATGTCTGCATTGTAGGTATCCGCCACTTTATCGAATAGTAGGAATAAACGCTTGGAAATACAGTGGTGTCCATCTGCCGCCTCAAGACAACTCCTTTTATCACTGTTAAATTTAGAACTTTTTGGGGAAACTTGACCAAATGTTTCTGTTAAATGCTTCATGTGTATGTTCAAATACTGACTATACTAAGAAAGCATGTTAACTCCATTTACAGATACCACCTATTGATTGATATAGGTCTTCATTATTGCTACAAGGTTCATATGGTAGTGCCACATGATGACAGTATTCAAACTGATTTTTCGAACAGCGCCTGCAAAAAATTGACCAATTATTTGTGTTCTAGGACTCGAAACTTTTGGTGGGCCTGCCCTGATGGCCGTGAAGTGTAAGGCGTTGCCACTGACTGATAGCTGTCTCTCACCACTGCCTGGGTTCGAATCCCGGCCAGAATATGTGAGAAAGTTCCCAGTGACTTGGGGTTGGGCGGTGGTTTTCGCCAGCTACTCCGTTTTTCCTCGACAGATACAAATAGCTAGTCATGCCTTAGCCGCAATATGGCAGACAGAGTGACAAAAACCGAAATTCTAAATTGGAAATCCGAAATCTTAGTCACCACTGAGATATCTGTACCTTTAGGCAGCACTACGAGATTGTATGCGTTATATCCTGCACAGGTTGCAGGGGTAAATGAAATGCCCATGTATGAAAATGAAATGCCACGGGGTTTTCATGCACGAAACTTTTCCCCCGTATCTTTTGGCGGCACTACGAGATTTTATGCTATATATCCTGCACAGGTTGCTAAGGTAAAGATACTGCATCAATTTTACTCGCCACTTTAATCGACTCTTCTATTATTAATGGTTCTCCTGCACCGCTAACTTTATGTTATATGCCAAGGGTGTGGGCGGATACGATGGATTCTTGAGGTAGGGAATGAGATGGTATGGACTTTTGTTTTTTAGCAATTTATTTTCATGCATGAAAAAATCGTGGAATGAAATTTCCATATATAAAAATATCATGCATGGAAATTTCATGAAATGCCACGATGTTTTCATGCACGTAACTCTTCCTGAAATACACGTACCTTTAGACAGTGCCACGAGTCCTATCATGCACAGGTTGCTGGGGTAAAGATACTGCATCAATTTTACTCGCCACTTTAATCGACTCTTCTATTATTAATGGTTCTCCGACATCGCCACCTGTACGATATGAGCCAAGAGTGTGGGCGGATACGATGGCTTCTTGCGGTTAGAGAATGAGTTGGCATCGAATTTTGTTTATATAAATCTTTTTGCCGTACATAGCTAATGACAATCGCTACTAGCGTACATTACTGGTGAAGGTGCTGACCTAAAAAGTTGAATAACCCAAAACAAATGGCATGGTTTTCATGTTCCATTAAATGTCTGCACTATGGGCGGTTATCAAAAAGTCTCTGCATCCATGTGCTTTGGGCAAAAGTAGCCTTAGCGTTGGAAGGGTTAAAACATTCTGAGGCCAATGACTGGGCCAGCCTCAATGACCGAGCGCACCTACGCATTGCGCATTTATCGCAAACTCGATGTTGTTTCATCACCGCAAAGGCTTCAGGGTTGGCATATTCCTACGCCTGTAGCTAGTAGATCATACTGACCTAAGAACCAGGCCACTGCCCTGCCAACTCATATGCCAGGGTTTCAGTAATTAGTCAGGGTGTTTGCCTCATTTTGTACAGGCCAAATTAGCCACCAGCATTGGAAGGGTTAAACTATTCTGAAGCCAATGACTACGACAGCCTCACTGACCGAGTGCACCTACGTACAGTGCCGACATATAATTCCTGCACTAAATGCATGAGCAGTCCGAGCATAATACGCGACCGCACCGCCGATTGCCACCAAGATTCCTCGTCATGGATGCGTGGATGACCTCACAACTGAACGTATCTTTGATTTACGTGGGTCACCAATGAGTTTGGCTTATTTTTTTTGAACTGTTACCTTGTTGTTTGTACATGGTTTGTACAAACAGGCACTGGCAGACATCCGGTCGACTGGCACAGAAACTAAAGTGAATGTCTGAACTATATTGCGCATTTATCGGCAAAGATGCCTCATCACCGCAAATGCTTCAGGGTTGGCATATCCCTGCGCCTGTAGCCCATAGATCAAACTGACCTGAGAAGCAGGCCACTGCCCTGCCAAGGTGGCTAGGGAGTTATGATCACTCGAGTTTCCCTGCGCGTCCCCAGCGGTAAGGCAGAGAGCATAGGCAGGTCCTGTGGGAAAGATGTCTGTGACTACGTGCCCTATACTCTGAATGTGCTCATGTAACTACATAGCCTATGTGTGTATGATTCTGTATGCTGTTATTATGGATTATTGATGTTCGATTTGTTATACGTGCCCTATGCCCCAAAGTTGCTCATGTGACCACATGCCCTCTGCCCTAAATGGGCTCATGTGACTACATGCCCTTTGCTTTAAATATGCACATGTAACATCATGACTTATGCTCTAAGTGTGTGAATACATATCCTATGCTCTAAGTGTGCTCATGTGACTACATGCCCTTTACTCTAAGTGTGCTCATGTGACTACATGCCCTCTGCTCTAAGTGTGCTCATGTGACTACATGCCCTTTGCTCTAAGTGTGTTCATATGACTACATGCCCTCTGCTCTGAGTGTGCTCATGTGACTACATACCCTATGCTCTAAGTATGCTCAAGTGGCTATATGCCCTATGCTCTAAGGGTGCTCATGTGACTACATGCCCTATGCTCTAAGGGTGCTCATGTGACTACATGCCCTATGCTCTAAGTGGGCTCATGTGACTACATGTCCTATGCTCTAAGTGTGCTCATATGACTACATGCCCTCTGCTCTAAGTGTGCTCAAGTGACTACATGCCCTATGCTCTAAGTGTGCTCATATGACTACATGCCCTCTGCTCCAAGTGTGCTCATGTGACTGCATGCCCTATGCTCTAAGTGTGCTCAAGTGACTACATGCCCTCTGCTCTAAGTGTGCTCATGTGACTACATGCCCTATGCTCTAAGTGGGCTCATGTGACTACATGTCCTATGCTCTAAGTGTGCTCATATGACTACATGCCCTCTGCTCCAAGTGTGCTCATGTGACTGCATGCCCTATGCTCTAAGTGTGCTCAAGTGACTACATGCCCTCTGCTCTAAGTGTGCTCATGTGACTACATGCCCTCTGCTCTAAATGAGCTCATATGACGTCGACTGCATGTCATGTTATAAGTGTGCTCATGTGACTACATGCCCTCTGCTCTAAGTGTGCTCATGTGACTACATGCCCTCTGCTCTAAATGAGCTCATATGACGTCGACTGCATGTCATATGTTCTAAGTGTGCTCATGTGACTACATGCCCTATGCTCTAAGTGTGCTCGTGTGACTACATGCCCTTTGCTATAAACAGGCTCAGGTGACTACATGCCCTATGCTCTAAATGAGCTCATATGACGTCGACTGCATGCCCTATGCTGTAAGGGTGCTCATGTGAGTACTGCCCTATGCCTAGGGGCAGATACAGGATTTCAGTTTAGGGGGGGGGCGTTAAATTGAGATGGACGAAGTACGCGAGTGCCATAGCACAGCGCCACATCTTGGGGTTCTGGATATTGATTTTGTAGGTGTTCACTTCTGAGGGGCATTTGTGTACGTTGGCCTTGGAGGTGAAACCGTTCTATCAATTCACTTATAGTACTCTTAGGCAGGGTTCCGGAGCTTTGCAGGGGGGGGGGGGGGGGGGGGGGGGTGCGACGGGTACGCCACCCCCCCCCCCCCCCCCCCCCCCCCCCCCCCCCCCCAGGATGGCGGCGTACCCGTCGCACCCCCCCGCCCCCCCCAGGATCCGCATTTAATGCCCTACATTTACTTGTAAGGGCATCTAATTCCTGCACCAGTCGACCGGACTTCTGCCAGTGCCTGGTCGTACAAACACCCATGGCCCATGTTAAAAAGATAAGCCAAGCACATCAATGACATACGTAGCTTGCAAATCAAAGCTACGTTAATTTGTGAGGTCATCCGTGCCCATGAAACTGGGTGGCAATCGGACGTGCGGTTGTGAACAACAAATTATGCCTGGGCTGCCCGCACATTTAGTGGAGGAATTAAATGTCGGCACTGTATGCATATGATATGGTATATACATAAAAGGCATTTGCCCGTATGCCCCGGCCAGAATACCAATACAGGCAACTCTGCTTAATCCGGACTGATGTGGACCTTTAATTTCTGTCCGGATTAGGCAAATTCCGGATTATGCGTATAGGAATTATATGTATAAGCATCCGTCCGGTTTAGACGAAAATCCGGATTACACATGTCCGGATTAAGCAGAGTTGCCTGTACTGGCACCTGTGAGAGACAGCGAGCATTCAATGGCAACGGTAGACCCACTATACTATTAGGGCATGCCCTTGGTAGCTGTTCAGATCAGCCACGCCGAGATTCATGCTACACAAGGCCAGACGACACCTTAGCAATAAAACTCCGTGACTTACGGTCAGTGCCGACTGACCAGTTCTGGCGCCATGTTTACAGGGACTGGTGTGACTTAAGGTGGCAATTACCCAGATAATGGTATGGTGGGCCATCGTCCGTCTCGGTTTTTATAACAGGAATTCGAACGCCTTCATCACACGAGCCACCCTGTAAGTTTACAATAATAATGATAGTGATAATGATGATAATAATAATAATGATAATAATAATAATAATAATAATAATAATAATAGTAATAATAATAAAAATAATAATGATAATAATAAAAATAATCAATAATCAATAATGATATAAATAATAATAATAATAATAATAATAATGATAATAATAATAATAATAATGATAGTAATAAAAAGAATGCTAATAATGGTAATATAATAAAAATAATAGTAATAATAATAATAATAATAATAATAATGATAATAATAATGATAATACTAATAAATGATGATTATAATGTTAATTTTATTGACCACACTGATAGCATTAAAATAAAAAAAGTAGATGAAAGATGCATTTCGGATGGGAACACGTATATCCGTGTTCGCGCATGTTTCATTGCGCATGCGTGGTCGATTAAGCAGGAAGTTTTTTTCTATCTTAGAGGCATATGCATATGCCAGCCATAAATATCTTTCCTTCTGTCCCATGGGTAAAATCAATCAAAATCTGAGTGTTCCACTGCTTCATTGCAAGCATATGTTTTTTACGCATATCAGAAAAATATCTACTCAATGAGTCAATGTTGAATATTGGATCCATTCGTTCTGTGCTGGGTAATATTGGTATATATATATATATATATATATATATATATATATATATATATAATATATATATATATATATATATATATATATATATATATATATATATATATATATATATATATATATTCAAGAACAGTTCAGTAAGTTAAGTTGTGGCTTAATTTGTAGGGTGAAGGGAGTATGATATGCCCTACTGAACGACTATTGCTATCCCAAGTAAGCATCCATTCACTTCCACATTATGTCATTAAGCAGATCACTAATCAAACAGAATGTCTTCAGGGAGGGTTTTATCATAATCAAAATGATCATAATGAAAATGAAAGTTTAATAGTAAATTGTTGGGAACCTTGGGGCCTTCTAATCATTTTACGTTCATATGTATATTAGGGTATTATTTTGCACTTGAAGTGATATTATGTTCCTCTTAGGGCTGTTTCAAATGGGGAGGGGGGGGGGGGGTAATAAGAAAGGAACCGAAAGCCCCATGTGATGCAGGTTGTATTTTGCAATTCACAATGACTGAACTCCTCACATGTGGATACTCTACTGAGAGTACTCAGTGAGAGGTACATAATGAACACCAATATGACAGGGTTTTAGATGGCTTTCAAGATTATTTGCATCTTTATGCCTTGGTCGCAATTAGCTTTCGCATTAGAAGGGTTAAAATGCAATAAAGGGGTGGGGTAATGTTGGAGGGTATATTCTCGACGAAGTAAATTTCACAAAGGGAGCACATCTTATTGCTAGGGGATAGACAATTTAGTCTACAATTATCTGTTTTAACCGGCTAGCCTTGCAGCCAATTTTGGCTAAATTCTCTCATACTCTCATGAGGGAAGGAATGTCTTTAACACATATACGATAAGTTAGGTGGTAGCAAGGAAGAAGACGAAGAAGAAAGGAAAATTAGCGGTAAGAAACCACAAGGTTGAATGCTGTGTAGTGCCTATGTTGTTATACAGATACATGCCATCGGTATTTATACAGTACAGACATTTAATTCCTGCACCAGTCGACCGGACGTCTGTCAATGCATGGTTGTACAAAAATCCATGGATATGATGTAAAGATTTAGCCTAGCATATCAATGGCCCACGTTGTTTGCGTATCAAAGCTACGGTGAGATGTTATGAGGTCATCCATGCATCCATGCCCAGGAAACTGGGTGGCAATCGGTCGTGAATTATGCCCGGGTTGCCCAGGCATTTAGTACAGGAGTTAAATGTTGGCACTGTAGCGAAAATGCTCTGCCAGTAGGCGTCCTCTAATTTCCATGCTTGGTCCCATACATACTGTGAATGAGTATATAGATCTAAGGGAATTTAATGCTTCTATGCTTACCAAGATGGTGGGGGGAGGCAAAGATGGTGTACATATTCAAAACGTCAGATCCCACTTTCGTCGTTAATAACACTGTTTGGACGTGTTCTAGCGCTTTGATATTGCATGTACGAGGCACAGTGATATTGCATCAATGAAACTATCATTTGTTGATCATGAAAGTCATTTGATATTTCAGTTATCCAGAGGCAAGCCTTAACTAATGACCGTCATTACTGTTCTTAAACACTTGTGCGTCTTTTGATTGAGATGCGTAGTTTCTTGCTTAGGGGCGGTGTGTAAATCACAAAACAATGCACTAAATCATGATCAAGTATAAGCCACAAGGCAGGTAGGTTATTGTGGCAGGAGAGTAACCGATTTAGATATTGTCACATCTTGAAAATAACTTGATGATCGCAAATACGCGCGAGATCAAAGAAAGATCACAAAAACGAGTGACGTCACTGGAGGATCTCTGAAATAAGTGACGTCAACGAAAACATGAAAGTATGCATGTGAGGATGACTAACACGTTCATGGATGAAGATATAAATTTAGAATTTTGGGTTAACGTAAATGGTCTTTATTGTGGAAGTTCTTTCAATAAATCAATAAAACAAATGATGTTACAATAATTGTCTCCTAATCTACTCCTGTGTCCCATAAATATGTTATATATATATTTAACTATTTTTTGTTATTTTGTATGTTTGATGTTCCATGCCATAACTGAATAAAAAAATCCTAAAATAATAAAAACAGAAAATCATTTTTTGATCAGAAAAGTCG
>OZ012685.1:52114612-52122713 GCA_963942565.1 Maea johnstoni
TGATGAAACTCTTTTAATGAGGGCGGCTCCCACAGCCGAGCGTAATAGCGTTTTGCACACCGTGGTATCTCACCATTGCACTAATAGTCTGGCAGCCAGAACCTTGTATTGTCACGTATAGTTTTCTAAGATTGATTATAAGTGAGTAAGTCATGCATTTTCAGAAAATTCCAGATGACACCCTGGCATCCTTGAGCATTTTGAGATATTAGCCTCTCTAACCGACCCTTTGCTTTTTAAAAGCAATATAAGTGGCGAAGGAAATATGGATAACAAAACCCAAAGACGGTTTCAGTTAAAAGTTTAGGAATGGTTGTAAATCACACTACAAACTGACAGAATTTCCCCTAGATTCCCAATTCCTCAGATGTACTATGAGCTTTGGTTATTAGATTATAATTTGGTTACATTGCCTCCCTACCTTGACCGAATATTCCCTACCAATACACAGTCCACCTCTGCCAGGTAAAAAGGACAAATTGGAACTGACTGATTATTGGTAAAGCAATTTAGCAAGCAACTCATTTCTGTTGTTCAAAGCCCTGCGAAATACCTAATGAAATCTCCGAATGATGTTATATCAATTCCTCCTTGTTCTGTGTGTGCAAACTCGCAAAAATAAGCATTTTTATTCGATAACCGTCAATAGAATATTACGTTACACACATCAAATATTCCCTGACAAAGTACTGTTGGCAAACCTATCTGATTTGCTGCCTCTAGGAGAAAAACAGACAGGCAGGTCACACGTGGACGACTGGGGTGACTACAACTGTGGCGAGTTAAGTGAAAAATGCCTCTTTCTGACAGAATGTCTCGTTGCTGCACAAAGACCTGTCGGCAATGTTCTACTACGCATGCGCGGTCATGGCAGTAAAAGTCAGCCGGCAAATCCACGTCGGCTCCTTTGATGTGATTGCAATCGCCAGAAGCAATCGTTAACGGCAATAAACAGCGCAATAAAAGAAACCACTCGACGAGTTGAATACAAATGTTCTTTTTTTACCTAAATTGCCTTAACTGACAAACTTCAAGCGCGTGGTATGTAGTAACCGACACCTTACTCGGATTGCTATGCCCTAACTAGCACAATAGAACAAATAGCAATAATTAGAGAAAATGCCTATGAAAATTCGTTAGAAAGTGGTAGTTGGTCGTACAATATCCAAAATTTCCCTCATTGTTATACGTATTGTATTGTATGTATTTCATTGACTGATCCATAAAATTCAAAGGGTATAAATATACACAAAATCGAAATAAGAATATATTAGAAGTGCACAGAAAAAAAAAATGGTACTGCTTGTTAATTATGCTGTTAGGCCAGGCACTGATGTCACAAAGTTATAAACATTTAGCTCGAAGAGTTTGAATTTGAATTTGAATTTCGTTTTTCGTCACATTTATGCCAATTGTGGCTAATTCGTGACTAGCCAGTTGTATGTAATGGAGGAAACCAGAGTACCCGGCGAAAACCACCGCCTAACTCTAAGTCACTGGCAACTTTCTCCGAAGAGTTAGAGCAATGGTAATCGTTTAAATTAATGTAGATATATAAAGCTAACCTTTTTAGGTTTTTTGTTTGTTTTTGTGCTATCTGAATGGGTTAGAAATTAACTGAGCAGTAGTGGGTGATTTTTAAGTTGGATTTTGATGCCATTACATTTTTGGAAATTGTATTTTTGTTAACCCAACGATTCTCTTATTGGCATGCGATTGACAAAACACAAACGTTTTTTGAAATTGTATTTTTATTCTCTTAATGAGTTGGGGTTGCCAAGAAAAAAACAGGTTTTTTGAAATTGTATTTTTATTCCCTTAATGGGTTGGGGTTGTCAAGAAAAAAACAGGTTTTTTGAAATTGTATTTTTATTCCCTTAATGGGTTGGGGTTGTCGAGAAAAAACAAACACATAGGATGCAGCTGGTTTTCTGATATTAGCATTTCCCATGATTGCCGCATCCAGCTCTGAGTGATCGTCTAATGAATCAGATTCTAAGGCCATTAAGTTGCAGTGCGTCTCCGCGGCAGATGGCACTAATGGCCAGAGTGGCGAGAAATGCTGACTTTGGATTAGTGAACTAGCTCCTAGAGAAATTACTGCCATTCCGACGGGCCGACTTAAAGACTTTCTAAGTACCCGCGGACTACGTCCCAACATAAAAACGCGACAATAACTACCGATGACTGGGGCTCGTAAATCATGGTCAATCCTCGAGCTCCGAACGAAAAACACAACCACTATTAGCTACCTGGTGAGTACGGTGGGACTCCACTATAGTACAAAGCAGCTTAGATGAATAAAACATGGATTAGTCGCCACCGTTAGTCGCAATACTGTTAGTCGAAGTTCAAAGCAGCTCAGATGAATAAAACATGGATTGTTCGCCACCGTTAGTCACAATATTGTTAGTCAAAGTTCAAAGCAGCTCAGATGAATAAAACATGGATTGGTCACTACTGTTAGGATATAAGTAAGGTTTAGCCTCCCTGCCTCTCTGCAGCCATGAGATATGACACCAACTCGCGCAAAAATGGCTTATATGTAAAGCCTCTCTGAAAACATATGGCAGCTTAAAATATGGGCAATTCTTTAAGAACAGCAAATACCGTTAGTCGAAGTTCAAAGCAGCTTAGATAAATAAAATATGGATTGGTCGCCACAGTTAGTCGCAATATCGCTAGTCGAAGTCCAAAGCAGCTCTGATGAATAGAACATAAATTGGTCGCCAATTACTATATGGTGTGACTCCACTCACACGGTCCTCTATGATTCTATACAGTGCCGACATTGAATTCTTGCACTAAATGCGTGGGTAGCCCGGGCATAATACACGACTGCACGTCCAATTGCCACCCAGTTCCCTGGGCATGGACGACCTCACAACTTAAAATGTAGCTTCGATTCACACGAGCTAGGGTTATTTGTGTCATGTTATCCATGGGTGTTTGTACAATCAGGCATTGGCAGACGGCCGGTCGACTGATGCGTGAATTCAATTTCTGTACTGTAACTCCACTCACAACCTCCTCTCGGACTCTATATAAGGAAACCGCTTGGGTGTTCTCTTCATACAGTTTTATTTGTTGGAGTTTGTGTATTATTAACCCTGTAGATATGGTGCAGCGTCACTACAGTGCAGACATTTAATTCCTGCACTAAATGCGTGGGCAGCCCTGGCATAAGACACAACCGCACGACCGATTGACTCCCATTTTCCTGGGCATGGGTGCGAACACACGTTCCTGAACGTAGCTTGGATTCGTAACTTCTTAACTCAATGACGTGGGTCATTGATATACTTGACTTATTTCTAAGACATGTTATCCATGGGTGTTTGTACAACCAAAATACAAAAAGGGAGACGGGACGAGCAATATTATACATAGCCAAAATAGCATACTCAATAGGTACAGTGCCGACATTTAGTTCCTGCACTAAATGCGTGGGCTGTCCAGGCATAATGCACGACCACACGCCTGATTGACAGCCAGTTTTCTGAGCATGGATGCAAAGATGACCTCACATTTGAACGACGCTTCGATTCGCAAGCTACGAGTGCCATTGATGTGCTTGACTTATTCTTTTGACATGCTATCCATGGATGTTTCTACACCAGGGCACTGGTAGACGTCCGGTCGACTGTTGCAGGAATAAACTGTCTGTACTGTACTTGTTGAATGACCTCATAATGGGATAACAAAATTTGGAGTAAAGTATCATTATTCCACTTTACTTAACTTCATATTCTCTTTGTTTTGCAATAGCAAGCTTATACATTTACTGATATACCATCCCGATATCAATCAATGCTTTCAAATTGATATGTAAAACATGTCTTGCGGGGTAAAGGTAATCTCACGAGTGCCTGTATCATCTATTCCATTTATCCTCTCGAACATTTCATCTCTTATATTAGTATTGAGAGGGCACTGCATAATAAAGTGGATAGAGTTATTTTCAATGCCGGAGTCACAGAGAATACACATTCGGCTTCCGATCAGGTTTTGCCATGTCCCTGAGTTTATCAAAGATAAAAGTTAGAACATCTTGTCGATACGATGTAGTGCCATGTTTAGTAAGAAGATAAACACTAAAATATCTTACGGATACGATGTAACGTTAACATCACTCCCAGCCATGTCTCTGAGTCAGCTACTACTACTACTACTACTACTCCTACTACTATTATTACTGCTACTACTTCCACTACTACTACTGCTTCTTCTACTACCACTACTACTTCTACTACTAATACTACTACTACTAGTGCTTCTTCTTCTACTATCAATACTACTTCTACTACTACTAATGCTTCTTCTTCCACCACTACTACTGCTACTACTACTGCTGCTGCTTCTTCTTCTACTACCACTACTACTACTACTACTTCTTTTTCTTCTTCTTCTTCCACTACTACTACTACTACTACTGCTGCTTCTTCTTCTACTACCACTACTACTTCTACTACTAATAATAAAAAATTCTATCGTCTTCAATGTCATCATCATTATTTTTATCATTACTATTATTGTTATTGATAATAATAATAATAATAATAACACTAATAATAATAATAATAATGATAATAACAATAAATATAATAATAATTCCATGACCTATCCCATAAATTTTAGCCTTTAGACTCTCTGTACATACATTAGCACTGTCCTCTTTACCCAGTATGCATGAATGTGTCACATTTGGCTGTAAAGGCCTGACAGATACAACTTTATAGCCTGGTAGCAGTTGTTAGATGAGTGCACGGCGAGCTATAAAGGATTTGTGTGGCTTATTGGATTATCCAGATGGGACAGCAAGATTTTATTGGCAAAGCCGCTAGGTGGTGAGAGGGATCAATTAATATAGCAAAGCGGATCAGAAGTGGCCAACAGGTCGCTCTTATCCTATTATCTCTGTGGTAGAGTATGCGTGTAGTGTGGGAAATGTCTCATGTGGACACAGTGCATGAATACTAGGTTTTAACCACTGAACAGACCAAAGTAAGATTTTAAATGAATAATGGTATAGAGGATGACATCTATGTCTATAAGTTAACATAGCAAAGCGGATCAGAAGTGACCAACAGGTCAGTCTTATCCTATTATCTCTGGGGTAGAGTATGTGTCTTGTGTAGGAAATGTCTCAGGTGGACTTATACTTAGTGTATGGCTGCGGCCACAGCTGGCTGTGTTCCTGTAATGTACGTGTGTGTGTGTGGTAAAGTATGCCGTGTAATGTGGGATATGTCTCACGTGGACTTAGTGCATGGCTGCGAGGAGTTTGCGACAGCTGGTGCTGTTCTGTAATGTACAGATGTGTGTGTGTGTGGTAGAGTATGCATGTGGTGTGGGATATGTCTGACGTAGACTTAGTGCATGGTTGCGAGGAGTTGGCCACACCTGGTGCTGTTCTGTAATGTACAGATGTGTGTGTGTGGTAGAGTATGCATGTGGTGTGGGATATGTCTCACGTAGACTTAGTGCATGGCTGCGAGGAGTTTGCCACAGCTGGTGCTGTTCTGTAATGTGCAGATGTGTGCGTGTGTGTGTGTGAGGGATAAGTCTCACGTGGACTTATTGCATGGCTGCAATGAGGCCACTCCAGCTGGCTGTGGTCCTGTATTGCACCTACGATAAATGAAAACAAGTGGATATGAAACTAGCCGGTCAACCTGAACAGACTGGCTGCGGCAAATAGCCCAAAAGTCGCGTTCTGCGCATCATGGCGTGCAACCTTCTCTGTAATGTAAACGATACGAGAGCCCTCATTGGTCTTTATTTCCTCGTTAGGTCACACTTAGGCCATATTCGAGACCCCGGGTACAGCCAGGCCTTCACTATAGTGCATAAAATATAGTAATTGGTCTCTCGCTACATATCCATTCTTTTTTTCATCTAAGATTGTACAGATGTGTGTGTGTGTGTGTGTATTTCTGAGTTGTGAGATCACTTCAGAAACAAAAATGATAGTGGTCAACGAAGCATTGGTGACATCGATCTCACAATGTTTTTTACAAATATGTTTTTGTTTTCAGTCTGATTAGGGTGTAGGGTTAGATTAGGATAATATCAGCTCAAAACACGCCCAAATAAAAAAAAGTTGGATTATAATGGGGAATTACCAGGCTGTGTGTGTGAGTGGGGGGGGGGGGGGATGGGCCGTGGCCTAGTAGTTACAATGCCTGGTTCCCAAGCATGGGTCTCCACGGAAGGACTGTCTATGGCCCTTCTGCAACTGAAAGACCCCTTGGAACTATTCGTGAAGAGAAGAGAATTTCTTCCTGGTTCCAGGTTTCTGTCTCATCGCGATATGACCTAAGCTGTTGAAAGCGACGTAAAAACCCATTCCTTCCTTCCCTCCTTTGTGTGTGTGTGTGTGTGTGTGTTAGCCCTTAGGAACTGTACTGTGCTGTTCACGTACCTCCACAGCGTACGAGTGCTCACCGTCACTGCCGCCTAACGATGGGGGTGGAACGATGCTAGCATAACTGATACCTAGCCCTTAACCCTTCCATTGCAGAGGCTAGCAGTATTCGTCCAAAGCACAAAAACTCAAAGATTTTTGAAAACCATCTAAACCATGTCATGTTGGTATTCAGTGGACAATTCTCGTCGAGTACTCTCAGATGAGAACCCATTTGTCAGGGTTTCAATACTTTTTCAGGTTTTGCATCATTTTGTATTGGTCAAATTAGTCAGCAGCAGCACATATGGGTTAACTCTTATGAGTCCGTATCACATACACTTAAAGAGCCCTACGCACATCCGTCAATTGTAAACCTCTCCCCTCTTTAGCGGGCTAATATACCAAAGCTTTAACTAATATTCGTATCTAGCTCTCTGAAAAAACGAAGTCAATAATTGCATTTTCTCCATCGCTTATATGATATGAAGTGGAAACTGATACATAAAAGGTACACTGACATCCCAATGGGTCTACAGGTTTGATCATCTGGACACCTGTTCTACATACGGAATTTATATAATTATATGTATGTATGTATGTTTGTATATATGTATGTATTTATGTATGTATGTATGTATATATATATATATATATATATATATATATATATATATATATATATATATACATGTATATGTATATATATATATACATGTATATATATATATATATATATATATATATATATATATATATATATATATATATATATATATATATATATATACATATTTCTATATATACATTTATATATATATATATATATATATATATATATATATATATATATATATATATATATATATATATATATTCATATATATATATATATATATATATATATATATATATATATATATATATATATATATATATATATATATATATATTTATATATATACTCACCAGTTCTTACTGGTACCTATGTTTTATCCAACATTAAACACTGGCTGGTCACGATTCAGTCACGATTCAGTTCTAGTTAAAATATGCCAGAAAAATATAAGAAATAATGGTAATGTGCGGTCGTAAAAAAGATTACAAAGCTCTATATCTTCAGAGAAGATTTCCAATCATGTTATTATCACTGACCCCAATCCACCCTCCCATTAAAGGCTTATATGGTCCTTTATATTGTATTCTATAGGAAAGTTCTACGGAGAAGCCCCCAGGTCATGTTCTATTATACGCCAATTACGTTTTCGTTTAGCAAGAGAACAGCTGAGGCTTAAGTATTGGATGGGTAGACAATTATAGAATGATTGAAACATTAAGTCCTACGATCATGATGACCTTACCTATAAATATTATACCTTATGTAGCTAATCTCATTGGTTTCATCCGGTACCCTTGCGGTAAGACACCTATAAATAACTAGCACGGATATGTATAGTGATTTATAGTAGAGCGTCTGTTATTGTGGTTTTGTGAGCACTGTAATGTGTACAGTAATAGACACTACGAATGTACAGTGCCGACATTCAATCCCTGCACTAAATTCGTTGGCGGCCTGGGCAAAATACACGACCGCATGCCCGATTGCCACCCAGTTTCCTGGGCATGGATGCATGGATGACCTCACAACTAAACGTAGTTTTGATTCACAAACTACGTGGGTCATTGATATGCTTG
>OZ012685.1:52127913-52160413 GCA_963942565.1 Maea johnstoni
ACTTCAAAGCAAACATATGTACATATACAATTTCGGCATAGTATTGATGAACATGCAAAACCTGTGTAGTAGCCGTGAGCGTGTGCTACATAATAACAAGAGTAACTGACCATAGAAATGGTAACAAAGTATCGATTAACGTTTGCTACATATTAACAATCTTAACTGACCATAGAAATGGCAACAATGTATCTATTCAAATGACTTGACCGTTGATGTAACAGAAATAAAGTATCGCCTTGAAACGCAACAATGTATCTAACATATTAAATTGACCCTTGTTTTAACCATAATGCTCTCATAAGGAGGGGCCAATACTTGTGAAGGTCTTACTGACATACACGTAAACAGCGGTCTTTAGTGCAATTACACATAATAATAACAATGCTTTAAAAATGCTTAAGTAACTGTAACGTTTGCTAGCGTACCTTCGTAATCGTGAAACACAGCGTGCCAACAAATATAATTGTCACTTCCCACATACTCCGCAAGTACAAGTAACATATAAAGCAACAATGTGATGAATAGTTTGTTTGTAATTTACACAGTGTTAAAGAATTTCAACTCGGCAAACCGTTCTAGTGGCAAACAGTGTTCTGTGTAGTGAGGGTAATAGCGTTAGTTTGGGGCCCTCAGGAAGTTAACTGTCGGGCCGATTCCCTCGCGAGAACCCTTGCGGCCCGGGCCCTGGCCAGATGGTGCGGGTAATACGCATCAATCGCTCTACTCCTCCACCCCCCCAGATGTTGCAGGTCGGGCAGGGCAGCCCCCGCCTCAAAGGCCAGCGAGCAGCCCCCCCTCCTGAGAGAGTGGAAAGTGTAGCCATCCGGTGACATGCCCTCTCCCGCGAGCAGGTTCCGTAGGAAACCTCTCGCGGACCCCTCCGTAAAGAAACCAGCGGCTTCCCCGGCAGGGCCCTGTGGGAAAGAGAAAAGTGGGGCGTCTCTGCTGAGAGACGCATTGAGACGCACCAGGTCCCGTAGTAAGGCAACCGGGCAGGCCGAGGACCGAGGAACAGCCTTTAGTGGCACCCAGAAACCGTCCTTTGAGTCTTGTGCCGCCTTTCCCCACTTTATGAGTAAGTCGACCCCGTTGCCCCGCCACGTCAAATCCCCGAGCAACGGCACCCTAGATGCATCCACTGGTCCAGCCGTGGTCGGGACCAAAGACGATAACCTAGCCAGTGAATAGAAAGCTGTGGCCAAAAGGGCCGCGAAAGAGCGGCCCCGTGGGCCCCCCCGAGCTGCCCTGGCGCATAACTTGTCAAGCAGCAAGAAAGACATAGGTGGCGCTGGTGCGGGGCAATGTCTGAGTGTTAAAGGGAGGGCTCTCTTCCACAGGCCGAGCTGGGGGTGCTCAAAAGCCGTGGTCGGGAACGCATGGCAGAGATGAAAAGTTTTAAGCGAAGATAAGCAATTAGTGACAGACTTTGCAGCCTGAAAAGACCTTAAAAGAAACTCTGCGAACGTTAAAAGGCCATCCACTGTAGCTGGGAAGTCTGGCCTCTGAAAATAAATACAAAACGCTATATAAAGCAGAGCATGTGAGTCATGATTAGCCCTGGTGCCAGGGCGAAAAGCGGCGGCCCTTCTTCTGCGTGCTGCTCTCTGTAGCCTCCACGTATCTGTAAGAAAAGAGAGCATATGTAATGGCACGCCTTACAATTTATTCTCGAACGCAAAGAAATGTTCTGGGACAGCGATCCGTTGTGACGCCGCCAATACCGCATCATTGTCTATCCACTCAGAGTATCGTTTGTCCGTATGGGCCCTCGAGAGGGCGTCGGCTCGCTCCATCTGCACGCCCGGTCGGTGTGTCACCGTTAGTTCGATGTCATGAGCTGCCTTAAATAGGAATAATTCCCGCACACATTCCTGAATGAAAGGATCGCGGGATCGTCCGGTCGTTGCTGCTACGCATGCATTGGTGTTGTCGCAAAACACCTGCACTCTGTGTCCGGCCCACTGCTGTCGCCACACTTTCACTGCAACGACGACATTCAAAAGTTCCAAGTGGGCTATCGGGTGGGCCTCCTTAATAATCCATTGCGGGAAACGTTCCGCATAGTGCTGCGTGCCGGTGCAGGCGCCGCAGCCTGTCAGGCACGCGTCGAGCTCTAGCTCGTTTTGATAAGTCAAAGCCTGTTTGTTGAGTATTTTCACACCGTTGAAATGAGGGAGTAGGGCTGCGAAGAACTGGATGTCCCTCTTAAACCCCCACGACAAAGTTTCTGTCCCCCTCTTTGGTGCTTCCCGTAGGTCATGTAATATCCTATTCGTGAACACGCGAGTGGGCGGGGAAACCCCCGCGACGAACTGAAGCGTGCCCAGAAGTGATTGTATCTCCTTTAAGGTGGCTCGCTTCTTACCGCTCCACTGTTCGATGAGACACATTATCTCCTCCATCTTTTCGGGCGGTATGGAGATTGTCATCTCCAACGTGTCATATAACAGCCCCAACCAGATCATCCGCTGGGCCGGTCCGCACACTTTATGTACTGCTTCTCGCACGCCTAGGTCGTTTAGTATGGCCTGTAGAGAAGTGAGTGCTCGGTGGGCCTCAGCACGGGTTGCCTCGGCCCCTCCGAAATCGTCCAAGTATGGTCGTGATATATACCCTGCTTTTCGATGGACGTAACTGATGGCTTCCGACGTCCTCTGCATGAATAACGCTGAGGAGCGAAGGCCAAATGGAGGGCATACATCCATGTAGAAAACTCCGTTGTGTGTAAATCCGAGCAGTGGCCAGTCCGTTGGGTCGACACGGAGCTGGCGGTATCCCCTGGCCAAATCTGTCTTGTACAGAAATGCCCCTGGGCCTAAGCTTAGAATCCGTTGCTCCATGTATTCGACCGTCGGCAGCCTGATGTTAGCTGGGCCGTCGAGATACCAATCGGTTGGTATCCCATCGTTCACCGCGGCCCCGTCCGGCCATGATAAGTCTACGATAACCCGGCGGTTATCTGAGTCCTTTTTGGGGCGAGTCATTAAAGGGCTCGCATGAAAGTTAGGTACCGGTGGGCCCTGAAAAGGGCCTGCTAACGCCTGAAAACTTAATTCGGTTTTCAGATAAAAATCGACGTGTCGTGCGTGTTGCGCTGCTGACGGATGTTCGACGAAAGTCGACTGCAGCGGTGTTGTCCTGTCGTGGTTGACTGGCCATCCATAAGCCAGAAACGAAACGAGGTTTTGGTCAGTGTAATCAGAGAGGTAACTTTCCCAGGCCTCTATACACAGCCCGCTCGGGACCCTTATGCGCGCCCCTTTATAGTTATATTTCCCTGTACGTGACACTGCGTTGTAAATACCCTCCAGTTGTCTCACGTATTGCTCTGCCTGCGTGACAGCCCCCCCATTGTTTGTTGTTGGATAAGGCCCCTTGCATAACGTCTCTCCCTGGAGTTGCGAGTGCGGTTGCACTGGTTGTTTGACCCCATTCTCTCTACTGTACTCAGGGTCACCTTTCTCCCCCTGTGTCAGGCGGCCACTGGGAGATACAATGTTGCCGGTATGTCCCCCGAATGTTTGTGGCCCCTGGCCCCCCTTTTTCACATCTGCTTCGTGGCGAGAGAACATTACTGTTCCCTCTTCTTGCCGTTTTTTGCGGCATCCGTGACTTTTCGTATACAATCAGCCTCCGGGTGGCGATACAGCACGGCTATTGTCTTCAGGCAATACGCGCAAGCATGCGAATATGGGGGATGGTCCTGTGTCTGCTCGCATGTACGGTTCTGGAAAGCAGTACAACACCGCGTTCCGGGTGGTGCCTGACGTGGCTGCGGTTTTCCCCCAGTGTTCTCCCTCTTGTCTTTTTCGGGGAAAACGGCTCGGGAATGCGTGAAACGCATTTCCCTGATGGTATCGGCGTCGGTCCACTCCATGAGACCCGCTTCGACATCTCTGCCGATCATTTTGTACAGGCCTAAGGCACCTGCCCATGTGAAGTCCATCGTATCCTGCATTAACATGCGGAGCAGCCTGTTCATGGTTCGATAGTCCCATTGACAGTATGGCGATTCAATCATCGAGATGAAACCAAAGACGAATTCTTCGACGCGGAGGTCGGCGTATTTCACTCCCTTTCTATCCGATCCCGACAACCGGGTCACATAAAGCTGTGGCCAGTCTATTCTGTCCACTACTGTCTCTCCCGCAACAAGCATACATCCCGACTTCTTACCTCCAGCTTTGTTTCTCTTGTCTTCTAGGCCGGTTTCGTCGTCATCATCAATCGCCCTGATGCGAGCCAGTCTGTTGGCTGCCTGACCCATAACCCCCGCATCTTTCCTGATAGATGTCGGATTAATGTCTGAGGGCAGAGCGAGTGTTGTTGTTTGCTCGTTTTGTACGACATTCGCTGACAGTACCTGTGTGTTTGCTTCCACCCCCTCGGACTGCCGGGTCGATTCGCTGGCATTGTTTGCCGCTTCCGGTGCCCTCGTCTGATTGAGCGTTTGTATTTGCTGTTTTATCTCTAATATCATAGGTATCAATTCAGCGACCCCGATGTCTCCCGTAGTTGGAGCCCTGCTCTCTTGAAATGGCGGTTCGGGGGATGTGACACATGATGCCTCCGGTGACTGGTCGGGCAACAACATATCGTCCATGTCTGTTTGATCAATGTCTGTGTTTTGTTGCTCCCGAGCGTCATCGCTATCCGCCTCTGAAGTATTAAATCTCCGTTCGAAGTCGGACATACGCTGATTGATCTGTTCGAGCAGTGGCATGATATCCGTCGCCGCCTGTCCCGATACGTTGTTTAAATCGTGGCTTAATTCCCTGCAATGTTTGCCGGTTGGCGGTCCGTGTTGTTTGCCGCATTTCCGACATTTGTAATGCCTGGGCATATTGTATAAAGAATTCCGCGAGTAACCAATGTAGAGTCCCCTTAACTTGCTCTGGTTTGAGCAAATTAGCCACTTGAGATGTTGATTGCTCTGCGGTTTAGCGATCAATGAGGCGGGCACCGAAGTGTCGCGTGGCGGGAGCGTGTCTACGTGCTGGCCCTCTGATTGGCTAGTCGGCCTCGCTGGCCTTGCCAAAAGCGTGGCGGGCGAATTCAATCCAGGGGCCGCAGCTCTTCGAGCTGGCCCCCTCAGCAACGCTGCAGCCTGATTGGTCGACGGCACGAGCCGCCCAGCACCGGCATGCGGGCGGTGTCGCACTGCCCCTCGACCTCCCGCTCCGCAATGCACCAGAATGACCTGCCATTCTCTACAAATTACCATGCCAGCAATAACCCAGACATTCTTCATTTCATTTGCTCCCAAGTCAGCTGCTGACTTGCTAATAGCAGATAGTACATTACGTTTTGAGTCTCTCTCAAAAACTGACCTAACTTTTGGACATGTATGATAAATCCTTCTGTACATGTCTCCTATCTTCTTCTATGTATTGGCGTTGCATTAGATAGTGTCTTATATCTTCGACAGCATAAAAATCATAGTTAGTACATGTTCTATAGTCATGGTCTAATAATCTTGGTAATCCTGAGATTGATTAGAACAAAATTTAGTTTTTGCACGTTCTTCAACTACTATCTGCCCCAATGGTTGAACGGTCTAATGCATTTCAGTGCCGACATGTAATTCCTGCACTAAGTGCGTTGGCAGCCCCGGCATAATACACGACCGGACGCCTAATTGCCAAACACTTTTCTGTGCATTGAAGCATGGATGACCTCGCAACTAGCATATCTTTGATTTACAAGCTACGTGGGTAATTGATGTGCTTGGATTATTTTTTGCCATGTTATCCATAGGTGCTTGGGTAACAAGGCACTGGCAGACGTCCGGTCGACGTCCGGTCGAGGCAGGTGAAGGGATTGAATGTCTCCGCTGTACCACTACACGAATAACTAGATCCAGGGTTCGAGTCCCGCTTGAGATACGTGCAACAACGGCAGTTGATGGATATATTCGGTGTTTTTTCACGGATATCCCGATTTCTTCCACAGTTAACTACAGTACAGAAATTTAATTCCTGCACCAGTCGACGGGACGTCTGCCAATGCATGGTTGTACAAAAACCAATGGATATGATGTCAAAAGTTACGCCAAGCATATCAATGACCCACGTTGCTTGCGTATCGAAGCTACGGTGAGATGTTATGAGGTCATCCATGCACCCATGCCCAAGAAGCTGGGTGGCAATCGGTCGTGCGGTCGTAAATTATGCCCGAGTTGCCAAGGCATTGAGTACAGGTATTAAATGTTGGCACTGTATTGACTAGTCATGCTTTAGCTAATGGCTGGTAAAGCGACAAGGAACAGATTTCCAAATATCATAGCCTACACAAAATTGATTACAAGCAAACTACCTACTAGTCAGAAGACACATAAAGTATGCATTTTAACCCTTTCCGTGTTAAGGTTACTTTCGCCTTTGGCAGAAAAATGCAAACAGTTTTGAAAACCATCTTAATACTGACATGTTGGTATTCTTTTGGTATCTCCCGCTGTCAGATGAGTACCCATGTGCCAGGGTATCAGTCATTTCTCAGCTGCTTTGCATGATTTTGTATTGCACAAACTGGCCACCAGCAGCCAAATGGTTAAACACAAGTGATGTTACCTTTCTCACTCAATCTACTGCGAGCACTAATATCGTACGTTGGCCTTGCCAATCCACCCAATTATGAAACTAACAAAGTTATTGGACATTGCTTGGTTAATCCGTTGCAGATAGCAATATTGTAAAGAGGCCTTGAATACTGAAGATTGTGTAGAGTAAATTTTGCGAATTTACAGAAAATGGATTTTTGCGTTTTTGAACTTTGCGAATTGGCCGCAACAAGGAGTGCCAGCTATACACTTAATTTGGCAGCACTAATCATTGCGAATTTTAATTTTGCGTCCGAGGCTAGACGCTAAAAAACGCAAAATTTAAACTAACGCCTTTATTTATTGAATTTGCATTTTAAACCACGTTGAGAAAACCAATGTTACTAGACCCTGCTGATGGTTTTATTCTATGATCGCTAAAAAATAAAGAAGACCATAACTGCAATCACTGAATTTTCTGAATAACATCACAATGAATTAGTCATTGCAAATTTTGATTATCGTCTTTTCTTATGCAACATTAAGGCTCACACCGTGGCCTAGTTGTTACGATGCATGGGCCCCAAGCGTACGTTTGCAGGTTCGGTTCTCCGCTGGATCCCCATAACCGGGTTGACGTGGTCGCAATATAAATGTGCGGCGTTCTTGAGGGCTGTCTATAGTCCCTCTGTAACTGAAAGCCCCCCTTGGACCTACAGTGCCGCCATTTAATCCCTGCACTAAATGCGTGGGCAGTCCAGGCATAATGAACGACCTCACACCTGATTGCCACCCAGTTTCTTATGCGTGGAGTGATGGATGACCTGACAACTGAACATAGCTTTGATCTGCAAGCTACGTGGGCCATTGGTGTGCTTGGCATATTTGTTGCCAATGTTATCCATTGGTGTTTGTACAACCAGGCAATGACAGACGTCCGGTCGACTGGTGCAGGAGTTAATTGTCAGAACTGTATTCGTGAAGAGAAGGGAATTTCTTCGCTGATCCGGGTTTCTGTCTCGTCGCGATATGACCTTAGCTGTTGAAAGCGACGTAAAAACCCATTCCTTCTTTTCTTTTTGTCCAGGCCTGAATGTGTCTAGCCCCTTACTCATAGTAGAGGAAAGAGCTGTGCCCGAGGACAGCATCTACATCTACTACAGTAAACCTATATCGCTGGCTACTTTCTCATGTGCCTCGGTCTGGATTAGAACATGTGATCCTAAACAAGAAGGGTAGACAATTCATCGTAACCATGCGCGGTAGGTTAACATTAATATTCATGAGGTTTCTATAAAGAGGTCGGGAAAACTTGTTTTCGTCGCCTTGTCAATCACAGCGCACGCGTGTGAGGCAAACCAAAAGCCGTGGGGAAATGACATTCGTGCCTGAACAACGGATAACCATACGTCTTTTAGTTACATAATTTCTCTGGAAGTTTTCCCGCGTTCTGTCGTCATGAAGGTATTCCCCAAGCTATGTATAGAAGCCTCATGAATATTAATGTTAACCTACCACGCATGGTAACGATAGATTGTCTACCATGCAGAAGTAGTAGTAGTATTTTTATTTACAGTAAATGTTGCGACAAAAATTATACAATTTCGACAAATTAGAATTACAACGTAGTAAATGAGACGTAAATGAATAGAACAGAATTATACAAAGATTGTAGTTCTGTCACTTGTAATAGCCTACATATACATCAGTGTGTCAGCTACATTAAATGCAGGTCTTCTGATGGTGCACATTAATAACATATTTGCACACATACATGCACCTCGTTTTGTCGTAACAGCAAACGTAGTGTATACGTGGGTGTTTTATCACACTAAATTATCGAGTTACCAACGCAAATGTCTTAATGGTGTTATACGTTGGATATGTCACTCATACTCTAAGGTAGACAACTTATTACACAGGATTTTACCCTATACCGGATAAACAGGGGACAAATATTTAGGAGCTCAGTTGGTTAGGTGTCGGACTAGTAATCAGTAGGTCGCTGGTTCAATTCCCGGACGGGGCACTTTGGTCTGTCCTTGGGCAAGACAGTTTATTCCATATTGCCTCAGTCTACCCAGCTGCAAAATGGGTACCTATCATTAATAAGGCAGAGCTTGTGTGCTATATGGTGCCAGCTGCTCTGGAATATCCCCCGAGGGATTGAAATGGTTACCGAGTGTACAGACCTGCTAGGGTAAGAAGGTCGTGTGAGCGCTTCGATGGATACAAGACTATAAACTGAATACCTTTTACCTTTATACCGTCTCTAGTAAGGGTAAGAGACAGCGAGCAGTGCAACCCAAGGCTTCGACCACTCGGCTTTATAATTTTCAAATATTTTCCCAACCTAGTCTGTACTATCGTAACAACCCATTACATAGTTATGCTTTGCTTGTTTTTTGCCCCGTTGCAAGTTTCAACTGTGTACATGGTGCAGACATTTATTTTCTGCACTAGCTGCGTGGGCAGCCCTGGCATGATACACGACCGGACGTCCTATTACCAACCTGTTTCCCGGGCATGGATGGTCTCAAAACTGAGCGTAGCTTCGATTCACAAGCTACGTGGGCCATTGATGTGCTTGGCTTATATATTTGCATATCATCCATGGGTGTTTGTGCAACCAGGCACTGGCAGGCGTCCATTCGACTGGTTCAGGAATTGAATGTCTGTTTACACTTATGGTTGCATTACAATTGTGGCTTATTGCAATATGGTTCCATATATGTTTTCATATCTATTGATGTATTTTTAATGTCATGCACAATATACATTACAATTTCAATTAGCAAAATATCCTTCTTATTCTAACTTCTAATTCGAATCTTTCTTTAATATTCTAGTTTAATTGTGTAAGGATATATTCCCAAATATCTCCTTCCGTCGATTTCTTGTCCCGTTTGAAGCTTCAACTGTGTACACTTATGGTAGCGTTACAAACGTGACGTATTACAATTCGCAAAATATCCAGCTCATTCTAACTTCTAATTCGAATCTTCCTTTAATGTTCTAGTTAAATTATGTAAGGATATATACCCAAATGTCCCCTTCCGGCGATATATCTCAATGTCTGAGTTCAATTTCCTTTGGTATGCCACGCGTCTCGTTTAGCTTAATGGCTTTTCAATTCTCCGCGAGAGCACTCGTACGAAGCCCTTGCCATTCCCCCCTCTGTCCCTCCCTTGCCGTATTGCCATTTCCTAACAAGTCTCGAAGGAGGCATTAGATCTGATTAATATCGAAATAAGGCACAAGCCTCGTCGGCGCATACCAAGGAGATAGATATGGTACATGTAGCAGTGCAGGCTAAGTACAGTTGCAATGGGATTCATTATCTTATCAGGGGAAGGATTGTAATAGACTAGACAGGAAGGGAGTCCATGGTCTACAAGTACAATACACTATTTTGCAATACACTTATTGTACTGTATCGTATTGAATTGTATTGTATTGTACTGTTGCCAGTGACTTATTGGTTGGCGGTGTTGTTCGCCGGATACTCTGGTTTCCTCCACCAGTCACAACTGGCTTGTAACGACTCATATAGCACACACACACACACACATGTATATATATATATATATATATATATATATATATATATATATATATATATATATATATATATATATATATATATATATATATATATATATATATACATACATACATACATACATACATACATACATACATACGTATGTATATATATATATATATATATATATATATATATATATATATATATATATATATATATATATATATATATATATATATATATATATATTTGTCACAAGCATATTGTATGGCACAAAAAGTGACGAAAAACGAATTTCAATGCGGACAGCATCTCCGAGTCACTAGAAAGTGCCTCATCAGCCGTAGTTTCGTATCTGCCAACATGGCGTCGTCGTGGTCGGGCGCAGCGTTGCGGCTACAGGTGTTTTACAGGAAGTGTTGGTAATTAGCAGTACTTTGTACACTGGTCAGCCCTCGAGCCGCAGGCGTCAAGTGATTAATGGATTTCACTTGGCCGTGGTCTCGGTGTAGAGAATCTCAGCCATTCAGAAATCCCAGCGCTTAATGCACTGTCATACTCTAGACACAGGTAGGAGCGAGAGTAACTTTAACCCTTCTTATGCTGAGGCGACTTTCATCCACAGCACAAGGATGCAAAGAGTTATGAAAAACATCTTAACCCTGTCATGTTGGTATTCATTGGAAAGCTTTTGCTGAGTTCTCTCAGATGAGTACCCATGTGTCAGGGTTTCAGTCATTTTCCAGCGTTTTTGCATCATTTTGTATTGGCCAAATTAGCCACCAACAGTATAAAGGTTAATAGTCCTGTAGTCTAAGGTGTCGACTTCACAATACACACACCATGTGCAACTGAGTGTGTTTTTGTTCTACAGCTGAGAAGATGTCTGGCATGATCCCAGCCTAGCTAATGTGTACTTAACCCTTCCAATGCTGAGGCTACTTTCGTCCAGAGCACAACAATTCAAAGAGTTATGAAAAACATCTTTACCCTGTCATGTTGGTATTCATTGGAAAGCTTTTGCTCAGTACTCTCAGATGAGTACCCATGTGCCAGGGTTTCAGTCATTTTCCAGCGTTTTTGCATAATTTTGTATTGGCCAAATTAGCCACCAGCAGTATAAAGGTTAATAGTCCTGTAGTCTAAGGTGTCGACTTCACAATACACACGCCATGTGCAACTGTGTGTGTTTTTGTTCTATAGCTGAGAAGATTTCTGGCATGGTCTCAGCCCAGCTAATGCATATTTAACCATTCCAATGATGAGGCTACTTTGGTCCAAAGAAAAAGGATGCAAAGATTTTTGAAAAACATCTAAACCCTGTCATGTTGGTATTCATTAGATAGCTCTCGCTGAGACGATGGGTACCCATCTGCCAGGGTTTCGATGATTTTTCAGTTTTTTGCGTTATGTTGTATTGGCCAAATTAGCCACCAGCAGCATAAGGGTTAAAGGACTGGCATACTCTACACACGGGTAGGACTGAAGACAACTTAGCGCTATAGTCTAAGGTGTCGACTTCACAATACACATGCCATGTGCATCTGTGTGTTTTTGTTCTACTGCTGAGAAGATTTCTGGCATGCTCTCAGCCTAGTTAATGCATACTTAACCCTTGCAATGCTGAGGCTACTATGATCCAAAGAAAAAGGATACAAAGATTTTTGAAACCATGTCATGTTGGTATTCATTAGATAGCTCTCGCTTAGTACTCTCAGATGGGCACCCATGTGCCAGGGTTTCGATGATTTTTCAGTTTTTTGCGTTATTCTGTATTGGCCAAATAAGCCACCAGCAGCATAAGGGTTAAAGGACTGGCATACTCTACACACAGGTAGGACTGAAGACAACTTAGCGCTATAGTCTAAGGTGTCGACTTCACAATACACATGCCATGTGCAACTGTGTGTTGTTCTACAGCTGAGAAGATTTCTGGCATGCTCTCAGCCTGGTTAATGCGTACTTAACACTTATGCTGCTAGTGGCTAAATTGGCAAATACAAAATGATGCAAGAAACCTAAGATGCGACTAAACCCTTCGCACATGGGTACTCATCTGAGAGTACTCAGTAGGAGCTATTCAATGAATACCAATAGCTTGAAAGAGCTGAGCTAAGATGGAATCCGTCATTAACCCTTATGCTGCTAGTGGCCAATTTGTCCAATACAAAATGATGCAAGAAAGCTAATATTTATCCTAAACCCTGCACATGGGTACTCATCTGAGAGTACTCAGTAAGAGCTATCCAATGAATACCAACATGACAAGGTTTGAATGTTTTTCGACAAAATCTTTGCGTCCTTGTGCTTTGGATAGAAGTAGCCTTACATGTAGCTGTGGAAGGTTTCGCCCTTATGCTCGTGATGGCGAGATGAATCCTTGTCATCAACCTTTATTCTGCTCGTGGCTTATTTGGCCAAAACAAAATAATGCAAGAAACCCAAGATATAGTACAGACATTTAATTCCTGCACCAGTCGACCTGACGTCTGTCAATGCATGGTTGTACAAAAAAACCAAGCATATCAATGACCCACGTTGTTTGCGTATCGAAGCTACGGTGATATGTAATTAGGCCATCCATGCATCCATGCCAAGAAAACTGGGTGGCAATCGGTCGTGCGGTCGTGAATTGTGCCCGGGTTGCCCAGGAATTTAGTACAGGAATTAAATGTTGGCACTGTATGTCTGAATTCCTGGCAAATGGGTACTCATCTGAGAGTACTCAGTAAAATCTATCCAATGAATACCAATAGCTTGTAGGAGCTGAGCTGGGATGGAATCTTTGTCATTAACCCTCATGCTGCGGGTGGCTAATTTGGCCAATACAAAATGATGCAAAGAAGTTGAAAATGACTGAAACCCTGGCTCATTGGTACTCATCTGAGAGTAATCCGCCGTAAGAGCTATCCAGTGAATGCTCACATGACTGGGTTCAAATGTTTTTCAATAAAATCTTTGCATACTTGTGCTTTGGGTAAAAGTAGCCTTCGCATTGGAAAAGTTAACGCTAATGCTGCTGGTAGCTAATTTGGCCAATATAAAATGAAGTAAGAAACCCTAAAATATGACAACCCCTGGCACATGGGTACTCATCTGAGAGTACTCGGTGAGAGCTATCCAATGAATATAAACGTTAACACCACAGCGTTTGAATGGTTTACAAACAATCTTTGCGTCTTGTGCTTTGTATGAAAGGTAGCCTCAGCTTTGAAAGGGCTAATCTACTCAATAATGGTGAGTTTTGGTGCCGCCATTGTGTAGGCGTGAAGGACACCTCGGTGGTGAAAGGGTTAACAAGGGCATATTTAGGGTGGTCAGCAGGTTCGATGACCACGGCTATTGTGCTACTGCTGCTGCTGGCCCTAGTTAGTATGGCTATAGTAAAGATGATGCTGATGATGACGGAGATGCTAATCATGATGATGATGATGATGCTGATAATGATGGAGATGCTAACCATGATGATGATGATAATGATGATGATGATGATGGAGATGCTAACCATGATGATGGTGATGATGATGATGACGCGTGCACCAATCGAAACAATTGTTTATTTGGAGTACGGCATTCTTTGATCTCCCACGGTCGGGATGGATGTGTGTCTCGTTTCTCCACCATATACAGTCAAACCTACCCATGCAATCACCTCTATTAAGAGACCACATTTTTATTTCACCTGGTTTAACATTCTCGTTTAAATGACCCTATATCAAGGGACCACCCGTCTTAAGAGACCACATTTTGGTCTTCCCTTAGGTGGTCTCTTGATACAGGTTTGACTGTACATGTAAGTCGTCACGCACGGCTTAATTTCACCCTAAACCAGACGGGTTTTTTTCAGTCACGCCTTTCCATCATGTTGGTGTCAGTAGTAGAGTGGTAAGGATGTTATCTCAGAATACAGATTAGTGCTGATCGGTAACGTTCGATGTAAAATCCGATTCCTGCATGCCAAGCGGTAGTAATGACAAAGAGTCCATGTAGGTTGGTATCCCACCCAGGACATGTGAGAAAGTTGCCAGTGACTTGGGGTTAGGTGGTAATTTTCCCTTGGTACTCCGGTTTCCTCAACCAGATACAAGTGTCTAGAAACGAATTAGCTGTAACATGGCAGAAAAAGCGACGAAAAACGAAATTCCAAGCTGTATATCATCATTTGATTGTATTGTATTACATGTTAAATTGACTGCATATCACGACCAATCCGTAACATGGCAGAAAATGTGACGTAAGACGAAATTCCATATTCCAGTCAGCTCAGCCCCTACAAGCGGATGAGCTTGGACGCTATATAAATGTGCAGAGAAGGGATTGGTTAACCATAATATTATTTCACAAGTAGGTTAATATAGACTAGTGATCGTACATAATCACAGTTTTAGTTGGTGATGTATGCCAGCTTTAAGAGCTTTCCCTATGTAGACTTTTGATCCTGGAAAATGAATTGTCCCTCCTATTCAGAGATGTACCCATATCCTGTAATAATCTACTCATACACAAGTTGTCCATCTATGCAAGTCACTGAGTGCTGATTGCTGTAACTTATACCAACTTAAACCTTGCCTTACTTTATTTAATTATTTTTTATGTTCTAAGTATGCTTTTGTAATTGTACACGTACAGTCAATAAACCTACAATACAATTGCATATAACCTTCGTGCATGTAGTGGAGTTTCAGGATTGACATATATCAGTTTCCACCACTTTTTAGTTTTACTCGGTGGAAGAACAATGGTTGCTTTTATAGCAGTATGGCGTTGTGAGGTGCAGTCTAGGGTTACTTTGCAAACTCATTTGGTATCTTTCGTAGAATAGTAGGAAGTTCTGCTGTCATTGCTTGACATATATCTGATAGGTATCCTTAGCTGTTCAAAAGACGATATATATATATATATATATATATATATATATATATATATATATATATATATATATATATATATATATATATATATATATATATATATATATATATATATATATATATGTATATGTATATATATATATATATATATATATATATATATATATATATATATATATATATATATATATATATATATATATAGTATATAAAGATATGCTAACATTCTAATGTCTTAGATATTAAGTTTGTGGTGCTTTTTTCTGCTTCTTCTCATACGTTTCGTTCTGTTGCTTATATGCCTATTTAATATTATTTTGTATCGGCTATGATTTTGTACTTCATTCGTACATTCAATTAACATACACTACTACAATACAAAGAGCTACATGAAAAAGCCTTGTGCAACATGGCATGGCACTGTAATTAGATTACTATGGTAAAATCTACATACACATTGTATAATAACAACTCGCGATGCAAATATAAGCAAACCTTTGACCACACTTTCTTTATAAATGATCTTTTGAACTTGCTGTATTTGCTCCATGGACTAGCTGCATTAGCGTGCTGCTTAATTGGACGAGGGGCAACGAGTTCAATCTGAAGAAACTACACCTCCTTGACCCATCCCAGGGATTAATCCAAAGCTATGAATTTGCAAACAGATTTATTCATGGAGGGTAATTGGTTTGGGGCAGGGATTGAAATTGGACGACACTGACTGAATCGGAAATTGAGGTGCTCATTTTCAGATCTCCCCAGACCGTATCTCTTGCAGTGACCCCGGCACAAGAGCAAATTGAATTAGCCCTGTTCCTTGGAGTACTCTTAAAGCCCGTACTTAACGGCTGAAAACTGCAATCCGGTTAGTTTAAAGCTACTTATGACTGTGCGGATCTTATGAGCCTCGTTTTATAAAAGGATTTAAGGGCCTACTGAGGACTGGGCAATTCTAATTGCCTTAACATAGGAAATAGATAAAACTTTGTAGGAATTTCAATGAACTGCTATCTGGGCATAGCGTGTTCATTTCAATACAGCACGCATTTTAAAGCATTCTTCTCCTTCAAAAGATTATTTAAACCGCTATATCCATTTATCAAGCAGATTTGATTTGTGACTAAGAGTAATTTTCATTTCTATTCCTAGTCTATTCTATAGTGGTCTTTGAAATATATTTGCATTTAGATCGAGATTAATTCGATTTATGTGTGATTGCACAATGACGTAGCCGACGTTTTTGTAAAACGAATTGCACTAGAAAATAAGTTGTTTGCTATGAACGCTACCAAGTGTGACGAAAACATCAAAATCTTAGTTTGGAAGTAGACTGTACCTTTAGAGATTTGACACACATCTTTCTCATTCAATAGAATATATACAAAACAACAATACGTAGTATATACATGTATATATATATATATATATATATATATATATATATATATATATATATATATATATATATATATATATATATATATATATATATTTACATATATATATATATATATTTTATATATATATATATATATATATATATATATATATATATATATATATATATATATATATATATATATATATATATATATATATATATATCAAGCACTATAGCTAGTGGCCCATATCATCAGAAAATTGCAAAAACAAATAAGAAAATTGAAATAATGATTTGATTTGATTTGATTTTATTCGGTCTAGTACGATGTGTATTACATAGCATTTGGCCTACAAAAAAAATAATTCATGAAGGTGACTAGCTGGAGAGTCATTAACTGCTATGCAATAGAATTCTAACCAGACACACTAAACGTTAAAAACTTATTTCCATAGTGGTCCATAATGGAAATAAAGTAAGCAAAACACAACAATAATAAAACTACACATAATAAATACAGGTGCTCTGAAGACCGAATCATATCTATTAACGCATTGCTCATTTTTTTTGTTGCCAATTTAGAATATACTGGCGGGGAAGAATCCATACCGTTCCATTCCTACGATAAGTATTTGTAAATGTCTGGCAATCATGTTGTCTTTTTATTTTCTGCGCTTAGTCTGCAACCTCGTTATTTCTGGTCGTAATGGGAACGTCACGAAAATCAGCAAAAATGAGTCACGTACACTCGAAGTAATTACCCGGCGTATCTTATGACCCGGTCTGGGCCGAATTGGCCTCATTAAACAGGTGCGACCATTTCCTCTGACCTTAAAGACTAGGCAATTGATCCGTTGGACATAAGTCGTCTGCCGATACGTTAAGAGTTCTGTGTGGAACGTGCCTGACACTACAAATGGAATATTCCGTCTGTACTCTACGAGCACAGACGTTGATATTGCCATGTTACGATTCCTACAGTAAAGGCATTCAATTCTTGCACTAGTCCACAGGGCTTCTGCCAGTGCCTGGTTGCACAAACATGGATGAAATGTCGGAATATAAGCAAAACACATCCATGATCCACGTAGCTACCGAACTACCAGTTGCTGTACGAACCAGCAGAACTTGTACAAAATTATTTTCTTTTGAAATTTTATTTATGATAACATGTCAGTAAGTAATTCTCCATAATGGACAAAACCTAATATAGCAACTTAAAACGTTATAGATGTAATTGCAAATATATATATATATATATATATATATATATATATATATATATATATATATATATATATATATATATATATATATATATATATATATATATATATATATATATATATATATATATATATATATATATACTGTAGAATAGGTATATATCGCGCTACAAAATTTTCGCGAAAAGCCTATTTTTCGGTTTTTCGCGTGTACTTTATTTCGCGAGGGAGCGAGTTCTACAGCGCCACCTGTTGAACCAAACAGTTATCAAAAAATATGAAAAATTTAGTGGCCATCTTACGACCATAACTTGGCAGAAGTTCCCCCAATATTGGTAAAGTAAATATGTGAATTATGATATGATACCTTAGTAACTTATTCATAAGTTACCAATGTATCATATAATACTGAAATTGTAAAGTTATTGCATACATTTTTCTTTGATTCAGCCTCAGACCGGCTAGGGGTGAATTTCACACTATGGCTGTATATACTCGCCAACTACACATTCGTCCTTGCCGTGAATTGGCAAACATTCAATTCACGGCAAATACAAATTTTATTATTTTTAAAATATATATCTTATTGTGATAATTATCAACATACACATACATGTATGTTGATGATTGATGAATTAAATCTATCGCAACTGCCGTCTTCCTTTCGTGATAGCGTCTATTGTGCGATGACGGCGGCCATCTTGCTTCTCGTAAGAAATCCATAACTTGGCACAGGTATACCCAACATCGCACAGGTAAGTATGGGAATAATAATGTGATACATTGGTAAATTATTCATAAGTGACCAATGTATCATATTATAATGGTTTTGTAAAGTTATTGGACGTATTTTTCTTCGTTTCGGCCACAACCGTTCAGATGTGAAATTCACCGACCGACGCGCCATCACCTCCAGTGGTGGATAGCATAACTAAGCATCCAATAGATCGCGTGCGATAAGATCGCGAGTACGATGCTAGTTCGCGTATTCGCGAAATATACGCACTCGCGAACTTTGCCTCTTCTACAGTATATATATACAGAGAGAGAGAGAGAGAGAGAGAGAGAGAGATCTTTCTTAAATAGGTTGAGCCAAGCCCTTCATCGGTCAGTGCTACACTGGAACGTACATGTACTATCTTGATACATGTAGGTTACCAATTAGGTGAAAACTCCTCCCTCAGTAAAAGAGCACTGGGAGGTACCATCGCTGCAGCAGTCCATAGTTAACTAGACGTCCGCGACTATGATTTCCCAGACAACCCTTATACGGAGTAGATCACTCTCTGCAGGGACCTCCATCCCTACTCTGCGGTGACATTGTAGATTATCTTATTGTGAGCATCATTTGTTCCTGTTGGATATGACAGTAAATTGGTTTCATTTCCCCGTACGACATCAATCTCTAGTGTGTGGCTGTCTCGGGGAATCTACATGACTGATATCTCGTGTCCCTTACTGTGTGGAGGTGCAGCATAATGGCCCTTGGATGTCAGCCATACTATACTATAAGAGACTCTCTCATAAGTCCATCTCAGAGGTGATGCATGCTGACTAGATAAATGAGATCTCTGTTTGTCATGATGGCAGATAAAGAAGAAAGGAGAAACTTCCTTTTCTCTGATGGACTTTTTTTAGAGGTGGGACAATTTACTTTAGCAACCAATCCCAGTATAGTACAGATATTTAATTCCTGCACCAGTCGACTGGACGTCTGCTTTTGCCTGGTTGTACAAACACCCATGGATAACATGTCAAAAGATATGCCAAGCACACCAATGAATGGCCCACGTAGCTTTTCTGTTAAGTTGTCAGGTCATCCATGCCTCCATGCCTAAAAAACTGGGTGGCAATCAGGCGTGCGGTCGTTTATCATGCCCGGGCTGCCCACGTATTTAGTGCAGGAATTAAATGGCGACACTGCACATGCTGACTAGGTAAAGCAGATCTCTGTTCGTCACGATGGCTTATGAAGAAGAAAGAAGAAACTTCGTTTTCTCTTGTGTACATATTTAGGGGTGGGACAAATAACCCTTAGCTACAAAACTCAGTATATAGCATAACATTTGGCCGTATGAGATACAGTGGTGTTCATTTTCAGAGCTCCCTAGACACTATCTCTTGCTTTGACCTCAACACACGAGCAAATTGAATAAGCCATATTCCTTGGAGTACCCTTACGGCCCATGTACACGTGTAAATAAGGCGGGTTTTTTTAAACTTTGTAATTACGCAATTATAGTGTTTATCGATTTTTATTTCATTTTTCTTCTTGAAACAACACAAATGACATAGACGGGACATATATATATAAATATATATATATATATATATATATATATATATATATATATATATATATATATATATATATATATATATATATATATATATATATATATATATATATATATATGTATATATATATATATATATATATATATATATATATATATATATATATATATATATATATATACATATATATATATATATATATATATATATATATATATATACATATATATATATATATATATATATATATTTATATATATATATATATGTATATATATATATATATATATATATATATATATATATATATATATATATATATATATATATATATATATATATATATATATATATATATATATATTTATAAAACAATAATAACGCATTACGGTACATCACAATTAACAAACAGTACAATGACAAAATATTTGATATTTGGAGATTAACAATTCAGTGCATTTTGACTTCTAATTTGTTGGAGAAGACACAAATCCTAAATCTGTACTTAATAGATCGGCTTATGCTTTTCAATAGAATTTAGCACATAGGCTTGCCGTACATTTTTTCCATCTCGTTTCAAAACGTTGTCTGCTGAGTTATTTCTGAGTCATATTCATCATTTAACATTTGATTATATTTTCCTTAACCATAGCTCAGCATTTCTCCATAGGTGTACCGTATAGGGACAATCTAATAAAGCGTGTATGGTCGATTATATTGAGTCTAGCATGTAAACTTTTAAATTGAACATATTTGTTATAAACACCTTTTGGGATTTTATGTCATGTGAGGAAACCTTTCTCTATTTCTGAAATGGACACTTCCTCGTTGGATAGATCTTCCCATTTGTTTTTAAGTTGCAGTATGACGTTATTAGATCTTCGCTGCATAATTTGATATACAGTCAAACTTGCCTCAACGACCACTTCTCTTAAACGATCACTTGCCTTGAACGACCGTTTCAAATCCCCCAATTCCCTGTATATTTTACCTTGATTAAGCGACCACTTGCTTGACGCGACCAACGACCATGAAATCTTATCCCTAAGAGTAAATGGTCCTTCATTCAACGGCCACTTGAATGCCTAGACGCCTTGTATATTGGAAAGGACATAATAAAATAATGAAATAATCGGTAAAATTGAAAGTATATCATTTCTGAGGGTCCGCTATGAATGATAAAGTTCAACTTTTATTTTTCTGAATTGTTTTTATTTAAAATATTAATGAAGAAATTTCAACAAACGCAGCTAAACATGACAACCTCAATAATACCTGGTCATTATTGGAAATTCTTGATTTTTTCGAAACCTGGCTCAGACCCTCAACCCCTTCCTAAAAGACCATGTCTTTAAAATACCTCTTTTGACATTTCCCTTGAGCGGTAGCTTAATAGAGGTTTGACTGTACGTGTATTCTGATACAATCCGTACCGTCTAATGTTCTTTTCTACATGATAGGTGGCATTGGCTGAACACTGACTTTTATATATAAGCTTTGAGAGGGATATGTAAATTGGCATTTATTTGCTTGATAAACTCATAATCAAGAAAATTACATTTTACACCTTTGATATAACGCAAATATTCAAGAGTTACGAAATTTTCATTTGTAAAAAGATAATTTACAGCTGAGAAACCCTTCTCGAACCATTTCTTGTTGAAATAACTACATATCCTTGTGATATACCAGATTGGCATCTCCTTATGGTTTTTATTTTCAGACAACCAAGTGTTATCATATAGTGTCTTGCATGACTCAATTATGTCTTTCCAAAAGTTGTTGTTACATCTATTGGAAATTATATCATAGTAAATATCTCCTAATAAAAATATTTAGGTAATTAAAAAATGTGGAAAAATGCTCCAGCCATCTTCAACAGTTACAATTATTTTAATCCAAGTTGAGTAATTAAGGTAAATAAGGAGTTATGTACGGCAATCAATGCATGTTTTACTTATTTACTGAACGTTGATTTTTATTACGTGCTGTCCCACAAATACACTCAGCATAGTACTACTTCATTAAACAGCAATATTTATGTAAAAACATTACAAACAACATTGGACTATTAACGTGCGCTTTGGTTATTCACAATATATGTCATGTTTGCTGGGTGTCTATCTGCAGAGTGCCCTATGGGGAACAACTTACATAACTGTCTCGTCGTCCTCTCATTTGTATTGTAATAATGTGCCTCCTTTCTCTCTTTCTATTTGCAGATGACGGGTAACCATCTGGGGAGATGTGTTTTACGAACCCTTAATGAGACGCGGAAACCGAACAAGATCGTTAACGTCAACGAAGTGTCAACGGCGGACGGGAGAAGACAGACGGCGAAGAGATGGCGGTATTAACACTCGAGCTGCGACTTCTCTGCGTATTAACCCGTTCACGTCTGGATATCAGAAACAAATTGACATATTTTGCGAACGAAGCAATATTTTGAGAAAAATTTGACTGAAAGTTGTTGCTTATATTGGGTTCAACAATTCCTCTTCAAATATTTTCCAAATATTAATTTATTTGAAGATTTTTCTTCAAATTTGTCAGACCACGTCTAATACAGATTCATGAGTTAAAACAGAGTCGAGGAGACGTAAAACACACATCATGTGGACAACGAGAAGTTCCCATCCCCGTTCCCGTATGTATGACTGATATACATCAAATACACTCCGTAGCAAAATAAATATATGGACCGTGTATTAGTAAGTGAGCGTACTTCGCAACAGACGGTTAATATCGATGGATATGAAATATGTGCCAGGAATTATGTCATCCATTCTGGAGAGGCTGTGAAGATGTCAGTTTCTCTTGGCGGGTGCCGCTGGGACTGTAAATGATCTACACAATTAGATGAACCACCGTGAATCAACCCCTGTCAACGAGCCTCGTTCTGAGATGAGCTTTCGCAGCGCATTGGATGCCGGAACTGCGAACGCACACGGCGCATACTTCTTTGAGTACATCGATTGAGTGAGACTTTTGGGGGGAGATACCGTCATAACTAGCCGTATGCAAGTATATAGGGTATGCGCAAGCGCAAAGAGACCGTCCGGGACCAGCATGCATCCCAAATATATCAGGATGCTCAAAACGTCGGGAACGTGCGCCGCCATTACTATGGTCGTCATGGCGATCCACGTGCTCATAACCACAGTGGCCATGATGTACACTTCGCAAATTGGTCCCTTCAGTGAAACCGTGGTGAGATATTCGACCCCGAGCACAGCAACTAATTGGAGGATATCTTTGCCCGCAAGCGGAGTAAGAAACAGAAAGACGAAATCTCCGTATCGGCCCCACTTCCGCCAGATTGCTTATAGCATCGACGCGCATGCCCCAGGGAGCGTTCAAGAAGATAGCCAATTTTGGCCAGTTGTGAAATCATTACCCACAAGCTCAAGCCCGGATTTACAAAGTAGCACACAGACCGGAACTGCAGCCACTGTCATGCCACAGAGAGAGTTCTATAAAAGGAGGCGAGAAAAGGTGAATACTCATCCGTATAATTACATCATCGATGGCAGGGATATTTGCAACAGGACTCAACCGTTTCTTGTGATATTTGTCGTTTCCCTCCATAGCAATCAGCATTTACGCCAGGCAATCAGACGAACTTGGGGCCAGGTCTCACTGGGACACTGGTGGCCGAATAAAACGCTAGAGGATAATATCAACGTCGTCTTTTTATTCGGAAAGCACCAGGACGATAGTCTGAACCATGCAATTAAGAAGGAGAGCCGAATGTACCACGATGTAGTTCAAGAAGATTTCGAGGAAAGTTATTTAAACTTGACTTTGAAATCAATCATGGCGCTTCGATGGACGTCGACTTTTTGTCCAAGTGTGAAATTCATAATGAAAACTGACGATGACATGATAATCAACATTCCCTACTTGATACGAATATTGCACGGTTTAAAGTACGAAACTAAACTAATAATGGGGCCTTATAATCCTAAATCCAGAGTTCAAAGAAGTGGGCGATGGGCCTTGACACGTGAGGACTTTCCATTTGAATATTTCCCGCCATACACTTCCGGTGCTGCATACGTCATAATGGCGGACCTCGTGCGAGACTTGTACGAGACTTCGCAATATGTTCCTCTGATCAACGTGGAGGATGTGTTTATAACTGGAATATTAGCTAAAATTGTTGGTGCCCGTTTTGTACGGCGTCCAGGGTTCGCCTACTGGGGCACCCGAAGACCCACTGCATGCGATATTATAAAGGACAAGGTAGTGACGGGAACTAAAATGTCGACGTCGTATATGTACGATATATGGTCAAGGATAGAACAGGGTCCACACTGTGTTCTCACTACACGACATAATAGAACTACGTGGAAGGAAACGATTGCATAGTATATAAAAAGAAGGATCATCAAATCAATATATTAAGAGAAGAATCATTTAGTCAAAGGATTATTTTGTTACTTTTCCCTTGTCAAGATACCTTTATCATGATTCTTTTAGAAATAAAAGTGTTGATTTAGTTTTACCCAATCAACTTCTATTCAATCTATCAACATTCACAAATTCTATCATTTCTGACCATGGATTATTTGACTTAATCACGTATCAAAAGTACTCATGACAACTGAAATGATAAAGGTGTCTTCTTTGTTCGATTCAACATTATGTACTTAGTATAAGACATAACACACACGACATAACATGATATGTGAGTTATGTATATGATTGTTGGGAATATACAAATTACTAAAGCAGGCGGCCTGAATCCACTTTGCCAAGTAAAGTTTATCATAATTATAATTGTTATTCGTTGATTGAAGGGCATCATCCACAGGGAACGACTGGGTATGCTTTCGGGTTTGAGAGTAATTAGAATGTACGAGCAAATATGTATATATATATACATATATATATATATATGTATATATATATATATATATATATATATATATATATATATATATATATATATATATATATATATATATATATATATGTATATTTATATATACGTGTATATATATATATATATATATATATATATATATGTATATATATATATATATATATATATATATATATATATATATATATATATATATATATAATATATATACGTATATATATGTATGTTTATATATATATATATATATATATATATATATATATATATATATATATATATATATATATATATATATATATATATATATATATATATATATATATATATATATATATATATATATATATATACATATTTGCACATTAACTATATGTTTATAGAAGAGTTTGGTTCGGATTTAGTAAGTTATATTATATTCAGTTGAAACTTCAACGGGTTGTTTTTAGAATGAAGCGTATGATGATTTGATTCGACATATTTTGATAAAGGAGGTTGTAATATAGAAGATGTATGTATAAGTGTTCTATAATTATGCTAAAGAAGACTGCATCATAAGTGCCTATAAATGTTTTTGTACAGTTAAAGGAACCGTGTATACATAGAAAATATCAGGTGTATAGGGTAGAAATATTTATTTAAACAACGCCAAAAACTTTGCTGAATGGGGTTTAGGATAATGGTAGGATACTGGCATATGTAGATTGTTTGTAAAATAGATATAGTGCTCGTTATAGCCATTTGACCATAGTAGTTTAATTTCGTTTGACCACTAAACCATTTAGTAGGAATGCGTTATATCCATTGTGTTTTGCAAATCTGTTTAACCTCCAAAGCATAATGTTACCCTTATTTCTGCTGGTGGCTAACTTGGCAAACACAAGAAAATGCAGAAAATCTGAAAAATGAGTGAAACCCTGGCACATGGATACTCATCTGAGAGGATTTAGATTGCTTTCAGATATCTTTGCTTTGGACAAAAGCAGCTTCAGCATTAAAAGGGTTGAGGTATTAAGGTCTGTGGGAGTCGGTCGTGCTACATGTAATTTCTGTAAATTCGGAAAAGATTGCGTAAGTTTAATTTTTGCGTTTTTAGCGTTTAGCATCGGACGCCAAATTAAAATTCTCATTGATTAGTGCTGCCACTTTAACTGTACAGCTGGCACTCCATGTTCGCAAAGTTAAAAAACGTAAAAAATATATTTTCTGTAAATTCGCAAAATTTACTCAACACAATTTTTTGTGAATCTACAGTGTTTTGTGCTGAAGACATTTGCGAGTATTATGTTTCTGAAAGTAATGCAATTGCAAGGTTAACAGACAAGAGAGGTCATTAGTTTCAACGTTAAAAATCAAAACCCGTTTCAACGACCCGTTCCTTTCTGAATTTTGCGGCCTTTGCTGCTTAGAAAATGATTGCGATATGGTATGCATTTCGGTAAAAGTTTCTTGTTTGAACTCTGAAGAGATTGCAGAAAGTGACATTTAATAAAAATCATGGTATTTCTTATGATGATGATGATTTCTGATGTACTCTCTTTGCCTAAATTTCATTCGATACGGACAGTTTTGAGATCAATCGCAACTATTGGGATGCCATATCACGTGACGGCTGACGTCATAAAGAAAAATGGCGGTTATAAATGGACCTCGAATATGATCACTCACATAATGGATGATCCGCTGCAGCCACGACTTTTCTGTGTCATGTGTCACTAGTCTGGTGAAAATAAGACAAATTGATGGAAATTTTAGCATAAAAACGAGGATAACTGATGGCAAATTTGTCACACACATTAGTCATGCCTAAACCCTAGCGTACTATTGCCGTTTTGATAAAGAGGTATAACTGATCTAGATGTATCATTTGTCATAGTGATTGATTGTATTTGTGTTTAGTTCGCATATCATCAATTTAGAGCCACTTTCATTTGCCATAGACGTATATGATAAAAGAAAAGTTAAAAGTGAGATTTTAGAGTGTTGGTTTTGTTTTGTTTCTAGAATTAGGTATACATGGTTCCTTTATATAGAGTGCTTCATAGGAAAGCAGATATATCTATATATTTTGATGTTGAGTGTGCCAAAAATAACAAAGAATACAATAATAAAATAATATGAAATAGTTGTTTTTTATTCATTGGGTTTTTTATTCATTGGGCAATTTACGTTAATTCATTTTTGCTCCATGCTGTATATTTATAATGCAATATTCTTAAGAAGAATCCATTTTTTCGTTGTTTAATTGGCCATTTACCAATCTCGTTCGATCAATTTGTTAATTTGATGTCCTTAATGAAACATTTCGACAATCGTTCCCTTATAATTATCTACAAATTAATAGGATTAATTCTTTTCACGTAATACTTATAACCATTATGCGCGTTTCCTTTTTCATAATCGCTCTATGAGTCCTCGTGAAATAGGTACAATGTGTTGAGAATTCATGAATAAAAAAAGAAAATAGTATTAATCATTTTACCATGTTTAATGCCATTCGCATAATTATTCTCACGCGCACTCTTAATCGTGCGGTCTTTGTATTTAATGGCTAGACATGAATATCATTTAAAGTGGACATTTTACCATGCGATGTTTTAAGATTTTCGGATGGGGTACTTAAATTGCATTATAACTTACGTAATTGCAATCTTTCCATTTCTTTTATTAGGCTTTATCACGTGTTTTGGATGTGTGAATATGAAATAAGTGATTTTTCTGCTCTCTAGTCGCTGACATAGTCGAACATATAACTACAGTACAGACATGTAAGTCCTGCACCAGTCGACCGGACGGCAGTCAGTACCTGGTTGTACAAACACCCTTAGATAACATGACAATAATAGGTCAAGCACATCACAAACCAACTTACCTTGCGAATAAAAACTACGTTCTGCAGTGAGGTCGCAATACATCCATGCCCAGACAACTCGGTGGCATTCGGGCGTGGGGTCACGTATTATACCCGGGCTGCTTTGGCATTTAGTGCAGGCAGTACACCGTACAGTGCCGACATTCCATTCCTGCCCTAAATGCCCGGGCATAATACACGAAGTTACACCCGATTACCACCAAGTTTCCTGGACGTGGATGCATGGATGACCTCACAACTGAAAGTAGCATTGATTCGCAAGCTACTTGGGTCATTGATTTGCTTTGCTTATCGTTATGACATGTAATGCATGGGTGTACAACCAGGCACTGGCAGACGTCCGGTCGACTGGTGCAGGAATTAGATGTCTGTACTGTAGGGTGTAACGCTCTTTTTCTTAATGCAGTCCAAAGTTGAAACCCATTTTGCAAGAGACGTCCTGATGATGCACTCTCTGTGGCACGAATCTGGGGCTTTTTTTGCAAGACCCATTTATCATATACTTTATTGATTTATCCCTTAAAATAGAGTATAACCTTATCCCATAAGGTGACATGTTCATCTAGGGGCTAAAACATTCCATTTGCTGAAGCTGGCGAACTTTATCCACCCCTCTCAAGTGCATTATCAAAACGCTGGTCATGAAAACATGTTAACCCTTCCAATGCTGAGGCTACTTTCATCCAAATCAAAAGGACACAGATATTTTGATTAACCATCTAAACCCTGTCATGTTGGTACTCATTGAATAGCTCTCGCCAGGGTTTTAGATATTCTAAGCTTCTTTATTTAATATTTCGTATTGGGAAAATTTGCCACCACCAGCATAGGAGTTAGATCGTACTAGCACTGCGTATATATGGGGATAACATCTTCAAAATTTCATCACCTCCTTATAAATTGCATTACAATATTAACAATGAAGAAATTACAGCCATTTCATCATCACCATATACATAGGGTTAAAGTAGTAGTAATATGTTCATTTGAGCAATTGTCAGATTGCAAATCATACATATCTATCTTTCTTATATAAGGTTAATAGAACAAAAAAAATTAAAAATAACAATGATTGTTTGGGGAAAACCACAGAAATGCAAATGGCAAAGCGAAAAAATATATTCAAGGTCGCAGATTTCAAAATGAAACAAATACAGCCATTTCATGACATGTCAATATATATGGGGTTGGATATTCATAATGATATAATTACAGTTTCAATATTTCCATACGGTGCGCAAATTAGTTTTCCAATTAGTTATTAACATTTCATTTAGCTTAATTGTAACAGCAGCCTGTTTTAGATCTAGATAATCAATTATTTATGGAGGCATGAATAACTTAAAATGAGATAATCTATAAATTGAAAATTAGCTACATTCTGTTTATGGAATTCTCTGCTTGATTAAATAAAAGATATTCGGGTGTTAACAAGCGAAAAATATAACACTTTTTTATTTAAAAACATTATTTAAGATGGGGTCTCCCGTAGTAGTAGCCCAATGGTTAGTCCATAATGTGTTCTGACTTCTTACTATTGTCCGTCACCACAAATCATGACATGAAAATTATATTTCCATGCATTAAAATGAAATAAAGATTTTGCCCCAAAAATGTTCATGGATGAGAATTCCACGCACAGGCACAGCACTATTTTCCATGAAAATTTCTGGAGAAAATAATTATCCCATGAATTTCTCGGGGCAAAATTCTCTTTTTTCATGCATGAAAATGAAATTTTCATTTTCATACATGAAAATGAAACAATGAAAATGAAAATTAAATTGCAAATGAAACTTTCATACATGAAATTTCCATGCATGAAATTTTCATGCAACATCTTTTTCATGCATGAAACGTTTTGTACTAGCTCCTGACTTTCGAATTCGGTTAGAAATATGTGAGAAAGTTTCCAGATATCCGGTACCGAGCATCCCCCATCTTTTGGAACCTGTTATTCATTATTTGCCCAAGTGAACAGAAAAAAAATACAAAACGAAAGTCTAAATCCCATTTGCATACACGTTGGCCCACAGATAACACAATGGTCCACATATGCTTTCAAGGTTTGCAAATTGATTGGTTGATATCTAAACCAAAGTGGCACGAAAGTCCATTCTTCGGAAACTTGTTATTTATTATTTGCCCGAGTGAACAGAAAAAATCCAAAACAAAATTCTGAATACCATATACATACAAGTTGGTCCACATATATCATAACGCTTCACAGATGCTTTCAAGGTGTGCAAATTGATTGGTTGATATTCAACCCCAATGACATGAAAGCTATATGCATCTAAACACAACTTAACACAGCTAAAATGCATGTCGATTTCAAGAGCAGCTGGGATTTCCAATGAACTAGCTGTGTTTAATCTCTGTTTAATCTAGTACAACTGGCATCTTTGTGCATCTGATTGGATTGGAGGTACATGTAGTGTCAGTCCCGCATGAAAATTTGCTTGCATGAAAAATAATAGCATGAAGATTTTATTAATGAAAAAGATATATTAATGCATAAAAATGATACTTCTATGCATAAAAATGAAAATTTGCCCCAAAATAATCATGGATAAGAATTCCATGTTAACTGACCAAAATATAGATGGAAAAATAAAAGAAATACAAAAACTAATATTTATTTGGAATGGAAGATAACTAACGCCATATGGAAAAATAATTATCATTAAAAGCTTATTAATTTCCAAAATAACACACGTTCTGCTGTCTCTACCATCCCCTAGCCCTTTCACAATTAACAAATTAGAAAAAATATTTCAAGAATTCATTTGGGGGCAAAAGAATCCTAGGTTTCGAAGGGAAGTAATGGAAAATGCATTAAATTTAGGGGGTTTAAAAATGACAAACCTATGTACTTTTGACTTGGCATTAAAATTATCATGGTTTAAAAGAATAATCAATCAGAACGACGGATGGGCTGAATTCCCACAAGAATATAACATCCACAATATTTTCAAATATGGGAACAACTATACAAAAAAACTTCTATCAGAAATAAAGAATGAATTTTGGAAAGATATTATTCTAAGTGTACAAAAATTGGAAAAGGTATGTCACATATTCAATCATTTACAATTACAAAGTTCGCCCCTATGGTATAATGGTCAATTAAAACTAAGTTACAGACGAGAATGGGCAAACAAAGGCTACTTTATTATAAAAGATATTTTAAATGATCAAGGGTCTTTAATGACCAAGGAAGAATTAAATGAAAAAGGCTTGAAAATGCACTTTCTGGACTACGAAAACTTGAAATTTAACTTCAACAAGATGACACAGAACCTAGTCTTGATTAATCCAATAATAGGACCACATTTGCCCAGGCAACTATATGAAATTGGTCTAGCACAAACAGGTTGCAGTGGCACTTATAGTAAATTGATGAGTTTTGATTATGAAATCATACAAAACGTTAAGCAAAAATGGGAAGAAGTCTTGAATGACGAAATTACATATTTAACAGTTGAGAAAGCATTTAGAGATATTTCAAAAATGAAAGAAAGTGCCTATTATAAATACCTACAATTCAAATTATTACATAGCCGAACCATAACAAATGTGCAATTACTAGTGATGAACATATCAGACTCCAATATATGTAAAGTATGCATGTTAGAGATTGAAACCTTTAAGCACGTTTTTATTGAATGTACACATGTTAAAGAAATATGGTCACAAGTTGAAATGTGGATAAAGGCCAATATATCTAGACATTGTAAGATCTCAGATATTGATAAGATTTTTGGACAGGCCTCGAATGGAGATATAATCAACAAAATTATCACCGCAACAAAGGCCATAATTTATAATAATAGGAAAACAGGCAAGAAACACAAAATAAAAGATATAAAGAGACTACTCTTTCATCAACTTCGTACAGAAGAATATGAAGCAACCCTAAATCAAAATGAAGAAAACTTTTTTAATACATGGGGTAATATTTATATAGAACTAATAGCACTCTATTCCGCTTAAAAGCATATATGATATTTTATTACTATGGGACTTTGTATTTATTCTTCCCGCATCTAGGGAAAAAAGTGTATGTACAGAAAAAAATATATTTTCTTTGTATACAATATGAACTGAATAACTATGCGTATATTACAAATGTTGAATACTATGCTACAAAGAAAATAAAAAACAGCAGAGTGCGAAATTAAAAAAAAAAAGAATTCCATGTTGAAATATTGCGCAGGTCAATTTCCCCTGAACATTTCTGGGGCATAAAAGTCATCGCAGGAAATTTCTTGTGAAAATCCTTTTTTTTCATGCATGGAAATGTCATTTACAAGTAAATATAATTAATTTGCATAGAATTTCACTTTCATGCGTGAAAATTAAATTTTGAATGACAATTTTTAATGCTTGAATCTTTCTGTACGTTGTGTCTTCATGAGGTATAAATTCCAACAAAGCAAACACTGCAGATATCCAATGAAATGCGGTCATACCAAGAGGAATTACAGTGCAAACATTTAATTCCTGCACTAAATGCCAGAGCAGCCCGGGCAAGATACACGACCGGACGCCCGATTGCCACCCAGTTTCCTGTTCACAGATGCGCCGATGACACCATAGCTGAACGTAGCTTTGATTCGCAAGCTACGTAGGCAATTGATGTGCTTGGCATAATTTTTGACATGTTATCCAAGGGTGTTTGTACAACCAGGCACTGCCAGACGTCCGGTCGACTGGTGCAGGAATTAGTTGTCAGAACTGTACGCACGTTAAATCTAGGTGCGCTGTACACGCTTTTCGATACGTCTCCAACTTGGTTTTGCTATCCACATTTTCCCACTACATATAAAACAAAGCTTAACTGCAAACCGTTCTATCATACAAAGATTTGTTG